>OY812998.1:50474670-51674670 GCA_963681545.1 Germaria angustata | reverse complement strand
ACTTGCATTATAGAAAATTATTTTGATCTACTCGTTCATTGATCACATTGAAATTTATTTGTATGTTTCGAGTTCGATTATTAATTTTGTCAATTCAAACAAATAGTTTCTTGAAATGATTTTTGTTAAGGAAGAAGGAGTAGCCAATAACTACAATATCAAAATGGAACAGTATTGTTTTCGATGGTCACCACACCATCTTCATGAGCGTTTTTTAATACTTTTAATACTACGAACAACTTTGTTTGTTTAATTTTCTTAAAAACTTGGCGAAACAATTTTAAATTTAGTGGTGTTACTATAATATAATACTCAGTGATCGTAGAGAAGCATACGAAAATGGTTGGTCGAGCAAGCTGCGGCCCAGAAATTGCCACATATTCGGAAAGCACACAAGACCGTAAAAATATGCCTGAGTATCTCCTCTCCGAAGAAATATTTACATCAGTTGTTTTATCAATTTGTTAACCCTTCATTCTTAAGCAATTATTTCAATACTACGAACTCATATATAGAAACTTATTCCTAAAAAAAATAGTCTTAAAGCTCTCTTTAATTTTTTTTTTTTTTTTGTAATCCATTTACTAGTTTTCATTCTTGTAAAGCCATTGTTTTGCAAGCTTTCTAATTGAAATGACTTCATTTCCATTCAGACAAAACATTTTGAACAATAAAGTTGAATTCAATGAAACACCAAGGAACCTACATAATATTTTAATGAGTTAATTACAAACATTTGCCAGTTTATTGAAGTCATTATAAATTTACATTAAAATGTTCCCTTGCATCTCAATCAATGTGTGTCCAATCGATAAACGTCTAATAAATAATGTGGCGCTGCAACACAAATGCATGTAAGAGTTGTGAGTATGCGGTAAGTGCACGATACAGAGCAAGAACTCTGTACAACTTGTCGTAGAAAATGCAATCAAATTATGTAACGACACATTAAATGCATCCCTAGAACTTGAGAGTCTCAATCAATTTTGTTGGATTTTTATTTTCCCTCACTTTCTTTTATTCACTTTTATTATTATTTATTTTTTTTTTTTTTCATTTAAGTGCACACATTCGCGTGCTAAAGACTTTTCAATATTAATAAAGGATAGTGGAAAAAATCAAAATATATGCAAATGATTGTCGGATGTGAAAAAATAGTACTTGCAGTATGGACAAAAATAACAGACAAACATATATAAATATTTATGTGTGTGTGTGTGCAAGGAGCAGCAATAATAGAAAACGAAATAATGATTTATGCAGGAACGTTTTAAGGGATAATAGGAAGCTAATTAAATAGGGCTCTTATTAGTTAAATGTTTTAATTGTAATTAATTAATTTATTATCAACTTATATCCTTTTAACACTTGAGTACATCTTAGTGGAATGCATGGAAGATGTTGAAAAAATTACATTGCAACATCTAACATCTCGTAATATCGCTTAACAAATATTTTGTTGTATATACACACATTATGTTGAGTTAAATAAAAAAAATTAAGTCAATATTGACAACTTATTAATAATTACATAAATGTTTGCTCTTCGAGAGCAAAATTAATTGTTAATGCATTATAAAATTAATTCAAACCATAATGGAAAATAATATTATTTTAATTAATTTTTGAACTGAATATTCTCGTCCATGCCAATACATAGTACATGCATAATAATTTTTTTACAATAATAGTGACAAACAATTTGTATAATAATTTTATATAAATTATCAGTTGATAAAAAAATTTAACAAAATTGTTCTGTCCAATGTCTTTTTTATACGAAAAAAACGAAACAAATATCTTTTAAGGATATAGAAAGATGTTGATTTTTAGTCCTGTATATTTCTTAGAATAATTGTGGTAGATGTTGATCAGTGTAATTCATTTTTTTATTTTTTATTATAATTAATTTATTATCGAGCAGGTAGAAAACTTTAATGGTTTAAATTTTTAAATTTTATGACAATATACCGTGTCCTTACCGCGGAAAAAGCTGAAGTAAGAAAATTTCGAATTTTCATTTTTTTATCGCAATCGATAATTTTCTCTTTTATTTTTGAAATCAATCCTGAATCAGTTCTTGAGTCATACGCTACGTATTCGGTTGAGGAAAATTCCCTACTTTTAAGAAGACCGTTTTGAATTGATTCAAGGCTTAATTTTCTTTTAAATGTTTGTTTTTTTAACCTTGATGTGGAGGACTTTGGCGCCTGCGTAATGCATCAAGGAAACAAACTATTGCGGAAAAACTTAAAGCGAATGCAAAACGTTTGGCTTTAAATAAATTTCACTGGAATATTTTTATTACGGCCATGTGTTCCGTATACTATTCTAAGGCCCCTCTATCAAACTTGAATGAAAACTTTCACACACAAGTCCTGCAACCATTATCAAAACTAGCAAAATAAAAAGAAAAATAATAATAAAAGAGACAACACTTTAATATCAAACAACGACCCTGAGATACTAAATGCCTTATTGCCCTTATTGTTGTTGATGATTATGACGACGTCGACAATGATGGACTTTAATGATGTTGATGATGGTAGTGAGGACGACGATGATAGCACTAGAAAAACATTTCTACTACTTTTCCCGTACAGCTCACAGCAGTTGCTAGTCATCAAGCTTAACGTTTGTATATGTATTAATGCATGTATATGTGCTTGTGTGTGTGTGTATGCTTTTTTTAACAAAAACTTATGATGACGCTAGTGCTCTTGCTGCTGCATCAGTAACTGCATCTGTTTATTTACGCTTGTGTTATAAGGATGATGAGATGACGATAATGATGGCGTTGGTGATGGCGCTGATGGCATTGCGCTCATTCGTTTGTTTGCTGGTTTGTTGTTCATGATTTTATTATTATTGAGATGGCCCATAACTGTCATCGCAATAAATTTTCCATTTGACTCAAGTACCACTTTCCATATAGTTTTTTGTTTGGTTTTTTTACGATGCAACTCGGGTAACACAAGGAATAGTAAAGATTGTTCCTTGTTCGATGCTTAGCATCACAATATGCAGCTTTTTCCTTCTTACTTTAGCTTTATTTTTTTATATATCGCAGAATGTTTTGTCCGTCCCTTCTATTACTGAAAAGTGGCTCAAAAAATCGTGTCTATCTTTGACTCTCCAATAGATGTTGAACAACATCAAAGTGCCTTCTTCTGTTTCTGCTAGATTCTATTAAATGATGTTTTGTGCTGTTGTGCTTTATCCTGCTGATAGTTTCCCTTGTTGACTAATGTTGACTGAAAAATGTTAAATGAAAAATACAAAAAAGCTCACAAAAAAAGTCATTTTACTTTTAAGTAGAATTTGTGAGAGGGCACTTGAAATATTTTCCACAGCTCAGAGTCCAAAAACAGAATTCAATTCAATACTGTATTAAAAAGAAAACTAGATGAAATAAATAGAATTTAAATAAACGGTTTGACGCAAAGAGGTGTATTGGGGAAATTAAGGTGTATTATAAGTGAAAGATTAATAGTGTTTCATTATGGTTTTTTTATAATATTTTCTGCAAATTCTTGTCTTGTGTTGTGTCTGGCTAAAAGCAAAAGTATCCCTCCCTTTGAGCCGAATATGGCCTCTAAAGTGTAGAATGTTGCGCGGGTTAGTGGCTTTAGATGGTATTCAAGTTTCTTTTTCGTATGTTTTGACGGGTTTGAAACCACAGTTTTAACCAATTGAACGTCTTGATCTCTATGAATGAGCGTATTTCTTACAAGCCAGGAAGCGCCTGTAATCGTATAAAGAATTTTAGTTTGTCACCTTTGAATTTGTTCTATATTAGATACCCAGGCCGTGCCTCGTAATTGATTCCCATTGCACCATATTGGGTTCAAAATCTAGTAGTATAAAGGAAGTTTGCAATCTAGGCTAATTGAGGAATTTTTTACAATAAGCCAAGTAAGTTAAACCACTTTCAATATTATTTGGACCAGCCTTGCATCTGTTTGATTCTGCCATATTTGACGATTCTCCAGGTATTTAACCTCAGATAATTGCGGTATAGTTTGGTTATTAATTGCAGTATAGTTTGGTTATTAATATTTAATTAATTAATTAATATAAAGAGGGAAACATATTCCCCCTTGCAAGGCAAACGTAATATGTACACATTTCTATTTGTTCTCCTTAGTTTGACCAGCAGCTAAATATATTCCTGAAACTTGCGTGATACTTCTTGCGGATTTTCACTAATGCCTAGAAAATATGTATCATCAGATGATGATGTTGGAGGCATATATCAAAAATAGGACCTAAGGTGCTATCTTTAGGAACTCCAACCTTATTGGGAAGTGATGTGCTCAGGAAACTACCTTCTTTAATGATTAATTTCGGTCCACTTAAATAGCATTCAAACAGCTTATGAGTATTTAGGGGAAAATTTTGTTTTAGCTTGCGGATTAATCCTCTATGTCATACTTTATCAAAGGCCTAAGAAACGTTAAGGAAGGGTGAAAGGCACTTCTGGTTACATTCTTAAGTCTGTGAGTTTCTTGGAAAGTGCTGCATTGTCGTCTAAAAACAAATTGATGATTTGGGATATATTATCCCTTCTCATTAAGTATGGATAACAACTTATTCACAAGTAGTTTTTCAAATAGTTTTGATATATTAGACAACGGACTTATAGGCCTACAAGATTCCACTTTCGTATGGCTTTTGGGGATAAGGGTAATCAACGAAATTTTCCATTCCATAGGGAAGGGCTCTAAATTTAAAATGACATCAAACTCAAAGAGCATCTTATTGATGGTTCCATCAGCAACTGGAGCTTTCTTGAAATTTATTCAGGGATAACTGATGGCTTAATCATTATGTCAGCAGATGTATTTGGCTTAAGCGATATATTTGAAAATATTTCACAATCAGAGTGCCTTGTTCAACATTATATCTTGATCAGTCTCCGTTTGAATATCGTGGAAGAGGCTACAGGTCTTTTAAGGCCTCCAGCTGCTCGCCATAGCATAGAATTTTTTTGAGGTGTTGCTTCCAGATCTTGAGGAAACTTTTCCAAATAAGCAGTTTTCTAATCTTTCAATAATGTCTTAAGCTGTTTATTATATTCTTTTCAGATGAGGCGTATCCGCAATGTAGTTGTAAAAGGTGATAGTGTTTTAATTGTTCGGCACATCAGAAAATTAATTGTATTTTGTTTTAGGGCCAAGAATAGTACGAATTTATTTTTATACGTGTATGTTTTATATAATTTGCAATGTTTTAAAATATCAGAAAAACATGGTTTTTGCATGGTCACGACCACCATAACATGTTATCCATATAGGAAATATAAAAAATTTCACTCCAAAAGTCAGTTCAATCTTAAAATATTTTAAAGAATTGCAGTGAAAAAAGTGGAAATAATTTGAAAGAAATTACTTTTATCTAAAAAAATAATAATAAAACATGATAAATTGTATATTTTCAACTTAATAGTGAAAGCCTTTTAGCAAAAATTAAAAAATTCGAAATAAATATAATGTCTTTGCTTTACCTAGTGAGAATTTTGAAGCCGGCACCAAGATGAGCGCAACTATAGATTAAATTTTACATTTAGTTGTAAAATTTCTTGATACTGATTTTAAAGATCTCAGCAGGTGAATAGTAATATATTTATTTAAAACTACTTAGAGGTTATATTGGAGCACGCCAACTTTGAACACTATCTCTGTTGCATTCCGAGATAATTAATTTGTATGGGTAGTACCACTTGCTCCTACCCTTGCTCGTATGCAGTTAGTTTTCCTTGAGATTACGTGCCTTGGCCGTGAGCAACCCTTTCCAATTTTATATAGCGTCCCTATTATATTAAACAATAAATATATGTACGTGATTTCTATATTTTACTCTGTATGGGAGTTACACTATCTCCTTCCCCTATCACACATAAGAAAAAATGGAACCACCGCTGGAGCATAACCTTCTATATAAAAAAAGAGTCTATTTTTGTTGATCAAACCGATGGACTAAAAAGCATTCCCACTAACAATATACTCTTTTGTTGCAAGTTATTTAGCGATAGTAAAAAATCTTTAATATCAATAGAGCACAGGAAAAAAAATTATGAATATTTTTTCCTTAGTTTTTCCTTTTCTCTAAACTCATTTTGACCATAAAGAGTATGAGTTGCAACAGCATCCAACTACAATAATAGTAATAATAAAACAGCAACAACAACTCAACAAGAATTGTTATTGTAAAGTGTTATATTTGATCTTATTATTTTTTTTCTTTATTTATTTGTTCGTTGTTTATTTGTTCTATTTAAAAAAAAATAGGATTAGAAGGATGATGGCTTTTTGGAAAAATGTGAATTGCAGATTTAATTGCTGTTGATTGTTTATTGCTCGTATTTATCATCAAGTTTTATGATAAAAAGAACAATAAAACTGCCAAAGAAGGAAATGGCAGAAGAAAAACCGGAAGCATCATTAAACTTTAAGGCGGAAGTTGAACTCATAGGGGTGATGCTGCGATAAGAAAAAGCGTAATGTAATTGAAGTTATTTCAATAGAGGGGGGGTTGTTCTAGCATAAGTACCTATCTTTTACAATCTTAATTGGGTTCCTCCTTTTTTACGATTCTCAATAAAGAAAAGTAAAATAGTTATTGATTTTGCTGTCAATAAAATATTTAAGTATGAAGCGTTTGCAACGGAATGCTGTTTTATTACTCTTCTTTACTAGATTATATCAAATATCTCCTATTTGACTTATTAATAAATAAATACGTTGGCAAAATTGTTTTTTTCTTCTCTATGCACTATGCTTTTGTTTCAATAATTGTTAGACGTGAGTGTCTATAATATCTAATGTTTATTTTAGTTCCTTTTTAAATATGTATGTTAATGTTATTTTTATACATCCCAAGTTCACTTACTTACTTTTTTAATGTGTTTAACACAAATCCCTTTTGCAATTTTGAGGTTTCTGTAGCTGTTGAGCAACGTAATAAACATCTTAAGGAGACTGGCACTTTAACTCGGTCATTTATGTGCCGCTTCATATCTTTTGCTTCATCAATAAATGAAGATTTGCCACTTTGAAACAGAAAATGGAGAATCGTTGTAGACAGAGTTAAATAAACCCAAATGTTTGGCGACGCAACACTTCAATTCAATTAAATGGATGAAATACTCGTATGTTGTGGCATACCATTCAAATATCTTTTGAAAGAAATTCATGGAATGTAATTAGTAGTAGAGCACTTAGATCTCTATACAACGATTAATTAACGTATTTATATAGTTCTGGTATCATGACATTTAGTTTCCATCTAAGAGCATTAATTGGACATAATTATTTTGATACAGTCAAAGCTTATGCGGCCCCATTTTAGTTCTTCTACTGGCCAGTATATCCCATCCCATCATAATTTAATCCATAAAACAAGCAACAAACAAATTAAGTAGCCTGCTGAAATGAATGGAAAGTTCACTAGTTTATAAGTCTGGGGAACAAATTGTTAAGGTTAGTTTAGGTTGAACAGATGCCAGTCAGTGGTAAGATATGAAATGGCATCTTAGTTGGCTGCTTTATGATGCCTGAAGAGAGCAAAGATATGCAAGCAGATCGTCACTGCCTACCAAAGCCGGCGTTGTTACAAACACTGGTTGAATGGAATGCGCCCACCAACGCCAATTCGAAACCAAGCATTTCAACATGGTCTTCCCCTTGGTCAGGAGCGGAGTCCTTTCAACACTCCCTCCGATCTATGGGTCAGGGCACCCTGTTGCAATGCAACTCCAACTCCAACTGGACTCCTATTAAAATCGCTACATATTTGTGTAGCTGATGCCGATGAATCTCTTCTAGGACTTCAGATATCCTGTAGCCATATCGAAGACACGTTTGAACTTGAGAACTCGCAAGTGTCCTCGCTATGCCAACTGGTCTGTAAGATTCCAAAAATTTAATGCTGAGTTTAATCCTTATCGTAGCTTAACGGGACGCTCATTAAAGGATTCGTATGCCCATTTCTCAACTGAAATCTTGTTGGACCCAGACGTTAAATTAAAAATAGACATAAACCAAATTGTATGCCTGCTTTGCTGTATGCAAAGCATGTAGACTAATCCTGTCCATACTTTTCCCACTTCCAGAATATTGCAAAAGGATCAGACTATAGGAACTCAATTGGCACTCCTCTCGAGTAGGGCTTTCTTTCTAATCATTCTAACTGGTCTCCATCAGAGAACTGTGTTCAAAAAAATCTAAAAATTATTTTTAACAAATATAATAGAAATTCTTTTCTAAGAAGGAGGGATAATCTGTTTCTTGACCGAAAGCGGGAGATTTACAGACAACCACTGTAAAAGCTGTCCAAGACTTTTTTTGGCATTGACTGGACTTAAATAATAAATAAATTTAGAGTTGTAATTTAAATACTTCAATTACTTTAAATTTTTTTTAGGGAGCAATGAATAACAATATTTAAAGCCACCTAAAATAAGCATTTTTTAAATAAGAAAATTATTTTAACTTCATGGCAAGTGGAATATACCGCTCCTTTGATACCATATAGTCATAACTCAAAAAATTTAAAAAAAATTAGTTATTAAGGAATAAGTATTCCACAATATTGTCTTAATTTGTAGAGAAAAAAAAAATCAAAATACTACATAAATTTTAATCGCATTTTGCTAAGTTTGATTCTTTTTTATGTTGCAATAAAAAAGCAATGCGGTGTGAGTGTTATCTTCATTATTCAATTACTTTAGTTTGAATTAATACAAACTGCTTCAGTTGTATGATTTTCATGATAATATTTAATTTATTATAATTTTTTTTTATAATTTCAAGATGGATATTTTTGCTATTCAGAGAACTCTTTCGTTTTGGCAAATGCAAAGTTCGCGTTTCATAATTGTTTTTTCATTTATGGATAGACATTTAATTTTAAGCCACTGAAAACCATGGCAATAGAGAAGGAGAAGGAGAAATTTTCCACCACCAGTTATTCTTTAGATACCTTTGAATTATTTTTGTTTGATTCGTCTGCGTTGTTGTTATTGATTTTTTTTTTTTTTTTGATACTATGGAAAACCAATCCGAAGAATTTTCGTAGTTTGGTTAAATTTTTACTCAGGAATTGCCTCAAATGGAAAGCTCTAAGGGTTTTAATTCAATTTAGATGTAAACTTAATTAGTAGCTTTATATTTACAACAGGTTGTATTAATTAACCCAAATGAATAAATAATGTAAAATGCACAATGAGTTTCAATCAAATAATGCGGGTTAGAATACAAAAGGAAACAAAGAGTGGTTGTTAGTGGCTACACGTACAATTTTTGATTTTAATAGAACCAATTAACTTTAATTGATTATTAATTGTGCTAAAATGTAGACCAGATATTACTATTATTGAAGAGACTTTGAAATTTTAAATGAACATTAATTCATTAAAATATAAGATGATGATTTTTATTCCTTTTGAAAGGCAAAACCAAAAACCCTTGTTGGAGTAAACAATATCTTTGATGTTTAATTATATACAGGGTGGAGCAAAAGTAATATTATAATATGAATTTGTTGCCATTTTTGCATTTGAAATTAAGACGATATATAGAGAATTATTTGTCAAGAATAAACTTCTTATGAAAAAAAGCTCTTTTATATCATTCATAATAAAATGGCAGCCAGTTGATATTGTGGCACTACTTTTGCGCCACCTTGTACATACATACGAATATAAAAAAAATATTTAGAAATGGTTACAGTCTTCACGGATTTTGTAATTGGCATTTTCAAATTCCCTTTATTTTTTATCGTTCTTTTTTTAATACGAACTCCACTTGAAACTTTTTTAAACCCACCAATCTTATGCAGCAAAAGTTTATTTGTTGCTCCTACGTATATGAACACTCTTTACTTTTAATGTTATACTAATAATTTAAAATAACTATCAACAAATCCCACTTTAAGAATTAAAACTGCTGTCATTACGAAAAAAAGTTGTCGTTTTTCGTTTTTCCTAAAAAACAATTCACAGAAATCATAAGTAGATCAGAATGGAGCTCCTTGTTATTTTCAGACGTTTGCCATGATCCAATATACTATATAAAATTTTTGTTGATGAAAATGGCTATTGAACACCCGTTCAAAACTAGCGAATGTGAGAAGGCGACTAAGTAAACTAAAGAAAAGAATAACGTATCAGGTCAGTAGGAGATAATTAACTCTGAAACTTAGTTTTTTTACCAACATAGTGCCCTGAATGGCGTCTCAGAAAGTAGTAGAAATAAGACAAGTATACCCTTCGAAAAACTTATAGTTAACCCTTGCCTGGAAGGCAGCACTAGGATCGGATGCGGAAGCCTAATCAGCTACTTTGTCTTAAAATTAAATGATTACCGAAAGGTCTGTTCAATAGAGAAGGTGAATTTTGAAATTTTCAGACTACTTGTCTCGAACATATGTTCTTAGTTCAGTTTGTTTGTGTTTAACTTAGTTTGTAACAGTTGGACGTGTGTTGCTTGTTCGGCGATTTTCTGCTGTGGAAAAAGATGGATCAAAGAATTTACATCAAATTTTGTGTAAAAATGTCATTAAGTGCTCAAAAGAAAATGGCATACGAGGTATGTTTAATAGAAACGTGAATTTTAATTTTTCTAAAAAATATTAATTTATTTCTCAATTACTATTTTGTCCCCTTGAAAGTATTCCCCCTCAGATATAACATACTTTTGTCGGCATTTTTTCCAATCTACGAAGCAGTTTTGATATTCACTTTTTGGTATGGCCTTGAGCTCTATCAGCGATTCGGTTTTTATATCCTCAATCGTCGCAAAACGCCGTTTCTTCGTGGGTCTCTTCAATTTTGAAAACAGGAAATAGTAGCAGGTAAATACGGTGGCCTAGGTATGAATACGGAATTATTTTCGGTCAAAGATTTACGAACAAGCAATAACTAATGAGCAGGTGCATTATAGTTTCCGGACGTTTTTTCTCGTTTTGCTTCTCGCATAATTTCAAGACAATGCTTCTTATTAACCGTATGACCATGTGGCAAGAACCCACGACGCACTACGCCATGGTAATCGAAAAAAAAAGTGAGCAGAACCTTGACATTTGATCGAACTTGGCGTGCTTTTTTCTGGGCTCTCCTTAACTATTCCGTTGGGACGATTGGGTTCGTTGTCATAACCATATACCCATGATTCACAAAGCACAAGCCAATACGAATTAGCAAAAATTTCGCCCCAAAATAATTATCTTTACATTAATTTTTATTTCAGTTAACGGAACAAAGTCTCCGCTAACAGTTATGATACACCTGTAATGGCCACTAATTGTCCAAAATTTTATCTACTATTTTTTTTGAACTGCGTACCTACACAAACACAAAATCGCTTTAAAAATTTACCCACCCAAATTTCCATAAGTTTTTTCCCACCCACTGTTTTTTGGGAACGTTAAATTCCGCAGAATTCTGCAGAACTCCTCTAAACAAAATGTTTTTCCATTAAACAAATTCACAATAAAAACCATTTTCCTTTTGCTTGCAGCAGCTACTGCATTAATTTAACTTGAAAATATTACAACTAATTACAAACAAACAAACAAAAAAAACTCATATTGAAATTTATAAAACATCAATAAGGTATAAAAAGTTAAATATAAAAATAAATATTAAATATGCATAAAATGCATAAAATGGTTTTCAAAATTGGTTTCTCAAAACCATAAGACTGCCATGACAACCGGCCACAAATGGAAACATGCCACGCGGTGCAAAGCCATTTTTGTCCAAAGGACGCTATCTGCACAGCTTTGTGGGGTACAATCTAAAATAATTTGTTTACAATTTTATTGAACAAATCCTTTTATTTATGAATTTATCTACGTATAAATCATGCACAAAATATTTATGAAATATTTAATTTAATTAGTCCGATATACATAGATATGAAACACACATACATACATCGTATGTGAATGAGCTGGTGAATATACTTATTTTTGTGAGTATTAAATTTACAAAAGTCCACACATGTACCAATGCCTTTCCAAATACAAATGGGAGCTATTGCCTCTTAGTTCGCTGTGTTCTGCAATACTTTACACAAGTAAGAGGTCAGTCATTTGAAGGCCTCAAATATAATCTTACTATCGTCATGTTCTTTTCCACATAAGAAAAGAGTATAAATAAATTTGCTACGATCACATAATAAATAATATCCTTCTATTGGCATCCAATATATAATTATCCAAAATTAAAATTTGGGTAAATAAATCAAATGTTAGTTTGATATTTTTGTGTGGAATTGAGATCCGAATTAGTGCGGTCTCAGTTTTAACTGAAAAATGGTTGCTGGTACAGGATCAGTAAAACTAAGATATATGCCATAACGGAAGCTAATATTGCAAAAAAGGAGAAGCTTATTAATTTCTTTGTAAATATTTTTAATTTTTTCTACAAGAATAAAATTTTTTTTTAATATTTTTTTTTTGCAATTTGGTCCCATTAAAATAATTTTCGAAAATCGAACGCATAATTAGCCCATGCGAAATATTAATTATCGTATGACTTCTCTAATAATGGACCCATTTTGAAAACACTTTTTTATTTGAAACTGTTTGGTTGCAGTTTCGTCCCAAGCGAATTCAAGTGGAAATTGGGCGGACAAAGTGCCCGCTCAATATTTTGACTAGTGCATAATTCTGGGCCAACTTTTATAATTCGTCCGTTTGTGATCGTTTCGACCATATTAATTTTTTTGACATTATTTTTTCAAGTTCAAGGTCTCTCTTTAGCTATCTCTCTTCGACTGCGATTTCCAGGATATTGGTTTATTTTATATTTGTTTAAATTTATATAAAATAAACAAATTTCCTGAAGATGGTAGACGGAGAGCAGCGAAATATCAATAAATAAATTTAAAAAAGAGACACCTTAAGCTTGAAAAAATAAATTAAATTGATAAATATTTGTCATCAATTTATTGCTTTTTTGAGCTTTATGTACAAAGAATTTCCTATTCAAGAACTGTTGGGCAATTGTAGTAAGTAAAAACATACCCGACAAGCAAAACCTCTTTTTTAATTTTAATATATTTGGACATAAAGTACAAGTACGATTATAACTATTATATTAATTATTTTTATTTCGGTATTGCCAATTGGTAATAATATGTACAACATTTTTTCTATAATTTTTGAGGTGAAACATTTACAACTAGAAATAAATATGGCATAATTATAATTTATTGAAATACCCTACACATCAGAAAAAAAATGAAAAGGCAAAATCAGTTAGTTTATTTATTTGTTTTAAAAAAATCTTTTCAGATGAGCATTCTTTTCTAACTTAAAGTGTAGCCACAGCTTTCTGGAACAATAGAAATATCAATCGCTTCAGTAGACTTCAACCAACATGTTTGAAAAGCATTCGACTCCTAAATATAGTATGTAACCTTAGAAGAAAAAAAAAACAAATAATACTTATTTGTTGCAACTTAGATCCAAACGTTACTCTATTTTCTAACCTATTGTACAGCCACTATAAATATTTTACTGTGTGTTGTGGAGGTCATTGGTGCACGGAATGTCATAGTCCAATTATTTGTGCAAAATTTGTTACCTATTAGTTAAATAATTTCGAGAGGAAAAAAACTTTATCTCTAAAATATTCATATTGTTTTAAAAACATGCATAATTGGGTTTGGTAAAACACTATACGAACATTGAAAATGTATCAAATATGTGCATGCATATAACGTATGTAAATGTGTATGTGTTTAAAAAAAATAAAAATAACACTAATTGGATGGTTGGCAGGATAAAGGATATAAAGCTTATGTGCTAATTATTATAATTTAGCAATAAAAAGGCCAACACAACAAATGTAAAATATGCGAATAAAAAAGTTTTTATTATTTAAAATAGAAACTTTCAAGTGTTTATTTTTTTAAGTAGAAGGAAGTATTGACTTCATACTGTTGCGTGAATTTTACATTAATTTATGTGTTAAAAAAAATGAACATATTGCTCTTAATGGAATCAGGTCCAAATCTTATCAGACTCTATTCAAAAATTGCGTTTATTTTTTATTGATATTTCTATTTAAGAATTTAATTTTTTATTAAGCCCAATAAACACCATCATTATCAGTCAAAGACCGCCTAATTGCTTATACACTTTAAAAAGGTAATGTACTACTTAAATTTTGGAAAACTTACTCAATTTGAGTTCAAAATGTTTCTATTTTTACTGGAATTCAGTTAAAAATCTCTTCGCTGTTAGGGAACACATTTTACCTAATATTAATTAAAAAAATTTTATTTCTTTATTGATGCTTTTACAAAATTGTTTGGTGCTCGATAATTTCTTTATTTTCCTAGTTAATAAATATTTTTAATATTCTTAGTGTATTTCTGTGGAAGAATGATAGATGGGCAAACACGGGAGCAGTGCTTTTAATAGTCTCTCTTATCTACAATACGACTGAGAATTTCAGAATTTCTTTTCATTACAATTTTTTTATATTCCAATTCAGTAATTTTTCTCAAATCCTAATTCGTTAATTTTTTTTATCTCTTTTCCCAAATAAATTTCGGCTTTATTCCATTTGAAGTATTTGCATACAATGAAATAGAAGAAAATAGAATTATTCTCAAAAAACGAAAAAGTTAATTTCATTTTGAAAAATTTGAAGTTATTTCATTATACAATAATTAACGAAGTATATGCATAAAATTTTTTCAAGTTATTTCATTTTTATTTGAGGCGTTATTTTATACAACCATGCATATAATGGGTGATTTATTAACAGCTTTCGGATTTGATTTAAAAAAACACGCACATAAAATATATCGGCTGGTATGTCACGATTAAATTCTTCAGTATTGGTATTGGATTGCGTCATCCGCTGCGGGCTTGTCTCTACAGACATGAGCCTTAACATAGTCCCGCAAAAAATTGTCTAAAGGTGGCCAATTGACCGGCATGAAACGTGAAATAAACTGTTCTCCGAACTCGCCTCTCAGCTCTTCTATTTTTGGAAAAAAAATTTTAATCCTCAAGCAGTAGCGCGCACCATTCACAGTAACGTTCCTGCCTTCATCGTCTTTGAAAAAGTACGGTCCAATGAAGCCACCAGCCCATAATCCACACCAAACAGTGCATTTTTCGGGATGCAATGCTTCTGGCTACTCTTCACACACAATACGGCAATTTTGCTTATTCACTTCAACCAGAAATGAGCTTCGTCGCTGAGCACAATTTTCCGATAAAAAAGTGAGGATACACTTCCTTAACCGAACATGAATTTTTACAATAAAATTCATTAATCTGCAAGCATTATTCGTTTGTGAGTCGATTCATGATTAAGTTATAGACCAAACTGAACATGTTTAACAGTAACTTGTCACACGAAAGCAGCTGAGCTGCCAAAAACAGTATTGCCAAGAAGAAAGTTGCTAAAAGATCACCTTTTATAAATAGCTAAGCCCAATAAAGATAAGGCTTTAATAATTTTTTAGGAGAATAATTTTGATAAACTAAAAAAATATTGTTAATAAAATGTTATAAACACATACATATATACATATTAAACCAAAACGAAAAATTATTATTATAATTTTTTTAGTTGAAATTTTGAATTTTGCAAGGCTGCTTTCGCTTCTCACCCAAATATTACTCATCTATTAATGTGCCCTAAAAGTATGCCCTAAAAGTATGCAACCATTTACGTTTTCGTATGTATTCTTGACAAACACAAGTGGCGTATGATTTATATTTTACTTTACGAGTATAGTATGAGTGGCATTGAATGAGAAAATTATTAGACAAATAAATAAATGAATACAAATTAATGGATAAGAAACGAGCAATATATTGCAATTTCCTCAGTATTTGTAAAAATAATATGATATCGGGGTATTTTTTACACACAGTCTTATTGAATTTCCAATTTTTAAATTTTTTTATCTCAGTTAGCTTTTTTAATATTTTGTAACTCGCACGAACACATGCAGTCAACAAAAAAACTTGTACACTTACCAACTCAGAATAAATAGGAACATAGTGATAAAAATATGCAAAGAAAATAGGATTTATTAAACATTAATTAAAGCTTGACATCCATTTTATGAACGTACATCAAAATTATTTTTGTAATATTAATTATAAAGGAAAAAAATAAAAACAACAAAAATGTGTCCATATTCTTAGACAAAAAAAAAAACTTGTACGGTAGGAAAAAACTTAAAATTAGAACAATAAATAAAGAAATATTATATCTTTTAATATTTTGTGTATTGACCTTTAGCTTCTTTGACGACTAAGAATCTTTTCCTCATCGAATGGACTAGATTTTTTGTGACTGCTTCAGGAATAGAGCTCCATATATTATTTAAGGCGATTTTTAGGGTTTCTTTGCTAGAAATGCGGTAATTCTTTAATTTAATTGTCATATGTCACCACAAATGCTTTATCGGGTTTAAATCTGGGCTTTGTGGAAGATGAGGTAATACTTTTTTGTGTTATAAAGAAGCCATTCCTTTACTACAAGGGCTGAGTGCTTTGGTTCGTTATCTTGGACGAATGTATGTTTTTTTTTCAACTAGAATTAAATTCACAAATAATTGAAATTTTTAATTTTACTTACATTCGTAAAAATTCACAAAATTTCACTTCAAAAATATATGAAAAGCTTAATCTCATGGCCTCTTTTTTAATTTACTTACTGCCACCACTGTTTTCTTCATATAATTCATACGTCTCTCTATCTCTTTTTAGGTTTTTTAACCCTTTTCCTTTATATGTACATTTATCACCTCTTAATTCGTAAACTTTAGAGCCATTTTTCCTGAAACTCTAAACACATAGACAACAGCAGACAGCAAGCAGCAATATGTCAAAAATAAAATCCATGTATTTAAATGAAAACGATTATTTTAACGGCAGCACAGCAGCACGACTGCACAACAGCATTTGCTGCTGCTGCCAACTTAAGCTATTTTCTATTTTGACGGGCAGCATTAAACAAATATATTATTGCCATTATATATATAAATTGGAAAAATAAAAACAAAAACTTATTTTTAATATTAAACATAAAAGAACATTACAAAAATACAATAAAGAAATAAATTTATGTGTTTTTATAGTTTTTCGTGATATTATTACATTTTTTATCAATAACTTTAATTTTATTCATTATAAAATATATGTGCGGCATCCCTGAAATTTGTATTGTAAGCTGACTTCAGAGCAGCATTTGAAGTTGGCAGCATTTGAAGCCGTGAAGTCGTGATATCTGCTGTCGTCTATGTGTTTAGAGCTTTATGCCAAAAACTAAAAGAGAATTTGTAATATTTTATAATATTTCCTGTTACAACCATGATTTTATCATTCCATCACATTCAGAGAGCCACTAAAAATAGAGTGAATTATCAATAAGCCCTCGAATAAATATTAATTTATACATAAAGTATCTCTAACTTTTGATTGTTTTGTCATAATATAAAACAACCCCATAACAATATGAGAGGAAAACCATCATCGTTCAATCGATATCAATTATAATTGAAGAGTTACGATGATGATGTCGATAACGACAATAGATGTGACAAATATATTCACGCACAAACATTCACATTGCTGTGTTGTTTGTTTGCATGACAAACATGACACAAATTCGCATACAATTTATGACTAATTGTCACAGTTACTTAAACAACAATTGAAGGGAGACATTTCACGCATAAGAAATAAAATTAAATTGCAACTTAAAGATGAACTCTAGTAAGTCATATTCATGTTAGTCATGTTCCATTTTACTTAATTTATAAAAGAGATCTTCCCATATTATTTGTAGAAATAATTAAATGATTTTCATTTATTTGGCTGAAATGCTTCAGTTTCATGGAATGTTTGAGACTGTTCGTTCCTCTTATAACTATAGTATGAGCTGTCCATCTAAGTAGTTATTGATGTTTGTTACAAACCATCTATTGTTATAATCAGCTACAAAATAGTATTGCAATTAGATTAAGTTAAATAGACGTTTGCACGTAATACATTTACTAATTGTAGGCATTTGTGTGAGTACAGAGTGGAATGTGTATATGAAAGTGTGTGCATGTATGGTTTAACTTAATTTATGAACTTATTTGCTCTTAATTTCCTCATGAACATAAATGCAAAAATGCAATATTAAGGCTTATCCTCAGTTGGGAATGAGTACGCAAATTAGAAAATCAAAAATATATCGTATTGTTATAGTGTTTTACCTTCTTTGATTATTATGTCTTTTTAACCTTTTTCAAAAAAAAAAAACTTTTATTTTTTAGTCTTTTATTATTGGTTTTTTAATGTTCAAATAGAACAAAACAAGTTCTATATTTCTATGATTCCTTTTCGAATTTGATGCATGGCAGAGACATTGTTCAAATATAAAGTTTGGCTCACTGACGTGAATCCGAGATATAACATTTTTAGTGACTCTTCCTCACACATGCATATGAATTTGGGTTTACGCCATGTAGATTTTGAAGACCAACTCAACAAAAAAGTCTGCCATGGTCAAGGACTTTGTGAAAGATTCTGTTTATATGAAGTACAAATATATATGCGTACTTATTACAAAAACAATTTTGTATTGTAGGTACCTTTGACTTAAGGTATTTTATTTATTTATTTATTTACATGATATCAATTATATATAAATATACAATTAATATAATAAAGTAATAGCAAGGCTGCGAGGCCATCAGCTATAATTAAGGTATTTTAAAAATATAAATTTTTATAAAAAGTATTTGTTTGCCTTTTGCAAAAGGCCCTTTTCTAAAAGTCCTTTCTATATAAACTATTTTTAGGGAAATTACTTTTGATAAATCCTATCGACGAAAGGTAATTTTTACGGAAGGTACTTTTAAAAAGTACTTTCTATAGAAATCAGTGTCTTATGAATATACTTTTTATAAATCAAAAGCTCATTTCACAAATTTATTTTATGCTTAAAGCCATTTTTGTAGGAAAAGAAAATACTTTTTGCAATAAGCACTTTTTGAAAAAAGTACATACTTTTCATATAAAGTAATTTTATACAAAACGTAATATTGGCAAGTTTTTTATACACACATTTACACAAGTTTTTTTTATACAAATGGTTTTTTTTTAAAGATATTATTATTATTTTAACAAATGGTACTTTACACAAAACCTATCATATTTTAAAATCGCTTTTTGGAAAAGATACTTTAACAAAAGGCTCTTTTTGCAAAAGGTACCTTTTACAAAAGCTACTCCTTACAATTTTTAAATGAATTCTGAAATAAAATACAATACTTTAACGAAATCTTTAGTTTAATAACTGAAACAATAAAACAATAAAACTTTTTCAAAAGGTAATATTTACAAAAGTTACTTTTTACAAAGGGTACTTTTTACGAAAGGTACTTTTTACAAAAGTTAATCTTTATAAAAGATACTTGTTACAAAATACTTATTACAAAAGTTACTTTTTATAAAAGTACTTTTTACAAAGGGTACTTCTTACTAAATCTACTTTTGACAAATGGTACTTTTGTACAAAAATTACTTTTGACAAAAGGTATTTTTTGCAAAATGTGCTATTAAAAAGTAGTACTTTTTACAAAAGGTACTTTTTCACGAAAGGAAATATTTACATAAGTTATTTTTTACAAAAGGTACTTTTTACAAAAGAAATTTATACAAAAGGTAAACTTTTACAAGGGACAATTGTTACAAACGGTACACGTCTACAAGAGAAAATTTTTACAAAAGGTACTTTTTATAAAATTTACTTTCTTGTAAATTTATGTTATTTATAAATGAATTATAAAATAGAATACAATACTTTAACAACGAATTTTCTCATTTAATAATTAAAACAAATTTTCAAAATTTCAAAATTTTTTTAGGCATTACAAACTATACAGAAACGGAAAGATCTCTCACTATGGACAGGAGAGGACTTCTGATCGTGAAGTTAAATATTAAGCATGTAAGTTTATATATAATATTAAAATGATATCCTGTCGTATTTTGTTCAACACACAGTTTCAACTGTCGTCATACCTTAAACGGTTGCATAGTACCAAGCACATTCATCTGTTTGCAACCATGACTATTAATTAAATTGCTAAAGGTTTTTAGTTGAATATTTTATGATTATTGAGTGCATAAAGAAATCCTTTATTTAATTATTACCACACAGATGCTCACTCACACATAAAACAATACAATTTTCTAAAGAGTATTCAATGCAAGAGATGTTATTGTAAGTGTTTAGAAGTTTCATAACCATAAATTCACCTCTAACGAAACAAAGCAAAATGTAAAGCTCTTTTTCGAACACTCACATAAATATATATACATAGATATGTATGTACATAAATTGTACACATCGACAATTATTCACTTAAGCCCAGTTGTATATACAAATGCATATGCATACGAGTCATGTTAAGTGCACGTAAATATATATATATATATATATATATATATATATATATATATATATATATATATATGTGTGTGTGTGTGTGTGTGTGTGTATGTGTGTGTGTGTGTGTGTGTGTGTGTGTGTGTGTGTTAAATCGCAATCATATGACATAAGTGTTTGTGTATGTTAAACTTATTTGTGGGGATGTATGCAATTGAATTTTATTTAACATTAATAAATATTAGTGGCAGATATTGTACGTGCCAATTACTGTTAAATTTCAAAATTAATTTTTAGTTTAAATTAACATACGAACACAGGAAACACTAAAATATGAAATAAATTTATGCACATACATACACGATTAACGAGAATTTTTTAGTAAATAGAATTAGCCGTTTTAGCAAAAAGAAATTAGCATTTCAATTGAAAAAAAAAACCTTTTCAATTTTTCATAGAGCTAAAAAAAACTATTAAAACTGTTTTAATTTGTCGAAGAAAAATGTAATTATTTCAACACACACTCTTCTCCGGTGTATGTTCGTGGAGTCATTAGGGAAGAGATAAGGTATTTGTATTCCACTACCCACATTCCCCGGATTTTTCAAAAATCATTGAAGAAACAAATATCAGTTTTAAATAAACTTATCAGGACTCAATGTCAAAAATAGCAGATTAAAAGTAGAAAGTAAAAGAAAATATGCCACAGTAATCAAAACAGATGAGCAAATAAACAAAAGGAATTAAAAATTTTTTAAATTTTTAACGAAAAAAATATAAAAACAGTTATCAGCTGCGCTTTCAATTCTATCTGCAATGAATTTATTTTGGCACTACCAAATTAACATATTTTTGGAGTCCTCGAGCTCAAATCACATCAAGCCCCATTCGAACATTTAAACTAATGGTGATTTTGTTTATGAAAAAAACTGCAACATTTTTTGCCCCCTTAAAGTGCATAAGAGCAAACTTGTAAAAAAAAGAGCACGCAATCCTCTAAGGGGGTTACAATTTTCACACAAAAAAAAACGAGAATTCCTACTCTTCATCAGTCATATTTTTTAGTTGTGAACAAAGTTGATATACTGGGCCAAAGCTTCTTTTATTTATTCCATTTTGTCCACTTTTCATTTATTATCACTCTAAAGGTGAATTCACCCATTCGTTCTGAACGTTCCGAACGATTTTTTTTATATGTAGTTTGACGTCTATATTTTGAGAAAGAGAGTAAATTTAATGCGGAACAACAACAAAAATTTCGTTCTGAACGAATGGGTGAATTCACCTTAAAGCCTCTCTTATGGACCAACTATCTGTTAGTGCCCGATAAGAAACTGATAAAGATAATGTTATTATTGTGGTACAATTGGAATTCAATAGATATTAAAACAACAGAATATTTTTATATTAATTTCTGTCAATGTCAACTGTGTGTTGTATGTATAATGGGGTAATCTTAAATTGGACTTGCATTAAACGTATATTGTGTGAGTGGACTGTGAGATGGTGGACACTAGGGAAAGACTTGTCTTGTTAGTATAGATTCTACTGAGAGCACGTAGGAAGTGCGTTGAAGTTTTAAAATTATATTTTGGTAAGTCACACAGAGATCTTAAGTTTCTTAAGTGACAGCATCAGGGACCTTTAGGTGGACTATGATAAAGTGAAAAACAGCTGTTTGAACTTTCGTATAATTGGGGTATGTTTTTGGCAGAGATCCGAAAACTTTTGCTCAAGAATATCTCTCTCTCTCTCTCTTTCTTTCACTTTTCCCTGCATAGGCTCCTCTTAAAATTCAGAGCAAATTTTTAAATTTTTCATACCCTTCACTCTAGCATTGATACTGGTATCAACAAATCTTTATTGTGATTGCCACCAAAGTATTGGCGAGACACCAGCAGTAGTTTAAATGCTCTTTTGCACAAATATTTATATTTTATTTAGATGAAATCATATCTTACCACAAGTCAAGTATTCAACACTTCTCCAGAAATCTTTAAGTATTTGAAGATGATCAAACATCTCAATAGTATACAAACGTATTGTGTCTATTTTGTTTGCAATTTATTTTCTTGACTAAATCTAAAATGCCCCACACTTTTCCATTAAATATATATATATGTATATATATATATATATATATATATATATATATATATATATATATATATATATATATATATATATATCTGTCAGCATAGGTTGGCCATTTTTATGCGTACTACAGATAAACCCCTCTAGAATAAAATTCACTTCAAGGAGAAAATTCACACTTAAAAAAATTATGTTCAGAATTTGGCCAAATTAGTTTTTTGCAGTTTTTGCCACCCCTCAACTCAAGGGTCTGTATGTGGCAGTATATGTCTGTAAATAGTTTATGCGAGCATAAATACGAGGTGTGTACAAAATGTATATTGAAATATATACTTTTGAAAAATATATATTTATTAACTAGGCAATATTCATGTTGTCGTCTTTAAAAGAATGTTCTGCAGATGCTTAATGCGATCTTCGAATATTTTGCTATGAGCAGTTTTTGTTATAACCTTGAGCTCTTTCACCGATACAGTCTCTATAATCCTTTAAATTATCCTGCACTTCAGGTGTCTCTTAAGTTTTGGAAACATGAGAAAACCACAATATCTAGTGAATATGGTGGCTGAGGCATGTTTTTGTTCATTGGTTTTGACCAAATACTTCACTCACAGGCAACGTTAACTTTTTTTTTCAATTTAATTGAACTAACAATAAGTATTCAAATCCTAAATCTATATTAATATTTACTTAAGTCCAGCCAATACCAGGCTATATTGTCTTCACATCTATCGTGTTTGGCTAAAAGTAAGAGTATCCCTCCTTCTTAGCCGAGTGTGGCCTCTGTAATGTAGAATTTTGCGGGCTAGTGGGCTTGGGTGATACTCTAGTTTCTTAATACTTATAATTTGTCAAGAGCTTTGAAACTATTGTTTTAACCTGGGCAACATCTAGATCCTTAGATTTTATTTCGACTGCTGAGGCGGTGCCCCACAACTGAATTCCTTAGCACCATGTTTGTTTTAGGATTGCGTTGTATAGCTTAATGTTGAACTTCTCCCCATAAGCCAATTAATTTAGTCTCTATATACGATTTCCGTATTAAGCGACGATCAAGGCGAATGGTGTTGCAAAAAAAAAAGAAAACCGAAGAGAACAACAAACATTTATAATCTTTATACTCATAATAAATAAAACAAGAATGCTGTAAAATTTAATTATGGTAACAAGAACTATCCCCCGAAATTAAAAAAGTTACCTTAATTTTTGTACGCACCTCGTTTGGAAGGAGAGCAATTTGCAATGTATTTCTTCCCTTATCGGTTGTTGCTGTTTGAGATGATATTAGAAATCATTGTGTTAATTTAAGTGATACATCTATTTTTAGTTATTTCTTGGTATCTGTGGTATGCCTCATTTCCAACACGGCATGTCGCAATAGTGTTGCTATAGTCTGCCCATTTCTACGAGTATTTGACTGTGAACTGACTGAGAATCATTAAGACAAATTAAGATTGATAAATTTATTGGTCCATTCACTTTTATCATTTTATGTCCATTATTTGTGTCTTAGTGTCTTATAAGGAAATAAAGTTATTAAATAAATGGGTTTTTGTGGTGAACTACAAAATGCCCAGCAAACAAAAGAGTTTAGTCTCAACTTAAGAATAGTTTGAAAGAGACAAACATATTCTCAATTATCCAATTATAATGAATACTCGTATACGAGGAGTTCCTTCAACAAATAGAGGGATTTATTTTATTTAAAAAGTTTACTTGAAAAGTTCACTTTTCAAATTTATTTGTTGGGGCTTTAGTTGTTCCTATGCTGGTGTTCATTTGTCACTAAAGTTAGTCATCGAAAACTTTAAGAATGTGAAAAATTTTAACTGATGGACACAGAACACTGTCATTTGTGAATTTATTAAAAAAAAATTTTTTTTTTTCGACTACAATGACTAAAATGTTCGAAAAGCTCTTGATGTTCTTGGCATGAAAATTAAGTGTGATGTGCGATGGACTGAGCACATTTTTGGCTAAAGAATCACACAAGTTCCTTGGTTTTCTAAGACGGTTTAAGGGATTATCCTCAGGGGAATCGGGGACATACCTGATATGTCTCAGGCGGGCGACCATATGGACCCAGTATACTGTTTCGACAGGAAATACAGGGTCCTCTTCCCCACAAGGTGCGCAAACACAGGATGGCTAAGAGATGGATCACAAATGTGGTACACGGACGTCTCAAAAACGCTCCATGGAGTTGGGGCGGGAATAGTGGGGCCTAGAGCACACAGGTCTATAACATTGAGCAGGGATACGACAATTTTCCAGGCAGAACTTTACGCGATACTGGAAACTGTGGGGATCCTATCCGAGAGAGGACACAAGGGAATACGGGTTAAGATATTCTCGGACAACCAATCGGTTCTTAAGGCCCTGAGAAGCTGTACGTACACGTCCAGATTATTACTGGAATGCCACAACAGGCTCAATGATCTGAGGACTCATAATCAGATTACTCTGATATGGGTACCAGGGCATCAGGGGCTTGCCGGGAATGAGATTGCGGACATCTGTGCAAGAAGAGGGGCTGAGGGGAACTTCATTAGACCCACCTCTTCTTTTGGGTTCAACAAAAGTCTCCTTAAAGGGGAGATTTCGAAATGGACATCGTCCAGGATTGCACAACATTGGAGTGACATCAGTGGATTATGGATTACGCTTTGACTCTGGGAGGGCGGATCTGGCTCTCAGGAAAATCCCACGGACGCTGGTAGGGGCGCTCACAGGCTATTACACGTACAAAACCCACCTATACAGAATGGGCTTATCTGACACGAACATCTGCAGATTTTGCGGTGAAGATGAGGAGTCGATGGAACACTTAATAGCAAATTGGGGAGCATTGTGCCACAGAAGACACAGGACTCTACATGCATATACGCTAAGTGAAGAGGATCTGCTAATGCTCCCACTGAAGGAGCTGATCCTATTTGCGAACGTATTAGACTGCTATAGACAGGGGAAGCACAATAGATCAACAATGGTGGCAGCGCAAAGGGCCATCCTGGGCCAAAACCCCATTACATTACATTACATTACAAGACGGTTTAAGGGATACTTTACTCCTTCTGATTTCCATACTATTTATACCAATTATACCCGTTAGAAGATGGAATACAACTCTGAAGTATGGGCTGGTACTTCAAAGTCTATATTAAAGTTACTCCACCGCCCACAGAATAGGGCGAATAAGCTCACCGGTTGTGAGAGTAGTGTAGCTAAATCTTTTCACTCACTGGATCATAATCGTATCTTTCATTATATTATCCTTTGTGCTCTAATAAGATTAGCGAGCTTGTTCCCGATACTCGCTTCGTATTAAGAACTCTATACGTTCTTCGTTGAGAACGCATAAATTCGTGGGAGATGTACCAACGAATAGTACTACGCATTACAGAGAGAATTCGTTCTTTAGCTGGTCAATTTGTATGTGCAATACCCTGCCTGCAGAAATCTTTCCTGTCACTTTCAGCATGCAAAGTTTCAAATCGAGTGTTCACCGGTACTACTCACCTTCCCATAACATATTTTCCTAGTTCCAGCACAATACATTGCACGAGTAGTGGTCACCCCTTGAGTGTTGGTCCATTAAAAAATAAAAAAAGTTATATGATCATTCGTAATATATATCGATGGAGGCATTGGACTATGAGAAAATATCATTATGTGGATGATAAGTGATTGATAAGAAGTTCAATTCTATCGGCAATTTTACAATGTTATTCATATTATCAGTCAAATAGTGTAAATCCCACCCCATTATCATTTGCTAAATTTACAAAAATATATAGAACAATAGAGACCATTCATGTGCATCATAAATATAATCGGGCCTAATATGGAGCCCTGCGGAACCTAAACACTTCCCATATAGAAGATTTTTTAGTCTTAAGTTGAACATACTACATTCTGTACTTGAGAAAGAATGACACTAATTAACGCAACGAATAACTGAGTTTATCTGATAATCAAAAGCCTTGCTAAAGTCTAATGTTATTGGAAAGACTTATCCAGGATCTCCACAGTGTCTAAAGCACAAGCAGTAGTGTTAAAAACTTTTGTTTAACCAAACTGTTAAGAGTTTATAAAATTGTCCCAGTATTCGATTCTTTGATAAAATATCAGCCAGACCTCAGGATACTTATAGGGTGTGACCTTACCTACTTTCCAAAGTTTAAGGAACACTGAATACGATCTTATAGACGAAGTAAGCGAAATAAATAGAACTATAAGCTTAAGAATTTTTAATGGTATACCATCTGGACCAACTGTGCAAAAATATCCGTGCTAAGCCAGACTTCTTGGTTTCAAACAGAGTCCGTGAATAATCTAAAACCAAGGTCTAGCAATTGTTTCGAAATGCTTTCTCCAGATAAGACCTCTTAAATTTGAGTTCAACTTCACATTGTTGTGGTATTATTTCGAGTTCACGTACATTTTGTAATTTTTTTAAACAAAAACAAATAAACTGTTATTCTTTTCAAATAATTTTTATTCAATATTTTCCTTAATTTATTTTCATTTATTTTTGATTAATTTCATTTAACATTTTTTTTGTTGCTTACAATCTTTAGCTGTTTATAATTTTTATAAATTAGAAATATTTTATATTTTTATTATAGTTTAATAAGTAGACCTGTGTCGGTCACGAACGAACGGATCAAATTGAACGAATCTCTCAACTGAACGAAATGATCCGCTCTTTTTCTTATCACTTTGTCGTTCGTTCGTTCGTTTTCAGAAGTCTTGTCGTTCATGTTCTTTGCTTCTGTCATGTTTAGTGCTGTATTTTTATGTCTTTTCAGGGTTGTTTGAGTACATTTTATTTCAGGCTTAAATGATATGTAAATATGTATGTAAATTTTTCCTAGTATTTGATAAATAAAAATTTTTTGTTTAGTAAAAAAAAATTTGTTTTTTTTAATATCTTTTTTGTGCTCTAAATTCGTAGGCTAATATTTCTATTCCGATCAACTTCATGGTAACAAAAGATCAATGTACGTACATATGTACATGGAAATTAAACCCTCAATGAATGACGAACTCATTGCCCAGCCCGACCGCTTAAAAATAAATATAAAAACATTGACACATTCTTGAATTAATTTTTTATATAAAATGAAAATAAGAATTAGATGTCATTTAATTAAAAGACACAGTCTGAAATTGTTTACATTTTATTTTGATTTGCTAAGTATATGTACTTTTCGTTCAATTCAATCGTTCGTTCATTGGTTCTAACTGGAACATTTAAGAAATGACCGATTGAACGAAGATGAACGAACGGATCTTTTTTAATCATTGAACGAAAAGGAGCGGTCACTAAAACGAACGATTTGGCACAGCTCTATTAATAAGTTTGTATTGTTAATAATTTTTATTTGCAAATTTTAATATTTTGCATTGCTTTTATTCGATAGATATAATTTATTTATTTTATATAATTTATAAAATTAAACTAAGAATATTAGAATATTAGAAATCAGCTTAATTTTTATTTATTTATTATTATTATTATTTATCCATTTATTGATTTTCACATTTTTCGGCGTCAAATATATGCATATAACTAACGTTCTTGATTTAAATTAAAGTTTCTACTTCATTAATAAAATTTAAATGACAAGGAAGAAAATAAAAATAAACTAATTTATTAAAAAAAAAATAAATAAATATTACGATTCAAAATATTTTAAAGAGAAGTGCTCTGTTCGAGTTTATGAAAAATGTTGCAGAACATTTATTATTTCAAGTGAAAAATTCGACATGCAACACGTAATATCTCTTCAGCGATTTAGTATTAGTGTGTTTTTCGTTTTTATTACATTAAAGCGCAAATTGTGATGTATTTTTGAGTATGCAACATTGTTTTATGTACGTAAGAAAATATATTTATTTGAAAAAATCAAATTCCGTAGGAAATGCATAAATGTGCTATTCATACTATTTCACAATAAAAAATACATTTCATTTGTTCATCTAAACATGAACAGAGTACAACTTCTGCAACATTATTTTGTAACTATTTCATAGGAAAATTTTTATTTCATCTGGATTCTGACAGCATTTCGCAAGAAATTTTGAACAATCTGAACAGACCAGAGATGGGCAAACACTTTCAAACAATAAAAATTAATATGTGAAGGAAAATTAAAAAAAAAAATTTCCCAATATTATTGTTTTATGAAATTTTCTCTATTTGTAAATAAATTTGAATAATTGCGTGATGTAACTTTCCTTTTCTTGACTATGAAAATGCGAGATCACATATTATTTAGTATCTATTCAAGTTCAAAATCTAATGAATATATGAATATACATGAATATACTCCTCTTCCAACTGACAGTAATGCACGATACTAGAAAACACGATCTTTACTGTAAAAAAAAACAAATCAACTCGTGTAGAATCGTCTATCGAAAATTAAAAATAAAATCAAGCAACACACGATTTATTTTTCTCACATCAACATTGTTATGAACAGCAAGAGCAACAACAAATATGACCACAAAAAAAATTTCAAAGAGAATAGTAGCGCCTTCAAGTATGCCTCAAAACATTTTCTTTATAAGGAACTTCATTAAGGACTTGAGACACATATCGTTTGTTTAATGCAACATAGACGTACAACAAAGCACTTGGCCAAATGCAATTAAAGTTTTTATTTCCACATCGATACTTTTTGGTAAATTTTCGTTTTAGCTTCAGATACGCGGGCGGGCCAATAAGTCCGTGACTTATTAAATGAAACACACTTTTTCGGATAACAAATCATTTTATTTTTCAACCTAATTTCATTTCAGCTCTACACTTTGTGCAACTTTTTTATTCCTACTAATAAATTAAATTTTTCGAGGTATTCAAAATAAGTATTTGTTTGTGAGATGATTTCATTGTTGGAGTCAAATCGCTTTCCGCCTATCCATTTCTTAAGCTTTGGAAAGAAAAAATAATTAGCTGGGGCTAAATCCGGATAATAAAGGGTATGAGGGAGCAATTCGTGGGATAATTCATGGACTTTTTCTATGGAAACTGTACATGTGTGTCCTGGTGAAAAAAAACCTTTTCTTGAACAAATGCTGTTGTTTTTTTTTTAATCCTCATTAAATCGACCCACTAAGTTGGCACAATATTCCCCATTGATTGTTTTACCCTTTTGAAGATAGCCAATATAGATTACACCATGTGGAACGCAAAAATATGTCGCCACGACTTTAATGGCTAACAAACCCTCTTTGGAGCGGATTCACTCCGACAAACCCACTGTTTGGTCTTTGGTGTTATGTGGTGGATCACGTTTCGTCCACGATTACCAAGCGGCACAAAATCTAGTCTATATTGCGGTTGAATCTATGCTGTCACATGATTGCATTTGTGGTCGATTGTGACTAAATGCGGTACCCATTTAGCAGAAAGCTTTCTCATACCTAAGTGATCATTCACAATCGAAACCTCTGAGCCATGTGATAAGACTTTGGCTTCCACAATCTCTAATTTGCCAACATATTATCGTGATTTTTTCAATTGTTTCGGGTGTAGAGGCATCAACTAGACGACAAGAACAGTCGGCATCTTCCTGCCTCGTACTTCCGCAACGAAATTCAGTAAACTACTGTTTCTACTCTTGAAATTCATGGTGCTGAATTCCCATAGTATTTATCAAACTTAGCTTTGGTTTGGTTAATGGTTTTTTTTGCACAAAAAATAATGCTTAATGGGCATACGAAATTCCCTTTTTTCCGGGACTTACCCGCCCTCGTATATATAACTCTGAGTTATATATAACAACACTTTTTGGTACAACATCGGCTTAACTTCAAGTTATGATTATGATTTTTGTCTACATACTCGTATAAAGAGGTTATGGAGGAAAGCTTTCCCATCAATAACTGAAATATTTTGATGTTTGGAAAACGTCGTGTTATGCATTAAAGGAGCGATATGTAATTCCACATAGCGGGTGGAGTCAGTACTTATGGGGCATTCACTCCAGCCCACGAATTTCCGTGGTAGAATTGTAAATTTTCTAAAATTATAAGTATTTGCCTTTTGTGTTCATATAATAATTTTGTTGCAGATATTTCTGCAATTTTAAATTTTTTAAAAAAGTAACTTCGCTTTAAAACATATTTAAAATAATTTGTTTTAACAATATAAAATGCTGAATTTCCGTTCAAATTGCAAGGTTATGAAATACATATAATAAATCTATATAATTTCGAAATAAAAATTTTAATAAAATTATTTATTTAATTTAATAAAATGTTCAGATTTTAATTTTTATAATATTGTTTACTTTCGGCTTGAAACGATTATTGTATAAAAATTATGTTTTTTTATATTTGCTTTTTTTTTTTTTTTTTTTTTTGTAGGAAAATTTGGACCTTATAGGTCAATTTTTGTGATCTTACTATTTCTAAAATTTTATTTTTATAATTTAAGTTTAATAACATTCTATAAGGTTTACTATGTCCATCGAGTGATATAAAATCGTGCTGGCACCCATATACTGCATGGCCGTTTGGTTTCGAAATTAACTTCGAAAATAATCATTTTAACCGTCCAATAGATAACGTAACGTAACATATATGTATGTATGTATGTTACATTGTTTAGTTATTTATTTCGTTTCAAATTCATATTGAATACATAGTGATCCTTATATGATGTAAATCGGAAATCCTTAGTTTTCCAATTGGCTAGGAAAATTATTAACGTTTTCAGCGGTTGCCAGAAATACGTTATTATACGTAAGTACATAATTTAGCCTATTTACAAATTTCGAATATGTATGTAGGTATAATTTATTTATTTTCATATTTTACTTGTGTGCCTCGCCGCTTAGCCTTACATAGATTTTTATTAAATATTAATTATTTATATCAATTGTTGAAGAATGTAAAGAGCATTTTGTTGCAAAAATTGTTTTTAATAAATTTTCACATGCTTTTCTTCTCTTATTATAATAGATTTAGGTTTTTTTCTCTAAAGAAAATTAAACTTAAATTTGAAGCTTTATACAGCAGCTTTATGCCAGAGGTAACGAAACATTTTGGTTTCTTACGACAGGTTTTTCTTAAAACATTTTTATAATTTTTCGGTAAAATAGACTCTAGTCTAATCAAAATTAAGTTTTGTTTTTATTTTTTTATAAATTTTTGGTGTGTGTGTCTTAATAACAATTTAGGATTTCAATCATTACAAATTTTGTTATTCACAGTCACTATTGATTAATTCAAAAACAACAAAATAATTAAAACAACAATTCGGTGTTTCGAAATTTTGATATCTTTCGTTTGAGAACAAGCTTAAAATTTTTTGATTGCAACTTAAAATTTGACAAGATGTTGCTGTGTGTTTGACTTTTAGAAAATTGTTTTTATCTATTTTATTTTTTATTTTCCAGTTTTAAGATTTTTCTTATTTTAAATTTTGTGTATGGCTCAGTTTGGCTAAAATTAAAATCTAGTCGCTAATGGATAGGGGAAATTGGTCAGCTCACTAGGGTCCAGTATTAATCGACACTGTTCTGTAAATCACGCGATTTCAAATCGTGAGATTTAATAAAACAAATTTTGTTGCAAGTAATTTATTCAACATTTCTAATACATTTTCAAACTTAATACTGAAATTTATTATTCGGGATATTTTGCCCAATTAATCGTTGAAACAATTAGAGTTTCTGCAAAATGGATTGAATATCCCGAATAATTTTTGGCTGACTGAATACAATCATTAACGATCAACGGGCGTTTAATAGTATGGGGCTTGAAAGAAAAATAAAAAAGATCCCCGTTGAGTATAATTGTTTGTTGTGTTGTTTGTATAGAAGCATTCTAAGCCTACTATGATTATGTATTTTGTTATGATTCATATACAATATTGAATTCTCATATTGTATTTGATTTGTATGGCATAAACATCCCATGTTAAATGGTTTCAAACTGCTTAAACATCACTGACGATTTGGTTTAGCGACCAATGAAATGTGGGCGTATGAAGAGCTGAAGCCACAGCAAACAATATAGTTTGCAAAAACTCTAATTGTTTCAACATTTTCAAATTTTTTTCGTTAAAAATATCTTATTCGAGCTGAAATTTTACTGAACAACATCCTGCGATACGTAGAACAATAATGTATTTTTCTCAAAACCGTACGATTTGAAATCACGTGATTTACAGAACAGGGTCGATAACTACAAGACTTTAGAATTAAAACATTTTTTAATTAAAATTTTAGCAGTTTAATTGAAATTTATCAAACACCGAATGTTGTTTTACATTGTAGGCTCTAACTTTCTTTTATGTTCTCAGATTTTCCTCCTGTTTTACTTAGGAAAAACACAATAAATTAATCTTCAGACCATCGTAAAACTATCATTGTGTTGTATTGTCGATGGAACTTAATGTTTATAAAAAATTTCATTTTCGCTTTTTATTCGCTATAAAAGTGCTTTTACCGTCAATGGATCATACGAATAATTAATTTATGTGCAAAGTTTCGCGGAAATTTATAAGAAGAAAAAAACTTTTTTTTAAAATTAGGAAATTTAAATGATAACAGGAACTCAAGCTGCACGAAACAATTATGGGTTGGTTCAGTGGAAGTTATTGAGAAATCTAGAAATAATGACAAATATACTATATAAGAATTTAAGCTTGAAGTTTATTCGAAATTTGGCTTTTTTTGTGCCCTATATACAGGAACACATTGACAATCAGGGAGGAAAAACTCCCACTTCTACGAAAACATTTTTGGGACTTTGCAACATTTGCTTAAAAAAACCATTTAGATTGCAAATATTGTATTCGAGATCATACAAGATTTTAATTAAATAGAAAATACATTTATTCATTTATTTAGACGAAAAAATAGAATTGAATTGAAATGTGAATGACGAAACGAAAATGAATTGAATAAAAATTTGAATGAATTCGTGATGCATTCTGAATGCATTCATTTAAAAAAAGATAGTTTTCATTTAAATTGGAATTAGTTCATTATTTCCTCAAAAACAAGTTTAATATAAAAACACAATTTTTAAATATTTTAAAAATTTGTTTTTGTTCTCATAATTTTTTTTCGTCGAACAATTTTATAGAAATTTAGGCGTTGCTTTGTCCATCAAAGTTTTTTTGAAATTTGTGTGAAAAGAAAATACAACATTTTTGTTTTTCTAATTGAAATTTTCTTTTTACCTTCAAGACTTGTTGGTGTGTGATGAACCAATTTAAATGTTAATTCAGAATTTTGAATGCATTAATAATGCATTTAATCTTAATTGAAATCATATTCTTAGCAAGTGATTCAAGGATTGTTAATTGATTATGAAGGCATTGATATTTTAAATTTAGTTCTTTTTTTAAAGAATTAATAAGTAAATATAAATCATTCTTTCAAAGCTCTGATACTTATTATTATGTGCTTATTATGTGCAAAAATTTTTGTTTAGAAAATACTTTACTTATTTTAGATTTAGGAAAGATCCGGTATTTATGTTAATGAAAAAAGTTGCGTATTTCAAGCGAAATAAATTTGAAATGAGTTAAAATAAAATCACTTTTTAAAGAAAAAAATTTTTAATTATAAAACCAGATCTTCTTTATTTTGAATGTTTAAAAAAATATGGAATAGAAATTTCTTTACACAGAAATTTCTTTTCGCGGTTACTCATCCATTTGAAATTGTTTTAAATTGTAGGAGCATATGAACATTTTGGAATACAAAACTCACCATCGGAATTCATGTCATTAAAATAAGATTTTAAAATAGACAAAAATGGATTTTGTTTTTAGGTTTTTGCTTCGGAATAAGCTAAGTTCCGATAATTAAGAAATTTTTTATTTTTTTTTTAATTTTTATGTAGGACTTAATGCACTAATAACAAAAATTCAGAATTAAAAATTAATAATTAAATCATGTGTATGCATGTGTTTGTTTTTCAATGTGACTAATATTATAAAAATAAAATATTTACAAAAGGAAAAAATTCATCATTAGAAAAATGTTCTTTAAATTCTGTTGTATATAAATTAACAATGAAGATTTATTATTATTATTTTTAATTTTCAGTAAGAAAATATTAAGTGAAAACTTCTATTAAGCTTGGCACTGGGGCTGCACATTTTTTATATATACGTATTTCAATATTTAGTTCATTGTTAGCGGTTCTTCATTGTATTTTTTTTTCATATTGATAGTAATGTAGTGTAGTTTTAGTATTTTTTTAATGTTATTTTTTACTATATTCGACAATAATTTTTATCTTTTTTTCTGTATATTGGTATTTTATAGTTTATTTTTAATTTATTTATATATTTATTTCTTTGTTTTATTTCCTAATTTTAATTAAAAATAAAACCATTATATAAATTAAACAATGATATTAAAATAATAGGAAAAATATTATTAAGAAAACGATAAAAAATATTTTAAAGAAAAACTCACTGGAGCAGCCAACAACTTGTTTATTTTATTTCATTAATTTATTCCTTTATATGAATTTTCCGAATTGAAAACAACTTCAAATTAACTTAATTCCGTAAAATATATGTATACGAATTTAAAAATTATGGTTACTTTTATTTCGTAGCACTTATAATATTTAATTTGCTAGTAGGTTCCAATACATATTATTTTTTGGTAACATTTTGTCAGCAAAAAAAACCAGCTAATTGTGACTCACAAAAAATACATTTGCATTTGTATAATATTCGTTAAAACTAAAGTTTCATGAATGGATTTTCCGAACCCCTTACTCATTTTTATTGCTAAAATACTTTCCCTTCCATTCTACATTTATCACGTATTTAATTTCGCTAGAAAATTGTAATGTTTCTAACACAGTAATTTCATTAAGTTTCATTCAATTGCGCAACAAAAGTCCATGGATGGGCTTAATTTTAAAATTTATTCTACAATTTCTGGAAAAATTGAAAATATTTTAAATTAATTTTTCGATGGTAATATTATCAGTATCTTAAGTATTTTCATTACCTCCGCTAAGCTTTCTTGCTTTTTTCCTCTTTACAAATAAACTAAAGCTGTTTCGTGTTTGAAATTTGTATGTGTTAATTTTTATCTTAAGTTTTAACTTAATATTAATATTAAAAGCTATTCTAATTCTTAAAATTTTATTCTTATTTCGATATAAACATAGCGTAACTTCGAAAAATTAAGGAAACTAATTTAACATATCGCCGATTAAAAAATAATTCATACAAATCGAGTCTGCAAAGTTCAACAAAATCATTTAACATGAAATCATATTCGAAATCAAAAATAAAATCGTCCAAAACTATGTATAAATTTTCTTTAATATGATGCGAGGTATTCACTTAATTATAAGAATCTTTTTAATTTACACAAAAACTTCAAAACCTTTCACATTCAGACTTTTTTTTAGAAAAAAAAAAACATATTTTTTGAAGTCGCTTTAAAATTTCTTTGACAGCATTGCTAACGTCTTAATTCAATTTTTCGGCTTTCTTCAGAGTCAACCGGAATCATTGGTGGGAGTCCAGCTTGCAAACCCACAATCATTTTTATATACCTGTTTGTTGTTGATATACCGTTGCCGGTTACTGGGACTTTAAAAAAAAGTTTCAGTTAATTCTTTTCTTTTATCAATTTTCCTTTGTTTTAAACATTTTTCATACTCAAAAAAGGAAGCCTAAAGTAAAAAAAAAATTATGTTAAATTTTTCTTAATCTAGACAAAGCCCTCTATAGTTTATTTCATTTATACTAGTATTTAAATTTTTTTAATAAATATTTAATATTAAGGATATATCTTTCGCAAAAATTGTTGGCTGCAAAGCTTCACCGAGACAAAAAAAATACAATATTTCACATCGAACTTGTTTTTGTGTCCTCGGCACCTGGGGGGTTATTATGTATTTCTATTCGAATCGAAAAGGCTTTCGAAATGAATTTCCGAATCGAAAGGAAAATGGTATTATGTAGTACGTTCGAAAGGCCTGCAGAGTTGTGTTTGCAATTTTAAGGGAAATTTTAAGTAATGGCAGTTTCTATATGTTAAAACTTGGCAGCACTTTGTATTGTTTTATACAAACGTCAAATTTGTTTTAAAAAAGTTCAAACTGCAAACTAAAAAATTCACAAGTAAATAAAATGGATAGTGTTTTATTGTGGGAAAGTGATGAAGATGATTGTATTCCAGAGAGAATTCAAAGAAAATTTATAAGAGATACATCAAACATTATGAATCTCAGTGAAAATTCGTGAGTAATATATTTTCATAAAGGCCGTGTCAGATAAAACTTTGTAGCGTTGCGTGACGTTTTTAACTTTGACAGAAAAGCGTAACGCAAAAGGGGTATGACACAATAAAAACTTTGACAAAACGCGCGCTTTGTATGTTTACCAAAAAGGTGGTTATGAATTTTGCTAATTATTTTTTATTATAAAAATTAAAGTCAAAATATTATTTTCTTTTGTGTGTTTATTTTGTTATCACCTATTGTAGTTTATTGAAAATACACCACTATACAGTATAAATGTTTTTGTTTTTTGGATTTTCAAATACATATTCATATAAAAAGGTAAATTCTTATTAATAATAGGCTGCCACTGCTTTTTTACAATAAAATAATCTTATGCTATATACTTACATATAGCATGCAAATAGGTACTATTTTATAAATTAGTTTAAAAAAAACAAGCTCATATTCTTCAACAGGAAATAAATTTTAAAAATAAAAAATAAGTATTTTTCATATCACATCACGTTTTCATATCATATTCCAACATACATACATACATACATAACTTTGATTGTCAAAGCACGCAAAAAGTTGAGAGTTGCCGAACTTTTTGCGTCACGCTGCGTTAAAAGTGTTTTATGTGGCATGTTTCGTATAAGTATGTACATTTCAACTTAAATGTCAAAGCGAAGCTGTAACGCAACGCGAAGCAAAAGTTTTATGTGACATGGCCTTAAATGATTCGTATATATGATTGAATTTAACGCAAAAATATTTCTTAGATTTATAAAAAATTTTCGCCTTAATAAAGATGCATTTCTGTACGTGTTAAACTCCATTAATAATGACTTAAAAGCACCGCAAAGATCCAGCGCCATCCCTCCTATGTTGAAATTGGCATCCACATTGAAATTTTTAGGGCAAGATGGTTATCAACATCAGATTGGCCAAGACCGCCTGTTGGGAATGTCGCAGTCATATATTTCTATTTGTTTGTCGGAGGTATTTGAATCAATAGAAAAAAATTTTTGTCCTAAACACATTGTTTTCGGAATGAGTGAAGAGAAAAAAATGGAGGCAAAAAGATTTTTTTACAGCAAATGTGCAATACCTGGAGTTATTGGAGCAGTGGATGGAACTCACATACAAATAATAAGGCCAAATAACAATGAGCATTTATATTTTAACCGAAAACTTAAGCACAGTATAACTGCTATGGCGGTAGGGTTTAATAAAGAAAATAAATGTATATGCCAAATTATTATACAACGTAAATTTTTTTATTAGGTTTGCGATCATGAAATGTATATTAGGGCCATCAATGGACGTTTTGGAGGCGCTTGTCATGATTCTCACATTTGGAATTTGTCAGAAGAAAGGCAATATTTGAAAAGAAAGTTTCAAGATGGAGATACTGGTACTAGAATTCTTGGTAAAATATTTATACAAACTCTAATAATAGCTTACAAAATATATTGACACCATTTAGAAATGCTATTGAGTATTTTTTAATGATCGACATTCCAGAAGGCAAGATTTCGTTGCCTTCTGGCAGCGAGAGAACTGCATTACTCCCCACAAAAGGCAGCCCAAATTCTAAACATATGTTGTGCACTACACAATATTTGTTTGATGTACAAAATACTAAGTGACAGTTTGGAAACTGAAGAAGATGCATCTTTATCTTTACCTTACAGCAATTCAGAAAGTAATTTGGAGAGAAATTTACTAAATATAGCAAAAAGTATTCGAAATGAAATAAAAAATAATATGAGATAAAACTGAATAAAATAATTAAATCACAACTTAAATCAAATATGAATATATGTAAATAAAAATATTTATTTGAAACTTGAATAAAAATTTTAATTCATTGGAGCTACTTAATATTTATATTTGTAATTACATACATATTAAAAACATAAAAAGAAAAATAATTCTTAATAGTATATTAAAAAATAAACAAACAAACATAACACAAAATAATTCATAAGAATATTGTAAAAAAAACTTAAAAAGAAAGTAGGGAAATCTCAATATTTACATCCATTAAATTTTCTTGTTATTTAATTCAAAGATTTTTCTCTTGTAATTTTGCAATTTTACATTTCGTTGTTTCTAATTGATTATTCTTTAAAACTTCTAATTTCTCCTTTTTCAGATCAAACAAACGTTCCTCCCGTGCTTTTTTTTCCATTTCATTTTTCTTGAAAAATTCAAACTTTTCTTTTTTAGTGTGTACATACACTCCATTATGTCACTGCTCCGTTTTAAGTATTTATTGGCCGTTGAGATATTTTCATTTATTTTGTCTAATTCTGTTAATATATTTTTTTTTTGTTTCATCACAGTTTTTTAAAAGTTGTATCGAATTTTTTTGATATTTAATTTGATTGTTTACTTGTTTTTCTAATAAATTCTGCTTATTGGATAAACTACCACGGGTATATCGATGTGTAGTATATGGTGTACTTAAGGTTGTCTCACTAATGTTTAATTCTATGTTATTGCAAGGTAGTGTAATTTCTACATTTGCGTCATCATCTCTAATACAGTTCCTGTATTGGAATGCATGTGTAAAAAGGTTACATTGTAAGTTAATGTACTCATATTTATGTATGTGCATGCATATTACAAATACTTTTTCCACTTTTCTACCTCATGGGAAGGTGGACCTGCAGCATTCAAATCTTGCGATAGTCTCTGCCATAACTCCCTGCATTTACTTTTGGCATTAGAAACATTTAGGTGTCCTTTTGCCAAATCTGCATGCAATGTCATGAATTCCACCATTATTTCATATTGTCTTGGCTTCGTATATAAATTCTTTTTAGACGTTTCCCTTTAAATAATTTTAAAATCAAAGCATTTAACAAACTTTATTATTAATTAAATATTATAGGTATATACTTACATTTTCAAATGTGTATTCTTAATTTCTTTTATGTATGTAAAAAATAACTATAAAATTTCTGCAATCAAAATAGCATTCGAAAAATGTCTATACGTTAATAACACATTTGACATTTGCTTTCGTACTACATAATTGCAATTTCGAAGGGGATTTTTTTGGTTTACGAATGGGATTAAAAAATTCCCTTAATTTACGAACGTTCGGAAATAAATTTCCGAAAATCGCACTACGTAATACCATTTTTACGAATTCGTAAATTTTTCGATTCGAATCGAAATACATAATAACCCCCCTGGGGTTTGGTTTTATTATATTTTTTTCTTTCAATTTACAGATTATATAATAAAGTCACTTTTAGCAAATATAATTATATTATATTTTTTTCATTTTCTTAGAAATTTTTGTATTTAATTTTAATAACATCGAAAAACTAATATGCGATTAAAAAATAATATATTAGAAAAAAATAATAATAAAAACAACAATTTTTTAAAAAAAATTTTTGAGCATTTTCGAATTTTTTTCTTTTTTTTTTTTGGTGCAAATAAAGAAAATCAACAATAAATTAAAAAGAAACTAAAGGGAAAATAAAAGTATTTAATAAAAAAATTATTCATAGTTTCTTCTATACATGTGAAGATAAATAAAAATAAGAATAATGTATTTCGTTCGACTAAAGTTTTCGTTTGTTTTTTAGATTAAATTTGCTTTAAATTAAATTTTAATTATTTCTTTATGTTTTATATTTAATTACAAACTTCTCTACCTTTGAACGGAAAATAAATCTAGATTGAAAATATTTTTAAGTATAATTTTGAGCAAAAATTGAAAATACCCAAAAATATATGTAAGTAGTATTAGAAATATCAATGGGAATAATAATAGAGCAAATATTTTAGCGTTATGAACTAAGCATAAAAAATAGCACTTAATTTTATTTAATAAAGAGAGAGAAAACATAATATTAAAAAAATATTTAAGCAGAGGAGGAACAAATGAATTTCTTTCAATTTTCCGCCACTGCAGACGCTGTCGTTAATTTTTTATTTTGATGTGACTTTTGTTGCTGTTGTTCATTTGATGCCTGTGACTTGTTAGCATCTTTTTGTTGTTGTTGCTGATGCTGCTGCTGCGGTTGTTGTTGTTGTGTACTAGCAGCTGATGATTTTATTTTCGATTGTTGTTGTTGTTGATATTGATTCTGTCTATAGTTCCTGTTTAAACCAGTACTGCTTCCGTTACCACCTGGACCACTTCGTCTTAACTCATTGGGTGAACCATAATGGTAATTACGATTGGCAATTTGTGTTTTATTACCCAAAGAGCCGCTACGTACTCTTACAGTGCTATTGCCAAAGGAACCAGTACGTCTGTGATTATTATTGTGATTGTTTTGCTGTTGGTAATGCTGTTGATTATGATGTTGTTGCTGTTGCTGCTGCTGTTGCTGATGGTGTCTATTGCCCACATAATCACTACGATTAGTTATGGTAGTATTAGGTCTGCGACCACTACCTACTATGATTACTTTGGTGCCATCACTTTCCGAAACACTACGATGGCGTTGCAAATTTCTGGCACGATTCAAACTACCCACACCTTGCAACATTTCATTAATTTCGGGTTCGACCACACGGAAGTCCTCAATGGTTTTGAATTTTTTTAAATATTCAGCTAATTTTTGCTGTACCTGCAGTTTGTCAGCATTTTTATAGTATTTCAAAAAGGCCCAGAATTTTTCCAAACCATAGAGTTGACCTGCAAAAAAATAGGAAAATAAATCACTTTGATTTTACAAGATATTACTTTAAACTCACCAGTTTCATAGTCAGCTATGGTTTCCTCTTGGAAATCATCGTAGATGTGCGGACGGAATTTCTTTTCCAAACCGTACGAATAGAAACGGAATAAGCACTCCAAGCCGTAACGAAAACCATTACTGGCGTCTTCCAATGCTAATGAACGGAACTCATTGTACATGGTCTTGTTGAAGTTTTCACGCAAAAAGAATGACCAGAAACGATACAGTGTGTTCATTTCCTGGGATTGTCCATAACCCAAACGACGACGCTCTTTGAGGCATCGTGAATGGTACTTGTGATATGCCTGTTGCGTGAAATTGTTCTCCTTGAGTAGAGAATGCGATGGATGCTGGAAGACCGGCAACGATTGTGGCACAGATGAGCCGTACGAAGAAGTAGTGGGTGAGGTGCCCGCCGACGAACCCATTGAAGTTGTACGTGGTCTATGTTCGACTGTGTCGAGCAACCAACCGACGTGGGCTTCCACTGGTGGATTGGATGAATGGCGGGTTTTGCGTTTACGAGGTGTACGTAGATCAATTGAATGTGTATTCGGTGCAGCATAAAAACGGGCCCGACGCGACTTGATAGTAGAGTTCAGGGTCGAGTTCATTGTCGAATTCATTGTCGAATTCAAAGTGTGGTTCATATCTTCATCATCATAGGCGGGTGGAGGTGGTGGAGGCGGTTGTTGTCTCTGTTGGTATTGGGGCTTTTGGCTTCCAGATAATTTCTCAAAGTCTTCCTGGGATATCACATTGACTGTGCGGTAATTGTTGCCAGTAACCCACAAGTCTTCTTCGTAGTTGGCTAAGCCATCGTTGATGACATTTTCCAAGTCCTGAGTAATTTTGGTTCGAGTTGTAAAATCAGCCGTACGATCGTAGCCCTCGTGCTTTGGAGCACGTTGTACTTGTGCAACAATCAACAATTTATTAATATCACGATCGGCAAACTCATAGTCAGATTCATCATCATCAGAATAATGTTCAGTGAAATTATTGACGCGTCCAGTGGCAGGAATAGGATCCATAAGCTCTTCATCGAATTGAAAGTCTAGTTCTTCCTTCCCGCCATGTTGTTGGCCGGCGGTTGTGGTGGAGAGTGCAGCTGTTTTGGAGGATGCAGAGGAGGAATTGATGGTTGTTGTGATGGTGTTGTTTTTGTTGACATTGGAGGAAGCAATTGATGAGGTGGTAACATTTATGGCAGTGGGTTTATTGTTGTTTGACAGTGATTTGTTTGTGATTTTGTTGGGAGTGGAGGATTTGGTATGCATGGAGGCGTTTGATTTGGATATGATTGAATGAAAAGTGGTATTGGGATTGGCAGAAGAGTCGAGTGGCAATTGTAATGATGACGTTTGTGTTGAGTTGGTAGCTGATTTAGTATCTTTATTAGCATTTGATTTAGAGCGTCTCTTTACCTCTTTCCACATCCCTTCGGCACTTTCGGCTGCTGCTGCTGTGGCGTCATCAGCCGAAGAGACATTTTCATTGATTTTTTTTGCATCGCTGCCGGTCGATGTCTTCTTTTCTGGTGTCGAAGTTGATTGTGGTGTGACTTGTGTTTTAACACTTTCTGCAATTCCACTCAAATGATCCGCCAATTGAGCCACCGCTCCACCCGTTGTTTGCTGATCTGCTTCCACTTTCTTAGTGAGCGCACTGATTGCGTTAAAAGTTGGGGCAGGTGTTTGTCTCTCTTGTTGCAACAACATGGTGGGTATAAGATTATGTGAATTGCGTGGCACCGGTGGTGGTGGTATACAGCTCAGTGGTTTTGTGGCCATAGGTGAGGTCAATATCGGTGGCAGAGGCACTTCGGGTACATAAGTTATTATAGGCGAGGTATTTAGTGATTTTACAGCAGCAGCATTAGCAACGTTTTGAACTACAGCTTCGTTACTTGTTGTAGTTTTATTATTGTCTGGCGATTCCGCTGTAACAGGAGTGTTCGCATCATTAATAATTTGATTTGCATCTTCAGCAGTTGAGGTAGTGCCAGCACCACTTGCACTGAGCTTTGCTGTGACGGTGCCAGCCATTTGGGTTCCAGTCGAATCCAACACATCTTTAATAGGCCAAATTGTAGGATTTGTTTTTGTGCGTACCTTGTAGCCTTCAAGAAGTTCTATTTTATCTGATTCCTTGATGGCTGTAATGATTAACGCCACATCTGTGGTTAGAGCCAGAACCCGATGGAAGGAAGCGATTAAAGTGACAGGGATGCAACCTTCGTCATCCATTTTGCGGCGCAGAAAGAAGTCGCCGGTAAGATTTTCTTCGCTAAAATAATATTCACTAAATGAAAGAAATAATCATTTCGATTAGTAGGTGGTTTAAAAGTAACATTTTTGGTAATACTCACACTTGTTTTTTAATGGCTTCTTTGACGCTTTGAGCATCCATTTCAATATAAGCAGCAGGCATGGGTCCATAATAATGGGTTCCCATAAGCACAAATGATTGATCTGCACCAGCGGCATCCGCCGGTAAATAATTTGCGAAATCGCCGTTGACTAACAAATGGCGTGGTATGCGATTTGACGTACGACCTGGTCCCGATCTTGAGAATCCGCCTCGACTTTGCCTGCCGCCCCGGTACGACGTACGGAAGCGCCGTTGCGTACGGGCTGAACGTTCGTATTCCCTTTCATTTGATCGCTCGGGGCCGCTGCCGCTACGCCAGGAATCAGTGCGCTCATTAGGCCCGCCAGGCTTTTTGTTGACACCGACATTTCGTTCACGTTGCATTTCATAGTTGTTGTAGGCATTTGAGCGACGTTCAAAGCCGTTGCCGTCAGAACGCTGGGTGGAGCGTTCATAATAACGTTGCTGTGATGACGAGATACCTCTGCGTGTTGGACGGCCAATCGATTTGGACCGACTAGATTTTGCCAAATCGATTTGCAATGGTCTCCACTTGTGTTTGGGAATTTTCTTATTGATGCCATTTCCTCCATTACTGGTAGAGGGTGCCTCATTATTGCCCGTTGTGCTTTGAGCTGTCTGGCCATTAGGGGACTTGGGGTCATCGTTTTCTTTATCTTTTATGACTGTCGCACTACAATTGCCGCTTGTAGATGAATTGGGAGAAGCGACTGCCGATTGTGTAGTTTCTTTAACTTCACTTGTTGCAACAGCAGATTTTTCAACTGGCGCTATAGATGCGCTACTCGAGATATTATTATCTTCTTTTTGAGCGTTTGAACGTTGTTTCTTTGTTAAACGTTTAGTTTCGTTACCTGTTGGTTTACCACCAATTAGCATGGGCCAATCGCCAACGTTACTAAAATCACTAGCCTGAGGGTGGGAATAAGGGTCACAAATTTGTTTCAATCATAATTACTCTGTTAAAGTTGTTTAACTTACTCTTTGATTAACTTTCTTTTTATCCTTCACTACAGGAGCATAGGCTTCACTCTTGGACACAACTTAAATAAATAAAATATTTTTATTAAAATTAAAGTTAATTGCGTACGGTAATTATTCAGCATTAATAAAAGTAGTGTAAATCACTTCTAACTCTTTTCTAATGATATTCTCCCCTATCAGCTTAATTTAATTTTTTAACATTATTTTCAACAATAATTGTCAATGCATTAACGAATAAATAAAAAGCTTCGACCAATTTAAATAAATGTTTATTTATAGAAATTATACTAAATAAAATAATTAATGAACACGCGTTCAACAAAAGGAAACGCATGGACGCAATAAACTTTTTATCTAATTAAAAACAGACATATAGAGAGGAGACACTTGTAGCATGAGGCCAAAATAAATAATATAATAAAATACTGCCTTATTTTTATATTTTTGCTGTAAATTTAAATTCTTTTGATATCATATGTATGTTTGTTCAATTTACAAGGCAATTTAAATCAATTAGATGAAAATAAAAAAAATTAGGCACCCACCCAGAAAACCTCTACAAACAAAAATTACTGCCAACCACTGTTACCACAAATGCAGTTTTTATCCCAATAATATGCAGATTTAGAGCACCGAAAAGCAAATTTCTTTAAAAACGGGTCGTTTGTTCCCCTTCGAACTCATGAGTTCACTACTTGAAAAATATATTTTCATTCGGTAGAACGAACACCTACATTTGTCGACATACATAAATAAATTAGTCGTCCTAGCTTATTTAACTTAATTATTAATTTGATGGTGGCGTGGTGTAGTGGTTAAAGCGCTTGCTTACAAAACCGAGTATAACAGGTTCGCTCTCTGGCAGAGGACAAAAATTGTTCACCATGGTTTTTCAAGTTTAAAAATGGAGTGGCTTCAACCTCCTCTCCCTGGAAAAGAGGATAACATCATGAAAAACAGAGGTCAGGCAGAGCCTGGCAACAACAACCCGTGTAAAGATAGATATGCTTTGTAGAGAAGCCTCCCTCCAGTAGTGGAAGGAACATATATATTTCAAAGTCAGATTTTCAGCAGACAAAAAGAAGAAAGTGACATTCCCAGGATATTTAAAAATGCCTTTTCTTATTTATTATTATCTTCTCAGCACACTTTCAATCAGAGCAATATACGCGTACATATGCATTTTATATTCATACGTATGCTTCAATTTGCTTGTGTTATTCATCCTCTAACGTAAATAATTAACAAACATTTTCTTTCATAGGAGCTTTTCTTTCCAATGAACTAAAAAGTCAATTTCCAAGAGAATAAAATAATCAAGGTGTAAAGGGTCTGTTATAACAAAATCAAATAATACAAATTGTTCGTTAAATATTTTTAGATTTTTGCCAACTTCGCTACCAAAAATTCTAAAAACACTTGCGCCAAGAAAACCCAAATATATATCTATACTTTTAATATATAAATATATAAAAATAAAATAAAAACTTTTGAAGACTCACCAATCGTTGTTGCCTCAGCTTTTTTAACAACTTGAGCTTTAGTCTGACTCTGTGTGCTTGTGGTTGTGCTTTTATCTGCAAGTGTTGTTTTAGCAGTTGCAGTGGTATTAGCTGAATTTAAAGTCGCCGCTTGATTTTCCCCTTGATTATGTGTTACGGCGTTTTGGTATGTTTTTGTTTGTTGCTGTTTAGGTTGTTTTAGTTGCAAAACACGTTTATCCAATGGTGACGAGCCAGTTTTGGGACTGGATGATTGTTGTTTTGAAATCTTTAAATAGAATGATAAGAAATTATTATTATCAATTATTATATTTATATGCATATCTTTTTTAATAATTTTAATAGAGTAAAGTATTTTTATTAAAACAAATACGGAGCAGAGCAAATAGAGTACATAGATGTATGCAAAAGTATTTCTTTGGAATACTGTCATTGTGACACGTTTTCTCCCGAAAATGTCTTCCTAAATCAACTATTGCCGCGATATTTTTTAACTCAAATACGGTTGGAGTGTATTTCTACATATGTTTGCTGGGATACATGCATTTATATACATAAATTACACTTTTATGTACATATATTTTTTTTCTTATAAATTTAAAAAAAAAATTAGAAAAAAGATAGATAAAAGTATTTTCTTAAGTTTCTGTTTTGTTCTAAAACTTTATTCACGAAATAAAATTAAGAAATTAAATTAGTAGATAATAATTTAAAATTTCAAAATTTTCATAGTTATGTTAATTTTGTATGGAAAATATTGACGTGTGTTACATGTGCGAACATGAGAAATATTTTATCATGATAGTTTAATGATTGGAAAAATGGAATAATGCATAACAATAATAAAAGATATTTTATTTCTGGATTTAATTCCTTCTAATATATGTACGTCCAAATATGTATACATAACCCAGGCCATGGGCCAAACTAAGTGTGATCATGAAATAGCCGGAAGTGTTCTTCCAAATAATTCAAAAAATTCTATCAGAAGTTTGTACGACTTTACAAATATACATAAATCATGAGTTTTATTTTTCCAATTAAAATATTTTATTTCTTATATTGAAACTAATTATTACAACCATACATGTGATAAAAGAAATTATGAAGATTCAAAATAATTTTATGAAATAAAAAAAAACGTAAAACTGGAGGAAACGTTTTAATAACTTTTTCCATATCCCCAAATACGAGTATTTCAGGCTGAGATTTTGGGATTTGTTAAGCACGATTGCCGGTTTATTTTTTAACCCATCCCAGTTGGTTAACAGTGGTGGAGGGTACACACACATATGTAAATACATACGTTGTATATACTCGTATACCAAAACATGTTGAATATACATATTTTATGTATAGCATGCTAGTTACATACATACATTTAATTTTTAAGCTATAAAAAAACTTTCTTAAATAGACAGAGTCAAACTGATTAAAAAGGTTCGATGTGGCAGAGAATCCGCACCAAGCAAATGCTGCTATCGTCGTTCGCTTCAATATCTTCGTTTGAAAAGCAATTTTTTTTTGTTTCCTACTCCACAAAGCAGTGGAAAAATACCGGGCATTATTATTTACAATAACACGCATATAACACATGACTTTCAGAAAGAACAAGAGAAACATTTGTTTTTTAAGAATCTAAAGACGGAATTTAATAAAACAAAAATTAATCAGTTTGATTAATATTTTTATTATAAATTTTATAAACGTGTTGGACGAAGATGTTATCCCAATAGCGCTTGTCTTAAAAAAGCACGTTTATAAAATCATTTTGTTCATTAAATTCATATATGTAGGTACATGTACATATGTATGTACATATTAATGTACATACTTATGTATGTATAAGTATGTAGGTGTGTAGTTAATAAAAAAAGTCTACTTATAATAACAAGAATCATTTTATCTACATATATTACACAAGATTTTCTTCTTGGAAAATTAAAAATTAAATACAAAATATATTTAAGTGCAATTTAAAATTTATGATATAAGTACATAGTACATACATATGTATGTAAGTATGTGCATATATCATGCACTACCACATATCAACGGAAAACTTTTAAAACAACAAAATATACCGCACATCAAATTCGAAAATCAGCTTTATTATATGTACATATGTACATGCATTTGCACACATCTATACATAATCTATTAACGTACATACATTCGTATATTCTGTAATGAAATTTTATTTTAAAATAAAATGATATCATACCTAAAGTTGAAAAAATCGAAAGTTGCAAAAAATCGAAAATAATGTATTGATGCCGAATCGCACTTTCAAATCTATTGCGTACTTAAAATTTAAAACTTTGAAGGGTCAAAAAAATTTCTCTTAATTACTTTGCAAATAGGAGATGATTTGAAATTCCTTATTTTATTTGCATGTACATACATATATATTTGCTTTTATTTGGCTTATCAAAATTTATTTAAAAACAAAGTTCTTTATGATATATGTAAGTACATACATATATATGTATGTATGTGTATGTATGTAATTATGTTTTTATCACCTTTTATTAATTATTTAGATATTTATTTATTATTACTATTTTTTTAATCAACTGCACTTGTTTTCACACAAAGTGACCCAGTTTATGATTAATTTGTTCAATTGTTCTTTCTTTACTTTAAGCTTCTATTTAATATTGATTTTCTTATAACTTTTAGAATAATTCTAAGTAGAATATTTTTGTTAAATTTTTACTTGGCTTGTTTGGCTTTTTATTGAAAAATTGACGTGTGTCTTGTACGAGCGTTCAAGATGTTCTGATTTTAAATTGTTTCGGACAGTCGATGAAAACAACTTTATTCGTTGCCGGTTTACCATCTACAGATACGTACTACGTGAGCATAGCCAAGTGTGTATACCTATCCCTCGATTACCGATATTACGATTGCTATTATTATTATTTCTGTTTGCCATTATTATTATTAATATTTACCGTTGATATGACTCATGTTTGCTGGCGAAAGTTTTCGTAGTAATTTACGGCGTAGTCAAAGACGAACGCGGACTGAGAATTGAAGCGACAATTATGATACATCTTTCTTGCATCTTTCGTTCTTTCGTATTTTTATCATGTTATATGTATATGAGCGGCTCCGTCAGTAGTAATTTACGGCGTAGTCAAAGACGAACACGGACTGAGAATTGAAGCGACAATTATGATACTTCTTTCTTGCATCTTTCGTTCTTTCGTATTTTTATCATGTTATATATGAGCGACTCTGTCAGTTAGGCTTATCTTTTATAAAATTGAAAAACTATCCAACAAATTCTTATAAAATTTCTTCTCTAGCTAAGTCATAAATTGTTGTTATTGTTGCCATTTTAGCATATTTTTGCTACATTTGAGAAATTTGGTAATTAGTTTATGATAGCACTTGCAACGAATTAAAGAATGATAAGCACTGGCGAATTGAACTTCGAAAATGCCTCCGACTGTTATAATAAAAAAGTAAATACACGCGGACATAAGGAACCCCAAAAGAGAACATAATATTTGTCGCATCCACATCACCCTGAATTTAAATCTGCTCTTATTATTACCGCTAACCGTTATTATTATTATTGTCATTTTATTACTATTTTTCATTATTATTATTATCATTATTATTATTTGTTCTTATTAATACTATTTACACAATTAGACATTCTAGTTTTCTTGACCGTTTTATTTTAATTTATAAACTTCATTTATATTTTAAGCTTAAGGTCTTTTAATTTCTATTGAAATTTTTTATCGATATTTCGGTACTCATCGAGTACCATTTTTAGGATATTTGATTATTTTATAAAATGGTACTCGATGTGTACCGAAATATCGATAAAAAAAAATTTAAATAAAAATTAAAAGACCTTAAGGTTACAAAATAAATTTAGTTTATTATTTACTCAATTTTTTATAAGTAAATTTTTGTAATTTCGACACAAAAAGAGTGTATGGAACGCATATACTTATTTAGCGAGCATATCGAGGGATAGTTGTTATTATAAAATGACAGCATTTGGTGTGGTAGTATTCATCAATGTTGAAAAGCAACAACAAAAGTAAATAAAAATATAAAACCAAAACAAAATAATATAAAAACACACCACATTCGGATGCACACACTTACAAAAATTTATTGCAAGTGATATCTACTACATCTGATTATTTAAGTTTCAAAGTAATTCTAATAATATATTTTACATTTCACTGAATAACGAAAAAAAAATATCGGGCAAAATCGCATTATAAATTAAAAATCTAATTGTTCACTCTTTTTAAATTGCACATGTAATATTGTTAGAGAGTGTGACTGGAGTTACACTGTGCATTTGTTGCATGCAACTTCCTTTATTCGCTAATACGAATGATTTTGGGGAACGAACGGTGTAGCCAAACTGGCAGCATATGAAATTTCATTCGATTTCTTACATTTTTCCCCCCAATCGTTTCACACTGAATTATATTGGCAAATAAAGTTTCATGCAATAAATTTTATGAAAAATTACTGAAAAACACATAGTGAATAATGAAAAGCAACTCATAAAAAGAAGCAACTTATTATAAATACAATTAAATTAAATTAAATACAATTTTTAAAGTTTATTATTAATAAAATTTTAAAAACCTAAAATTATGAAAAAGTTGATTGTTTGTTGTTGGCACAGCTGAGTACATGCCTATATTTCCTTGGCGCTAGCCAAATCATTAGTACTTTTTAGGCGAATCATATTTGAAAAGCACTATGATGAGTACTGATGATTCGGCTAGCGCTAGGGAAATAAAGGTATATATTCAGCTAAGCCAATAGCAAAAAATAAACATTTTAATAATTATTTTGGAGAATATATCGAATAATTGGGCACTAATGGTCTAGTCACCCGAGCCATTTCCTATATTCTACAAATTTATTTTATAGCGTATATTATTTTCATAAATAAATAATTTAATAAATACAAGTTAAATTATTATTGAAATTATCTAGAAAACACTAATATTCGTTGAAAAGCGATTCTCGGATTCTGTTTACAGAAAATGCAGAATAAATTATTCTATTTGTGCGCACTTGGAACATTCTGAACTCTTCATTAAGCAAAAAGTAGGAGAGAAAACGACCTATTGATATTTTATATAGACGGACATATGCACATATTTATGTATGTATGTATGTTCTTATTGTACGTACTTATAACTTTGGTTCTCATTTTGTACAACGAAACGTTTCAAAGCGTTTGAACTTTGTATGAAAATAATTCCTGAATTAAGCGACATCCCAGTATTTTTTATACCAATTTCCAAGTTTTGGCAACGTTTCGTTTTACAAAATGAAGAAACTTTATAAAGTGTACTTTTATCTAAAAAAATTAATTAATGTTTACTTGTGTTTAGCACCAAAATAAAAACGTTATAAAACTTTCTCTAGTGAAGCAGAAACGCTAAATTTACATTCAAACTCGTTCCAACAATGTAGAAAATTAAAAAAAAGAAACAAAGAGTGCAAAACAATTTAATTCTTCAAAGATAAAAAATAATTGGGGTGGATGAATAAGACAGAAGAAGAGTTGGTTTAATGTAGTAGATAACAAATGCACACATAAAATTAAATAAATAACCAAAGTTTATCATTAATTAAATAAAATATCGAGTTTATCATAAATTTTATAAATCCAACATGCAAAGTAAAAATAAAGAAGAAATGAAGAAAACAGAATATAAAATTCTGCTAAAGACAATGTTGTTTTTCACGTTTCTGTTATTGTTTTTAAAATAAAAATTTTCCACATCTGATATATATGTAAACGGGATTACGAGCACAACGGCCCACAACTCCTCATATTCCACATAAAAACATATGAACATACATGCACACATGCACATGCATCCCACTTTATTTTATTATTCGTTCTCTATATAACAAAATGTAAAAAAAAAATACTAATATTATGTGGAAATCAAACATGTACAGAAGTATATATGTACATAAATACATGTGTATTGTAAAACTTCTTTTACAAAATACTCACACTCACAAACTCTTTACGTTGCACATTACAACAAATGCGATACATACATAAAATATATAACATATACACACATACTTATGTTCATGTGTATTTTTCCAAACCTACGAAAAAGAAACAAAGTATGATAAACATGACGAGTCTCACGTAGGCCAAGTTGGAAATCATACTCTGTATAAAGTTTGAGGGAGTCAATAGCATTATTGCACTACTGAGAGTTGAAACATTAACCCGTATATGTGTGTGATGATAAATTTATGTACGAAAAAAAACGCCAGATCATTTCCTTAAAAAGCGGTAAAATTCAATGAATATTTTAAATTTCTATAAATCTTTAAAAAAAAGATGCTAATATTTTTGTTACAATAGTTCATTTTCAAATAAACACATCATAGTCTCTTAATCTATATTACATAAATAAATATTTACCTTTAAAAAGCTTTTATGTTAACATTTAATAGGATTTTATAATTAATTGGCTTAATCATTTAACAGCTACATTTGCTATATTTTTGTATTTTCTTTATCGTTCGAAAAAAAATCCAATTTAAATTTTTATTAAAATTTAATTTTATAAAAGACAGTAAATGAAATCTTGAAATTAATATCAAGTTGTTTATTGTTTATTTTACCAAAAATGATTAAAACAACTGCTTTTTTGTAAAAAAGAAACAACAACATTATCTCCCGAACAAATATGTCGATTTTTATAGAATTTACGGCATTCGAAGTATTTTCGAAACGATGGAAAAACAACCGAAGTAATAAAATTGATTTCATATACATATGTATTTTATTAACATTGTTAAAACTTCCTAACTTTAAAACTTTATTTTTCGACCTTTAGTGCATCTTTCTATATATTTTGGTGTTCAACGCATATTTTTCTCATACTTTGGTTTTAGAAGCTTAGATAAAGCATTTTTCGGTTTGTATATTATATTTGACGCTTGTATTCTTTTTAAATATCGAAACTGTACCATTTCAATGTACATCATTTTCTTTTCAATCGTCGCTATTTCGAGTCTCGACTAATAAATAATTACGAGGTTGATGCGGTCAAAAATAATTTCAAAAAATGTATTCAAACATATTTTAAAATAGAAATAAAAATAAAACATAGGAGCACAACATAATTTTTTCAATTTTTAATCGATATCATATTTTAGTTTCCCTGATAATTTCCTGAGATAAAATGTCAATGTAAAATTAGTGAATATTTGAACTAAAATAATTTGCATTTGTTTTTTTTTTAAGTTTAACATAAACGATTTTAAATGCGAGTATCATTCTGATGTTTTAAAGCATGATTGTTTCCAACCGAAGCATATTATATTACATTATTCAAGCAAGTGAAAAATTATTTTTTATATTAATAAAAAAATCGCTTAATTCAGGGTGAAGAGCACTAAGTTGGCATCACTCATCCGAATTATTTGATACGCGCAGATGCTGTGAGAAATTAGTGATTTTAAACATTCAAATATTCGATGCTGCACGTTTTATAATTGATTGATGTTCTCAACGGACACAATAGCACTATGCAGTGACGTAAATGAAGTATTTAGAAGTCAATCAAAACATATGTATTTAGAAAATATATCTATCAAGATCAATTTTAACACCAATAAAAAATAATAATTTTCACCCCATTGGAGCAAAAATTAAAATTTTCAGTTAAAAATAAACAACACGGCAGTTGTTATATTTTCGAATTTTTTTTTTTTTTTTATTATTATTTTACTGCAGAGTTGATATGAAGATTTAAAATTCTCGTATGTGTATACTATAAAGGTTTCCCGAGCAAATAAACGTCAAACAACAGCAATTATAAAACAAAAATTTGGCCAACTTAAATGTCGTTTTCATTTAATGACGGGTCATAGTGAAGTCTGCAAAATCTGGGATGCAATCCTTCAACGAAGAGAAAAATTATGGCAATTATTAGAAATTCCATTAGGAAAAAATTCTGGCGGGCAAAATATTTTTCTTAGATCTAGCATCCTCCCCGCGACAGACACCTACATATGTTATATATACATATGACAATCATTAATTACATATGTATGTACATATATTCACATATCAAAATTTGCATATGGAACAGCTTTTCTAAGCTTTATCCCCTAGAAGCATCTCACAAACCTACTTCCATATCCAGATTAATACCCCAATTATACTTCAGTATTGTAAAGTTAAACACCTCAGAATTAATTTTGATCGTTCTTTAATATAACAGACTCATATAAACACAAAGTTGATACAAATGAAATTCAAAAAGGGGTTCGAATTAATTGGTCTATTGCGGCGGGTCTAGATATAACTCGATTTTAAGACCATTATAGCACTATGGGATTCAGTTATGGGGTACCTCCTTAGTATCAAATACATATACCGAAAATAAAAAATTTGCCCATTAAGAAAGATCTAAATGTTCCGTCAGTTAAATGAGTCAAAAAATATGATAATATATAAAAAACCTGAACCCACTAGAAAGCATATTAAAGATGACACACTTGGTCGTTCCTAGCCGCACATGAGAGACAACTACATAAAAAGTCTCAGCTGGAGTTATACAATTAATAATTTTGCAGTTAAGATTTAAACAATTATTCCTAAGTGAATTTCTATTAAAGATATAATAACTAATAAATGAAAACAAATTGCAAGACCATTGAACATTAAACGTCGATATTGTCTTAATAAACAATAGTACACATGTATAAATTTTTGCACACATTTACATCGTTTGAACTATATGAAACATTCGTCGTGAGTACCATTTATGTTTGGGAAACGTGATTCAAATCAAGTGCTCGCATTCTAATTGTTGTTAGAAACGTTCGTATGAATAATGTTCTCCTGTTAAATAAAAACATGATTACTCAAAAATAATCACGTAGCCATACGTACTGTTCTTGAAGAAATGCATATAAACCAGGGATAGGCAAAAATACACATAAACATTTTGTTTGCGCTCAAAAACACACATAAAGAATAACTATTGCCAGATCTGACATTTTCATGTCATACCTAAATTTGAAATCTTAAATCTCCATTCCCTCATAAAAATTTTGTTCATAAGAACTAGTATTCCTCAGGTTAATTTCATATGAATATCTGGGGATCTCACTTTTTGCATATGGCAACGCTAATTTCTAACAACAAGCGTAACACGTCCATCGTGTTTTAGTGCTCGAGTGAGACTGATTTATGCTTTTTATTTCTCTGCAATACGTGTGCACATGTACACGATGTAAGAGCGTAAGCATTGGCGCGGCGCCCTTGTTTTGCCTATCGCTGATATAAACAATAGCAATTACACACATACACTGAAACGTCTATATTAAAAATATTTCTAACTGGCTACAATGCCCATATACATACATACATATGTATGTATATGCACATATACACATATGGGCATTGTAGCCAGTATATGCACTATACATATGTACATATGGTACTGTGTACATTGTAGTAACTATTTATAGAAATCTCGAGAATATTGTTACATTTTTTAAATAACCAAGATTAGAATTTCCGATAGCACAATTTTCTTTTTTCTTTCACTACATTTTTTTTATTATTAATTTGTTTAAGATAAGAAAATCAACAGCAAATATTTGTTTTCCTTGCGAAACAAAGTAAAGCCGCTTCGAATAATACAGTGGCGGCCATACAATTAATACATTTTCATGGTGTTTCATTATTTATAATTTTTAAATTAATAAGTGTATAGTATTCCATATCTCAGTTTTTCAAAATAATTTTTCATTTTATGCCCAATACAGTAATTTTCTGGTTTAACGAACATTCCCTTTAACTAATAAAGCAATCGGGTCTTACAAATTAAGGTTTTGTGCAAACGGTTCAATATGATTTATTCAGGTTCGTAATACTTTTGTAGAATTTCGAAATCATAATAGAATCTTAGATTTTTTTCAAAACAGAAAAAAAGTTCAAATATTAATTGAATTTCTATTATTGACGATGGATAGTGTAATTTGTATAAATAAAGCAGCATAATGAAATACAAATTATACATATGTATGTATATACGTATGTAAATATATTAATTATATACGAATTAGTATTTTATATTAATTTAAAAAGTAGTATTTTGAAGATACTGAATATAACGAACTTTTCGGTATTACGAACAGACCTGACATCTCGTAGATTCGTTAAATCGGGCAACTAAGTATGGTTGTTTATAATGTTTTCAGTTTTTCCTGTCAAATATACTCGTATTGTTGCAATTTGATGGGACAGAATTTTTGAAATCTTTTTCCAAAAATTATAAGGAAACTTATTTATAATCAACTGGAGATACTCGTTGTGATGAAAATCGGTCAATTTAAAAATTTAGCTTTTGAAAGGGGCGGTTAAAAATTTCAATCGATTTTGGGAATAATTTTTGAGATATAAAAATCAGACCAAATAGATGATATTAGGGAAATTTTAATAGAAATTTTTCAAAAATAATTTTGAAAAATGTATTAAAATACATTTTAATATAAAAACAAAATAAAACTAATAAAGATATCAGAATTTATTTTTAATTTCAAATCCTTTGAAACAACTAAGAAATTACCAAGACTGTGAGAAATTTCTGACTTGGTTATTTGATCCAGAGAAAAAAATTTATGAAGCAAATAAAGGTTTTATATACATTCGATACAAAACATCGATTACCAACCACTATTTAAAAATGTCCACAAAAAAATTTTACTTTATAAAACGTTTGATTTTTCAAAATCGCTCGTAAGCAATCACGTTCCCTAACAAATTAAGGTTAGATGTGGTTAAAATTCCGAACAATTACCTCAGATATCTTCTCACACAATGTTGGTATGTATGTTAACTCAGACCTTTGATTTCGAAATAGTCTCACAGAAGAAGATGGTATTATATATGAGCTTATTCATTAATCGCAGATTAGGCAAAGGCTCTTGTAGTAATTCAATTGCCTAAGTATGTCTTGGTAAAATAACTAATCATCTTTTTATGAGTATCGTACAGATTAGGCTGACATAACTCTATTAGCATATCGCAATTCTTTTCCCGACAGTGAATCAATATTCTTAGACTTACACAAACAGTCTTACGTAATGCCTTGATGTTATCACTTCAACTGGATATTATTACATGATCAGTTTGTTAAGCATTTAAAAATAACTATTCCAACAGATATATAGCAGCAAATACGCTAAGCCAAACTTTCATTGCTTTTGAAACAGTGCAACGTGTTGTTCTTTCCTAGTACTCTATTCTTGTCAAATAGACTGTCTAAGCAATAAACTATAAACTTGTGTCATAAGGCCAAGTCTTATGGATGTTTAATTCCCATTTGTGACACCCATTTTTAATTCGTTCTAAAATTGTAATAATTACAATATAAAAGTTAAAACTAAAAGTGGCACGAATTTCAATTAATTATTCTATCCACATGGCATTTTAATGAATGTTCATCGAAACTCAGAACCTGTTTGAAACTTTTTAATAAAGTAAATACCTTGTACATATTGAACTAATAAAATCATCTCAATAAACAGCATAATGCGACCTAATTTTAAGCGAATATAATACGAACACATTCAAAATAAGTCAATAAGAATTCCCAAAAAAAATTTTCAAATTATATTAATTACACGTATATGTACGTACGTATGTATATACATATGTGTAACAGCCAAAATATAAAGAATTATTTATAAGATCACGATAATGAAATAAATATACCGAAGTAAATAAATATACAAATATACATGCATGTATACATACATATATCACAATAATATGCGTTTCAATTTAATTATGCATAAATTAAAAGTAATTTATTTTCAATTGAAATTTGTAAACAACTGAATACATATGTACATACATTTGCACATACATCAATAATATTAAAATAACGAAAATATTATTTTATTTACAATTCATATCATTTTCTTTTCACGAGATATTAATGTAAATTTTATTCCTCACTTGCAATTCAAATATTTATATAATCTAAATCATATACATATAATCGGTTAGTCGCTGCACCCCCAAACACGACCCGCTTTTGAACAAAAACCTGTTTATTTTTATTTTCGATTTTTAAATGGCGCCATTTAGAATTTGAAGTTGAAAACTGTTTTCAAAACAACGCAAAATAATTTAAATAAATTTTATTGCAAATAGTATTTTTTTTTCTTTATTTGTAAAATGCAATTAAAATTGTTTACATTTTACAGAGTGTGGCAAATCGCATTTAATAGTTATGTACATGTGTATGCATTTTCTAAACTAATAGACTTGTTAAACACATGAGGCACATGGTGAAAAAGTTGAGTCTTTCAAAACTCGTTACTACAAGTATTTTAAATAATTGTTAGATCTCCAAGATTTTTGTTGCATAACTAAAAGAAGATAGCGACGCCCAGAAACAGTTTTTTTAAGTTTAAAAGATATCTGGACTTGAATTTTAAAATTCTAGACTTTATTTGTATTTTAATTGTAGTTGACTCTCTGTGTGATAATTAGGCATACCGTGTTATTGGAGTGGTCGATTAGAGGTGATTTAGATTAACTTCTATTCACATAATTCTAGGGCAGAGATATTTGTTAAGGATCTCTTCATTTTCTACTATAGGACGTTTATTTTTTTGATTTGACATACATGCAAACAATATACATGATTACTTTAGGTATACATATGTATGTCTTTTTCTGGATTTTCAAAATCTACATTTATATAATGACTTTTTGTAAAAATGTGAAATGTGAAAAAAAGGATCGTATCTTTTTTCTACCCAGTTCGTCGGCAAACAAATAATAAGTCATGATTTAAAGTCATTACTTAAAATCATTGCATGTGTAAATTGCGTGTATAAAAAAATTACCAAAAACAAGACTCATCTATAATTGGAAAAAAATTAAGGATTTAAAAAAGAATATGTGAACTTTATAAGAAAACGAAAATTCACAACAACAAAATTATCTTACTAAAATAATTAGAACAAAAATATTTAATACGAACATACACAAAAATAACATTAAAATTAAAAAATTAATAAAAAATTTTCGATATTAGTTGCAATTTCAATAAATTTGAAAAAGGAAAATATTCACTTTCCACTGATTTTCAGGATGAGTTTTTGGTCAATTTTAAATGGCAAAAAAGAGATTTATCAAAAAATTACTGGAAAAAATTATTAAGACCCTATTTTAAAATAAGAGAAACTAATTAGCAAATCTTACTTTGCAGCTGTTTTAAAACGTTCTTTTTTTTAAACAATTTCTATTACATACATATACATACATATATACATATATATATGACGGAATTCAAAAGAAATAACAAATTTCATTAAAATGCAGAATTTTTACACATATTGCAATTTATTTAAGCATATTGTGATCAGTGGGAAGAATTTCCCGAATAAACACTGTTTAATTTTGATAATAATCAAATGCTATCGAAATATCGAAATTAAAGGCCCAGTTAGCCGAACGTTCACGTTAGCTAATGTAAGGAACGTTTGTTTTTGTGCATATGAAATCAATGCAAATGCTTATCCAAATTAAATGTCACGTTGACGGGACGGCTGAACCTGTATAAAATAGAATTTCATAACGTTTTTACGTGACATTTGTATACCAGTGATGGGACTATTATTTTGTTGAGTTGTATTGTGGCCCAAATTCTCCTCCGGTACTTTTATTGATATATGTAAATTATTAAGGATCTAATACAACTTTAATAAAATTTTCGAATTTTCAAAGTTTAAAATGTAATGTTGAGATAATAATGTGCATGAAGAGACTTTTTAAAAAAACAAGTAAATACCATTGAATGCAAATAAAATCTTAGATTGAATTATAAATTCAATTATATATAGCAGTTAATTATTTTGAATATAAAAGTTAATATACGCTTATAAACATACATATTTGTTATTTTGCAACTTGCATACTACATATCTTTAAACATATTGCAGATTTGTAAGTCAAAAGTTTTGTTACATATACATTGTGAAATAAGTACAAATTTATATACACATAATAAATATATGGACGTACGATTATATGTTTATTCTTAAAATTTTAATTTTTACATGAACTTTTCAAAATATCAACTTTTTTCTTTCAAAAAGTACTTAGTATAATTTTGGTACGTTTTATGTCTAAGCATGAATTACACGAAAGTTTTCAAATACCATCTCTATTATGAACAGCTGACTGTATATTTATTGAAAAATTGAAATTCTTTTCATTAAATATATTTACCGAATTTAAAAAAGCAAACCTCAACACATAAGTGTTCGGACTCCATTGAAAATTTTCTTTATTCGATTTTTTATAATAAACAGGAATATTAATTTAATTTTTTTTAATTACACTAAGTAGCATTATACAACGTTTTGTTTTTATTCTGTTGACATTCGACACGTTTTAAAAGATTCATTAACCGCACAAACGTCCGTACGTAAAGTACGGTACGTTTTTCTAACATCAACGTTCGGCTAACCTGGGGCCAAATTACGGCATTCGATATCGAACGAAATTTCAAACAAAATTTTCTTGAATTGTATTGAAATTTCGATCGATATCGAATGCCGTAATTTGCCCCCTGGCCTTAAGGGTGTATCATTTTACGTACATATGTACATATACAAATGTATGTATACATACTTACGTACAAACATACTTATGTTTTTTTTCTTATTTCAATAAAAACAAAATTAATCAACTCACATATACACATGTACTACTACACATTTGAAAAATACATTTAAATATTATTGTATGATTAAAATTTACTATATTTATAAAAAAAAAGAGTAGCTTTTTGTTATTATTTAAGATAAACCTGTTATTTCAACACTATTTACTTTTTAACTGATTAAAATTAGCACAATCGTTATGGAAGAAAATTTCGGGTACGGGTACAAAGACGCAATTGCAAAGTATTTAAACAAGGACAATTAAAAAAACAAAGAAAATCAGTTTGTTTTAACAAAGCTTTGCAAAGCCAAAAAACACATGGACGATAAGAACAATATACATATATATTTTTTAATATGATGTATGATGTATGCATGTACTGTGAATATGACGAATGTACCGGAAGACTTTTTGACAATGATAATTTCTGTTAGGAGACAATTTTGTAAGGCCTAGAAGTAAGTAATCCAATTAAAATATTGCAATATAATTGTAAAAATCCAATGTCCGATTGTTGTTGGCATTACAAAGATGCTGAAAGGCCAGAGCTTTAAAAGACTGATATCGTCACTTCTATCCTTGCACAATGGGAAAAACAAAAGTTAGATATCTGCACACTATAAACAAAAACAAATTATGGCGGTTAAAAGATATCGAAATTTTTTAGCAAGTGTGTAGCGGCATACGAAATATCATTCGGATTCGTATTTGCACAAATTCATGCGAATATTTGTCCAATATTTTGACAAAAAAATACAAAGTGTAAAATACATTAAGTAAATGCTACAAAAAATATGAATTTTTAATATTTTTTAACAAAAAAGTGTACAGGAAGTTGGGATGTGCTTTAAACATTGATGTCGATTATGGAGGACAAGAAAGTGGTTTATTGTCGGCATGTGTTTTCCAATTTGCTACTATTAGATGTGTTTAAGCACTTTCATGGTAATAATTAATCCCGTAACTGTATGATAGAAATTTTTATTTTGTATCGTTTGTAAAGTAACCGATTTATGGTTTCTTGCAACCAATTTCACAAAAAAAAAAAACTTTATAAACAGCGCTCAATACTGTTGCAAATACACTAGTTGCTATAAATTTTAGCTCGAAATGCACGGAATACAGCAAATATTTTAATTATTTATTTATTTCTTTGCCGTTTGTTTAAATGAGGTCAGGGACCACTGCTCAGTGGCATGTGTAGAAATATTTATATCGATATACGACGCGCACTATGAAGGCCACACACTTAAAACTATCAAATATTAAGCAGAGTACACACAGATCAATATGTCTTTGGTTCAGCTTAGGTAGAGCAAAACTATTTTAGAATACTTTTTTCAAAGCATTAAGTCAGTAATAAATGCTGTATAGACAGACACAATGGAGACAGCATGGATGGTAACATGACATGAAAGCATTTTTATATTTCGGGCAACATATCATTGTTGCCTCGTGTGTATTTAGCATTAAGGCAATGCCTCTGTTGCCTTGTTTAAACACATAAATGTATAAAAGAATAACATCAATTGGTTTAGAAATTTGATGACAAATGAATTAAATTGAAAACAACATGCGATGGCACATAATGCTATGAAACATATACATATAAAGAATAGCTTTTTCTTAGAAAATCATACTCGTCTATACCTATTTATCAACATTTTTGTTAAACGGTAGCAAAACTACGAGTATGTTGTGCTTCGACCGTACCTGGGAATATCAACTTGATGTGGCTTACGATTTGTAATTAAATCATTCAACTGTTGTGCGCTAGATTATCGCAAAATGTTCAATTTTTTGTAATTTGCAGTACAGTAGCAGTAGCGCAACTGTCAGACAATAAATTTTTTGTAACACAATTTTCAATTAAGTATTGTACGCAGTGTCTTATTTTTCTTCAGAGAAATATTATATTTCAGAAAATTTAAATTTTATTTCAGAAAATTTTAATTTTATTTCAGAATCGTTTAATTGTTTACCAGAGGTTCCAATTGCATTTCAGAATATTTTACTTGTTATTTTTTAATTTTGAATGAAAAGTAGCACATATTTCCAATCATATGTACATAGGCGTTTTATTTAAAGGAGAAGACCCTTTAATACAAATGTTCATGAAACTGTTTTAAATATGTCTGTATTGCTAATGCCAGCTTTTTCCAGTTTATTCTAAACCTTTTACGAAGCTTATTACGTAGCAACTGAAAAAAAGTTTGATGACAAGAATCTAGTCTTATTCTAAAAACTGATGGTAAATGAGTAGGTGGCGACTATGACTTATTTTTATGTACATATGTAATACATAAAAGCATGAAAGAATATACATACATATTTACACGTGGATGTTCTATATATACATACTTATGTATATTTAATTTTAAGAAAAGACTATTTTATGATTCACTTACGTTGCATTTACAATGAGTTGATTATGTTTATATGTTTGTTTGTAGAAGCGCAAGTAAACACAGATATTATATGTACATATGTATGTAGCAGTTATAAGGCCGTTGAACGCTAAAGAGTTTATCATGAAGATTATTTTTATTTTCTTTCAACATTTGATAGAAATAGAAAACAAACAATTTCAGAGAACCATGAAGACAAGACATATGAAAGTTGATAATTTAATGAAATACCAGTAGTGCTTAATAGAATAGTTGGCGTTGTGTTTAATCTAACAAGTAACCCAAATTTCAGTACATATCATTTACCAAATTTTTAGAAACCAAGTTGAAATAATAGATTTAATAAGTGAGAGTACTATATACGACAGTGTTAAATATTTACGTACATTAAAGTAGAGAAAACTCAATTTTTGTGTTACTATCGACTAATTTATCTTAAAAAAATATATACGTGGATTTTCTTATACTCTACAATACTTTCAATATTTTTTTAATTTCATACTTCAACATTTTCGAAACGATATTTATATAATTTTAAATTTGGGTTTTGGATGAATTTTAATTGTAAACAGTAAATTATATGGTTTTCAAAACTTTTGTTTGCGGCATATAAAAATTCTTATCAGTTCCAATAAATCAGTTCAATTCTGAAAGTTCGATTCTGAAATATTGATGTGTATGCATGTATATAAGCCAATCGATTTATATTACATACGTAAAATTTGCCCAAACTTATCGTCTTAATTTAAAAAAAGGTTTAGCGTCCGCATCATTCGATATTTAGTTCAATGATTTAGTGAGAATTTATAGTTGATGCCACAAATGATAAACCCCTCAACTTATTATTACAGGAAATTAAAACTAAAGTTTCCTATTTGGCACAGATGATAAACGCACACCATTTCATTAAAAAAATCACATAGTTTAAATTAAATCATCTTATTTCTTATCTATTGTTTTTGACTAATTTCAAGCACTTTATTTCGCTTAAAAAAATCGTTTTAACATAAACCCGTTTAAGTATAGCAATTAAAGATTAGAAAAAAATGAATTGAAATTAATTTCAATTATTTTTAATTCAACGTAATGAAATCAGTTTTGTTTTTGATGTGTTTTATTATATAAAACAAATCAGGATGATCTGTTTTATTGCGAATGTTATATTTTCCATCATCGTGCCATAGAAAAAATTGTTAAAGTAATAATCTGTTTAACTGAAACGATTTTCACTTATCTTAAAGGTATATTTTATTGAAGATTATTTTCTATTTTCGTTCAAATATATAAAGGTTTCAACCTTTTTTAGAAAAAATTTATACTTATTTGATTATTGCAGCACTATCTCTTACATATTACAAATAAGGTTATCAATATTCTACATTAACATGTGAACTTTATATACTTATGTAAGTATGTACTCATATGTAAGAGATAATGGTCGCAGAAATCTAGATTAGAAATAAAATTAAAAATATATGTAATAGGTGGTCCAAATACAAGTATCTTTTTACAAATTAAATTAGCTGTGATGACATGGTGCGCCATTATGCTGAAACCAAAGATTATCCAAATTCATATCTTCTCTAAAAAAAACTTTAATCACGGCTTTGTAGCGCTTGACGTTAAGAGTAGTGGCGTTTCCAGCATTTTCAAAAAAATGCAAATGATGCCACCACTCAAAAATTCGGCAATTGGTTTATTGATTTAGCCGCCGAAATAACAATGCCACTTACTTTTTGGCCAAATTCGAAGTCCGATTGTTTTTTTTTTAACATTTCATGTTCTTCAAGCGTAAAGCAACTTATTTTGGTCCGCGGAGGTATTATACTGACCGATAGTCAGATATTTCGGACAGAAAAAATTAGAGTAGTATAAAAATAGCATGATTAAAAAATATATTTGTATTTAGACCACCCATTATATACTTTTATTATCGTTATTATATTTTATATAAATTTTTCCATAACACATCTTTCCAAAAACATTCATTTGTTCCTTAATCGCCATTACAATAGTGAAATGAATACTCATAATAATTTGTATGCCCCTACTAACATCTACCATGACATACCGCAACTTCATCCGTGTCCGGAGCGAAATAAAAATTGTCTCACATTTTAGCCTCTGTGTGACAAAAATCACAGGTAAATTCAGTTTTGCCACTTATGCCCCTCTTCCTAGTAGACCGTCTGGAATTTGCAGCAGCAGCTCAGATGCATAAGTACATGATTCCAAATCAATAAAAAGTTAAACAAACATGTTGCACTTAAGCTTTTCTATCTTTAATCACAATGGCAACTTTTTCGGGCACTCACATTCATCTCATCTTCTGATCATCATGTCATGGAAACAGATGCGGAAAGCATAACATCTCATAGATAATAGAAACAATGTTAAAAATTTATTTATTAAACACTATTTATTGTATATGTATTTAGAAATTTCAATTTTCTGGTGAATCAGTATGTTATCAACATATTTGACAAGCAACAGAATGCGCATCAAAGCTAAAGAATCCATTGTTAACTTAAAAATTTGGCAAAACCATAACATAACATTTAATTATATTAAACACCCTTGCTACTGAAATCGAAATACCTTGCACAAGTAATAAAAGTAGATATTTATGGACCCAGTTACGAGCCGCAATAAAAATTGTCAAACTTTGTGCTAGTTTTTGAAACCAAGTTACATAAACAGAATAACAATGAACACTTCCAGAGCGTGTGATATCTCTAATACAAATACTAATTATCATCTAAGATATCACAAAAAAATTAAATATAACGTGATATCACAGTATTACGGGAGGTAACGAGTAAAAAAGCAATATTTTTGGCAATAAGAAGGCAAATAAGTACAGCAGGTTTGGCTCAGAAGCAAGAATAACCAAAATTGAGATCAAAAAGGAAAAACACACAAAGCTGCAAGGTTTCTAGAATTGTGTACCACACTCGCAAAGATTCTTAATGGTCGGTCAGTGCGGGAAAGAACTAGTAGCCAAGAGCAGTTGCTTTCGAGAATAAAATCTTAAATAAGCTTTAAAAGGTATCACGATAGACCATTAGATTTCCTAGTGAGCTCGCAGCAAACAGGGGAACCTATTGAGCCTTACCACAGAATAATGCACAGATGCACAGAGGCATAGGTTAAATTTTGAACACTACTTTTTTGGGTGGGGCGTTAGAGAAGAAGACAAAAAATATTAGAAAAAAACTACACTGTGTAGGTAAAACTTCGTACATACGTATATACAATAAGGAGCATTGCCTTAAGTAAAACTTCATTTTAACCTAATACGAGTACATATATGTATGTTGGTCGTATTCGCGTGTGACAAGAGGAGTGTACAGTTTTGTAACTGATCTAATTTGCTGTATACTTTAAAAAAACTTATCACATCAATATTATTTTTATTCCTAATAGAGTATTTTAAAACGAAAAGAAAAATTTCATCTGCAAAAGCAAAAAAAAAATCACAAAAGTTTTCATACGCCTAGAAGAGAAAATCAATAATTTTTGTCCTATTGCCGCAAATAGCTGAAACTTAAAGGGTATATTTCTATCTGCGCTGATCAGTTATAAATATTGGTCATATTAATGCACAAAGGAATTTTATTTACAAATACAAATAGAATTATTAATTATATGATGACTTATGTTTAACGAATATAATAACAAAAATCAGTCTTAGGTGGATATCGAGCCCGCAACCACAGGATTGAAAGGCTAGAATGATCTGGGTTATGCCGGTTTTTTGTTGTACAAATTGGGCATTATAAACACCACTAGGGAACTTTGTGACAACACTGTGTTTCGACGGTGACTTTCTGTCCCATTCAACAATAATTTGTATTATAATTTTTGCCTTAAATATTTTATAATGATTTGTAATACACTCTAAAACTATATTGGGCGTGTATTTCTACTCTTAGTTTCATAATTTTCGTTTTCGCTGAATTTCGTTTCATGCTTGTAATTAAAGATTTTGTTCTCTAGACGATCTCTGATTTTGTTTATGTATTTACTATTAATTTTAATTCAATATTTATGTGCATATGTGTTAATAAGAGTTTATAAATTTAAAAAGGCAATAAATATTTTTAAAAACACCACTTATTTTGCTTTCATATTAACGACTTGTATACATACAATTACGTATGTATATGAACTGTGTATGTATATGTAAATTGTCATTATTTGCATTTCAATCCCAATATTTTGAAATCAAACTTACGTACATATGTATGTATTAAAATGTTTATATATGTACATATCTACATATGTGTGTGCATACCAAAACTCACTGTATCTGTGCGATACCAAAAACCTAATTGCGTTTTAATCAAATATTAAACGTCATGGAATCCATAATTAAATAAGCCAAAAGAAGAACGACAAAAGTATTTGAAAATAATTACAAAAACAAATGCTAAAGAAATTAAATGTTATTTAATTTCTAAAAGAATAATATTAAAAGTAAGATGTGCTTTTAAAATCCGATGCAGTCAACTAATTAGTTTTTCTTTTAGTAGTAAACAAAATTTTTAATAATATCCAAAATCATTTGGCAGTCTCCACTAGAAATTAATATGGAATTTTATATTATATTGTATGTATTATATACATACACATGTGGATAATTACATATGTATACATACATATATGTATGTAAGTCTTGTTATTTATTTGGCAAATATTATTTAAAAATTTCAATCTGTATAATGTAGCATTATACTGCAACTGACAAACGTATACATTTTCCAAGAATCTGTATATTTTTAAGTTTGTGTAAAAATATAATTTAAGCCAATTAAGAGGAAATTATTTAAGGAAATATGTATGCATATTTTTTGAAAAAAGGAAAATGTGTCTTTTGTTGGTTTATTTCTACATATGTCAGACATTTCGTTGGCTCTAACCAACTCAACAAACTGGTTAAATTTCACTTATGGGTTGAGTTAGCACCAACGAAGTGTTAGACATATGGACAGCTAAAACCACAACAAGCAAAAAAAAAAATAAAATAAAATAATTTGTACAACATCTCGAATTATGTTTTAATAAATATATTTTTCAAATAGTTTTTTAATAAAGACGTTCGGGAATATATTAAATTTATGCAATATTCAATAAGTTTTATAAAATGTTCATTTTCAAACATTTTTTATAACTTCTGAATTTGAATTATAAACGCAAATTGTTTTGTTGTTTGAAATAAATATATAAATATGTATATATATATATATATATATATATATATATATATATATATATATATATATATATATATATATATATATATATATATATATATATATATATATATATATATATATATATATATATATATATATATATATATATATCTGAATTGACATTATCACAGCAATCAGAAAATTAGAAAAGGGGGGATTTTTTTAATTTCCTTTCATATGATCTCTTATAATCTGAATATGTAAATATACAGAACAGCTTTTAAGAACTTGTGATGTGCAGCATAATTTAACAACATCTCTTTATTTAATACATAAAAGTTATCAATGTTTTTTCTTTAGTTAGAGGCCTATTACCACAATGCGTTCGTCCAACACATCTATATCTACATAAACCCATTTTAAATTATGTTTTCAATTTCCTACTCATCATTTGTTTATGCTTGGAAATATCGAGGCATTTATTTCATCAAATCTAAATAAAATTAGACGCCAATGATTAAAATACAAAAAAAAAAAATTGTCACAGTTCAATTACCGCCTGGAACCTAATTCAATAGTTTTCACCGTATTGAAATAATATCGAAGAAAAAAATTACATATTAACATTAAAAATAGTTCGATTACGATCGTGATCCTACCTAAATTTTAAGGCGTTGATTTATAAAATTGTTAAATTGTTACTCAGCCTCTTACTTGTAGCTTTTCATTTAAAAATTCAACTTTTTTAAATTTGTATATGTACGTAAACGTGTCCTTTGCAAACGAATTTTGTTAATAAGAACACTGTGATACTTTGATACTTTGCATCCTTACTTTTTGGTAGATTTTATATATGTAGATGGGGACTCATTAAAAAAATTTTTTTAGTAATTTGTAAGTAGAGTAAATATACATAAATATATTTTTAAAATATTGAATAGCCCTTCAGGTTTGCAGCTTGTGTCGTTATCGGCATACTCGTATTTGAAGTAATAGAAAAGAATTCATATCTCCAGACTACAGGTTATACTTAAATATCCTTTTGATTTAATTAATTTTTATTCAATTTTTTCTTTTTCAAATTCATTAGCAATTACAAAAAATTGTTTGCCTAAAATGTATTTAGGCTTGAACTAAATTTCTGCCTAAATTTTTGGTTAAAAAATTTGGCGTATCTTTCTGCCAAAAATAATAATTTTGTAGAAACTTATAGAAATTTATTTGTATATTCATTCACATTAATGTATTCAACATATTAAAAACTTAATATATTATTATTAAATATATTAAAAACTTAATACATTTAGTTTTTAATTAAGGTCCATCCATTTATAAGTTCTATGCAAATCGAAGAATACAATTGTAAAACTCCTTGTATAAAAGTTGACGGAAAAAATGTTTTTATACTAAGTTTGACAATCATCTTAAATAGCATATAGACTGTTGCATCTAGCTTATTAATATGCTTTGAAACAACAAAAAAAATTTTAAATTAATTACAAAATTCAAAAAAATATTAATTATAAAAATTCTTTTTAACAAATAATTTTCTGAAGTATTTTCTTTTTTCATTTGATGGAAAATAGATAGCATACACTACTTATACAACGGCCTTGTGTAGACAGACATGAAAGTCGTATATAGAAAAAATCATAGAAATCAGTATTCGTTTTAATACCCACATCGATAAAAATTGTAAAACAAAAGTGAAAGCTAAAAATTGCATATCGCTTTGTATGCTCTGGAAACCTTATAAAATAAAATAAAGAGCAACAGCATTTCAAATATATCCAGATTCACTTTTTTACATTATTTTGATTATTTCAGATCGAAAAAAATGTCATGAGAATATTTCGGAAACATTTTATACTGATTACAAACCTCAAAATAATAAATTTATTAATCATAGAATTATTATATTTTGATTCACTGGATTTATTTGTTCATTGTTGCTAGACATATAGGAGCCTATTTTATTGTTGTTCGTTTCTTTATATACATATGTATATATTTATGTATGTACATACATATATACTTATTATAGTATAGGAATCGCAAAAATAGAACACGCCCTTTCACTTGCTATCGCCAATCAATGACAATTAGAACAAACGAATGAATCAAAGTCAAATACTCAGAACATTAAAATATGTATATCTATAATTGTCAAGGTCATAATTAATTTACTTAAATCAGTCGTTTATATCATCAAAGAAAACATAATAAAAATTATATTTATTATTATCTTTATATAATATATTTATAATATATTTATATTTATATGTATTTAAAATATGGTCAAATATTTATTAAGGGCACCTTAAGCCGACAAACAACTATGATGAAACACATACGATAGAAAAAACTCCGACGTGTTTCCTTTGCAACAGGGAAGGTAATCTGTCCAACATTATTACATCTTTTATTTGAAGTTTTAGATATCTCAGAATTTGTTCGTCTGAATAAATTCTGATAAAATATCAAAGGTTAATTTTTACACAACGTGTCTGATCAAGCAAAAAACATAAACTTACATTTTAAGTGCAACGTCTACAAGTGCCTTCCAGACTAATATTATGAGTTAAATTAAAGCATATCGTAACAATTGCTTTCAGAAAGGTATTTTCGATGAATTGCATATTTTCTGAGTATTATATTATATAGTGAGCTATTTTCTTTTCAATGCCGAAAACAGCAAAGAGAAAATGCTTTATTATGAAAGAAAATTTTTATTGTGAATACATATGTATATTTTTAAAATAACTTTTTGCTTTCATAAAAAAAATTTAGGGATTCCTTTAAAATTAATTGATACTAGAAGTAAAAAGCTATATGAAATATTTCATACCCAGTTTTATACATTAATATTAAATATGAACATTGATTGCTTCTAAAAGTTACTGATAAAAAAAAGGGGAAAAAATTGCATATTTTATAAAGTGCGCATTAATTGAAATACATATGATATAAAAAGAATAATGAACTTACCTTCCAAGCATTAACCTTTGGTGGTGGAGCAGCGACAAACTTTTTGGGATGTATGGGATTTGCAACAGTCGCAGCATTTGCTGCAGTTGAAGTTTGAGCTTGAGTTTCACCATCACCTGTTTTAGCTTCGTTCCCACTGCTAGTGTTTTCAGCACTAGCACTGGGTGAAATATCTTTACAGTCCTTTGGTTGTGATTTATTACCACCATTCGATTTACGTGGGCTTCCACCACGTTGACGTTGGCGTGCGGGAAATCTGCGTTCACCATCTTTATCAGCAGAAGGTCCAGATGATGTACTGCCACTAGCTCCATTACCATTGCCTGCATTACCACGACGTCCGTTGCCAGTCTTTTGATTACTAGAAGGTTGATTTGGTGTAGTAGGACCATTGCCAATTCCCCCATTTCCAATATTTTTTCCATCACGAGGTTTATCTTTACGAGCCTTCTTCCGATCACGACGGTGATGAGAAACCACTGGTAAAAAATCACCATTATCATCTATTTCAGAAGAGTTTTCAGCGGTCGTATCGACGTTCCCAGCTGCACGTTTTTCACCAGCCACACTTGTTAGCATCACTTCTTCAGATGCTGCTGCCACTTCGTCGCTCCAAGATGTCATTGTTTTGACACTAGGCTGATTTTCCTTATTTTCGTTATTTTCCTGCGTAGCAGGATTAGCAGTTGATATTTTAGCATCTATAACAGCAGTTGCTGCACCTTTCTTCCTTTCAAGGTTTTGCAACACATTTGCATAAGATGTAGTGGTTGAGCTACCACCAGGAGTAGCAGAGGCAGTTGCTGTTGCAGAACGCGCAGCACCGCCTACGGCTGTGGAAGTTTCTTCCTTTGATGACATAACTGAGATAAGTAGCTTCTGGTTGTCTTCCAGAGTACAATAACGTTTCCAGCGTTATTTACTCCAGAATTGAAAATGTAGACTTATTGGAAACTCTTTTGTGCTTCCTTGCCCACTTAAAATAGCGACACTCAATGTACACGTTATATGGATGCTTATATATGTATGTATATATAGGTGTGTGTATATGTATTATCAAAAACCCAAGTGCAGGCTAAAAAATAAAAAGATCAGTAATTACACACAATTTAAATTTATAAATAAGTAATACATACAAAATAACAACACAACTCTTGGTCGGTTCAACTTCCCGAATGCTAATTTGAGATGTGTTTTCCAACTTATTGTCTATCTCAATCTTAACATGTTTGGTTTTCTTCCTCATATACCTACTTAGTGTTCCTGGTATAACTTCAACTAAAAATTTATTAAGACAGACTTCATCATTTATTTGATTTATTTTTAAGAACTTTCTGATTGATTGTCGGATCTCCTCCTCTAATCCTTGTCCTCTTTCCAAAAAAAATTTTTTTGATTCTAATATATTAGTTTTCTTATATCGACATTTTATTTTTTATATTTCTTTCTACACGTTTCTTTTCTAATTGAAAACAAATTGATGATAAGCTTCACTATAATTTCAATTGATTTCTAATGTACAACAAATTATTCGTCGTGGATTTTTAAGAACTTTCGTAATGTATTTGACTGATTTCAGAAGCATTTGCTGTAGTTTTTGTTTTTTTCCTTAAATTAATGAGTTGTTGTTGTACGTATATGACAGGCAGATGTGAGGTTATAACATAACTTTTTTCCAAATCTCTTTGCCACACATTATTACGCTATAAGAATATGTAGTAAATGGAAACGAGAAAAACAAAACTTGTGTACAGCTGTTTTCGAAAAAGGGGAAATATGAAAAACAGTCAGAGTTGCAATTTCGGTTAACCATCGCAAAGTATAAATATAAAAATTTGAAATTAATATCATAATCTAAAAGCACTTAGACAAAATAAATATAAAAAATCAATAATGGGACGATTTTTGAAAACAAATTACAATATAACTCTGCTCAGGAAGATATAATGTATAAAGTGAAATTTCATTTTTGTTTCAATTCTATAAACATTGAAGAAGTAATTATTGTTTATCCTCGACTATTAGGTTTGTTTCTATATGTGGTCTTTTTTATCAATCAACATTTGAATTTTTTATTAAAAGCAATGCAATAAAAATAAATGGCATAAAATAAAATTGTACAGATTTTAAGAAACGAAAGTAATATTAAAATAATATGAACTAATAATTTTTGTTAAAATATTTTGTGGTTAAACAATTTAATTTAAATTATCGACATTTCGATACTCATTCTCAATGAAGGAAAAGAAATATTTTATTTTTATTCACATTTGTGTCTATATTTAATGGGAGTTAAGTTTATTCTATATAGTTGTAAAAATACCAAAAGAATATATTCGGAAAAAATATTCCATTATTCTTTAAATCGTAAATCAAATCACAAGAAAAATTTATGTTATAAATTTATAGTTTTCCAAAACTAGAAAAAAAACAATAAAAATCTAAAAGATCATTCTTAAAACATTTATTATGCAAGTTAGTTTTTTTCTGTAATGTGCGCATGTTTAACCGAATTTACACCCAGCAAGATTTCTTATGAAAGTTTTAATTTTAATTTTTAACTCTTAATTTTTATATCATTCTCAATATACTAAATGAATACCTGCGAGAAAAAACTTGTATGTAAATTCAGCACTTTCTTTCTCCCAGTTTAATTAACGACATATATAGTTTTACAGCCGTTTATTCATCATTAGCTTAGTACAGAGTCCTTTCTGAATTTCATTGAATTTGTGTAAATATATCGAAACAAAATTAATAAAAATTACTCCAATGAAGATATCTATTTCACAAACTGTACACGTTTTGGGGAACAAAAATTAAACTTTAAAAAATTTGACGAGGCAACACTGATGAGCTGCTGGCAAAATCAAATGCCAAGGAAGCTTTGAAAGTTGAAAGATTTAAAACAAACAGTGTGATAAATCAAATTACAAACATATTTTCTTTTGAAAATCTTAACTTCTTCGTAGTGTTTTCATCTATCTGTCTTCATATTCACGTTAATATTTGTACTAGACATTATCGAAAACATAAAATATACAACAAATAACACTACTTACCAACAACAAATCAAGGGGGTAATCCAAATAACGTTGTTAAAAAATTTAAAACACTAGTTTCTTTTGCTGTTTTTAGTATACGTTTGTCTCAAATTTGTTTGCTACTTTTTTGTCAAAAGAAAACTTCCTGAATCACCTTTTTATTACGCTGTTGCTTTCCAAAATTATTTTTGTTTTTGTTTTCGTTTCTTTTAGATTCAGCTTTTTGCACAGAATCTTGGCTCAATACGAATTAATAAGAACAACAATAAGACGTTTGAAATTTACAAATTCGTGAAGGGGTAATTGTATGTACGAACGAATCAAAATATAAAGCAAACAATAAATAATTTGACAAGTCAGAAATGTCAAAAAGCAATTCGACAACTAAAACGAACTGTGGAAGAAATTTTTTTCGTCTTGAGTTTGTCAGAAAAATCTTTTGAACTGATTTTATTCACTTTGTGTTAGGATTTTGCACTGATCTTTTATTTAAAATTATCACTGCGATATTTATATGTCACTTTTTTACGCTTTTACAACACTTTTCACCATATTTTAGTGTAAATTTTTAGAAAATCTCGAGCGACCGAGAAGACATGTGGTTTTTGCCGTTGGTAGAAACTTCGAAAAGAACGTTGACATTTCTGATTATTTTAACAAACACGAGAGGGGATGTGGCAACCGCATGTAAAGTTTGTCTTATTTGATATTTACTTATACTCCCATATAAAGCACAAAAATTTCCAAAAATTCTCTGTATTAGGTCCTATCCCGTACTTTTGGGGAAAGGTCGGTAAAAGTATCGAAAACAAAAATTACTCTCACTAACTTGTATAAATCCATTAAAGTATGTACGTGAACGCAAAAAGCAAAGAATTCAAATGACAATGTATTACTGTGTGAAAATTTCAGTATTCTTCATATAAAAAACCTTTCGTTGTTATTGTTTGTCATAGAAACAAATGATTGAAAATTTTGTGAACTAATTCGTGCAAGAGGGAGAATTTTAGTCTCAAAATCACTATCATTTACAATATCTTGCAGTGAGGGAATAGTTTTGTTGGTGCTGAATAATAATAATTTAGTGCTTATTGTTGGCTTAACTAGGCATATGCCTGCATTTCATTGGCGCTACCAGGTCATCAGTAACCTTTTAACCAAATCATGACAGAAAAGAATTCAAGCCTGTTTATTTATGCCACAAACTACAAATACTATATGAAAATCCAAACAGAACTCGGTCATATTTTTCTATTTGTAATCAACAAAAACATATAAGTATAATAGCTTTAGAAAGCTTTTGTACAAGCATAATTATAATTGTTTATATATATATATATATATATATATATATATATATATATATATATATATATATATATATATATATGTATATATATATATATATATATATATATATATATATATATATATATATATATATATCAAATAATTGACACTATTTTGTCGACCTTTTTTGATATATCCTTTATTTTATTATCGAGCTTTAGATCTTTTATAAAAAACAAATTTATTTTATTTCAACATTTTGATGCCTCTTGGGACGTCTTCTTCAAGAAATTTGTTTTAAATGTGACAATAACAAATGAAAAATTTTAGAAAGTAGTTTTTACATATATGCGAACATAAACAAATTAAAAAAATTTTTGACAAATCAAATGAAATAAAAAAATATTTAAAGAAGCAAAAACAGTGTTCAGTTTTGAAGAAATTAAAGTTTTTTAGTAATTATATTACAAAAACCAAAAACTACTTTCACTCCTATTAGTCAGTTTAACTTTCGAATGAAATGCCTATAATTTTGAGCATTATATTAATATATCAACATAGCCGGTTTTGTTTTGCTTGGGGTATTATTGGCTCCTGTGTTGCTTCGCACTATACCAATATATTATAAAACATAATACGACCGCTTTCGTTTTCATCTGGTAACTCCATAAATGGTTTTTTAACAATTGATTTTTTATTTGTTTACATTAAGTATATGTACATATATAAGAAATCAACTCATATAAATATTTGTTATTTATTATAATTTTATACTGAAGAAACTGTTGTAAAAATTATATTACTGTGACAAGCGTTATTCTGTTCTTATCATCATAAATACTTTTGTGCATATAAAAATATTTAAACTGTATGCGGCCTATCACATACATACTGTGTAAAAAACGAATAGCTAAATACTTTTATCAAGAAAGCAATCACTAACAAATTGCCTTACGTGTACTTTTTCTTATAAAATAAAAGACATATCTTCAACGAAAAAAGCACTTTATTGTACTTAATACTTAAAAAGCAGTAATAATTATTGTGGAAAATGTGTGGTATATTTGCTTACTTGAATTACTTGACACCAAAAACACGACATGAAGTATTAGATTTGCTGGTCAATGGCCTGAAACGGTTAGAATATAGAGGTTATGACTCCACGGGTGTGGCTATAGATGCTATTGGCGAACATCATGACATTATTATGGTGAAGAGAAGTGGCAAAGTTAAGGTCTTACAAGATGCTATAAAGGAGCTGTGTGCCGCCGAGGATTATTCGGCCCCATTAAGTATACATGTAGGAATCGCTCATACCAGATGGGCTACTCATGGTGTGCCTTCAGAAATTAATTCTCATCCTCAACGTTCTGACATGGAAAATAGTTTTGTAGTGGTCCACAACGGCATTATAACAAACTACAAGGATGTAAAAACTTTGTTGGAAAAGAGGGGTTATATATTTGAGTCTGATACTGATACAGAAGTCATAGCAAAATTCGTTCATCATTTGTGGCAACAACATCCTTCTTACACTTTCCGTGAACTAGTGGAACAAACCATACAACAGTTAGAAGGTGCGTTTGCGGTAGCTTTTAAGTCAAAGCATTTTCCTGGTGAATGTGTTGCATCTCGACGTGGTTCTCCATTGTTGGTCGGTATTAAAACCAAAACTCGCTTAGCCACAGATCATATTCCCATACTTTATGCGAAAGAACACCGCCCGATTGGCCACGGTTCATTGCAGCCGGTTTTGCCTATAGTAACACGTACGCATTCCGAGTTTATGCCCCTGGAAGACACCGAAGTTGAGTATTTCTTTGCCTCGGATGCCTCCGCCGTAATTGAGCATACAAAACGTGTTATATATCTTGAAGATGATGATGTGGCAGCTGTTAAGGATGGCGCATTAAGTATACATCGCCTGAAACGTTGCTTAGATGATCCACATGCACGAGAAATTACCACCTTAAAAACAGAAATTCAACAGATAATGAAAGGTAATTACGACTACTTTATGTTGAAGGAAATCTATGAACAACCTGAGTCTGTTGTGAATACCATGAGGGGTAGAGTACGTTTTGACAGTCATTCTATAGTTCTGGGTGGAATTAAGGAGTATATACCAGAAATTAAAAGATGTAGACGCCTTATGCTGATTGGATGTGGCACCTCGTACCATAGTGCAGTAGCGACTCGGCAACTTTTAGAAGAACTGACCGAACTTCCTGTAATGGTAGAATTAGCTTCCGATTTCTTAGATCGCCACACGCCCATATTCCGAGACGACGTATGTTTTTTTATATCTCAATCCGGAGAAACAGCTGATACGCTAATGGCTTTGCGATACTGTAAACAACGTGGTGCTCTTATTGTCGGTATAACTAACACTGTAGGCAGTAGCATATGCCGAGAATCTCACTGCGGTGTTCATATTAATGCTGGACCCGAAATAGGTGTAGCATCTACTAAAGCCTATACATCACAATTCATATCCCTCGTTATGTTTGCTTTGGTAATGTCAGAGGATCGTATTTCATTACAACAAAGGAGGCAGGAAATAATAACAGGTCTCTCAAATTTAGGAGAACAAATTAGAAAAGTTCTAAAACTAGACTCGAAGATACAGGAATTGACCAAAGATTTGTATCAGCATAAATCTCTTTTAATAATGGGTCGCGGGTATAATTTCGCCACCTGCCTTGAGGGTGCATTAAAGGTTAAAGAACTTGCCTATATGCATAGTGAAGGGTTATTGGCCGGTGAACTTAAGCATGGTCCTTTAGCTCTAGTTGATGACGAAATGCCAGTTCTAATGATTGTCTTGCGTGATCCGGTTTACATCAAATGTATGAATGCTCTACAGCAGGTGACTTCCCGCAAGGGCCGCCCTATTATCATATGCGAAGAGGGTGATGAAGAAACAAAATCATTTTCCTCCCGTAGCTTAGAAATTCCGCGTACAGTAGATTGCCTTCAGGGTATTTTAACTGTTATACCCCTTCAATTGCTCTCATATCACATTGCTGTTTTAAGAGGATGTGACGTAGATTGTCCACGTAATCTTGCTAAATCAGTCACAGTTGAGTAAGAAAAACTTTTATTCCAATATTCTTATTTCTTAAAAGTTCAACTTAAGTTTATAAAATATTGCATTTCCACTATTCACCTTTATCATAGTATTTATACTGTGTAATGGAAGGAAGCTATCGTTATATTTTATATATTTAATTTTCTTAATTATGGTACTATTATTAATTGTTTTTCTTTTTTGTGTCTTAAATTTGTGCAATTTTTTCATAGAATTTCATATATTAAGCTTCTTCATTCAATAAATATAAAATTATTGTATCTTAATTTTTAAAGATAACTGCTGTAATATTCTGAAATATGCTTAATAAAACGAATCCTTTATAGATAAAGAAAATATTCAAAATCTTTATTTGAAAATACGGTAGACACTCATGTATGTACATATGTGTGTGTACTGCATATATGTATGTAGCAAACATACATACATACATACATACATTTATGTATGTATGCATATGTAAACGAGCTAAGAGATCGTTCTCCGGAGCGGCACTGACTGATCTGTAGTAAATAAATAATATATCGCAATCTAAATACAAAAGCCACAACTTAAAATATCAATAATGTTTAGTGGCAAAAAATGTCTGATCCTGTATAAGTAAAACAAAGAAACATAATGGCATTTTTGTTTATAGTGTGCGATATGTAGGTAACCTTGCATTAGAAAAATAAAAAAATTCATTAAATTATTTAGGACGTTAGCAGGTACATATGCTATTCCCACTTTGTTGATAGCTATTTATGAATAAATTTTTTGCCTACAGAATGGTGTATAAAACTCCCCCCGTATGTTATTTTAAAATTTTCATTATGACAACACAAAACGAGCTGGCAATAAAATTATGTATATTCAAATGACTAGGCAGCACTGATTAAAAATGCCATAAAAATAAGTTGGTAATTCAACATTTTGACAAAAATACTAATTTTGATAGTCATTGCGGTGCCGAAGAGAAAAATATTTTTATTGCTAAAAAATAATTAAAAATCCAACGTAAAAAAAGCAAAATGCCGGATTATTTGGGAGATGATCAACGCAAAGTTAAGCATGAAGAAAAAGAGGAAAAAGAAATAAAATCATTGGATGAAGGCGATATTGAATTATTAAAAACTTACGGCCAGAGTCAGTATCACAAAGCAATTAAAAGCATTGAAGAAGACATACAGAAAGCCGTGAAACAGGTCAACGAATTGACGGGCATTAAAGAAAGTGATACAGGTCTAGCACCACCAGCCCTCTGGGACTTAGCAGCCGATAAGCAAATATTGCAAAATGAGCAACCCCTTCAGGTGGCGAGATGTACTAAGATTATTAATGCAGACTCCGATGATCCTAAGTACATAATAAATGTGAAACAATTTGCCAAATTTGTCGTAGATTTGGCTGATTCTGTGGCACCTACTGATATTGAAGAAGGCATGCGAGTTGGTGTAGATCGTAATAAGTATCAGATTCATATACCATTGCCACCCAAAATTGATCCCACAGTAACTATGATGCAAGTAGAAGAAAAACCTGACGTTACTTATAGCGATGTAGGTGGTTGCAAGGAACAAATTGAAAAATTACGTGAAGTAGTGGAGACACCATTGTTGCATCCCGAAAAGTTTGTCAACTTGGGTATTGAGCCCCCAAAAGGTGTTTTACTGTTTGGTCCTCCTGGCACTGGTAAAACCCTATGTGCTCGCGCCGTGGCCAATCGAACCGATGCTTGCTTTATTCGTGTGATTGGATCAGAGTTAGTACAAAAGTATGTGGGCGAAGGTGCCCGTATGGTAAGAGAACTTTTCGAAATGGCTCGCTCTAAAAAGGCTTGCTTGATATTCTTCGATGAAATTGATGCCATTGGTGGTGCCCGTTTTGACGATGGTGCTGGTGGCGATAATGAAGTTCAACGTACTATGTTGGATGACCCTAGAGGAAACATTAAAGTGCTTATGGCTACCAATAGGCCCGACACTTTAGATCCTGCTTTAATGCGTCCTGGTCGTTTGGATCGTAAAGTTGAATTTGGTTTGCCCGATTTAGAAGGCCGTTCTCACATTTTTAAGATTCATGCCCGCTCAATGTCCGTTGAACGTGATATTCGTTTTGAGCTTTTGGCACGTCTTTGTCCAAACTCAACAGGCGCAGAAATTCGATCTGTTTGTACGGAGGCTGGTATGTTTGCAATTCGTGCTCGCCGCAAAGTAGCCACCGAGAAAGATTTCTTGGAAGCGGTCAATAAGGTTATTAAGAGTTACGCCAAGTTCAGTGCTACTCCACGTTATATGACTTACAATTAATTTTATGTAAAATTGTAATTATTTGTAAATCAATAAACTCTAAAAATATCATTTAGTTTTTGTAATATATATACTTATATATATATATATATATATATATATATATATATATATATATATATATATATATATATATATATATATATATATATATATATATATATATATATATATATATATATATATATATATATATATATATATATATCATATTTCCAAATGTTCGTAATGGATTGGTTTAATTATTTAAAAGGTTGGAATAGCAGTATGTGTATGTTCTACATCTTCGCTTACAATTCTTAAAAAATTACCCTAATCAATAATATTCCACGTGAAACTAGCTCTCTTCTAACACATTCGTCGTCAATTTTACGTTGTTTTAGTATACGGAGCATATGTTCCTCAATTTTTCATGATAAAGGGTAATTATGACTATTTCATAGTCTTTCCCAATCTGCACATAACAAACAAAAATTTTAATACTTTGTTTTTGTAAAATTACTACATGAAAGTCTATTTGTAATAACTTAAATCTCTCTTGTTCCCAAATTTAAGAACAAAATTATTGCCCCTATTGCGGTTCACCACTCAACTCAGTTTGGTCGTGTAGAGTCAACCCAACTTATGCACAACCAAACTCATTTTAGTTATTGTGTATCGCAATAACTAAAGTGTGTTTGGTTGTGCATAAGTTGGGTTGACTCTCACACGACCAAACTGAGTTAAGTGGTGAACCGCAATAGGGGCATATGTTATATGATGAAATTTAAATAATTTAAGAGCAATTCGTATACTTAGCTAAAGTAATTGAATGTATCTTGCATATTTTTTTACCGTAACGTTACGTATGAGTAATGGCACCTTATTCTACTATATGTACCGGTGGTATGGTAAGCCCATACATCCACAAATTTGGCAGCACTATGATTTTTTTGACAGCAAAGAAAAATTTTGCTATTACAGACCGTGCGGAAATTAATTATAAAAAATAAATAAGATTTGCACTAAATTATCAAAAACTATTTTCAAAATATAAAAAAAGTACAGCGCATGTGATTGATATATTTTTAACAAATTTCAAAAATATCACCATGACTGTAACCAATGGCGGTGGTGGCAGAAATGCAAGCAGACCGCGTTGTTTCTTTGACATTTCTCTTGGTGGTCTACCCGTTGGCCGAGTAGTTTTTGAACTGTTTAAAGATGTAGCACCAAAGACCGCAGAGAACTTTCGTGCGTTGTGTACGGGTGAAAAAGGCACGGGCCTGGTAACAAGAAAACAATTGCATTACAAAAATGTAATATTTCATCGTGTCGTCAAAGATTTTATGATACAGTCTGGTGACTTTTCAGCTGGCAATGGTACTGGCGGCGAATCTATTTATGGTGGAACATTTGAGGGTAAGTTTTGATTAATGTAACACCCATGTTACTTAAAATTATATTACAAATACTATAGTATAGTATATATAGGTACAAGTGTATATACATATTTATGTATATATATGTACTTATATATATATATATATATATATATATATATATATATATATATATATATATATATATATATATATATATATATATATATATAAGATATATATATATATATATATATATATATATATATATATATATATATATATATATATAAGTATATATATATATATATATATATATATATATATATATAAGTATATATATATATATATATATATATATATATATATATATATATATATATATATATGTATGTATATATATATATATATATATATATATATATTATATATATATATATATATATATATATATATATATATATATATATATATATATATATATATATATATATATATATATATATTCTTAGTAATTTTCTTCTATTGACGGTTTCCTGTCGCGATTCTTTAAAAATTGCCCGTTAACAAAATTCAATAAAGTTGACAAAATTTAAATTGATATGAATTATTGAAATGGGGAATAATAAATAATGTACATTGTTAGATATCATATATGTATATTTTATATATTTAGTACTGCAGACCCGATATTCATAATTGTTTCATCTAGAAAATAGAGCAATAAATATGTGTTTTATTTGTTGATATCTTTAAAGCCAGTGCCAATTTAAACTACAATTTGCAGCCATCAAAGATATCAGTAGAGTAGGTAAATACTAAATATAATTGTAAAATTTTTTGTTAAAAATTTTTATCAACTGATATTTTCAATCACGACCTATAAACAACACAAATGTTTAATATAAGTATTTTATATAAGAGAAAATAATTAAAATAAAATGAAATGGATAATAATGAAAAACCAAGTGATAAACAGTTTAAATTTTATGTCATTTCAGATGAAAACTTCGACATAAAGCACGATCGCCCCTTTTTGCTTTCCATGGCAAATCGTGGTAAAAACACCAATGGCTCGCAGTTCTTTATGTAAGAATCATTGCGTATAACTTCGAAATTATAAAAAAATTTCCAATAATAATTCCCAGTTTAATTTCAGCACTGTTTTGTATCTGTTTTTTAAATTCATTTCTAATTTTTCATTGTTAATATAGAACATAGAATTTAAAAAAATCCAAATATTACATAATTATATTGTTATTTATTATCTAGCAATGTGGCATCCTAAGCTAAAGCATGGGAGCCTGCCTCTCTTACATTCCTTACAACTTTTAAAAATACATTAAAGATGGTCTAGAGCTAATACTGATGGATTTCCTATCAACGCTTGTAGAAAAATGGAAGTTTTGTATTGAAATGCTAACAGGTCCACCAACTTCTGAACTTGATCATATTTTCCACGGAATAAGCGAGTGTAACATTTTAAGATATGATCAAACTTCTAGCCTCAACCGAGATCATCACAAATCAAATGATTGTTTTCTTCAGAATTTTTCCAATTTCCAAAAAGTAGAAATTATTTCGCATTCATACCCAAAAGAAAATCCAAAATAATATTAAAATTGTAGACAATTCTTCAACCATTTCAACACCAAATTAAAAAAAAAAACATACAAATCAATGTAGTAAATGACAAAGTGTAAAGAATATTTTTCTCTTCTTCTGTTTTTCATTATAGTACGACACAACCTGCTCCACATTTGGACAAGTAAGTTTTCTATTGGAAAATAAATATACAAAATTTTAATACATTGAATAATTTTTCTTAACTACTTCTAGCGTTCATGTTGTTTTCGGTGAAGTTATATCAGGACAAGATTTAGTACGCCAATTAGAAGATTTGCCAGTCGATCGAAATTCACGTCCTTTGCAAGATGCTTTAATCACTAATTGTGGTGAACTTGTGCGTCAAGTTAAAGGTAATTGAGTTGTTGGTGATTTTAATGCAACTTTTTTTAATTATATAGTATATTTTTAGTTAAAAAAGATAAAAAGAAGAAGAAACGTGCTGCAACTTCTTCTGATGAACGTGACTCTGCTAATGATTCAGAGACTGAGAAGCATAGCAAGCGCAAAGATAAAAAGAAGAAAAAGAAACGTTCGAAGTCGAGTGAAAAGGAAAAGTAAGTAAACGTTTATAAAGACCAGAAGTAACAAAAATCCAAAGATGTGGAACATATATGCACGTATATGTACATACATCCAGTTTTATATATTCAGAAAATTAAAAAAAAATATATGCATATAGAAAACTTAATCATTTATATGAATTTTACAATATACATACATACATAAGTAAGTAAGTAAGTAAATTTTATTGAGCCTTTTTTCTGAAGAAACGTTACAAAAAGTAAAATGAAAGCTTAAGAAAAGGAAAACTTAGAACTAAAATGTATTATCCTAATCCAATACATAAGTATATATTCATAAATGCATCTGTGATATGTTTTGTAAAAAATATTTGGTTATATGAATTAAATGTCAATGAATAATGTTCGTGTAGTTGAAGTTTATTTCTAAATATTAAGAATGAAAGTGTCTTGATTAATATTATAATTTGTAAGAAATATAGGAAGATTCCATATTGGCCAGGTGAGGACATGTCTATAACACGTGTTCAGTAAACGTTTCTGTACAAAAAGATTCCGCTTAACTATAAAAAAGAAGTAGAATAATGAATTTGATTAAAATTATTCATTAAACATTTTATTGTTTGTTGCTGGCTTAGCTGAGTATATGCCTGCATTTCATTGGTGTTAACCAAGTCATCCAACAATAAAATGTCGAATAGTTATTTTGGAGAATATTTGAAATAATGAATTTGATAAATATTGTTATTATAAATTTTGTTATTATAAATTTTGTTTTCCATTTTAACTTATAAATAAACTAGCTGACCCGGGCAAACGTTGTTTTGCCTTCAAATTTTATTTTCACTGCAATTCTGGTTTCGTTGTAAAGTCATGACGGATTGATATTTCGAAGAAGAATGAAAGGTGCACTAAATCGAAATAGCAATTATTGTTCAAATACCGGTATCGGGCTAATTAACGCCACTACACGCCGATTAAGGATCCAACGCCTTCAGCGAAACACAGCATAGGCTTTTCGCGCTAATCCCTATCGGGCAAAACACAAAAAACTAAATATTGCAAATATTGTATCAAACTGCACAGAAACACTCCTCACGTCCCATAGAGCATGTATGTAAAGTTTGGTCAAAATCGGTGCAGTAGTTTTTGAGTTTAGCGATCACGAACATACACGTAATTTTTATATATGTAGAGATAGAGATACATAAATATACGGGCGATTAAATGTAAAAATGTGTAAAAAGAAAAAGAACAAGACGCAAGACGATTATAATTATTTGTTGCGTTGTGTTTGTATAAAAGCTTTCTCCTGTAGTATTTGTAATTTTGGTATAAGTATATGAGTTTGAATGGTTTTCAAACATGATTTGGCTAAAGGGTACTTAAAAGGTTTTCTCGATAAATTTCAATATTAAGATAAAATTTATTTAAATAAATATATTAACGACATAAATCCCAATCTCATGAATTATATGTGTGTTTACAGATCTGATACAGAGAAGGAAATTGAAGAAGGAGAAGCTACTGCCGACGAAGAAGGTGTAATGCATCCTCTGGCGACAGTTACCAAAATAGATCCAGATGAAATTCCAGAAGTACGTTTGCAAAAAGGAACGTTATTATGTATTTATAATGCTCTTAAAAAATCAATAACATTATAGGTTTCCCACAAGTTTCTTATGCGTGATGACAGTTCGAAAAGATCACAAGAAAAATGTGAAAGACGTGATACTTCGCGCGATCGACAAGAAAAAAGTGATGGACGCAATTCTTTTGGATGGTCAAAGAAAAAGGTGCCAACATCGCGTAGTGGTCGCATAATTAAAGGCAGAGGTGTTTTCGTAAGTCGAAATATAGAATTGAAAGCAGGACGCCTGTTAAATTTTAAATAAAACTTTGATTTTAATATAGCGGTTCCATACACCTTCTCGTTCACGATCTCGTAGTATTACCCCTCCCCACTGGAAGAGAGCTCAAAATCGTACTATAAAAATGTCAGATTTGGAAAGAATTGAAGAAGAAAAGAAAATGCGCGAAGAGGAAATTAGGCGACGTGAAACTGAACGTAAGAAACGTCACGAAGAGGCAGCCAAAAATCCCAAAAAATCATATTTTGAATTGTCTCAATCCAGTTCATATGGAGATAAGAATGTTGAAGGTAATGAGTCACCTGAGCGTAATGAACCTAAACGACGTCGCGATGATAATGATAACATTAGAGATCGTGGTGGCCGAGTAAATAATCGAGAAAGAGAACGTACAAGGGATAAAGAGAATGAAAGAAACCATAAGGAACTTAAAGGAGAAAAGGATAAAACAGAACAACATCCACGTTATGAGGAAAGCAAAAAGACACCGGAACGTAAAAAGTCAGTTGATTTAAATGCCTTAGACTATGAACATCAGCCTGATAGTGAAACAGAACATGACGCCACTGCTGATATTCACGAGACTTCAGACAAAGGATCTAGAATGACTTCGTCAACTTCTGCAAAAGATAATCAGAAGACATCTTCAAATATAGAACGTAAAACTGAACGTAACGAAAAGGATAAAAACCGTAAGGATACTGGAAGAGAAAGAGAACGCGAACGCGAAAAGGAGCGAGAACGCGACAAAGAAAAAGAGCGTGAAAGAGATAAAGAACGCGAAAGAGATAAAGAGCGTGAAAGAGAAAAGGAGCGCGAAAAGGCAAAAGAACGCGAAAGGGAAAAAGAACGAGAACGTGAAAAAGAAAAAGAACGCGAACGTGAACGTGAAAAAGAAAAAGAACGCGAACGTGAACGTGAAAGAGAAAAAGAACGCGAACGTGAACGTGAAAGGGAAAAAGAACGCGAACGTGAAAGAGAAAAAGAACGTGAGAGAGAAAAAGAAAAAGAACGCGAACGCGAAAAAGAGAAAATGGTTAAAAAACCCCGCAATTCGCGTTCTATTTCTAAATCACGTTCAAGATCTAGATCACATTCGGGCAGTCATTCTCGTTCTAATTCGCGATCCCCTTCACGTTCAAGGCGCCGTCGGTCTCCTTTCCGTAATGATCGACGCGGCCCTATGCGGCGTCAAGGATTCCATTCTCCTTTACGCCGTAATAACTTCCGTGGTCGTAGAGGAAATCCGTTTGGGGATCGGCGACGTCGTTCACGATCTGACGACCGTTTTCGCAACCGTTTTCCTCTTTCACCTTTACGTCGCCGGTCATCTGTAGATCGAAGACGTTCTAGGGATCGGCGTGATCGTTCACGTAGCCGTTCCCGTTCTACCGGTCGTGACCGCGGCAGACTTCTAAGTGGAACTGGAGGAGTCGGACGTGATCGCAGTCGTGAACGTCGTACAAGATCTAAATCTAGATCACGATCTCTATCACGCAATCAACGTCGTGGTAATCGTTCAAAATCTCGATCACTTAAACGTTCTCGTTCAACCGAGCGTCATCGAAAAAAATCTAACGATCGTCATCCTTCTCCGAAGAGATCTATTGAACAAAACGTCACTTCGTCTAGTAATGTTATGTCTGAAGAAAAAGCCGCCCGTGAGAAACAACAAAAACGTGCCGAAGCATTGCTTATGTTTAAAGACCACATGCGTAAAGAGATTGCCAGAGAGGAAGAAAAACGTGCAGAAAAACAACGTCTCGAAGATTTAGAAAAAGAAAAAACAGCTCGTGAGCTAGAACAACTAGAACGTTTGAAACTAGAAACTCTAAAGAAACTCGAGGAACATGAGAAACTTAAGCAACTGACTGTTATAGCTGCCGTAGCTGCTGCAGTTAGTACAACCAACGATGATAAAGATGAAAAATCTCGTGAAAAGAAAAAGAAACGCAAGAAATCGAAAAAACAAACACGATCCCCATCGGCGTCTGACACGAATTGAGTTTCTAAATCCCTCATATTCCTCCAATCTTCTAATGTCATTTTTGTTGGCATGTGTAAAGGTTTGCTCTTCCTAGTATTTATGGAGAAATTTTCATCGTTGTGTGAATAAAATATCAATGAAGTATGTATGTATTTATATGTATTTCTAATTCATTATGTAATTCTTAAAATATTTTATAAATTAAATCAGTTTCTGCTTTTCATTTATTTTGAATGAGTAAATAAAATTTAATTAATTAATGAATTTAAACATGTTATATGGTCTAATTATGGGCAGAATTATAGTTTACATGAGATGCAAGTAAATAAAACAATTTATTTCATCTTTCTCAACATCTCATCCGCTTTTTTCGACGTCTTCAGGAGATTTATTTTTTATTTGCCGTATCAGATTACAAAATGAATTAAAAAGGATGATGATAATGCTTGATGTATAATTTAAATAACAATTTAAGGAAAATATCACACATATTCTATTAAAGTATGCTCTTAAGGTACAGAAGTACATGTATCATATAAAATATGCTTTATTGTGTATTAACTACAAGTTTATTTTACGAGTCTCTCTTAAAGAATGCATCACAACTAATGATCTCCCGTATCATCAGTAACATATCTAGGTCCTAGATTCTAGGAGTACTCCGTATTTTTCGCTAAAGGTTTTCGGTATAACAGGCCAGTTGTTATCTTTCTCCCTTTATTTTCTACATTACCATTGCGTAGGCAAAATACAAATATTTCATATACAACCGGTGTTGCCGTGACCAAATAATTTTTATAACCAAAATTGCTTAACAATTTAACCAAATATGGAAAAAGTAACCAATAAATTATTATGTGTAAAAAGGTGGTATATTATAAATATGTTTTTAGATTATAATTTTGTCGAGACAAATCATTTCGCATATATTCTTCCTTTTTTAATATAACTTTTGTGAAAAAGAAAATAATTTTTAAAATTATGTCCTGTTCATGTAGTAGTTTTTATTTCTTAGTTGTTTTGGTTTACAGTTCAAATTTAATTGACGTTTCTCTGTCGAGCGCACGAGTCGATGGGCGATTTACGTATACAGCTTCCACATTTTGTTCTAAATTAACGAAAACTGTCGAGTTTTTAATCGAAAATTGCCAAACACGATTTTATTTTTTCTATAATTATGTTTATTCTTACAACTACCAGAACTGGCATCATTTAAAAATTGTTTATGCTTACTTTATTAACCTTATGTATTATCCTATTGTAAATTCTTCAAAATGTTAGCTACGAAACTATATGTGTTAGTTAAATCTTTGTTTGGAGTATAATGTTCCAGATATGCTTGTAATAAATTTAGAAAGTAAAGCATAGACTCGCAACTTCCTTCGTTAAGATTATTCAAAAATTTATTTTTCATTATTGACACGAACTAGATAAAAATGATACAAAAGGGCAAACAAAAATTTATACTTTATGGTCACAACGGTAACGCTGTTAATGAGAAAATTATTCTCTTAATTATGCTCGCAATAGTAAATGCTGCCGGTTTTTTCACATGTACCACTAATTGAGTGCACAAAGTAAAAACAAAGCTTCAGTTTTTGTCGGCTTTTTGTTTTAAGTGGTTCGGTCCGTATTATAAAATTAAATAAGGGTAACAAAAGTGATAAATGTTTAAAATATAAAAAATTTAATTATTTGTGTGGTATTATATAAATTGTTAAAAAGTCTGTTAATTAGATATGTTCTCATTATTGTAAAAGTCCTGAAAAATGGCCAACCAAATTTCATTTTATTTGTGATTCCATACAAAACAATAACAACTATTTTCTGTTGCTATTGTTGTTTTTTTCAAGTGTGTATCCATCGTTTTTTTTGCAGTCGTTGTTTTTATTTCTTTGCATGTATGTATAACGTAAAGAAAGTGTTTTTATTAAGGAAGTGGAAGTGCATGAGTGTGCAGAATTTGGCCAGAAATTAAGTAAAGGTAATTTTTTGTGTTTAGTTTTTAATATCGTTTTGCTTATAGGATATTGGGAGCAAGAAAAAAGATTGTTGTGATATGAACAGCGTTGCCGTTTAAATTATTTTTATTTTTAAAATTTTTATAGAAGTTAAAATTTCTATAACTAAAGAAAAAACATTTCTAAAAACTTATAATTTTTGTAATAAAATATGGGACAGTGGGATAATGGGAAATCGTTCCTAATTCAAGTATGGGCCAGATTGCTTTCAAATAGGGCCATCAAGGGAATACAAGGGGAGAATTTCGAAGGGTCTTTCGAGCTCCTACTAAATCTCGTGCGTGTGCAATTCCGGTCACTAGGCGACCACTAGTATAAATATAATATGTAAAAAAATCAGAAAAATTAGCTGAAATATGAAGTAAAGAGGCCGAACCAAAAAAGCAATTTGTTTCGTAAGACTGTAAAAAACGGGATATTAATTATAAATTAGGGACTTATGTACATGTATATATGTAATATGTGTAAATGGCAAATATTATACGCCATAGGTTTAGGCTAACCTTTAATTTAATTTTTACTATTCCACAAATTATATACAACTAGCGTTACCGTTGAAAGAGCCATAAAAATTGAAAAAAGGAGCATGAAAAGGGAAAGAAAAAGGAGCAATTATTTTAAGAAAAATTAAAATAAAACAAATTTTGTTTTAATTTCAAAAATAAGACTTTTTATATTAAAAAGAACTATACATACATATGTACATATGTACAATATTTAATTTCATTTATGTACATACATACTTATATCCAATATTTCTAAACGTAACATACATATACATATATTTATTAAGTTATAAACATCTCAAGAAACTAATAAGAAAGACCAAAAAAGATAATATGTATATATTAAGTATTTGTACATTGTTCTTACTTAACAATGGTGTGGGTATGATCGTAAATGGAGTACCTTATTGCTGCAGTAACGTAAAATTTTCTTAGCTGCAACATTGATTCAAACGTGTGTCTAAAAATATTAAAAATACGTTTCATATAATTCGATTTGACTATTGAGTCGCATAATATGATCGCATCATTTGATTATTATCTGCATAGCGAAGAATTTTTGCTTTTCTGTTACAGCTCAAAATATTACAATAAGAGAAATTCGACTAATTTATATTAACCCTTATCCTGTATTAATGGGTCAAAATTGCCCAAACGGTTTTTATTGCTCATTTATTCCTTAAATACTCGGCGGATTTTTTTAAAACTTTTGTACAATTATTTTTTTAGCGAATACTACTAAAATTTAAAATATAATTCTTGTAGATCGTTTCGCAAACCGTGTGTAAAAAAACTTACGCAGATGGTACACTTGGGTCAAAATTGCCCAATGCAACAAATTCAATTTGCGTATGTGATACGAGCTTAGTAACAACTTTTTTTGCGTTTACAACATCATGGCTAGCATCCAGAGAAGATAAGAACTTTTCTTATTATGCAATCAGACTCAGATGGCGAAAACCCTCAGGACACATCAAGTGAAGATGAAACCAACTTCGTTTCTGAAGCTGCATCTGATTATGACTCCAACTCCTCGTTGTGCTCCAGCGCGGATATTTGCGAAATTCTCGATCAAACTACAAATGAAGTAGCAATGTATCCATCAAAAAATTCGAAATATTTATGGTCACAAACATCTACAATAAAAGATATTGGAAGATTTTCTAAGCAGGACATAATAAATCTGACTCCTGCCCCAACGCGTTATGCTATTTCAAGTGCTGATAGCATAAAATCATCTTTTCTGTTATTTATGCCTAGTTATCTTATGAAATTAGTAGCTAATATGACTAATTTACAATGTGACTATAAATGATAATGTTGTTGGCTGATATATGCAAATCTCATGGTGAAGCTTCAGAATATCTATGGGACGAATGCAAAGGAAGACCCCTATTAAAACCCACCATTTCAAAATATATCACGTGTAATTCGGTTATATTAAAAGTCAGAAAGAAGCGAAAGACGATTCCGTGATAAACTTGTTCCCATAAGAGATTTTTGGAGCCATTGGGAAACGAATCTAAGAAAAATCTTTAATCCTTGTAAATATGTGACAGTGGATGAGCAGCTCGTAACATATCGTGGACGATGCCCATTGAATCAATACATACCCTCAAAACCAGGAAAAATGGTATAAAAATTTGGGCGTTGTGCGATGTAGAAACAAACTATGCATGGTCCTTGCAGGTGTACACTGGAAAAGACAGGTTCTGTAAGCCAGAGAAAGATCAAGGGTGCCGCGTTGTCTTGGGCCTAATCAAAGATTTGAAAGGGCATAATGTAACTTGTGAAAATTTTTTCACCTCACATGAACTGGGTATTGAGTTGTTGAAACGAAGTGTCACAATGGTTGGTACTGTCCGAAAAAATAAAACTTTTTTGCCAGAAAAAATTTTGCAATTAAAAAACAAACCAGAGAACTATGCAAATTTCTTCTTCGACAATGAGAACAAAACAATTTTAGTGGGATATGTAACTAATAAAAAAACAATCAGTGTTTTTGCTTAGCACATTACATCACGACGAAAAAATTGGAGCAAGCTCCAAAAAGCCAGTTATAATTCACTTTTATAATCAAACGAAATCGGGGGTATAAGAACTTATACATGCAAAAGGAGAACTAAACGATGGCCTCTAGCGCTATTTTACAATATGCTGGATATATCGGCTAATAATGATTACGTAGTTTTTCTAAAGATTAATCCAAACGGTAATGAAAATAAAAAGTATAAGCGGCGCATTTTCTTGGAAGACAAGTATGGATCTAATAAGCGGTGAAATATCTCGTAGACCGAATATGCCACAAAGTAGCCCTGCTAAAGCATTCGTGTAAAGTCTTCGAAAGGATTCAGCTGAAGTTTCGCAAGCAAAAAACTTAAAAAGGAGACGTTGTTTCTTTTGTCCAAGTCGATCCAACAGCACCAAATATGCAAATAAATGTTGCGAATGTGAAAAATTTATTTGAAAAACGCATTTTGAGACCAAAATTATATGTAGTGAATGTATAAAAAACAAAAAGACTGAATAAATATTTGATTATTTTGTATTGGGCAAAATTGACCCACTAATACCATATGCGTTTTATTTTTGAAGTACAGGATAAGGGTTAAAGGAGACGAATTTTCGCTGTAAGCCGTGAGCTTGTATTGAACGGCAGACAATTAATGGTTATGAAATACTATTGCAGTTGCCACGCAACAATCGGTATGATAAAGCAATTTCTGAGATGCATAACAGCGCCTCCTGTAATATAAATATAATATTTTCATTTTTTAATTTCGTTTTTTTCTCCTTTAACGCTTTTGGGAGCATTTGGCTTCCACAAAGCATTTTTATCTTACACGAGTTTTTGCAGTTGTTTTCCATTATTTTTTTTTTTTTGCCTTGTATCGTTCGTTAATCGGTTGTTGTTCCAGCTAAGTAGATGATTGGTTTACTGTAGTAGGTCCTAGGATAATGTGGCTGCCATTTGTCGTTGCGTAGGAACAACTCCGCCTGTATATTTGCTGTAGTGGTGAGGAACCTTGCTAATCTTTGATTTCTACATTTTTTCCCAGGGGGAGGGGGTTGCTTGACCTTTGTTATGATGTTATACCCTTTTCCATAGAGACGGAAAGTCAAGCGGCTTCTTGGATGGATTTTTTTTTTGGAGGGCGGTTGAAGCTACCTAATTTTAAAACTTGAAACATCATGACGAAATTATTTTCCCTCTTCCAGGGATTGAACCTGGAGTACTTGGTTTTGTATTTTAAAAAAAATTTTTATTTCGTTAATGTATTCCAAATCTAAATAATTTAAATTTAATTGCTTAAATATTTGGAACTCTATGAGCAATTATACGAAATTTTAATTCCAGAATTGATGTTTGCATATTGAAAATTTATGCGTAAATAATTCCAATTGCTCATTTCGAATTTAGAAAAATTGATAAATTTTTAAACCTAAAAAATTCATATAAATTTTCATTTATTCTTCAAATAATTTGAAAATTCTCATATTCTATAAAAAAGCGTCCCTAAAACTGGCTGCCCTGAATGTAAGTGAAATAGTGTGGCAACTTTACTTTGATGACCTTGAGAAATTTTAGATAACGATAATTGTGGTGAAGTTCTAAAAATTCATCTCTAAATGTCGCATTTTTCAAATTCGCCACCTCTTAATTTTTAAATTAACAAATAATCACAAACAATACCTGTGGCCTTCTTCTCTTTCATCCAACTCTTTTTGCAAATTTTCTTGGATTCTTGTAAATTTTAAACAAAAACAAAAATATTTTGGTTAGTTGCTATGTTTGTTGTGTTTTCTTTGCATTCTTCATTCTCTAACTATAAGTTCGATTCGAACATGCAACATTTTTTTGCCGGCACAATATGGCATACCAACCACCAAATAAATATCGCATGAAAAGGAATCGAGTGAACGAACACAACTGCTAAACTAAACAAATATCTCTAGGTACGCAGCAACAACAAAAGCAAAAGTAATATGAGGCAAATAACGATATTAACGTTCGACAGTAGCAACAACAATTGCAAGCCGGTTGGCTTATGTTTGAGAAGTTTTCAACTGTGTTTTTAAGTTCAGTCAAGTTTAGTTCTTCATCGGTGAATAGCGTTTGCGTGTTGTACGGTACGTTTGCGAAAAACAGTGAGTTAGTAGAGGAACAATTGCAAGTATAAAATAAAAAAAATGAAAACAAAATATAATACCGACATATTTAAAAGCATTTTTATCATACATACATATGTTTTTATTGGGTTTCATCAATTCGTGAAAAGGCCGCCTTTGTAGTTTGAGTTGCAAAAGAAGGAAGGCATAAATTCATCTCTAAATGTCGCATTTTTCAAATTCGCCACCTCTTAATTTTTAAATTAACAAATAATCACAAACAATACCTGTGGCCTTCTTCTCTTTCATCCAACTCTTTTTGCAAATTTTCTTGGATTCTTGTAAATTTTAAACAAAAACAAAAATATTTTGGTTAGTTGCTATGTTTGTTGTGTTTTCTTTGCATTCTTCATTCTCTAACTATAAGTTCGATTCGAACATGCAACATTTTTTTGCCGGCACAATATGGCATACCAACCACCAAATAAATATCGCATGAAAAGGAATCGAGTGAACGAACACAACTGCTAAACTAAACAAATATCTCTAGGTACGCAGCAACAACAAAAGCAAAAGTAATATGAGGCAAATAACGATATTAACGTTCGACAGTAGCAACAACAATTGCAAGCCGGTTGGCTTATGTTTGAGAAGTTTTCAACTGTGTTTTTAAGTTCAGTCAAGTTTAGTTCTTCATCGGTGAATAGCGTTTGCGTGTTGTACGGTACGTTTGCGAAAAACAGTGAGTTAGTAGAGGAACAATTGCAAGTATAAAATAAAAAAAATGAAAACAAAATATAATACCGACATATTTAAAAGCATTTTTATCATACATACATATGTTTTTATTGGGTTTCATCAATTCGTGAAAAGGCCGCCTTTGTAGTTTGAGTTGCAAAAGAAGGAAGGCATAAAAATACACAAAGATGCAGCAATAAATGAAAGAAACTAAAAAACGACTTGTTAAAAAAGAAAATCTATAAAATGTTAAAGTTTTGAAATCGGTGACAAAAGAATTTCCATCATTTACATAGAAAATGTCTGGCTTAAAGATATAAAGTGTCACTCAGACATTAAGTAATCGTTGTAAAATTTAAAAGAAATTATTAAACAAAATTTTGCCGTATTAGAGAACAAAAAACCAAAAAAAAGAATAAAAAACAGGGTGTGTGAAGGCGTTGAAGATTCAAGAAACAAAAAGTGTTCGCGAGTGTGTAAGCAAAAGTGTTTGTGTGAGTGTTGTTTAGTTATGGCGCAAAGGAGAAGGTGGTATGTGTGGAAATTTAATATTGAAATTGCGTCGAAATCAAAGTAAAGCTTTGCAGCAGGGATGTATAACTAGGTACGTAAGTATGTTAAATATCATGATTGATTCTCTTATATCATAAATTATCCTCAAATGTGTATTATTGAACATCATTTGCGTTCATTCATATCCATAGTAAACAGCAAGAGTTTTTTTATATCTTAGTCTTACCATATGTGATATAGATACAGTAGAGGCTCGAAAAAGTTAAGTAGTTTGTTATAGGGGTGCTTAACTTTTCCGAATTCTTAACTTTTCCGTGATATGAAAAATGCATATGTTTATACGCGTATTTATACATTGTATATATTATTAATGTGTATATAATACACATGTATATATGTATGTATGCAAATGTAATAATTTTTAGCTTTTAAAATAGGATCACTTAGTGAACAGTTTCTTTCACGTTGATATATGTAAGAACCATTTGTACAGCTGCTTCTCCAAATTCACGAATTCTGCCTTATGTATAGTCTTTCTCTTAATTTCGTCACATGTACCTGACACTGCAGCATAAATGTTTGCTTTATTTCTTTTAATTTTAGAATTGAAGATTCAGAATCATGAAAATCCATGGCCAATCGATTAGCCAAAAACGCATTCATCTAATTTTTTTAAAATCTTGCATTTTTCGGAAACTGATAACCTTTTTTGCTTACGTGCTGCTGATATTGTTAAGATCAAAAGAAAACTAATAACTGATGCAAAAAAAGTATGAAACATTACGTACGAATGTAAAGAATTTAGGTTAGGTTAAGAATTTTATAACGGTAAATGACGAATGTGTTGAATTTTTTATGATACCCATGTACTTATATAGTACTACATATATTAATGCGACAATCGACATATGTATTAGAATTCAAAATGATGTTAAAAATATAAAAATTAAATAAAAACAAAAATTACTCAAAAAAGTTAAGAAGCACTTAACTTTTTAGAGTTCCGTATGGTGACAGAAAGCTGCTTAACTTTTCCGTATTCTTAACTTTTGCGCGTCTTAACTTTTATGAGCCTCCACTGTATATGTACATCAACCTACATACATACGATATAAAGCATTAGACAATGATAAATACTATCTAGAATCTAGAATTCTATGGAGTTCAATAATATAGCATATAAGAAGATCCATATAATTTAAATATCAAATCTCGATAGGTATCAAATACCGTAATTGTAGTTACAAATGAACAAATTCTTTGAGAATATTTTCCTAAGAAAATATTTTATTATCCCAGCTTTACTATATGCAAGTTTATTTTCGTAACTTTCTTATTTATTATTATATTAAATTTTAATGTCAAATATTATATTGTGGGAAAAAATCGACTTTCCGGCTTTAGTCTAATGAACATTTTAAATCTGAATATCTATAGAATTTCTTGGTAAAAACTTTAATAACCTTATCCAATGTTGTTAAATAAAAACTAATATGCAAGCATACGTATAAGCCGAATATGAATTTTTCATTTTCTTCTTAATATATCAAATAATTTTTATGATATCCCATGATTCACCAATCCAAAAAAGGTTAACATAGTATTATGGCAAAAGTACAACTTTTTGTATTATTTTCCTAGCGATGCAACATAAAGGAGAAGTTAAATATTGGAAGTCTAATTGAAATAAAAAAAAAAAAAAAAAAAAATATATATATATATATATATATATATATATATATATATATATATATATATATATATATATATTCATACATCAAACTAAAAATTAAATTTAATTTATAGAGCATATTATCAAAAATTTACAGCTTGATTTTTACGACTGGAATGATATTCCCAAAATTTTTTTTGTGTTGCTTAATAAAACTCTGATAAACTATTGAGCAATTTTTTAATATTGTAAAAGCCAATTGTCCATGCCTGTGTAGTAGCAAAAGTAAAATAACAAAACAATAACAAAAAAGACACAGGCACATACAACAAACAAACAAAACAGAACAGAGGAATATACTACAAAATCAAATAAATACAAGCAAGAAATTGATTGATTGTTTATATACGAATCTCTTATACCCTATTTATATACAATCATGGTACATATGTAATCATTGCAATCTTAATCAATAATTATGGTCCTGTTTTTTGTACTTAAATGTTTCGCTTGGCCAAATATGCAGACATTTTTTATGACAATTTCCTCATATCAAAATTTAAATAAAATATTTTTGAGGGACTCACAAAAATTCATCTATGTTATTCGTTAATTAATTTTAGATTTGATGTGCAAGATTTTAATGTTCGATCGTGATTCTCTTAAATCGGGAATAGATAAATTTTCTCTTTTATACAAAGATTTAATTAAAGATCATCGAATGATATCAAACGTTAGCAATAATGTAGAGATCAGAAGTGGCTCAGAGTACTAAAAATTTTGCATGGCATGGCGAAAATTAGGCATTAAATTTTGCCTACTCTTTTGGCACACATTATAGTTCCCATCTTTTTTAAAGGATACTATGCCTGTATATTATGTGCTCCAGAATATGATCGCATCTAAGGCATATTTTCTTTGCATTATAAGCTCGATACTACGGTTGTACTCAATCAATTATTGTGGGATATATGTATGTGACACTCTTCCAGCCTTCTAGCTTCTAACTTTTGCGGAGAAACTAAAAGGGACAGTGTGAAAATTCATAATATTTTTTTACAAAAACTACAAATTATTTTAATTACAACTTCTTCAGTTGATAGCACATTTAAGTTGGAGTTAATAAAAAAATAAAAGATAAAAATTAAACCAGTTAAGTTAAAATGGTTTGACAGATTTAATTTTTAAATTTCATTTACGGCTTTTGAGAAAATAGTGCATCTTAAAAAAATTCAAAAGAACTATTATTTTCTATATTTTTTTCAAATCCTATAATTTTAAGCACAGAAAAGACATTTATACAAACACATTAGATATACAGTGAGGAGCAGTGGTGAGTACATGTTTGTATTTCTTCCATTGTCAGTTGCATAAAATTAGTAATAATGAAGCGATTTCAAAATTTCTTTTTTTGTGTTCTTTCGTATTTAATTCTTAACAAAACTGCTTTTAAATCAAATCAAAAAAACAATAAGGAATAAGAGAAAATTTAATAATAACAAAATAACTCGTATGTACTCAGTTTTGCTCCTACTTGTTCTCAACCAAATTAGTAGAAAAATTTCAAATTTACCTTTATTTTAAATTCGGTTTTCGATTTAGTTGCTGTAATCTTAATTTGTCTTAATATAAACCTTAGTTTTAAATTGTAATTGAATAACTTTCTATACCAAAAAGTGCCGTTTTTTAATTTAAAACGAAAAGTTAATAATTTTGTTAAAGAAATAAAGAAACTATCGCGTACCGTGGAAAATTCGATTATAAATATGACAGAGGATGGCTCTTTATCACGTATGATAGCTAAAAGACTTAATTTAAGCCGATCAATGCTTATTAGAGTGCTAAAACGACGAAATGTAGCTCCGCAAGGGCAGGCTGGAGGTCGCCGAAAGCTATTAGCTGATGGGGACGCACACCTTTAACCCCAAAGGAAGCTTCCATAGCAATAAATAAACATGTTACCCGATGGACAGCAAGAAGAGCGCTGCACAACAATGGATACCTCTCAGCTGTGAACAAATCTACGTCTGCATTGTCACATAGAAATGTCTCGGTACAACTAAAATTCGTCAGGCAACACAAAGATCGTATTGCTGATGACTAGCAGCAAGTGATATGGTCAGATGAGTCCGAATTCAACCGATATCAGTCCGATGGTAAACAGTATTTCTGTCGCCGACAGCACAAGACAATTCAACGACACCCTATTCAACAAACAGTCAAGCACGGTGGATGCAATATCATGGTGTGGGATTGTTTTACGCGGTGGCATGTTGATCTATTGCAGAAAATTGATAGAATCATGAGAAAGGAAGACCATTTAAACATAATACAGACCCACCTTCCCGATTTTGTGCATACCACCGCATATTATGATGAATAAGTTGTGCTTCAACAGTATGGACACCCGAAACAAATCTCAAAAATCTTTAAGGAATGACTGACTGTGCAAAATTTTCAATAGATATGGTAGCCTTCGCAAAGTCCCGATCACAATCCAATTGAGAAATCGTTGCAAATTGTGAAAAGACGGTTGTGACAATCTCGAATAGCTCCATCTAACTTAATCGTGTTGTGGCAAGTTGTGCGGCTGAAGTGGCAACAGATTCCAAATGAAATTATCCAACAATGTGTTAAAAGTATTCGCAACCGCATAAATAGTGTATTAAAAAATAAAGGGCTATGGACCAAGTACTAAGAATATAACATATTTCAAATGTTGTCTGAAAGTGCAAAATTGAGTACATACGAGTTATTTTAATTTTATTTTGTTTTTTATTTGAATATGAAGTTTTTTGTTTTGTTTTAATAACATTTTGGTTACCAACTGAACAATAACTAAAACAAAAAAATTTAAAATTAAATCGCTTCATTATTACTATTTTTATGCGCCTGCAAATGCAGAAGATACAAACATGTACTCATCACTGCTCCTCACTGTACATACATATGTATGTATGTACATGTTTTAAAACGAAAAGAATCAACTAAAGGTAGAAACCTCTTACAAATCGGATGTGACATTTCTAAAAAGTGGACAAAGATGTTGAAAAATTTAAAAATCTTCTAATAACAATGAAAATTTTCCACATTAACCTATTTGAAAATGGTTGAAGCAAACATTTTAATAATTTTTCATATCTGAAGTACTTCATTGGACCTCTCCTAAGTAATCTGGAAGTTGTTAATCAAAACTCAAATTTTAATACTATTTTCATATCCCTGTATGCTATTTCTTTTCAAAAATACTAGCTCTTTTGAAATGGATATGTAATATACATACGTTGATTCTGCCACACTGTTAGGAAATAATAAGTATTTCTACGAGATTTTTGTTGTTGTATTTAAATATTTTCCTTGAACTCTTTTATATTAAAGAAAGATACACGCACTCATAACTTAGAAAGCGGCTCAAATCCATTTGAATCAATGAAGACAAAGTTCTAAGAATAAAAATTGACTTAAGGCTGGGGCACATAGAATCCGTCATCCGCCATCCGTCGACTTTTTCAACTGACAGCTAAGTTAAAATACAGGTTTTGTTATGAGCTTGGTTACATACAGTACGTCTCCTTCAACGCAACGTATGAAAGTTGGGCAACTTTTAACTTTTGGCGTACGTTGAGTACTTTGACAACTATCAGTTGATTTTTTGGTATGTTTTGTTTTAATTAACAGTTGATTTTTTGGGTCTGACCAAAAATCTTCGACTTTTATCCATTATATCAAGACAGCTTGTGGTTTATAAAGCAAAATTATAATCAAAATAAACTCCGTAATTTCTTCAAAATCCATAGAAAATTTTTACTCTTTAATAAAAAGAAATGTTGCAAACATGTAAAAAAAACAACTGATTTTCTACACGTTAACAAAGTACTCATTGTGCCAACCTCATCCGTCATTGCGTTAACGTCAGTTGAAAAAGTCGAAGGATGACGGATGACGGATTCTATGTGCCCCAGCCTTTAGGGCACTTTCGAAATAAACGTATTAGTTTTTCATTGCTTCTTACATACATATGTATGTATATGCATGCGTATACTACATACATTGTATATTGATATGTAAATGTATAAAATTTAATATTAATAGTCCATCTTCTAATATAGGGTGCAAAAATGTCGTTTATGAACCTCTAAAAACAAAATGGGGGAAAAATAACAAAAATAAACATCAAAACATACTCAACAATTAAAAACACAGTTTTGTCCATAATTATCGACATTTTCATTTCAATTCAGAAATAAATAAAAAAGATGCAAAACTTTAACCATAAAAAAAGAAAAAACAAATCAGCATAAATTAAAACAAGTAAAAGAACACAACGGATACGAATATAAATAAAATCCCCCAAAAAGCAAAAAAAAAATGTTTAACATTAAAATCTGTAAAAAGCACAGCAACAATAACAACATCGACTACAGCAGGAATGACATAATTGTCTAAAATTCCTTAAACAAAGAGAAAACGAAAAATTTTATAAAAAAAATTGTGGAGCACTGCACAGTGGGGCGATTTATGTAATGAATAGTAATGAACATTTAACTTCTAGACTTGGAATCAAGCTGTATTACAACAAGAACAAGCGGCATGAAAATTGTTAAGTTTTTCACATTCGATTGTCCTTTGGTGTGTGTGTGTGGTGGCGTGCACACCTCAAGTATTTTTATGTACTTCTTGCCATTCCAATATCCAATTTTGTTTTTGCCACCTTGCAAACTTAATAATTTTTGCATGAAATATTATTAAAAGAGAAAGAAGCTTAGCTTTCGTAATATTGTTAACGAATTTAACCATCTCTGCGTTTTCTAATTTTTTCTCGCAGAACTTAAAAATTATTTAAACGGTTAAAATTTTGTTTAAAATTACACCAAGTGGTCAAATTGAGTTCATTTCTGAGCTCAATGTTCCGAAAGCCTACCTCGTTATTTAAATTTCAATCAGTACCCCAAAATATGTACATAGATATTTATGTATGTACATATGTATGAATGTACATATCGCACACCCATTACAAAAGTGACTCAACTCAAAATTTTAATTTTTCGGGCTTATATCATTAAACTATGCACAATACACTTGTTTATCTATAAGAAAAATATTTGTGTATTTTATTGTTGTTAACTGTTGCTAAAGAACAGCTGTCTTTCCTTATGTTTGAGTTGGTATAAAGTTGCAATTCATAAAAATGATTTATTATTAGTTGTGTCAGAAAATTAAAATTTTGAGTTGTGTCACTTTTGTATTGGGTGTGCGATATTATTGTTTTTTTTTAATTTTTTTTACTGAATACCCCACTGTGTAGTGGAAAGATGATTTGCTTTTGTCGTCCTTTATATATTATGCTCTTATGTACCTAGTAGATATTCAGTAAATCATTTTTTTATTTCTTTAATAAAAGGAGGGAGAAAACAATGAATAGGTATGCGGTATGTTTTCCGTTGTCCCTTTTATTAAAATTTTCTCCAAAAATTCTAATTATAGTGTGTTTTTTTCCATCGTCTTGTGTTAGAAATACGGTTGCCATTATTGCTGTTATCGTGTGGTTGTGAACTAATACAAGTTCAAGTACAAGACCACACTAATGCGTGCAGATACATACTTATGTATATACATAAATAAATATGTACATATGTACATCCATACATTCATACATAAATAAATATATGCAAACAAATACAAACAGAAGCATAAAATACGCATAAATAACGCCATGTTACGAAACAAAGCTTCAAATCAAAAATATTCAAACTTTAATCTCGCAGACCAATTGCCATGTGTTGTGATTGTGCTTTTGGAACCCAAGCTGGCTTGATATGTAAGTATGTATGTATTTATACATACATACTTATGTATGTATGTATGTGTGTATCATTCATTTGTTGCAAGGACGTTTATTCAAAAAAGCTTTGTAGTTCTACAGAGAACTAATTAATTCAATGTTTTCAATGTACTTTCAAGTTAATGAAAAAGAAAAAAATAACATCTTTTCCAGAGCTGAAGATACATGTACGACATATTTTAATAAATTTTTTACTAAATCCATATGAAGAATGATATGACAATTAATCACGCATATCTAACTAAAAAAATGTGTACATATCGTACGTATCCTCACCTGAGAGGAGAATATCATTTCCATAATTGAAAACTGTAAGTTCGTTTTATTTAAATTAGTTTAGAGTTATTACATTATTGCAGCAAATGAATGATATGAATGAAAAATCATGGTTTTTATTTTAGGGAAACATTCAATACGAAATTGCACATACATACATATGTATGTATGTGTATATATTATTGTATATAAAACGTTTTCAAAAATCGGTTGGTTAGTGATTGTAAGCGAAATCCTTTTAATTACGATACAAGGAATACTAAACTTCAAGTCCTTTTACAAGTTTTTCGAATGAAAATTTCATCACCAATCATGTCTGTTCAAATGGGCAGATTTATTATTCATTTTTATAAATTTCAATATAACAAATTATCATTTCGCATAATTAATATTATTTTTGTAGAAAAACTTTACTTACCTTGCCTAAGCCAATTGTCTACTTTTTTTATTGTGCATAGATACATACATGTGTATTGTAATTTCTTTTTGCCGTCGGTAAATATAAAAAACTAGCTGACCCGGTCCGTGTTGCTGGCCCTAAGCAAACATTAGTGTTGTATTACCACACGATTTAAATTGAGCTTTTAACGAAATTAACTTCCTTTAAATAAAAATCCATGGTGTATATATTATCTTAATCAAAAAAGAAACGCATGTATTTAAAGCAAATTAGAAATTATATTTATTTATTACTTCATCTTAAGGCCAGCGGATAGACAATGTTTTTTGTTTTTTTTTTTATTTGGCGTAAAAACGTATAAATTTTTTGGCGTGCCAACTCGGGAGCAAGCCGCATACAACTGACCGTGTGAAAAACATGAGTTTTCACAAAATTAAGCCAGCAATAGTCAATGATTGGCCTTGTGATTTATTGATGGTAATAGAAAAGGCGAGATGCAAAGGGAATTGGAGCCGCTGGAATGGTAAATCGTTGGAAATCATCGGAATTCGTGGAATAAGTACGTCTTCGCCTTTCAATCTGCCACCGATGATTGTTGCCTCGATAAAATTTGGTGAACAGTTTTTGATGGTCAATCTGGTTCCGTTGCATAATTTTGGTGCGTTTAAGTTGCGAATAAGAATTACCGGAGATCCAACCTTTAAGGTTAGTACATGCGGTGACATTCCGGGTGGTCCCAATGAATTCAAAAATTCAGTGGGATAATTGACGGCTTGTTCTCCATCCATTAGTGTGTCGATCGATTTGTATTTGATTAATTTGCCGGGCAGTTTCAATTGAATTTGCTCATTGAGCTTGTTGACATCATCATCTTTTGATGCCAAAATTGCACGTTGGCACAGCCAATCCGGATTTTTTGTAGGAGGTTGTTGGACTTGGGAATACCTTGTTGACAACGGCTTGAATATTTATTTGAATTTGACAGATGTTAGGCGGGAACGAAATCTCGTTTGTGGCGCGATTAATTGGAATGTGCACAAAATGTATGTATCTTAAATGCAAGAATACACAACGTTTTTTATCATCGATTGATAATACAATATTATTTTTAACTTATTGTACAATGTTGCACCTTAGTAAGCGCTGAATATTTTGTTTTATCGAATGATGTAAACATTTTGTAAATAATCCGAAAACTCGGATTTTCGAATGCAACATTTGAAAAGTTTTAAAATTTTGATATTGGATCATTATTAACATAGGTTTTTTGAAAATATCTTCGGAACTACATAACCGATTTAAGAGTTTGATATCTCGACAACGGCTTAAAAAAATAATAATCATAAATCAGACTTCACAGTGTCACCCACCTGAATATTTTGAAGATTTCCTGAAGATTTCATCAAAATCGACCCAGCCGTTTTGGAGTCCATACGTTACATACGTTACATCCTGTTTTATATACATATATAGATAAGGTATAAGTTGTAACGATTGATAACGTTTTCAATTCTAAAAAAGTATAAAATTTTTTTTGTACTCCTTAGAAGAGAGAAAAAGGAAATTCAGTATTCTTTTTTAATAAGCGCATGTGAATTTTTTTTAGCAAAAAAAAAAAAAAAATCCATAAACGTTGTTCTCTTTAGTTAACTTTAGTATGACCAAACGCATTCCTCGCTGTACCTTGCGTAATTTTTACTTTTCAAACATTCAAAATATAATTTAAAATTTTTCTAACGCGCATGTTTGCTGGGTATAAATATTGTTTATGTGTTTTATGTTTGTGTAGTTAAAAATTTCAAATGCTTATATGTATATAGCTCTGAAGATCATGAACCCATTTTAATAAAACAGACATTGTCCATCTATGTATGCATTCATGATAAATATCAAGAGCGTAATTTAAGCCTAAAAATGGCTCAAAAGATTTCCTTCACTTAATAATATGAATGTAGATAAGAAGAGGGAATATCTAATGAGCTGGGCGGTTATGATAAGATTTCAAGCGAACCATTTACATACTTACATACGTACATATGTATGGATGTATGTTCCATACCGATCTTTTTAAAGGAATCCGATGGAATTTGATATTCTTCAAATTCAAATCTCAATTCTCAATCACTCCTCAGCCTTGATTCAGTAGAACTTTTGGTGGTGACCAATCGAGACTTTGATGGTATCGGCCTCTCTGCATCCAATTAAGGCTTCAGAAAACGTAAGAAGAAGATGTCATCATACGCGAAAAATATATAAGTATGTAAGTATGTACTTATACAGTCAAATCATTCCTACAGAACATCAATTAATTCCTACCTATGGAAAATAATTATATACATAAATACAGCGCATATATGTAGTTTGTTTTTTTCTTGTGGCTTCTCTCTCTCTCTCTCTCTCTCTCTCACTCTCTATCTCTGTGTCTTTATCTCTCTATGTATCTCTATCACTCTCCAATCATGTATTCCTTTAAAAAATCTCTAATTTTTATAAAACACTTTTTCTTCTCTATAACGCACCGGATATCCTTTTCTACATGATGTATTTATAAATTTTCGGTGTTTTACTCGCACTTTTTAGTTGAAGGTTTTATTTGTTTGTTTGTTTAATTCACAGACTCGCTGTTTTGTTTGGGGAGGACGGTTTCAAAAGCTCCTCAAACTCCGATTGCGATTCTGCAAAAACGTTACCATCAAATAAATGTGTTCTCAAAGAGAATGTAATAGAAGCCATAGAATATATGTAGATAAAGAAGAAAAACACAGAAAGAAATTAAAAATAAGTTTAAGTAAATTTATAGAGATATTTATGTATTTCCTAATTACTTTTTATTTCCTGGCGATGCTGAATACAAAAGAATGAAATTATTATTTTTTTATCAAAATATATATGTATGTATTTAAATATTTATGTACATACATATATTGTTTGGTAATACTAATAATTTTATTTGAAAATCCTTAAAAGCTATTAGCTAATTTTGTTGTAATTGTATATGTATGTATGTGTTTCTGTAGATAATGACGACATAACTCTTAAATAAATTCTTTTTAATTAAATTCTATCGTGCGTAAAGGATTGATTCGTCAAAACACCTTTGGCAGTCGCCACAAAACATACTCTTTCAATTACTTGTTATATGTACCTAGGAGTGGTATGAAAAGTTATCAAAGTTATCGTTTTTTTAGGTGGATGTGAATTTACGTGATTTAAGAATGCTTTTAACTTTTTTACACGATTCGAAATAGTTATTACGCTATCAGGCGAGTATGGTGGGTAATTTTTCAACCGTTTGGGTTTTGAAAATTAGAAAAACATAGAAAATTTACAATGAATTATATGTTTGTTTGTGATAATAAATGAATGCCTGCCATTTAATTTTTAAAGACTATATCATGTAAATGTAGCCCGTAGCTACGCCGTAGGTGATCCATCCGTGGCTGATATCTCACCAATGGCAGCTGTAATGTTGTCTTCCAGGGCTGAAATTATGGCTGGTTTGCCCCGATATTCACAAGATACTTCACCTATCCTCACAAAAAATAGTCTAGTGCGGTCAAAAATATGATATGGGCGGCACATGGTTCTGTTGAAAAACGTAAGATTAACTGCTCACCAAACTTGTCTCTCAATAGGTTCATGGTATCACGTGCCGTGTGGCATGTAGCACTGTCTTGTTCAAATCACATGTGAACTAAGTCCAATTCTTCGCTAATCGTCGCATGGTGCGTTGCTTTATTGACTGTAACGTTGCGATTTTCATCGTTCATGAAAAATCACCGTCAAATGATGCAGCCGACCCACAAACCGCACCAAAAAGTGTATCTTTTAGTATGAATTGCCATCTCTTGAACTGCCTGTGGCTGCTTTTCTCATCAAATTTGGCAATTCTTTTTGTTGACGTATTCATTGAGCAAAAAATGATCTTCATCCAAATTTCCTAAGGCCCATTCACCAAACAAATGATTTTGTGGTACGTCACGGGGCTTTCGTTCTTGCACCAGCTGTATTTTGTTTGACGTATTAACATATCCCGATCTTCATTGGAACTGGGCGATACAACAGCAATATTCTCCTCGGCAAGCACTTTTCGCATACGATTTGGTGGGTTAATGTCCGTTAAAGTGAAACTGGTGTGGAAGTTGGTTACAACAGCTTGAATAGAATAAATTATAACGACCATAAAATAGAAGTAATTTACGAAACACATTTCTCACACAGCAATAATTTTGATAATAAAATTCAATGATTTGCAAGTGTTGTTCGGTTGTTAGTCTATTCATTATGAAATGGCAAATCTTACGGAGCATTTTTCTCATTGCCACGGAAAAAACCAATAGAAAAAAATATCACCCGATATATGGTCTAACGAAGTTCTAAAAATTGAGTATTATTAAGTAAAAAAATGCAAGCAAAAATTATTTAATTTATATAGTTTAAAATCTGTTACGCTTCATATCATATTTAATATGGGTACGTCGGTGATCGTGTGCTCGTTTCTCACCAGAGACTGTCATCTGACTTTGTTATTATGTTCCTTAAACGTCGGTGATCGTGCGCTCGTTTCTTACCAGAGACTTGGTCTGCCTTTCTTATCATCCATCATTTGTAATTATCTTTATAAGGGGTGTTAGCGAATTCGCTAACATTTATGCGAATTTTAAAGCGCATAATTAATATTAAGTAATATTTGTGAAACATTTCCCATTGTTTCTTGAATGCAGACTTTTGTTTTTTACTAATATTAATTAATAACATAAACGCCAGAGTTCGAACATTCAAACACAAAAGCATAAATAATGTAGTGGAAACACTTCGGCATAATTTTACGGGAGATAAACCGTTTTGCTCATAGTGAAAATGTACACATAATGATGATCACTGAAAAATTGAAGAAACTTTAAATCAACCCATTGCTACTTCATCGAACTGCACTTTAACACCTCTACAAGTTCAAAACAAGCAACTAACACTTAAAAAATCATTAAAAACACTAAAAACTGGGATTCTTCCAATACAAGATCTGTCGAAATCGACAAATTAATTGGAGAGATGATAGCAGCTCAAGGCCCACCTTTCAATTTTATGTAGTGATCAGATGTTAGACCCTTAATATTATAAATGCTGCCTTGATATAAGCTGAGGGAATGGGTTTATTTTCAAAATATATTTGTGGAACTATTTGTGAGCAAATAAGGGAACACGCTCTTAAGGGCATTTAGCAAATTTTCGTTTACAACTGATATTTGTTCAGAAGCCAGTGTTTGACGATCAATAGTAAAAGTGTGTATATGTACATATACATAAGTACATATATCGTTGTTGGCTTTTAATAATATTTTGTTATATCAATATTTCGTATATTCTATGTACATACATACATATTACTCCCTATTCCAATTGTCGTCGCCGTGAAATCAAGTCGACATTAAAAAAATTAGCAGTTTCCGCACGTTGTTGACAATAATTGACAGACAGCCCATTATCATTTTATAAGCTTTAGTAATTGTAATAGTATATCAGTGATATCTGGTTCATGTCGATAACAATCTCACAATTGCCAAAATATTGGTGTTGACTTCGTGTGACGCCGACGACGACAAATAGAATATGGGGTATTGTGTATATGAGTATGCATATAAAATAAAATCCATGCATTTTTTTAAATAAATTGTTCATTTGTGTATGACAAATATATTGTAAGTGTTTTGCATTCGCAAAAAGTTTATTTATTATTAGCTTTCGCTAAATGGCTCAGTATTTACATACTTACATATATATGTAAGTACATGTTGTACAACATTTGTGTCAGTCCAAAAATAGTTGTAAATTTCAACATGTCGCTAACGCTAAGTTTACCAACATGATTGTGTGCAAAACTTCGTTGTGCAAATTTTGGCTATTTTTCAGAAATTGCGTCTTAATATTTTTGATTCTGAGAATTTATTCATTGAGCAAAAAATTTTATAATTATAACAATTCATGGAGTTAAAAAATGGAAAATAAATAAAACAAACTTAAGATAACGAAAACATACACAATACCTAAAAACTTACATTCACATACACACACGCATTCAAATATAGATACACATATCCCAGCGAACACAGCGTATTATCAAACGTAATACTTGGGTCAAAACTATTATGGCAGCATTAAACGATTTTTTATTCGGGAACAAAAGTGCCTCCCTCATACTTCTTGGTAGCTATGATGGTTTCACATTATTTTATTGAGTTTTTATTTAATTTTCTTCAATTTATCAATATTTCATATGTACATAAGAAATAGTATGTCCAAGCTTGGCTTCGCTTTCTACAACATTTCTGCAATGCTTTGTAAGGTGAATTTGGCTTTGGGCATACCGCAGCGGTATGAAACTCTGCAACCAGCCGACGGCCGTAGTGCACCGATGCTTTAGAAAGTTATGAAATTCTTGGACATACATATGTACATACCTGAAAGGTAAAAGTTCTTGCGGGCGGCCAAAGCCCGGCAATGTAAAAATATAATGCAGAAAGCGAAGCCCGGCCTGGATATATGTATGTATATACATATACATATATTTTTCTTGTATGAAAAACTATTAATTTGAAGAAACTGAAACAAATATTTCTGCATAATTTGGGGCCTCACTAAAACTATTGTCTTAGGTGATGTCTTCCATTTGTTTGCCAGGCTATGGATGTATAGTATAAAATTTTTTTCCTAACATTGAACTTGAATTTTGCTGTGCTTGTTTTACTTTTCTAAAGTATATTTTTTGTGTGTAAAAGTTCCCTTTTTATATTTTTTTAAGTGTGTAGATATATGTATATGTATTTAAATACATGTGTGTGTGTGTGAACAAACAAACATGTATTGTACACAAATCATCTCTATGAATAGTTTTGAATATGCGCCCATACAGTATCGTGTAAAAAAATTCAACATAATTCATAAGTATATGACCTAAAACTCCCATAATATTTATAGGTATCAGATATTCCAAGACCTGAGTCCTTCGCCGCCGGTTCTTAATTATTTTGTGACAAACAAAATATGTTGTACATGTTACAGTTGCTTCCATGTACCATGAGTGTATGCTCAACTGCTGTCTTTGGCCGACGATCAATTCAGGTGTATCAGCAGAGAAAGAGTGCAATGTGCCTTGTCTTGCTCATTCTGAAGAGAATAGAGATATGTATTTTTTATACTTATACTCGCATTTCAATTGTGTCTGGGGGATGTTAGCATCCTAGGATCGGGCTGGCTGCTGCTCATAAAGTCACCTGAGTATCGTATATAAAAATTAAGACTCAGAAGATATATAAAGTTATGCTCATGTGGCAAGACAGCCCCACGGAAAGTGTCGATTCTGTTTATTAATTATTCGCAATATCCAATAAAACATATATGTATAAAACACAATTGTCAGAATTTAAGTCTGTTCTGTCATTCTCGTTGAGTTCTTAGAACTTCATTGAACGTGGCAAAGATACTTTCTTTTCATGTGTCTCAGATATTTTTCTTCGATCTGGCAGAGATTGTTTTGTTGTCTTCTTGTTCTGCTTTACGTTGGGAACATTCACCAGCTAAGATTTTTTGTTCTATCCATATAATATCTGTATATACCATCTTTTAAGCATTGGAACACCTGTATTTCTTCTGTCGCCTTAGTTAAGAGAAGTTACACTCAACAATTAATGCCTACTACTTAACTTAAGGTGGTACTTTTTTGTGAAAGGATAGGGTATAGGGGACAGGTCGTGAAATTAGAAGACAGAGAGAGAGAACTTATTTTCTGTTTTTCAGCCCCATTTTTTATAGCATAGTAGTAGCGCCTCTGATGTTAAGAAGAAGCTATTTTATTAATTCTTTTACTTTCCCGACAACTCTGCTAACTTTACCGATGAAAGAGGGCGCCTTGCTGTAGTGTACATTAGCATAGAGAGCATCAAACGCTGCCAATACTGTTTAATGACCAGTGCTATGCTTTCATCACTTTTCAACAACAGCTAACACAATGCCACGCTAATGTAAATCAGAAAAACTCAATGTTGATGACTTCTTCTAAAGAGGGATCGAACCCAGGTTCTCAGTCATAAATTGCTCTGTAATCAACACCCTAACTGCTTCAGCCAACAGCATTCAATAATATTAAATCATATAAGACATTATAGCATGACAATAAGTATTCCTATCCAACTGATAATAGATTAACCAGTAACATCAATTTGCGTAAATTATTTTTATTAGGGGTCAAATTCACGATGAGCAAATAAACTCCAAGGTTAGGTTAGGTTGATTGGAGGGGTGTGATAGCCCATGTCATACCACATACACTTAAGCCAGTAAAGGCTTGTTGTGCGCTCCCTTTAATTATTAAACACAACTGCCAGAGTTCTGCGGCAGGATTCGAACCTGGGGCCTTCGCACTACGAGTCTAGTACACTACCTATTAGTCTACGAAGGTCAGTCAATAAACTACAGTCAAATCAGTTTTGGATATCTGCCGTTGATTTTGAAATGAAGTTTATTTGTGGATTTGTTGCTTTTCTTATGCCGTTTTTAGCTGTTGGAAACTATACTAAATAGTGTACGAGTACTCGTAGAAACAAATTGAGAATAAGTATGATTTCAACTTTAACTCACACGTATTAATACATATTTGATTGCGATGTCCTAATTAAAGGCTTATTGTCCATTACCAATACATATGAAATGCACAAAATATTTTACTTTTTCTACATATGGAGATTTTGTTCAACTATTTCGCACGACACTGTTTGTTTGCGTCCATACATATGTACATATATCTATCTATTTTTTTATAAACCAAAACATCACCATAGATGCAGATATTCATACACACACTCATTCTTCTCAATGTATATGTGCATAAGTATATAAGTATGTGTATATGCTTGCGGATGGCTTGATATACTTATTAGTTAGAAACCTAAACAAAAATTTTTGGGCGAATTTTTATTTTGAACATTTCATTAAAAAAATGTGTTCATACAAAACATACTCGTACATACAAACATGGTTACTTTTAGCAACAACAATTACCAGTAATGAGAGATAAAAAGAGAATATCTATACAATATACATACATACATAGTAATTTGCTTTATTATCTGGCACCATGGCGCATTTGACGAAAAATATTGGGCTTAAAATAGATAATCAATGGTGAGTTGAAACTCATAGCGCCATCCAACGCACAAACAAATTATTATGGGGAAATTGCGATAAACATTTGACAACTTCAACAGGGTTATTTTAGATTGAGCGCGAACCTAAAATTATACAAAAAGCCATTTTCGTCGTTCAATTTATAAGTTGCAAAAAATTATTATAAAAATATAATGGCTGAGGTGCACATAATATGTGTAGGAGTAACATGTTATGGTTGGAATTTCTTTGTAACCCAAAAAAATTCTAGAAATTGTATAGCAGTAATACGTATTATTGTATTATAAATTATCATATTATCTTTTAGATGAACATACTATGATTAGTAACTATAATATGATCAACTCATGTATTCAGCCTATAGAATAAAAAAGAAGTTGTTTCTCAACGATAGTGTTGTATTCATAGAAAAAGCTTACCAATGAGTTTTTTTCTATTTTCGCTTGTCTGCAGAAACACCCAGAACTTTTGCTGTTGCATATCAATGCAACGTATGGCAAATTTTCGCAGTGCTTAGTAAAATGTGACCTATTACTTCCACTAAAGTTTCTGCTTGTAATAGACTACAATAATTGGTATTATGATAACCGTCCCATAAATAGGTCTCGATCCATTTGATTTTAAAATCTATGCTTGTATCTATTCGCATATAATTACATATATTGAATTATATTTAACTAAAACTATTATTAATGAAACTTTCTCCTTCTTTTGCAGATTTTTAATGTAATACAAAATGTTTGTTTGTATTAGTTCAATAAATTGAAAAATAATTAAGACAATTAACTTCAAAAAATAATTTTATATGCTTTAAAAACCATTCAAAATAATTACACCATTAAAAACAAAAACTTAAATTTTTAATTATAATAATGCTAAATGGAGATAATGAACGTAAAAATTTCAATGAAATGCAAAAAACAGAACAAAAACAAATGTTTTTTATTAAATTTAAACGACGAATTATTAATATTTAATAGTTTTGGAAAGTATTCCTAAAGTTGAATGTCAGTGGATATAATTGTCAACGTGTAATAGTAATTAGGAAAAAAATTGGCAATGTTTTATAGACGCAAAGTGTTGTTGATATTGTTGCTGCACATATTGCTGTTGCTGTTTGGTGAATTCAACACATGGATAAACATTAAATTAACAGGTAATTATTTTAATCATTTAACACTAATTACGGTTGTATGATAGATAAGTGTTCGATCAGTTGAAAGAACAAATAGTATAAAATAAAATAAGAAACCTAAGCCGATCCACGTCAACAAACAAAGAACACATACTTATTTGAAAACCCAATAAATAGAACAAAATGTGTATTTATTTCACCCTATACTTTTGAATATAAATGGTAGTAAATTAGGGGTCTAATTTTGTATTTATCTAAGTGATACGTTGTGTTATTCCAGTCTAAAATGTTATTTCTCTTAAGGAAACACACAAGCAATTGTATTAAAATAGTGTAACTTTAGACAAATATTTCGCCTACTAAATTTTTCGCTTTCTAACGACAGAAAGTTAAACGTTACACACAAAGAATATATTATAATAAATAAACAGAAATTTTGATGTTTTCCATGATAATTACTGCTACTATATAATTACTATAGTTCTAAATTATCTGAATCAAGATATTCTATTGAAGCAAACATTTATTTTTGAGCCAACCTGCCTCCACATATTATTTGCAGAAGTGGCTAATTTCACTTCACATAATTTTCGAATTAAGTTAATAAGTTCCATCTAATTTAAGGGTCTCATTATGGAGCCTTAAATAGATTAAAAATAGTTGAATTTGTTTTTAGTTAAAACTCATATACTACTAAATGGACGGACATGCGCATATTCTTGGCGACTCATCAGCACCGGAGTCTACTACTTGGGCATGTTTTGTTGAAATATCATTATGATTGAAACTATGATTCACTGGAAGAAGAATATGAGAAATTTCTATTCTTCATCGGTCATATTTTTAGTTACAAGCAAAGTTTGTTTGTTCTGCTAGAGCTTCCTCTACGAGTATTATCATGTTAAAGCGTCTCTTGTAGACTAATTTTCTTTAAGTAGCAGATAAGAAACTCATGTAATTGAACAATGCAACAATAAAACATTGTCATTTTGACATTTTTATTTACGTCAGGCTCTGCACTTTCTCAATACTGTTGATAGTATTTTTAGTTGAACTGAAAAGCCGAAGTTTTACTAAAAAGTTTCAATACGGAAGCTGACACTCAAAAGACTTTAATCGCATTTTGCCAAGCTTGGTCCTTGTTTTTGTAGATGTCGTAAAAAGCTTTTAATTAGATATTTTTTTTATTCAGCCATATCAGCTAGACAAACATTTCGGATTTATTAGAAATGTTTTTTCTTATACATGTAATGTACAGATATGCATTAATAACAGTTAAAAAAAATATATATTTTTTTTCAAGGCACTTAGTGCTTTCTAAATGTCCATCCCCGGCAAGTTACTTTCACATATTCATTACATCAGCAAACAGTCAAAATGTTGTACGTACTCGTAAATAAATTTTTAATGTAGTTCTTGTTTTTTTTTGTGTGGAAATAAGTTGAGAAAAAAAAGAAACTTTTCAAATTGGTATGCGTTGGTGGAACTACGCCATCCGTGGCGATGTTGGCGCCACCCGCAACACAGAAAAACCGACAGCTGACAAAGTTTCTCAACCAGAGCAACAATTCAAACTACAGCAAAACCTTAGAGACAAGAGCGCATTAAACTAAAACAGGAGAACAGCAAAATATCAACGTACCATATATACTCGTACCGACAACAGCGGCAACAAGCAACAACTAAAGAAAATAACCAAAGGAAAACGAATGAAAAACAAAAACAAAAATACAGAAGAGTATCTTCTTAATGGCCATTTATTGTTGCCACGGATTTCATTGTTAATACGACAATGACAAAAACAAATTCCACCCACTTATTTAAAATTTGTTAATTCCTGACATGAGTTTTCCTTTTGATGTGCGTCTATGGCTGTGTGTGTGAGAGAGTGTGTGTATGTGTGTCCACACACTTATTATATAGAAAAAGGAAAGCAGGATAAGATGAATGGTTTGAACTTTTGGAAAATGTGTAGCATTTAATCAATTGGACTTTCTTTGTTTTAGCTCAGAAATAGTAATAGAAAATTTAACAAACTGTAACAACCGTAGCAATTTTAAATGCAGGTCACTGCAAGATTTCCTTATGTATGGAACGTCTTAAGATGGATGTGATTGTAGTTGGAAGAACATGAGGACATTAACTATTGTTGAGTTTGTTTAATTATTTAGTTAAAGTAATTAATTTAAAAAAAATTTTTTTCCTTAACGAAAGTATTGAAAGAAATGTTCTACTAAAAAAAGAAAAACGAATAAAAAAGTGTTATTTTATATCTGTGCTACCCGGGCTTAGGCTCTTGATGAATGTCATCTTTAGATATGGAAACTCATAAGATGAATGGAATTGTACTTATCAAAACTTAGAAAGATTTGCCCAAGCTTTTATATTATTTTTTGTAAAGCGATCTTTGTGTGGCTATAACTAATTTTAATTTTGTTTAATTATTTGTTTATAATAATTAATTTTAATAACAATAAAAATGTGTTTTATTGTTTTCCCTACATTCTCTTGTCTTCGACGAAGAGCTTTGTATAATTTAATTTTTTTGTGAATTTTTTTTTCCTGGGAATAAAAAAGTAATTGATTCAGAATTATTCCCAGGAAGTTTATATGTTGTAGAAATTTGTTTATTGAGATCTTAGGTAAATTTTTGCAGTTGATTGTTTCCTTGAATTTTGAACGATTTGCTACCTATGGACCTGAACAAGAGAAAAAGGTAAAAAAAATCGAATTTTTTTAAGTTTTTTTGCGATTTTTATCTGGAAGGTGAAGTTTTTTTGATTTTATATGTTCGCAATTTTTGTTCTTTATGACAAGAGCTACAAGTTTGCCTCAGAGAGTAAATCGAAATTCGGAACGGTTTGCAAGATATGAGCCCGAGAAAATGATCACTTTTTTGCGAAAATGATACCGAGGCCCCAAATCTTTGGCGGCCCATAAAAAAAGTGCATGACTTTGGGAAAAATTGGGAGACACGGCTCTTTTTTTAGTCTTTTATCACGTAGTGGTGTCCGTATATGGTTATTTTGCCACGACTTAAAAAATTACACACAGTGTAATATTGTTTCCACGAAAAAAATACACCCCGAGCGCCACAAAACATGTATTAGTACGCAAATATCGTCACCTGAAATCAAAAATATAGTAACAAAAAAAATTTTCAAATCGGCTCCTTGATTGACTGATCATGTTATTCACCAACATATGTATATCTGCTCATACAATTTTACTCCTATTTGTCAAAAAAAAAAAAAAAAACAATTCATTTATTAAAACTAAAATACCTATCAAGAACTACATACAAGGTGGCGTAAAAGTAATCTCATAATTTCAATTGGTTGCCATATTTGTAGATGGCGCCAAATGTTAGTGTGTCTAGACATTCATGATCTAGATATATAGGGAAGTAGTTGTTAACAACCCATGATATGTGTATCGCTCTGAAGAACGTGGAATTAATGTTATTGGTTATTTAACATATTTTCATTTGTTGTTTTGAAAATATCAAATTAAGACTTTATACTTTTCAACTACTCTAGATATAGTCTTGAATTTATTTATAATATTTCTTGGCTCTCCAGTTTTTGTTTTTATGTTTGAAATGTTATTTTGAAGACATTTTATCAAACTGAAATTAAATGAAATAAATTATAAATGTCGAATATCAAAGAATTTAAAGCTGACGTCTTTGTTACTGGGTTTGCACAATTGTTATTCAACACAGTTAAAAAGATGTGTTTATTGAAATACTTCACTTATAGCACATACATGTTGGTAGTATATAAAACAGCTATAAACTACTTAGATTAGGTTAGGTTAGGTTGATTGGATGGGTATGATAGCCCATGTCATACGACATAATCCTAAGCCAGTGAAGGCTTGTTGTGCGCTCCCTTGAGTTTAACCATAACATATTGACCCAAAGGTCTAGAGAAACTCCGTGTTACTCGCAAAGTTCCTAATTTTCCTCCAGCATATTCCCCGTAATCGGCTTATGTCCGGTAAGATGTTACCCCCAAGATAATGGGACCTTATTTGTGAGAAGGCGGGGCATTGGCACAAACTACTTTGTTCGGTAGTTTAATTGTAGTTTAAGTTGACACACGTATGGTATACCATGCTATTGTAGTATTCAAAGGGGTATTACAATTTAGGTGACGATATTACACTTTAGGTGACGATATTACACTTTAGGTGACGATATGTTGACACGTTTTTTTTAATGTATATTTTTTTACAAGTATTTTTTTATTTTTGGAAAAGGTGGTATAATTCTTCATAATTAAAATTTCCATATTACAATTAAGTGTTTTCAAGTACATACTATTCGTATTTTCATAATATTTGGCTACGCACTAGATTTGTCGTTTTTGTCATATATTTTCCTTAACACGATTTCTTTCATGTGGCATAGAGTTTAGTGGCTTCAATACTTTTAATTTTTTAAACTACCTTGATAGCTTGTGAACCATTGAATCGTAATGCTTAAAATTTAACAGTTGAACTTTTTATAAGAAATATTTATAACATATTTTGTTTAAATATTGATAAATAATATGCTCAATGAGCACTAGTGCCAAACTTTTTACACAATTTTTCTTAAAATTATACACAAAAACCGCAATTTTCTTAGTTTAACATGGGAAAGTATAGAAAAGAGCTCAAAAACACTAAAAAATAGCCTCAAACACTACGACTACCTAATAATAAAAAAAGGATAAACCCATTGGTTATTTACAGACATAAGTTTGTGTATCATATTTAAATTATAAATGTGCACTGAAAATAAAAAATAAATTTAAACTTTTAAAATACTTGTTATAGGCCACTCCGTCTAAACGAGATATTGGAATCTCATAAAGCAGCATCTATTATTGAGTGCAACTACACATATGGAAATTATGGTAGCGATAGCTAATTAACTGCCTCTTAACGATAGTTTAGCAACAAAATGTTAGTGTTAAAACAATAAATATTCGTACAATATATATGTACATACTCGTAAGCTTGTGTGCATATGTGCATCTATAAGTATGTGTTGCTAACATTTTTGAATTCTCCTAACAATTTGCATATGCTAAAAATTCAATGACTTGACTTAGAACTTTTTCAAAGCAATGCAAATTTTCAAGAAGAATTTTAAATTTTATCATTTTCTAACTTACCCCTTGCTGGAATCGAACCAGCCACCTTCTATTTAAAATTCTAATTCTCTAAACACTATCACACCACTATATGAAAGTAGTGGAATTATTTATTTATTTAGAAATTAAAAATATGTAAAACAAAATTTCAAACACAGCAAATAAAGAACATAAACGAACGCCTAATTGCTCTATAAATAGAAACAACATGTATGTAAAGGGTGGTCCAAATAGAGGTATCTTTTTAAAAATTAAATGAAATGAACAAAATTTGAGTTTTTGTTGGTGTATTATGTCTTTATTAGAAATAATAAATATTCCAATTAATATTCCATTACTATATAAGTCATGCAACTGGCTTCTCAGTAGCTTATTCTGTCAGTCCAAATTTCCAAGACTATCTGGTTGGTTTTTGTTTCTATCCCATTAATGTCTCGGACAGTACTAGTCTTTAGGGTGTGGATTGTGTCTGGATTAATACGCACCCTATAAGATAAATTCGAAAAGGGTCGGCACATAAGACCGACTGTTTGGTGAGATATTTTCTATCGTGCGCCATTCTGCTCATATCTTAGATTTCTGACAATCATGGCTCTGCAGTGCTCACCGTTGACTGTTATGGCTTAACAGAATTTTTGGTGCCACTATAAATTCACAAAAACGGTCACTTTCTGTGAATGCATTGACTAGTCGACTTGCGGGTTCTACGGTCCCCAGATTTAATGCTTCAATTTTGTTTGTTGACATGGTAGCCGCTGAGATGAAAATAAGCCTCGCAAGAAAAGATGATTTTTCGGCTTAATTTGATGTCCGATCGAAGCTTCTGTAATATCCAAACTGAAATGCCATAACGAAGTGAATGCTCATTGTTTGACTTCAACTGTTGAGTCAATTGGACCTTCTAAGCGAATAATCCGATATGTTTGTGCAACATTTTCAAGAGCCTCATTCTTATCTTTATAAGTGTTGTCCACTAGCAAGCCAGTCTTATGAACTTTTTGCACAAACTTGTTGCATGCAACCTCTTGCGGTGAGTGCTTCATTTCTGCCAAAACTTTTTTTAAAACACACAGTTGGAAATAAGCTTGTAATATTTTCGAACGTTGCTCAAGCATAAAGTGACTCATTTTGGTCCGCCGACTTTAATACTGACTAATAGTCAGTGTTAAAACATCAAGACACATGTATTTGGACCACCTGGTATATAAATACACGATTATGGGGAGGCTCTGCACTACAGTTAGTTTCACAAAAGTTAACTTAAAGCGCGTCACACACACACACACGCACACACACACAGTCCAGTTATAGTAAGACTAAAATTTAGAACTATATGATCAAATATTATATTTGCATTTTTAATCAAAAATAAATTTCGATAAAATAGTCAAGCACGTCAAATTCAATTCATACTTTTGTTATGCTTATATGTAACTCATTCTGTTCATTATTTAGAAACTTTTTAAATTAAATAAGGATAGCGTTTTAATATCGAATCGGGAAATGAAATGTGAAAAGCGTTTATTTTAGCCAACACTGTGACTCACTCTTAAAATTTGTGAAGCACTTCTATAGTGGAAATGTCTCATAAGTGAGTACAGTTTGCAAGCCAGACCAATTTTCCTCAAACTTTCATTTACATATTTTTTCAGATGATTTGTTGGAAAATGTGTGAGCAGGTCAGTTGGTATTGTACTGACTAAGTCACAACCTATTTTAACCCCCTCTAACATAGGATATTTTCATCTATCTAATATATGAAAGCGTCGTTGGAAAAATTTCGCTAGAAATGAGATAGTATCCTTATATTAAGAAAAAGCTTCACCAATGTTGGATAAAAAACAAGTGACTTGCATTTGTGAAGAAAAAAGGATCTTTCATATACCACAGTATTGAGATTCAGTAAGAAATAGACATGATCTAATTATGGAGAATTATATGTACCCAGCAGGAGCTTAATCCACTTTTTAATCTCGGCACAATTAACGACCGCTGACATTTTTTTCACATTTGTGTTTTTATGAATATTTAGTATTACTGGGCATTATTCATTTTGCTAAAAGACGAACACGGGTAATATTAAATTTTAGTAAAGTTTAGGTGAGCTCTGTCAGAAGTCTAGAGGTCCGCTGTGGTAACTTCTATATATTTGACTAACATTTTACTTTTGAAACCAAGCAGTTTCAACAGAATTCTTAATGCTGACATGACTATATACTTACGTGAGCATCAGGCCTATCAAGAATCCCAGTGATCGTGCTTAATGATATTTGGATAAGAAAATTCAATAGCCTCAAAAATGCAATAGCCTGTAAAATTTTCGAAATAAATTTAATATTATTACGTTCTTTACCTACTGAGATCTTTAAAGTCGGTGCCAGGTAAGTTGATGACAATTAATTGCGAAACTTAATTCATAGTTTCAGTCGTCTTGGCGCCGGCTTCAAAATTTTGTCAGTAGGTAACGCATGTAAAAATATTATATTTATTTCGATCATTAAAAAAAAACATACTCGACTTCAGTTGAATTTTTTATTTGCAAAGTTTTGAGTAGTTTTCTTTTGACTTTAATTCGCTACTACAGTTCTGAGTTGATTTCTATCTGCGTCCTTTCCATGCTTGCCACGTCTTCAACATTATTCACTGAGCCTGTCATGGCGCACTCACTTACATGAGTTGTCATTAAATTTGAACAAGGAACTTACACGCTGTAAGTCACATCATGACTTAATGGTACTATTGCTCACGGCTTTTAAATTATTCTCATTGTGTACAAAGATTTTGGATGTTGGTACCAGATGGTCTGATGATTTAAAATTTGTGCGTTCATGGAAATAAATTTGTATTGAAACTTTAAAATTCAGCAGCAGCTGCAACTAGATAAATGGCCATGCTAAAAAATTATATTAGCTTGTTTTTGTTGTTGTTGGGATTCCTCTTTTCGTTTCTTGTAACGCTTAAAACTTCTCATCGTCTACCATATTTGTTTGTCATTCACTTAATGCTGCAAAAAAAAAAAAAATACACGAAAACTCTTACGAATTGACCTATATTTTGGTTTCCATAAAATAATCTGTTTGAATATTATTAAGTGTTTTTTTCTCGCTTTGGATACGCCAAATTCCCAAACGAATTTCTTATCTTGTTAAGGAAACATGAGTTCATCATTAAGTCTAATGCAGACGCTGATTGTTACTTTAAAATTGCAATATATTGAAAAATTCTTTTATAATAAACAGACAAATCATGTTTTTTTTGCTAATGGGCTGTCGTTTAAATAATTATCATTATCATCTGCGACTTAATCATTACAAACACCAGACAAGCGTTTGGTGAAAAAGATGTTTTTGTCAATAATTATTATTAATACTCGTATGTGCATGAATATTAGATGATAGTCGAGCATAAAAAGAAAAGCAACTTTTGACCTCAATGATTGTGTAAACGTGAATAAATTATTCTTTTGTCTGGCGATAATACACGCCAATGGGATGTGGACTTAAATATTTTGGACTAATGTAACAATACAAAAAATGTTTGAAGTATTTTCTTATAGGAAGATACTTTTTATGAAGAAAGTACTATATTATGACAGGTCACTTTTCTTTTGCAAAAAAAAGTAGTTGGTTTTTATAAAAATAATGTTCTTACAAAAAAGTTACAGGAAAAACGTGCTTTCTTTTACAAAAAAGTACCTTTTCATAAGGATATACTTTTTTCCATTAAACGGTATTATTTATGAAAAGATATACGGTACTTTTTATGAAAAGATATATTTTTATAAAAATAAATTTTTATATACAAATTACTTTTTGAATATATTTTTTTCATAAAAAAACTACTTTCTTTAAAATAAGGTGCAAAAAGTTACTATTGTGTAAAACCGCAGTGTTATATAAAAAGTCACTTTTGTATGGAAAGGTACTTTTGTATAAATATGTGCTTTTTGCATAAAAAGTACTTTGTTATAAACAAAGTACTTTTGTGTAACATATTACTTTTGTATAAGAAAGTTAGTTTTGTATAAGAAAGTTACTTTTGTATAGAAAGGCAGTATTGTAAAAAAGTACACTTGTACAAAAAAGTACTTTTGCATGGAAAGGCACTGTTTCTAAAAAGGGCAGTTTTGTGTAAAAATGTTAGTATTTAATATCGGCGCTTTGTTTACTTGTTACAGAAAAGAAGAGCGTTTTTTATTACATATGCTGTTATTGCAATCGATTTCAATTATTTAAAAAATTAATTAGTCGATATAATTAAACAAAAATGTTGAGAATTAAAAGCTTTTTAAAATTATGTGCCTATAAGTGCTTGATATTAAAGTATATTATCTAAGTATATATGTATATAAAATAGGATGTGTGTATGTCTGTATGTAAGTAACGTAATGGCTCCAAGACGGCTGGGCCGATTTTGACGAAATTTTCAGGGAACCTTCAGAATACTCGGGCGGGTGACACTGTGAAGTCTGATTTTTTATTTTCGGTCTGTGGGCGGGGGGCGTGGCAAAATCTAATAATTCATAAAATGAGAACGGCTGGGCCGATTTCTGTAAACCTTTTTGTCAGTTGTTCGTATATTCGAGGAGAAGGTTTTTATGGAAGAAAAACCCTCCGGAAAAGTCGGAAAATTGGAAAAATAGAAAATCGAGTTTTTTTATGAAATTTTGTTTAAAATTATTCCTTAATGGCTTTTCACATGAAAAAATAGAAAGTTTGTCTGAAGGCTTAAAATTGGGGCGAGGCGAAGTTCGCCTGGTCCGCTAGTAAAAAATAAGAAAGAAAAATCGAACACGTCTATTCTATACATTGGATCGTTCTGTTGTATAAAATGGTACCTTTGCAAAAAAGAATGATTTTTATTTAAAAAGCTTAAAACATACTTTTCTATTAAAAGGAACTGTCTTATAAAATATTACTATTGTGTTAAAAAGTTTTTGTTTGTTTATATTTCTGTACTTGGAAAACAATACATGCACATATTTTTATATTATAAAATAAATAAAATGGTACTTCGTCATAAAGATATTTAAAATGTAAATACATAATAAAATTATACATAATAAAATTATACATAATAAAAAAATTATACATAATAAAATTATTAATGATAATATTTTTATGAAACAAATTTTTCATTATAAAGAGGATTTTTTAAAGTTTAAAAAAATACGTTATTATAAAATGGTACTTTTCCGCATTAGGTTGATATCAAATGGTACTTTTTAATAAAAAAAGCTCTATAGAACGTCCTTCTCTTCCTGCATCCTTCTATTTCCTGTATATACTATACATAAAGTTATTTTTCCAATGATATAGTTTACATTGGAAAATTAACTTTATGTTACATTTAGGGTTTCTACTGAAGTTGTATTCTTACGTTAAACTTATCATTAATACATCATTAATATATCTATATCAAACTCTATTATAACTGTTGAAAATCCATAGTGTAAATTAAAGATTTATAAGCCATTTTGACGATAATAAATTTCTTAATAGCTGTCGTAATAAGATTTTAATTAAAAGTTTCCTTAACAACAACCAGAACAATAAGTACTATATTTTAAAGAATAAATTTATTTTACATGTTAAAATTTCATTTTCGTGTGCTTCACGAGATACGAGTCTAATTTATACACTTTGGAAAAATTAAACATTGTGCTTTAAATTATAAAAAACATAAAAAAATATGAAATTCAAAAACTTCTTGTAGTTGGCATGCGAATTCAATTCTTATTATTCCTTTTTGGAGTAAATCAAAATTTAGATTCCATTTTCATATACACGAAAACACGTTTATGTGTAGATATTTCCAAATATATACGAGGGTGAATACTGAGTTTACTTGTTGTATAAATCATTCAAACTGTTTAGTTTTTTTTCGCTTGTTGAGAAGAGAGGAGAAAATATTTCTCAAAAATCATAAACTAATTAGAATGAAAAAAATTACGTAAAATGAAAAGTTTGTTTAATTTTTTTATGTACAAACCTTGTGCGAAACCAAAATGTACATGTGTATGTGAGTACACAAATACATACACACATACATTTTTTATTGGCCACTAAGAATTCAATCATATGAAATATTCTAAGAATTTAGTTCAAAATTGTTGACCAAAAAACGAATACTAAAATGAAACCTGTTTTAAAGAAAAAATTTTATATTTTTGATTTTGTGTCTCAATTTCCTTTGGCTTGTAATACCTAAAACGCAAAACGTCTGTCTCAACATAATATACGAGGGGGCCTAAAAGAACAAACAAATGAAAGTTAAGCTAGAGCGCTATATGCGGCTCTACCTTTCGCCTAAGAATAAAATGGTGCATCCTTGATAACAACATTTTCTAAGTTAATGAAATGTTTTCAAAGCAAATTATGTTTTACCGATCTTAATCTTTTTTACATATCGAAGCCTTTCCATACGGACTCTTGAACAAGTTGAAAGCGGCCATGTTGTCAAATTGGTTTTGTTTGTTCGATTTGTTCATCATGGACGGATATAGAGTTCAACAACAAGTGAAATTGATGAACATTATTTTATCAAAATGGGTGCTCTGTTCGGGCAACGTTTCGTATGCTTCGTCGACTTTAACGTCGAGTTTGGGCCGATACCAAATTCCAAGATCCAAGAGTGTTTAATGCATTCCGAAAAATTCACTTTTTGGTGTGGATTTTGAGAACTTTTTTTGTCCTGAATAGGATGATATGGATACCAACTGCATGTGGTTTCAACAGGACGGTACTACATGCCACAAAGCTCTTGCCATATTGAATATTCTCCTCAAACGATCCTGCGATTTGACTCCTTTTGACTCTTTTGAGATTTTCTTAAATAACAGGTCTCTGCGAATAAAACACAAATCACAGCGGCCTTCAAAGCCAACATAACCCATGCTATTGGCCAAATTCAGCCTTATTTATTGCGCCAGAGTCACGGAAAATTGGAGATTTCAGATGCGCGCCACCCAGCGAAGCTACGACGGACATTTGCGCAATGTTATATTTCATAAATAATTTCATCTAGAGTAAATTCGACAAGAAAAAAGTGAAGAAGCTTAAACAACTGTAATATATTTTAGTATTGTGAATTAAAAGCGGTACACTTTAAGAGCGGCAAACAAAATGCGACTTAACAAATGTGCTCATGTGTACGAATTTTGGCACATGTGCTGCACACTCATGACCAAATTCGTAGTCTCGCTACACACAAGAAATTTTAGAGTTCTCGCTATTGGTGCCCGTACAGCTAAGGTAAACTCAGTGCAGACAGAGGTAGTCATTGTTGTACATGGCTGCATGGATCATACCCAAAATATTTGCTGAGAGTCTGAACGTATTTAACATTTGACAAGCAAGACGCTTCTGTTTAATAAAAACTGTACTTATGTAGTCAAGGTGGTAGGCTTAACTTCCACCACAGACTGTGCTTCCTCTTTTCGCAATAATGTAGATCTCGAAGGATTAATCAAAAAGAAAACTCTTAAGTTTCCATTATGACAGGTAGATGACAATAGCAATATTTAATCACAAAAGAACTTAAAATCTTTTAGCTTTTAGTATTTCAAACATGATTTGGCACAACAAAATATATTGTTGTAGGGATCATAGAATACTTGTTGCATTCATACAATTATCATACCTTGTTTCTACCAATAATTTCATTAGGATCGAATTTGCGTCCTTATGGAAATTTTAAACCAGATGCCGACCCATGTGAATGTTGACGTGATTTGCCCCCGAGTGTTGAGAGGCCTGCAGCTTTCCTTGGTACTTCAAATGTTTAGTATTTGTATTTTTCTTACGACGTTGTTAGTTTGAATTCGGAACGATTTTTGGTCATCTCATGTCATATTTGATTTCTAAACAGACCGCTTTCGACTACATATGTGCCATATTCTATATTCATTTACTAATTTAACGAAGAAGAAATGGGTTAACAGATTAAGTTTAGACATACTGCATTAGTAATTCAAACTATTCCAATAAATTTAGGGGTAAAGAAATTGCTAAAGGTTCACTGTCAGAAAGACACATATTTTTAATTTGAAATATATTCTCGTATGTATGTATGCATATAATTCATTGAAAATTTTGACTTAACGTGCAACTTGTTGGCCACCACAGAGCACTGATTTGTTGCTCTACATCATGCAAAGTTTTTTTAATTCATTTTTAGACACAAATAAAGTAACGAAAATTCTTCAATTAAAAATTTTTTCCTTTGGATTCATAAAATGAATGAATGATACAGAGCAGAAGTAGAAATTGCATGAGAAAAGAGAGTCTCTTTCGACATAGACTAATTTGAGGGAAGTGTTAAATATGTTGACTTTGGATGGGATTAAATTGGATGGTTGGTTGGCTGTTTGGTTGGTTCGTTGGTTGCTTGATTACACGTGCATTCAAGTTTTTATTGCTTATGCATTGCACAAATCACACATTCCAATTATGTGCAAGAAGAGGTAGTAGACACACGGCTTCATACAATACATAAATTCCAAATATTTATGTTCGTCTGTCTCTCAGACTGTTCCACTGTTTATATCGTGTCAATTTCATTGTCTCGTTTTATCTTTTTTTATTTTATTATCATCATCTTTTTGATGGTAATGAAAAGCTGGATGAAAAACCTGTTAATAAGACTCGATTTCAATACATAGAAATTTTTAATTCATTTTTTGGTTACCTTTGGAACAAAATGCATAGAAAACTAAAGACTTTTCATTACAGGGCAACAAACAATAAAAACTAAAAACGTTGTTAATTTTGGTTAGTTAATATTATGAAAAATGTTCCATAGACATGCGAAAAGTTTTAATTAAAGTTAACATTTCATTAATTTGAGCAAAATATTTCAAAACGCCAACTTTATTTTAATTCTGATTAAGTCGAATTGCAAAATTTATACAAATAAAGAAATTATATTAAACACGTTATACTTAAAGCACTCTACATTCTGTAGAATAATAATAAATGCTGGAATGACACATACATGCATATGCTCGATTAAGGTTGTTTTGGCGCAGGATTAAGGTTGGTTACAGCAGGAGGACCTTTTAGTAATAGACGAATTGAAATAAATTTTTTAATTTTTCTAATTTTATTTCCAAAAATATATTATAAAACTATAGCGTTTTTAAGAAAAAATCAAAATTAAGTACATCATTAAAATATCTCTTAAACCATAAGATGAGGTGTGGGGGTACACATAGTTTTTTTTGTCAGATTTAGAAATGTAATGTCTTAAGTCGATTAATGTTTGCAAAAGTTGCAAAAGCTCAAGAGTTTTTAGCATCCAATTTCAAGCTACTTCACTTCCGCTTTAAAAGTCCAAGCCGTCATTTCATGTGGTAAAAATTTCACACAAATCTGATCGGTAGTTTGCAAGTTAAACAGTTATTACCAGATATAAGCTCCAATTATAATCCATTCAGACTTTTAAGCAAAAATGGTCTGGTGTATTGAAATAATTGTTTAAAAAATTTTCTTCCAAATAGTTTTTTAGAACGTATAAAATCTGATCCGATCCTCATTTTTTGCGGGAGAGAATTTTTAAATATAAGAATATAAGAATCATTTCGGATCCTAGTAAATTTAACTACAATAGTACAATTTGTCCTATTCGTCTACAACTTTTTTTTTACTCCTCAATGGTTTTTTTAAGTAGACAAATATGTTACAATTATTCCATTAAAAGACTTTTAATGCTAAAATATGCAAAAGTATCCTTTAAGAGGCAAAATATGGAATAATATCCATGTCTAAATCCTGCAAAAAACTCTGAAACGTATAAATCTCTGATCCCTTCCCTTTTCCTTTCCATTTATTTTTAAAAAGTTCCCATTACTTGTTGGCCTATATACGTTTGACCGAACATGCTGCTCCATCTGTAGCTATGGCTGATGAGATATTGAGGGACCAGAAGCTTTTAATGTTGCCTGGTGATTCTTCCTTATGCGCGTAATAATCTGTAACTGTTCGTTGTTGGATTTCTCTCTTATTTTGTCGTGTATTGCAGGGTTGGTGGCTTCTATTGGACTAGTTTCAATGGTTCGAATATTATGTCTGATGAGGTCTTTATATTGTTATTTATTTCCAATACGTTTAGTCGGCGTCCTTTATGTTGTAAATGAAGCAGTTCAGTTTTCCTAATGTGTGCCTATATATATTTATTGTCAATCCTGGTGTCGATCCTGGCTATCTTATTTTTTCTATTGTAGTGCCTTATGTGTTTTTATTTGGAACGATTTTCCGTCATCCCACGTCAAATTTGGTTTATGAACAGACCGGTTTCGGCTTTGTGCCATCTTCAGTGTTCTCGAATACTAAATCGTTTTTCTCGCTGTACGTTGTCTTTTGTATGGTTCGTTTTTTCTTTCTTTGCCCCTTTGTGTTTCTCTCTCTCGTCCTTGTACGCCTATGTGTCTCTCATTCTCTCCCTCTCTCTACCTGCTACCTGTTCCTCTCATTTTTCTATATACCATGTCTGTGCTCCCTGTCTGCGATTATTTAATAGGTGTATTATCTGTATGCAGGTAGTAATCTATGATTGTGCGTTTTTGGATTGGCCTTTTGTCTTGTACATCTGTTGTTATATTGTTCGGTTCCGTTAAATTATTGTTCTCTTTTGTGTAAAAATATTTTAATGGTTCAAATATTATGTCCGAGGCAGTGTTTATTTGTTCATTTATTATTCTTCCGTCAAAAGTTTTCTGTTTGTATATTTCCATGTTTTCTAATACGTTCAACCGCCGTCCTTTATGCTGTATGTGTAACAGTTTAACCGTTTTTCTAATATGCGCTGGTGTACATTTTTTGTTGAATATGTGGTTCGCAAATATTCAACAAAAAATGTACACCAGCGCATATTAGAAAAACGGTTAAACTGTTACACATACAGCATAAAGGACGGCGGTTGAACGTATTAGAAAACATGGAAATATACAAACAGAAAACTTTTGACGGAAGAATAATAAATGAACAAATAAACACTGCCTCGGACATAATATTTGAACCATTAAAATATTTTTACACAAAAGAGAACAATAATTTAACGGAACCGAACAATATAACAACAGATGTACAAGACAAAAGGCCAATCCAAAAACGCACAATCATAGATTACTACCTGCATACAGATAATACACCTATTAAATAATCGCAGACAGGGAGCACAGACATGGTATATAGAAAAATGAGAGGAACAGGTAGCAGGTAGAGAGAGGGAGAGAATGAGAGACACATAGGCGTACAAGGACGAGAGAGAGAAACACAAAGGGGCAAAGAAAGAAAAAACGAACCATACAAAAGACAACGTACAGCGAGAAAAACGATTTAGTATTCGAGAACACTGAAGATGGCACAAAGCCGAAACCGGTCTGTTCATAAACCAAATTTGACGTGGGATGACGGAAAATCGTTCCAAATTCAAACAAACCCCGTCGGAAGAATATCACAAAAATCCTTATGTGTTCTCGAAATCTTGTTGGGATCTTTTATCTGATGTTACTATATTGGCATGAACAGTCTAGAGAAAAGCACATTTCTCATTTTGATCTCCTTACTATTTTAGAAGATGGAATGCTATTCTGATATGTGGGGCCAGTGCTTCAAAGTCTATTTTGAAGTTACTCAACCGCGTACAGGATAAGGTGAAGAGGCTCACCAAAGACAGTAGTGCAGCCGACTCTATGGACTCACTGGAGCATCGACACAGTGTGGATTGTGTTCGACTGTTTTATCGTTATTACAATGGAATGAGCTTTAAAGAAATTAGAGAACTTGTTTCTGAAACCCGCACCTATTTACGTATGACTCGTTATAAATTAAGAGCGCTTTGTGAAATAATAGTCAATAATTAATTTAACAGCTGAGAAAATTTTGCGATATTATTTTGTTATAAGCGAAATTTGGTTTAATCGAAGTTTGTTATAACAGTAATAATTTCTATGAAATATTTGTGAAAAAATTTTGGGATCTGAGGAATTATTCGTTATATGCATTGATCCGGTGTATGTTATAGATGAATTTCACTGTATTAGAGAATTTAAAAATTTATTCAAATAATGAAACAATCTGTTCGCAAGGACAAAATAAAAAAATAAAATTTTTGCCAGTTGAGCTTCTCAAGCGTATACCTTCATATGACTGTTGGCGTTTATTTTATAAAACAGAATGTACAAAAACTAATAAATGTGAAGTAAAAAAGACCTTCGAAATAAGTCAATATCCGGAAAATGCGCTAATTAGCAAAATTTCCAAACACTTTAACATAAACTTTTCACTACAAGAAGATCTCTTATCATTTTTTTTTCAATGAGGTAAACATGCATTACTGCATTCACAGTGGGTTGTTCCCATCTGTTATATGTTGGGCTCCCCTTATAGGTATACCGACTAAAAAACCTCCTTTCTCCGGGAAACAATCCTGGATATCTTGAAATAGGTTGGGAACATTATATATTTAATTTTTTTTGGTGTTGTAAGGAAGTAATTTTATATTTGCTGAATTCACAATTATATTTGTTGCATCGTTTGTATTCATTGTATTGCTCCTATTGTTGGTAACTTTTAATGAAAAGATGCATCACAACTATAAAGTTACATTTCATATGTTTGGGAAAATTTTCATTGAACCCATAAATCGATTTGTTTGAATGACTAACCACATGAAATATTTTTAAGATGTATCCATAAGGATCAGATTTTAACTTAGTCTGTCCATAATGATGGATAATTGTAGGGCGTTTGTAATAAATTTGTTTCCCAATTTTAATTAAAACTTATTTTATGTGAAAATTATTTTGTGTGTAGTTTATTTTTTATGTTTTTCAATACAAAATACAACTTCAATAGGGACTGTTAATGGAACTAAGTATGTAATTATCAAGAGTTATTTACTACCGGAACCGATTTATAAAATATAAAAAACTTGTCCGAATAATAAATTGAATGAAAATACAGCTTTCATGTGAATTTAATAAGACAATAATAAGATAAGAAATAAAAGAAAATTTCAACAGAGTTAAAAAGCTTTGTGAAGGAAAACAAATTGCTTTCTAGTCTACATAATATTGTCAATTGAACTTCCTAAGAAGTTGAACAATACGTTTATTGTTATTCTGTAACCAGTGAAAATGCCATGGCCTAAAAATTTCATTCATTTTTATTTACTTGTATATATTGAACTAAACTGTAATGCCATTTTCTGCGTCTGTCCCATCTAAACGTTGCCACAGCTAGTCTGTAGCTCCGCTAGAGGATTATCCTTTATCGTATACTTTAGTAAAAACAAATATTGTGCTTTTATGTCGTTACAAATCAATTTGCAAAAATCATGAAACCACCAGCTTATCTACTTTATTATAAATTCCAATTCGTAGATTATAAATTTTCAGTTGCAAACTCGAAATGAATTTTTTTTATTAATTCAGTTTTGCTTCTGTTAATTTCTTATTTTTATCCACACCACCTACAACATGAAACAATCTATGGAATACAAATTAGATGATTATCATTGTTAATTATTCTTTAAGGCATCATTAAAATTTATGAATTGTCCATTTAGATGGGATTTCAAAGTGGAAGCCGTCGTCGCGTATGTATTCAGCTCTTTTGAGAACTTATTTTTTTCAAATTGTCTTATCTTGTCATCACCATCTTCTTGATCCGGAGAACACATATTTTGCGAGTTAATTGCGAAACAGTTGATACTTTATCGACTTTTTAGTGAATTTTTTTTTCGTTCTTAATTGACAGAATGTATATTTTTCAATTTCTTATTGTTCATTATATTGGCCAGATAATATGAATTTTTTCCGTTACTCCTCTTGGAAGCATATGGCCTCCACAAAGCATCTCCATCTTACACGATTTGTTGCAGTTGTTTTCGCATCATCCCATGTAAGACTGTACTGTCCTAGTTCTTAAAGTATCGTGGGTCTCCATGTATTCTTTGGCCGACCACGGCTTTTCAAGCCTGTAGGGTTCCACTCTAGCGCCATCCTTGTTATACTGTCAAGATTCTTTGTGATAGTATGGCTGCTCCACATCCATTTCCTACGTTTTATTTGTGTTAGTATGTGTTCCTCGTTGGTAAGGTTCCAGATATCTGTGTTGCTGATGTTGTTAGGAAAGAATATTCTGCATATGATTCTGAGGCACTTATTAATGAATACCTGTAGCTTTTGCGTAATACTAACCGTCAGTTTCAGCGCCGCCATTCGTTGATACTGTACTGCCTAGAGAGCAGAAGTTTTCTATGTTTTTAACTGGTCGGACTTGCAGCATAATGTTATCGGTGCTAACGTTGTTGATTCTCATAGCTTTGGTTTTCTTGATATTTAGCTCAAGTCCAACATTGCCTGCTAATCTTTCCAGATCTTCTACTTTTGATTGCATGTTGGAGATCTTGTGTGAGAGTAGACAGATATCATCCGCATAATCCAACTCTTCTCTCTGAACAGAGATGTGGACATCATTTATATCTTTCGAATTCAAGAGATTAAAAATAATAATTTGCTTACTACAATATTTTTAACTTAATACCATTTTTCTCAACTTAATTCCCTAAGAAGTCAAAAAAATGCTTGCATTTTTTTCACTGGTTAGTAAGTAATTCACTTATCAGTTCTATATCCATTTTTCGTCTCGTATTAGTTTAAGCACATAAAGTGAAGTAATGGACCCTTAAAAAATTTCCCTGACGAATGACGAATTATTAAATTGTTACTTTTAACTCTTTTAAATTAATATTCGTGAGAGAGAGGGAGAGAGCTGAACTATTAAACGAAAGGTATGCGAGATCGAGCCTACCACTGGTTAAGCTGAAAAGATAAGTTTTATAATTCACTATCGTATTGTGGACCTAAAAAAAATTTAATAAAAAAAACATTATAAGGGTACGCTTGCGATGAATATTCCTCCAATGAACAATAGTTAAGATGGGAAAATTAAGGAAAGAATTTAATAAATTTATGTATATGGTCTTAATTTCAAGAATTCAGTAAAAAATTAACTGAAACCAGGAATTAAATTATATTTTTTATTAATATTACCAAAAATGTTTTTGCTAGAAGCGACGAATTTATTTTGCCATACGACAATCATTTTGAACTCAAATTGAGTAAATTTTCCTATATTATAGTTCATTATTTTTTCAGTGTGTAGTCAGAACTTTCGCAAACAATTGTATTTGTTAGGGGATTGTTAATGATCAACAATAACTGATAATTAAATTTTTATAAGTGGTGGTGTGGTGTAGTGGTTGAAGTGCTTGCCTACAAAACCATGGTTTTTCGAGTTTTAAGATTAAGTGGCTTCAGCCCCTTCCAAAAAAATCCATCCAAGATGCCTCTTGAGCTCCCTCCTCCTGGGAAAGAGGACAACATCATAAAAAAGGTCAGGAAGTCCTCAACCGCTCACATCCTGGGAAAAAAGGTAGGAATCAAAGATTAGCAAGGTTCCTCACCTTTACACCAAATACACAGAGGGCGTTGTTTCTAGGCAACGACAGATGCCAGTCTCATTCATTATCCTAGGACCTGGTACAGTAAACCAATCATCTGCTTAGCTGGAATAACAGCCGATTAACGAAACTGATACAAGGCAAAAATAACAATGCGAAAACAACTGCAACAACTGCAACAACTCTTGTAAGATGGAGATGCTTTGTGGAAGCCAAATGCTCCCAAGAGGGGTAATGGAGAAAAATATTTTATAAGCATATATTATTAAAATCGACCATTATCGCAACCAAGTCACTCATTTGCTCTAACAACATCATAACTCACAAATGATATTTTTCAAGCTCATAATGCAAGATCTTATAATTTTTTGTCCTGTGATAAAAATTTATATGAATATTTCATCTACTCACTTTTAGAGAGATTATTATTATTTTATTTTTTAAATTGAGTATTTGGAACTCGTTTTTTAAAAACAACTACTTTGTTTGAGTTGTGATTTGTTTTATATTTAAACATAATATGATTGAAGGAACAACTAAATAATCAAAATGTTTTACATTTCTCTTTATTTTCAGGTAAAACTTACGTTCTTTAATTGAACAAATATTGAAACATTTTGAGTAAAACATACAAGTACGTATGAAAGACAAAAAATCTCATTTTTGTAGTATTAATATTTGCAATAGTTCTATTGCCGTATGAAAATCATGAAAATTTCTTCATTTTGTAAAAATCGCAAATCGTATGAAATTGGTGACTACCAATGCAATATGTTTTGGTAATCGTCAATTTCATGCGATTTGATAATTCTATAACATGAATGTGCTATTTAGGGGGCTTTCAAAAATTCATGGAAATTTTGTTTGACATCACTAGTATCAAGCAAAACTAAGTTTGTTTGTTTGTTTTGATTCAAATTTTGTATTTCACCAAAGTGAAACGTTGCATTATTTTAATGTAATTATATTTGTTTTTTGTAAGAAAAACAATTTACATTTAAGGCAAAAAAAAAACTATAAATATTGTTTGAGGAAACTAATATTAGTTTAATTAATATTAATAATTTTATAAGAAAAAATCCATTAATTTCTTTGATTATAAATTTTCTAATTTGCCTGTTTTTCTATTGCAAGAATATATGTACATGTGCATACATAATCAGACTCATTCATAATATTCATCAAATATTAACAAGAGGTTTGCAAAATATATTTTCTATAAAAATTAGTATATACTTACTTACCACATTGTAAACCTCTTAAGATCCTGAAACTGTTGGAAGTTCGCAAAAGATTTGTTTAGCACCAATGAAATGTCGATATATGGAGGACATCTAAGCTCAAAACAAATGATAAATTTCTTAAAAATTATTTATTGTAACACTAACGTTTGAATATAATTATGGACTTGTAGAATGCCGAGGCTATCGCGTAGTTGACACAATCTGGATGTCCAATTTTCACATACTATGCGTAGTTTGTTTTGGCAGTATTTCGCCAATAACTTCGCCGAAGTTTTTAATCGTCTTGGGCTTATAAATAAACTTTAAAGATAAGATCTAATGGGTTATATTGCAAATCCTGATATCTAATTATAAGGACCATTACATACAATTACTCGTTCATAAAATATTTCTTTGGATAAATTCGTGTAAAATGGCAAAACAATTTAACCACGTAGAGGTCAAATCGGTCACCCAACAGTGTTGACAATTCAAAGATGTAAACATCTAAAAAATAAATGCTTTTTATTGAAATGTTATAATACATTATACATACATATAAGGACAACAAAGGACCGAACTTCGAAAAATTGGGGGAAGTTGAATTTGAGTACATGAGCCTTACTTTAGTTGCTCTACAAAAAATCCCCAGAGTTTCCATCGATTTATGTACTGCTAAGAACGTTATACGAAGTCGAAAGTCACACATTTCTTACTTGAAAATGTTGAATTGTAATGAGAAAAAAATTAAAAAAAATTTTATTTTTACATTTTCTTAAATCATTTACTAGTTTTTTTTTGGCTACTTATCTCAAAAATTTACGAATTTTCAATAAATGGACGTAGATTAGGCCTACTGTAGGTACCACTTAAAAAAATGCAGATTTAGCACCACTAAACGACATCATTTCTGCACACTATGAAAAGTGGGTCTATAATGTTAATTCAAAGGTCGAAACATTATATGTGAAGCTCAGTCGAATACGACCGTCGACACAAAGGTTGAATATCCATGCCCTTGATCTGGATCGTTCTGTCAGAGTACAAGCTTTCACTCCGTATCGTATTAATCACATACGTATACGTTATAAAAAATTTTAAATAACGATGTATTGCGTATACGTATAATGGTATAAATACATACGAGTACAATTATATGTACTTAAAATTAATAATAAAATATATATAATTTTTGTAATCAAGCGTTAGGTCTTTTTTTTAAAAAATAATAATTTTATTCAATATTTCGACGCCTCTTTGGGCGTCTTCTTCAGGAAATTTTTTTATTAATAAAAAAAATTTCCTGAAGAAGAAATATTGAATAAAATTATTATTAAAAAAAAAGACCTAACGCTTGATTACAAAAATTATATATATTAAAACAAAAAAGGTCGAAAAAATAGTGTTAATTAATTTAATAATAAAATTTAATATTTTACTTGCATCTTAACAAAAAGTTATTCCTTTAAGATAATGAAATATATTTTAAAAGTGAAACACATGAAAAATAAAAATTAAAATTGACGTTAATATAGTTCGCGCGCGATTAAATAAAATTCTTATGAAGATTTTATTACTTTCATGACACGTGCTCTGTTAACCGTGTTTTTGGATAAATGGGAAGCGATAAATTATAAAGGGTTCTGTATATAATCTAAACTTTTCGAGATACTTGTATATATCGCAATACTTCTTTTATATGTCCAATAGAAAAATCTACTATAGCATTTTACAGTTAACTAGCTGACCCGGCAAACGTTGCTTTACCTTCAAATTTTATTTTTATTGGAAAGGTTTTATGCCAATCATTCTATTATAATAAGAAAGGCCACCAGTTCCATTTTTGAAAAGGGGCGTGGCATTGCCTACTTCCACAAAAGATGTATAGTATCCAGCTGACACGGCAGACGTTGTCTTGCATAATATTTCAAGCGATTAGGATATTAATCAAAGTATGAAATGAAAGACGAATAATAAAATAATTTCATTTTCTTTATTTTGAAATAACATTAATTTTTCTAATTTTATCATAATGCGATTTTATGGACGATATTTTTAGTTAACTCCTGCGGAGTATAAATGAATAAACTTGATGGTTTTCCCACGCGAGAACACGCCACATATAATTGTCCATGTGAAAAGGCCGGATTTTCTAGATCTAACCCACAAATCGACATAGTTTGTCCAATTTCCGTTATCAGGAGCAGAAATAATAGATTTTTAATTTGTGGTTTGTATGGGAGGTACCACGCCCCTTGTACAATCCCGCCCATATTTGCAGCAGCACATAAAAAATGCACACCAAACCGACTTACCAAATTTTGTTCAAATACCGTTATCAGGAGCAGAAATAATAGATTTTTAATTTGTGGTTTGTATGGGAGGTACCACGCCCCTTTGTACAATCCAGCCCATATTTGCAGCAGCACTTACAAAATGCACACCAAACCGACTTACCAAATTTTGTTCAAATACCGGTATTAGGAGCAGAAATAATTTGTGGTTTGTATGGGAGGTACCACGCCCCTTTGTCAAATTGGACCGAATTGTAAATCTAAACCAACCGGGGCGCCACCCAAACGCATACAAAAAAATTTATGCAGTAGAATTATATATATAAAGATAGAAATATAAAATATAAGTCAGTCCAAACTTTTCAAGCACTTGCATTGAGATCATGTATTCCCTCAATTTCATCAACGAAATCAAATTGTAATTTGTTTTACAAATTTCACATTGCAGAAGCGATCTTTTTTCCTGAAGAAAATATAATTTCTTCCCGACTATGAGCAGACTAGTCTTTTGTCAGTATCCGTCCATTAAAATCCTACCTTTAACTGACGCCAAGTTATAATAATGGGCCTAAATCTCCGATATAGGGGTGTTTTTTTTATTCCATTTCGCCATAAGGGGTAAAAAAATCACCTTTTACCACGACTTAGCAAGAAGAAATGTCCTACAAGAATATTTGTTATAAAATTTTACACCGAAACTCAAAATAAAAAAATTAGTCATCATCATATGTGAGGGATTCCAACGAAAGTAGGCGGATTACGTAAATTTTTTTGTTTTTTATAAAGCATCACTTATGTATATGCGTTATATGTGCCAAATTTCATTTCAATATCTGGTTCCGTACGGTAGTTATTAATTTTGACCACCTAAAACTTCGAAAAGTCACACTGTGCAATGACACATTGAATCGTTACACTTGTTATTACAATGGAATGGCTTCTAATATGTTTAAGAAACTTTGCGCACTTCTCGCTAAAACTATTTGTATTTGTGATTGTATTTGAAATAAATATCCCATAGAGATCTATTCTGTCACTTCAGTTCTCACATTAAGTGTTTTCTCAGTTCTAGCATTACAGATTGTATTTGTAGTAGTGGTCGGTCGTCCTTAGAGAAAATACAAATTTGACAAATGAAATAATTGTCTTCCAATGATAATTGCTTTTACATTATAAAAGTTAAAATTTTCTTTCACAGAACTTCTTTTGTCTCTTTGCTGAATATCAAACAAATTTATACTTGTGATGTCAAACGAATTTTTTGTGGAAAAAGAAAGCAAAACTCGTTAAAATAATTATGAGACAATAACACTGCCACCACCATCAACCGAAAAATATAATTTCGTAACACAAACAAAACAAATAGATCTTAAAAGTGCCACAAAGCAAAAGCCTTTTGGGCAAATTGCAACAATCTCTGGCACGTAGAATAAGACACTCGTAATTTGCCTTCTTGAGTCATAAAAGTAATAATGCAAACCTGAATGCGAGAATGAAACTGTCTGTTCTTTGATGGATGACTGTATATTTCGTAACGACCACTACTGCTGCGCTATTTCGGCATTATTTTGCGGTATAGTCACTTTAGCTCATCAACGTCATTACCGATGTAAAACAGCCAAAAAAAAAACACACACAAAAAAGGGCAAAAATAAATAAAAGACAGCCAGCAACTACAAATAAACAAAGCAAATGCCAAAAGACTCAAAAGCAAACATTTACTCACACTCTGAGCCGTTAAGGAGTCAACAGATTCAGAAGCATCGCCACTATTTGTCATGGCTCCTGCCACATTTTGTTGCTGATGTTTCCTTCTTGTTACCTCTGTACGTGAATGTTGGAAAAAATAGCAGTTATTTTATTTCATTTTGCTGTTGTATTATCGTTATTTTTTTCTACCTGAGTTTAAGAAAATTCAAACGAAAAGGTAAAAGCTCGAAAGTAAAACGAAAATGAAAAGAGATATAATAAAGCAGACAATAAACCGTTGAAGTTAGGAACGCTCAGCGCGCACGAACCTGAATCTGACAGTTTTGTGAATAAACACTATTGTATTGAAGGAAATTGGCCTGGGCGGAATTTTACAAAGACTTTAGTTTTTTCCTCCGTTGACTGAAAACTAAAACACAATTGAAAACTTGTTTCGAAATTTTGCATTTTTGTAGGACACCATGTAATACTAAATGGAGAATTTTGGTCATACCTAAGGAAGAGCGAGGGGTTGGTATTAACGCACTATGCAAAAATATGATCTTCGAGAAATACTTGTATATGTAAATGTGTTGTCATAATTGAAGAATGAGGAAAGGCTGATACTATATAATATGATTTTCATATTATATATAATATGATTTTTAACATTCTTCAATTATTCGTAGTTGTTTTAAACATGCTGATAAGTCCACTGAAACTCCAGTCCTGTCATTTCTGTGTAGTGTATTTCACTAATCCAAAAATACTGTTTTCATATGTGTGTCATAACGACTACTATACGACACCTTTTAAGAGATTTTCAGGGTTTAGTCCTCTCCGGCTTAGTACTAGCAATAATTATATCTTGGCTTATACTGACTTGACAGCATTGCTTTATCATCATAGCTTTTTTGACAAGTAATTCGATATAACACCCAGTGGGCAAGACTCAAAGGAAAGGGCTGTGATATGGTTTGTCTTCACGGACGGCTCCAAAATGGAACTTGACCTTTCGGTTTCACTTAGGTCACCCAACGCCTCCACTGTATTCTAGGCGTAGACATCATGTGTCGTAACGGAAACTACAAAAAGAATTAATAAATTTTATGAACAGTCTGGCCGCTTTTAGGGCTCTTAATTGATGGGTAGTTAAATCTTATTATATGCTGGCGAGCATTCAATATCTTTTCTAGAACGGCCAGTGTGAATTCCAGGGCATGAAGGCATCCAGGGTAATGAAGCGGCTGACAAATATGCAAGTGTAGACTAGGCTTTGGACCTGCTGATGTACTCACTAGGGGATATCTTTATGGCCTAGGTTGAGCTGTCAAACGGATCCAGGAAGTGTTTGCTAAAGGGGATGGAACAGAGGTGGTCCATAATTACCACTTGTAGGCTATTCAGTACTCTTTACCCTCCCTGAGCATCGGTAGCACAAGACGAGTCCTAGCTTTTGAGAAGCAGTCACTGCCCCTGCTGGTGGGCTTTGTTACGAGGCACTGTGCAATGGATTGCTTGTCGGTACGTCTGCGACTCCTCTATAATGATCAGTGGATGTTAAATACTTCTTATGCGATTGCCCGGCCCTGCAGGATCGTAAAAACAGACATCTAGGCTATCGTTTTATGTAGTACCTGAACTGTCTCATTGAAGTGTCACTGACTGGCTTGTTGGGCTTTCTGAAAAGTTCTGGCGAAATCGGATTCCAGAACTTCCTAGGGGTATGTAGGTTGTAGTTAGTCCTTTTGAATATCACAATGGGGCCCATTGCGCAACATAACCTAATAACCTACGGTTTGCTTACGCTGTAAATACGAGAACATAACACATATTAATAAATATGTTCCAAATGCAAATATGTACGTATTTATATTTGCCAGGTAGGAAATATGTCTTTAACAAGAATTTTGTATGTATTTAGCAAATATGTCACAGATGCTAAAAACATATTTATAAATATTTAATAACGCAAGGAGTCATATCGTAACATATTTAGTTAGGAATATACATATATCTTCACTCATTTCATTTTATTTTATGTATTATACTGAATAGAGCAGTAGACTGGAATTTAATTTAAAAAATAATGCAGAGTCTTAAAATTATATTTTTTTTTAAATTAAAATTTATATTAAAAGTCTAAGAAATGGCTGCTTATGTACGAGTATTTAAAACAGTTCCCCATTTATTAGGGTATCAAATGGTCAATTTTAAAAATTTTGTATCTCTTATTACTTGTTTTGCATGATTAATTCTTTTCGGTTCTTGTCATTTGCAATAGTGTTTCGCTTAAGGTACCCAAAAACATACTGACACAGTGCATCCGATTAAAGACGTATGAATATACTTTAAAGAAGAATATACAAGGAAACCAACCTGCATGTTGAGTTCAAATAAGTCAGTTCAAATGTCTTTCTTGTGGCGGTGTTCTCCGTTGACTGATTAAGCAATTGGTTGGCTGCATAAATCGTCTTAAGTTGTACGTATCCCTGTTTCTGTGTAACAATCAGAAACCAACAACGAAATCTACTTGAATATGCACCCCAGTTGTACTCGTATGTTCGCATTATTTATTCTATTGGATGTAGTATTTGATGTGTGTGCTCTGTGCTGTACTATTAAGTGCTTCTTAAGCTGGAATTATTTGTTAATTTTAGTGCTTCTTTATGCTGTGAATCAGCTTCGGATGAAAGAATAATGATTTCTTGCATTTCGCAGCATATAAGTATGTATGTTTTTTATTTTTATTTTATTACATATTATGGTTATTCGTTGCTAAAGAAATTTAATATTTTAATAAATTCATTAAGACACTTCAGGTAAGTGTAACACACAGATACGATTTGAAACAAATGTACATGAATTCATATTAACCATTTTGTATGAATTAGCAAATGATAAACGTATTATTAGGATGGACCCAATTTGTATGTACATACACATATTTATTACGTTAATATTATGCCGCTATGCCAGAGATGGGGAATGGAGCCAATGTTTATATGAGTTTTATCTATATAAGGCTTATCTGTATAAGGTTTATCTATATAAGTTCTATTATATAAGGTCTATTTATTTAAGGTCTGTACAGCTCTGCAGCAAGTACAATAATATAATACTAACGTGCACTTTGTTTGTGTAGACTCCCGCTCATATACGAAATAACATCTATTTGCAATGTGGTGTATCAAGGATGGTAAAGTTGCTACGTTTGACTTTTTTTTTGATAATTTTCGAAATATGATAAAGCTGAGCCAAATCTCGATTTGAACTTTTGCGAATCCTTACTGCTCTAAAAGTCTTAATGGCAACAGGAGAAATTTCAAAAATCTCTATTTTAGATATTAAAAGAAAAACTCGATTTTCAAATTTAAACTCTAAAATGATAGACAGATAGGTTGTGCGATATAGCAGCAGTACCCTAAGTTAAATTAAGATCAGCGGCATTTGCGGAATTTCAAATCGATATCAGCCTTTAAATATTTGCAGCAGCCGAGATTTTTTTTTTTGATTTTTGCAAAAAGCAGCATACAAACTATTCAGACTTTCAATTTTGATGCGATCAAAATATATTCTCGAATGACAAAAAAAAAGCGGCGTCGTAGTTGGAGCTTGTGCAGACCGATAATATCGGCAGCTTTGAGCTTCTGCTGCTGCATACTGAAAAAATCGTTAAAAAATGCTAAGCGATGTTTCCTTTCCATAAAGGTTTTTCTTACAGATCGCAAGCATTTTGGCATAGAGCGAACTTTCTAACAAAACTTGCGAATTTTTCTGGGAGGAAGTGGGGGGTAAACCCTTTAACCAGAAGAAAAATAATTAAAAATTCTGGCATGCTCGAAATTTCTTCTGGAGTCTATGCGCAACGAGTGTGTTCATTGATGATATATTTTCTTTTGAAGCCATATTGATGGCTTAAAATACATCTGTTCCCAATTGAATAGTCTTTGGCATTGCTGGTAAAAATTTTGTGCTAAAAAACAGAAATTTATAAACGTATTAATTGATATCATATTCCGGATATAACGATGTCATCTGACATTATGAATTTAATTTGCATACAATAGCACTCATAAACTCGTACCCGTTTTAATTCAAATACCTCAAAGTTTTTTATAAACAAATTCTGAATAACTACTGTCATCTTATTACTTTCCCTAAAATTACAAAACTTTTTTTGTTGCATATTTTCGTACTCATAAATCCTGTCGCTGTCGCATTCAAGTTGTATATTCATTTTATAATAAAATGTAAATTTCAAATATGTTTCATTAAAAAACACTTAACAGAAAGTGTCTTTTTATAGTTTTTCTTGACCTGTTTTCGAAATTCAGCAAATAAATTCATCCCAAAAATGTTGCACGAAGCACGTTTCTGAAGGGGAAGAATGCCAAGGAAGAAATAATCAGAATTTTATGCATTTGTATGCATTACCGTACGTACTTCTATTTTAACTGGCATAATTAAAAATTTGCATATAATGGCGCAAACAAAAACCTTTTACACATTTTCGCCATTAAGTCCAACAAACAATTTTACCATTAATTTTGTGTGTTCTATGTCAAGGTTTATTGACCTTTTAGTAATAACATGCCAAAAATTTCGTATGTTTTTTCCATCGTTTCTTTAGGGGTAGTACGTAAGTCTTGCCTTCTTTTTACTTTGTTTTTGTGAAATGTTGAAATACAGGGGCATGTTTTTTTCAAGTATTTTTGGAGTTTTTTCGTCACTACGACCAAATTTGCAACCCTTTAATCGCTTTATTATTTTTTCGTGAATGCAAACCCATAATTTTTCTAGAAGCGTGTGTTTGTGCAAGAGTGTGCAAAGTTGAAAATTTATTGCGTTGTCAAAAAATAGTACCGCTTTTCGTTGCAAAAAATAAGTGAAATATAAAGAAAAAATTTCAAGCAATTTCTGGCCGCCAACAACGAATATCATAGTACCCTTCTTTTGCAAATAAATAATAATAATAAATAATAATTTATTTTTTTTTTTTTTTTGCGGGTGAGCTGGGGAAATGCATTACTGCATTCATAGTGGATCGTCACCCACTATGATATGTCGGGCTCTCCCATATGGGCATACCGACTAAAACCCCACCTCATCTCTTTGGGAGATACTTCCACCTCGGGACCGCTTTCGCATTACTTCGAGGTGGCTCCCTCCTTGGTCAGGAGACCGCCTTCCGCATGCCTGCGTCCAGGCACCCGCTTTTTTGTTTGTTTTTTTTCTCTTCTCCTTTGTCTAGCTTAGTCGCTGTCCTAGCCTATCCCAAGCTGCTGTGTGCTCTATCCAGATCTTTCTTCTTAGCTCGAAGCACACATTCGACGTACGTTGCCACTGCATTCCACGCTTCCGCATTACTTGTCATCTTGTCAACAAGGTTTGCTGTCGTGATCAAACCGATTTGCATCTCCACTTGTTGCCGGCTTATGACCCAGCGTTGGCAGAAGAAAAACGTGTGTTCCGCATCGTCAACTATATCGCTTTCTTCGTACAAACAAAATGGTGTACTGCACTTTCCCATTCTGTGCAAATATTTTCTAAAATAGCCGTGTCCGGAGAGCATCTGTGTCAAGTAATAGTTCACCTCTCCGTGTTTTCTTTCCATCCATTTCTGTATATCTGGTATAAGTTTGGCTGTCCATCTACCGTTCCTATCTTCGGTCCATAGTGCTTGCCATCTTTCAATAGTTGCCTGTCTAGCATCTGGCAAAGGCATTGTGTCCGCTGTAGATCGTCTTGTGATAAATACTCTCTTGCGTTCCACTGCGTGAAGGTCGATTGGAAGCATGCCTGCTATCACAAAGACAGCGGATGCTGATACTGTGCGGTATGCCGATGCCACGCGCAACGCCGCTGTCCTCTGCACTGAGAGTAATGCATTTGCTCTTCTCTTGGTACTCAGCGTGTCTGCCCAGATTTCACATCCGTACAAAAGGACACTGTTGCATGCTTCCATCAGCAGCTTCCTTTTGCATGATAGAGGTCCTCCAACATTCGCCATTAATCTGCTCAGCTGTGCCGTTATCTTTGCCGCTTTTGTGGATACATATTGAATGTGTTGTGAGTATGTCAACCTCCTATCCATCCTTATACCTAGGTAGTTCACGCTTTCCTTGGTGGTTATTAAAACATCTTCGAACCGCATTTCTATCTCGGTTGGCATGTGCCGTCCTGTGAGAAACACCAACTCGGTTTTGTGTGTGCCTAGCTCCAGCCCATGTGAGTCTAGCCAGGCCCTGGTTCTTATCATCACTTGTCTGAGTCTCCTCTGGGCATCGTCCGTGTTCCTAGCTGTGATGACTGCTGCGATGTCATCTGCGTAGCAAACTAAGAATGTGTCCTCTGGCATTTCGATTCTCAGGATTTCATCATAGCTCGCGTTCCACAAATCTGGTCCTAAAATCGAGCCCTGTGCCGCTCCCGAGGTGACGACCATACTTTTCGGGCCCTCCTTGGTGTCGTATAAGAGAGCCCTGTCTTTCAAATAGTTACCAATTATCTTCATTAGATATGTTGGCACTGCGAAATTTCTCTTTAAGGCTTTCAACACGTCTGCCCATCTTAGGCTATTGAAGGCATTCCTTACGTCGAGAGTGGCGAGAAGAACCACGGGCCTGCTGAAATGGTTTCTCTGCTGGACAACTTTGACAACATCTGTTATCTCCTTCACGGCATCTATTGTACACCTGCCTGGCCGAAATCCATATTGTCTCCTGGATAAGCCACCCCCCCTATTGATAGCTTCTTCTAGGCGAGGCTTGAGTAGTTTCTCCAATAGTTTTCCTGCCGAATCCAGCATACAGAGCGGTCTGTATGATGATGGCAAGTGTGGTTCTCCTTTTCCTTTGCTTATAAGCACTAGCTTTTGTTTTTTCCACGGCTCTGGAAAAACGCCTTCCCTCAGGCAGCTATTATACATTTCTAAAAGCAATCTTGGTCGAGTAATTGCAATTTTCTTCACAACCTCGGCTGGTATTCCATCAGGTCCAGGAGCCTTTCCATTCTTGAGGGTTAGAGCTGCTGCCCTTAGTTCTTCTACGGTGAATGGGATAAACTGGGTTTGTGTTGCCACATCCTCCGTGTTGTAGATGTCATTCCTTAAGCCATGCTTAGGAAAGAGTGTTGTCACTATATTCTCCATTGTCCTTTCGTCCATCTCCTGCGCGGGGTTTTTAAACCCAAGCTTCTTCATAATAAATAATAATTGGTGTTATTAAATAAATGTGGCAGAAATATGATAGATGTATTAATTTGGATTCATATGAAATATATCTAAATATTAAGAAAATAAATAATAATTCTTTGTTATCAATGAAGTTTCCTTCTTAGGGCAGTTTTAAAAATTGTGTACGCTGGGAAAAGATGTAATTGTAGTAATTGATTGCAGCAACGCTAATATGCTTTCCACAATAAGTGTTTGTTTGTGGAAAGCAAGTTGTGGTTGATTTAAAATATTTTAAATATTAACATGTTATACTTAATATTGAAATTCATTATTTGGGATATTCTCCCCAACTAATCGTTAGAAACAATTAGAGCTTTTGCAAAATGCTAAAGCTACAATAAACTTTTGATATTAACATGTTATGTTTACATTTGCTCATCGAGAAACGTGCAACATGCTTGCGTTCAACAGTTTATTCATAATGCTAAGTCTTTCTAGTATAAATTATCCCAGAGTTTATTACAAAATCGTTAGTATAATTTATTGACTAGAATAGTTTTCTATAGCTAGTGGTGTTTTTGTTTGCTATTGCTGGTGCAACATTTTTTTGATAAATTTATAAAAAAGTCTAGCAATTGATCTAATAAAAAAAAATAATTCCCATATGGATTACGTGCTCTTTATCAGTAAGTTTGCGCTCATTAACTAACACTAAATTCCCATGTTTTTGTCTTTGAAAGAGCAAAAAATGTTGCACTTAATTTCAGAAATGAAAACGCCATAAGACCACTGCTTGAACCCCCTAATAATGGCATTTATTAAATTGTTTCGAATAATTGCAATATTTTTAAATTCGGGATTGTCATGCGCAGATGCATTAATTCGTCTCCCAAGACTCCTAAATTAAATTATAAATAAAAGAGATTTTTGGACAAGTGATTCTTGTAAAATTAGAATATTTTATCTAATTTGTCCAAATGATTGAACATATTTAAATTTATTTATTTGATCATACATTTATAGAGAAGTATCAAAATTGAGGGCGAGTATTATTCGAATATCTATCTGCATATGTATGTACTTAATATAAACACAAATACATGCATATCAATTGTTGCAACTGAAATGCACACACACATACACACATACACACACACACACGCATATTTCATCAGCAGTCAAAAATATTATGTTTAATATTCGCCTGAGTGATAGTAACATTTGGGTGCTTGTAATAAATTTCAAATAAGATATAATTGTATGTTTGATAAAAAGATAAATATACCCCATTATGACACACTAAATATACTACAGTTATTCTGCAACATACTGTTGCAGCACTATTATTAATTTGGTTAAAATAAATTGAATTTTTTGTTTGGTTTCCATCAGGATAAACATATGCGAATGTCATATTAAGCAAAATATTACATCTGTCCCTTATTCGTTATAATTTATTTATTTAGTAACACTAAGACTTATTTATTATCTGCACGTTCGTTAAACTCTTGAAAAATATCTAATGATTTAAATTTCCTAAATTACCTCATCTTTTCCAATTTCGTCCTCCGGTCCTGGTTGACCTCCTTGAACTAAATATCTTTTATAAAAGAGTTTTGCATTTAATTTAATTGCAACAAATATTTGAATTCCTCCAGTAATGTTCATCATTTACAACTTTAGGGAATTTGTATGTATACGAGTACATTTTGCCAATGTCTAGAATGGTTGCATGATGAATATCATCAAAGTTAAACATTTGTGCGAGTCTTTAATGTCAACTTTTGCGTACAAGTGTATGTGAATCTTACCTCTGGTGTGTAACACAACAAAATTAAACAAATATTGGAAATTAATACTTTTGTTCGCATGGTGTGACGCATTATCCCCACTTGATTGCTTAAGTAAATTCATGCTAAACTACAACTTTACACATTTTGATGAGCTTCAGGAACGCATAAGTAGTTTTCTTTGGAAGAAAAACAAGCCGTGCTGACCAATCTCAAATCAAAATGCTTAACAAGATTTCCCAATTTCTAAATAAACTGTAAATGTTGCAGGCTTTGCTAATGGGGTGTTCTTTTCTACAATAAGTTTAAAATTTGTTGCCATTCAAATCGAATCTTGTGAGGGAGTTAAATTTGTTTTAAATTACAGTGATAAATACAAGTTTTTTATAAACATATGAAACAAATTGTACACCTTTTTCAGAAAAGAAAAAGTGATAAAATGTTATATTTATTATTATTCTTAATGAAAGGCACGATCCATAAGATTTTTGAGGTGCGCTATGACGGACTTAGCCTGCGTTTAAAGCCGATTGGTTTGTGCAGTGGGAGCTCCTAACACTTTGATATTATTGCTGCAACGTGATGTACCCAGGGCTGGGCAGTATTTGAAATACATGTATTTGAAATACGTATTTAAAATACAAATACGTATTTTGTATTTTAAATACATACAGATTTGTAAGTATTTTGTATTTTAAATACCTAACCTGAAAGTAATTTGTATTTTGTATTTTAAATACATGATCAGCAAGTATTTTGTATTTTGTATTGTAAATACCGCAACCCATGTATTTTTTCCAACACTGGATGTACCTTAGTCTGGTCGGAGTTTTTAATTCATACACTAGCTTATGATTCCACCCAGTAAAGCTGACTAAACTCGCTACAGTAAAGAAAATCAGGCTTATTGATAGACTAGCACACTACACAATTTGGGGTAACCAGGAAAACCGCATATATCACATTTTGCCAGTTAAGACATTATCTGTAGAGGGAGGTAAGTTTTTCATGAAATTGCAAGTTTTTGCATTTAATGCCAAAATAAATTCTATATTGTGGATAACTCTTATAAAATTTGATCCTTTAATTGGGAAAATAAGCGTATATTAATTAAGTGTCAACCCATTGTTCGGTATTTACTTTTTTTTTCTAAAAAAGTGTAACATTTTATGCCCTTTCTAAGAGAATAAAGGTAATTTAGTATTCCTGAATAAGCGAAAACTTATATACGAAAGAGCACGAAATTTTCTGGCAGATAAATTTTTTAAATAGGAACGATACTCAGAGGAGCATTTGACCCAAAAAGCTGGCCAAAATTATTAAGCGTGTTTTTTGTTTTAAAAGTTTAACTTTTTTTTGATAGTTTTAGCTTTGGTTTGATAGAAAAAAATTTAGTGGCAGATTGTTATTGGGTTAGTGTTATTTTTACAATAAAGTATAAGGAAAAGTGCCTTATGAGCAAAAATAGAAAAAAGATAAAATTTTCAAAAAATCACCAAAAATAATGACGCATACTTGCGCAAACTTTTTTCTTTCTTCTTAAATTAGAGACAATATTATTGTAGAACAGCTGCCTTCACTTTCAAAAAACTTTTCCTTTATAAATATATGTAGTTTTTTTTATAATAATATTTTTAAAATAAATATTTGAGATAATTTTTTCTTTTTAAAAATTGAAAATAGCTGCTGATGAAATCTCTCAGGTAAAAAAAAATCAATGTAATACCACTATTCGTTTAGCCACAAAATAATATCATGTAAATATCTTTAAATCGAAAAAATTCACTAAAAACGCATGCAATTTTCTTCACTTTCCTGACTATAACAGCGCCCCACATCTACAAATCTTAACTTACAATCTTTAAAATGCGCGATATAATGTAGAATTTTGTTTTCTATCGATCTGCGTAATTACTTCTTAGGATTTCATCAAATTAATTTTTGCCTTTTTGGCCAGCTTTTTGGGTCAAATACTCCTCTGTGCGATAAATAGATTATTTTAAACAAATCGAGCAACAAAATAATATACTCTTTCAGAAAATAAAACGTTATTACCCTATAGATTGAGTATTTTCAAATAGGGTGGGATTTTGGTACACTTAAATATCCGATATTGAAGGTTCCATCTTTCAACTTCTACTTTTTAAGTATTGAATTAAAAATAATAATCACTTTTTTCTGTTAAATTGGAATTTTTACCACTTTTTACGAAAATAGCAATAACTGTTTGACTTTGACATTTTACTGCGAACTGAGTACATCAACGTATATGTGCGAGATTCCTCTAGTGAGTGATATAGAACTTTATCTTCTTTTATCTGGGAAGAGTTTTTATGATGAAAAATTAATTCATAAATTCCAGTTAAGTGCCACTTTGAATACATTTGAATCCAATGTGCAAGAACCTTCGCTACAGCGAACCCTATTATAACGAATTCTTGTATGAGCTACTATGAACTACTTTCCACGATATCACCAACTCCAAAATTTCATAAATTTTTACTCTTTTCTAACGTACACTTACAAAATATTTCTGAAAATATAAATTTCTACTAGATGATAAAATGTTTAGTCCAGCGAATAAAGAATTAAGAAAATAGATGAGAATCAAACATAAAAGTTAAAAATGTACATATTAAGCGAAAATTTTGATTTCTATGAAAGAAAATCTTTCTATTTATCTAGTTTTTATAACCACAAGACTCTCGTACAACAAACGATTATTTTCCGGAATCATGGAGTTGGAATTTTACAATTTTTAACTTCAATTATGGTATTTGCTATTGTACTCGTACTCGTATTAGCCATAATAATAAACACTATATAAAATTTAAGGTTTTTATGATGCAGCTCAATGTCAACATCCCTTTATTTCTATAAGTATATCCCGTATTATTTGAATTTTTAAGATCTCTATCTATTACGAATCATGAGGTAGAAGCCTGTGATAGTCATATAGACAGACAGACTAACACATGAACAAACGTACAACTGAACGTAAGATATTGTTTTTTTATCACTCTTTAGGTACGGAATCCTAAAAACGAACTTATATACTCGTATCTATTACAGAGCAAATAAAATAAATTTCAATCTGCTACAAGGAAAACTAAATAAGACATCATGAGATTTAAAAGGTTGTAAAAGTTTATTAGGAAAACTTACCAATACTTACTTGTATATTTAAAACAGCATGTTCCCATATTGCGAAGTTTTCTTTAAGCTGCTGCTTTTCAAAACGGAAACTATGAATGTTGGTTACATGCAAAGTTAATTAAGAAAAAATAAAAAGTTATCAGCTGAAAATGTCGTTATGGAATTGAAGCTTAACAAATTAATTGATGGCTTTGCTCAATCAAGTTCCGCTTGGATATGATAATCGAAAGGCTTTTAGCATATTAATTTATTCTTCAGCAGGACTTGAGACGGAGAAAGTTTCTGATAAAAATTTAATTTATGCTATTTTCCATAGATGGCTAATAGCAATAAAAAGTGTCTTTATCTATTGCAAATAATGCCTAGTGGAATAATTATAAATTATTAAATATACAATCCACTACTTCTTTAACTGAAAATCAAACTTGGACAGCTCAGCAATAATGTTTCCTGACAACAAAGTCATTATTAAGAACCTAAAATCGATAAATTGGTTTTCTCTTACACTATGAGTCATATGAATAGGATCACAAGAATAGACCTGACTGGTATTTTTTTCTTTTACATGTTTTTTTTATATTATACATGTACTTAATAGATTATAAAACAAACAATTGTAACAATTGTAAACTATATGTATATTAAAATGAAATTTGCATGATGTGATATTTTTCTCTTCATTACATTTGGCTTCCAAAAAGCATCTCCACCTGTTATTTTTGCCTCGTATAGTTTCGTTAATCGGTTGTAGGTCTCCAGCTAAGTAGATGGTCTGCTGTAGCAGATGTAGGATAATGGGGCTGCCATCTGTCGTTGCCCTCTTGCTAATCTTTGATCTATACCTTTTTTCCCAGGGGGTGGTGGCTTCCTGACCTTTGTCATGATGGGCTTCTTGGATGGATTTTTTTTAGAGAGGGTTGAAGCCTCTTAATTTTTATAAACTATGGTAAAAAAATTGTGTTCTCTGCCGGGGAACGAACCTGAGGTACTTGGTTTTGTAGGCAAGCACTTTAACCAATGTCCCACGCCCACTTTATGATGTGATATATTAGAGGAGAAAAGTTGGTCTAAATCTAGTCTACAGGGTAGATTTATCTCTTTGAATTACTTTACATATCATGTATTATTCCTTATGGGTTATGGGTTTTGATGGGTTGAATGTGAATTAAAGTTATTTACACGAATCATGTACGAGAAAAGAATGCGAGAATTTTGTGATTATTATATCAGTTTAAAGCAATTTTAAGTAGCTTGAAATTTTTAAATTTACGTTCACGAATTCTTTATTTTTTCTTATAGCCTTTTATAAATTGGTTTGGATTGAAAAGTAGTTCAATATGATCAGATGACAAATTTTTTTTTGTTTTTTTTTTTAAATACGGTTGCGGTGTAAATGTTCATGATTGGCTCGGAAGTTTTCGAGCCAAGGCAAGCCATGCCAAATGGTTCAATTTTCGTCTTTCTTTTATAACATTTGAAGCTGTGAGCCGAAATTAGAGCACAAATTTTCCTCAGCACGGTCTGCCATCTCAATGAACTTGTGCATTAACCACCTGTCGTAAGTTCTTTCAAAGAAAATTCTCATACTTTTCTTGTTCCTGAAGATGAACTCCTACTAAGAATGTAATAAATGAAGTATGAGCTTATGTGTTAAATTGTTGCAAACTGCGGCGACCGCTGGCAAACTCGTAACTTACTTTCCTCTAGTCTAATATGCAACTGACGTAAATATTTAAGCGACAATAAATCGCAATGTTATTAATTTTCACGTAGTCAACAACATGTGAAGTCTTGTGGAAGTCAGTCCTGCAGTTTGCAAACTACCAGTACAATACATTACAAACTGGCCTTGCTGCTCATCCACAGAATGCAAATAAATATAAAAAGTCTAAAATCGTTTTTTTCTTCACAGAATCGCTATTTTGAATATTTTGAAAAAAATCTAAATCTCGTTTTAATTCACACTGACAAAGATTCTGTTTGTGCACAATCAAACAAAAGTAGAGTAGCATGATTCCAAATTTCATTTTCTCATGTCCGGCGACTTTAGCTCTTTTCGTAAAAATGTCACAATAACAAAGTTCTTACTTGACGCGCACAATTTCGTTAAATGTTTTCAGAGCCATGTTAAAGTGTTAACTGGGCTCTGTTAAACACTACTATTTTGTGTCTAGGGTTATATGTTTACATCTTTATCTTTCTGCAGACAATCAATTTAAAGAAATATAATAACCCTATTCCTATGATCAGTAGTGTGTGTTTTTTTCTCCCATTTTGTTAGTATTTGCTTTTGTATTTGTTGTTGGTTCATACTTTATTTGCATTAATGTTTCCTTGCAGTGCAATATTTGTGCATCGTTATGGGGAACGGCAGCAACAATAATAACACAACATGGAATGATATGATGCACTTGAAATGATGCACAGCACATGTTAAATAAATACAAGGGAGTAGTTATACATGAATACTCGTACAAGTGATACGAGTATTGGGGATAAGCTGGCAATGCATGAATGGCAGTGGTGTACTAGTGCTTGCTAAATTGTTGATTAGCAGCTATCGGGTATTTGCTCTTTGGATAGTCGATTCCTTAAACTTGAATGGTTTTGCCAATAGCTTTGTGCCCAAACTAATCGCAATGACTATCAAAAATATTTAGGTCGATTCTTTAAATCTAAAAGGGAATGCTACCACTTTCGTTGCACTAATTGTATATATATGTGGAGCTTAAATATGTTATTCATATAAAGACTTGGTTAATGCGCTTCACGTAGAATAAAAATCAAATTGTTCAACCCCAGTATAGTTGGAACCCTTTGTATACATATTCCTCTCTAACAACTAAATGAGATAGAATCATTTCGTAAGTAAGTTTCTTTTATTATTTTTGTTTATCAGTTTAGGGATTGAAAGTTTGGTTTACACAAAATTTTCCTCTCCGCTTCAACTCAATGAATCCGTTTAAAAATCGACCCGCTGGACTGGTGATATGCTTTGATATTCCTTGATAGTTTTTGTGGTATGATTACAACCTAAAATTTTTTCTTCAAGAAACGACAACTTTTACTTCAGAAATCATTGCCCTTATTATGATTGTCGACGTCGACGTAACACCAAGTCGACATCAATATATTGGCAATTGTCGGATCGTTATCGAGAACTATTAAATATTATTGATAAGATATTACTACTACTATGGCTTATAAAATTACAATTGGCCATCAATATTAGTTAATTATTACCTATAAAGAGCTCAGAATTGCTGTCTTTTTTCACTGTCGACTTGATGTGATGTCGACGCGACAATCGTAATAAGAGGGGATATTTTGTTAAACAAAATTTTGTTTTGGGGTAAAATGTTGAAAGAATGAAGAAGATTTTTTTAATTAGCTTTAATTTCATGTAAGTCATATCCCTTAGTCCTTCCTGGTTTGAACATAATTTGAACTATTTCCTCCAAGAAACTCAAATATCACATTAAAATGTATTTTGCTAAAGAAAATATAGCTTTGGTGAAAAACGTTGAAAGGACGCGGAATGCCTCTTAATAAGCTTTTTATGTATATCTCATTCCGTAGTCCTTATTAGTATAAACATAACCTTAAATATTCCTTCCAAGAAACGTAAGGTTCACACTAAACATAAATTTTTGCTAAAGAAGATTTAGCTTCAATCAGCTTTAATTTGCTGTGCATCACATCCTGCGGTCCTTCCTGCATGTGACCACAACCTAATTAAGTAAATACTACTGTGTGTATATTTTATGAAAAGGTTGCACAAAATCAAAAGTTTTTTGATTTATATTGTGCAAAAAGGAATATACTGTAATGTGTTTACTATATTGGGCAATACTGATTTCCCACCAAATTGGGGGACAATATTATTTTTGTATAATTTAAAATTATTTAATGCGAAAATGTTTAATATGTTTAACTTTTTATATATCATGAAATATTTATTTCACAGTGAATATACATATGTGTGTAGATTTTATTTACTTTCACACATATTGTAGGAAAAAATGCGGCATATTTAGTTTAAGAATATTGAGCAACTTATTGGGTAGTGTGGAGAAAAACGACGGTAATAAAGGCAGTAAACTACCACCTATATTGTAATCTAAGGCTAATTTAAGTAATGATTTTATTTTAACGCAAACGTTGACTAATTATTGATTCGGTGTCATGAGTATATCATAAGTATACCCATAAGTATTCTTCAAGGATCACTTATTGTCTGATATATGTATGCTTCCATTCATTCATACAGACGTATATACATATTTAAATATATAATTTGGGGGATTCAAACGGTGCGCTATTAAGTCATATTGTCATAATGTCTTAATATTTTAGTATGGTTTAAAAAAATTGTTTTTGTGCTGCAAGCAAAAAAGTCATAAAATAATAAGAATTTTTCACGCATGTTAATTGTTTTGTCATAAAATAATGGGAAAAACCTGAGCCAAAAATTAAATGTGTGCACACAAATCCAACTAAAAAATGGAATCTGCTGGAAGAAAAGTCGCTAATAGAGATTTTGGAACCCCAAAGTGGAGGACACTTCTGCGGCTAGTTAGCAAACTAGCAACATTTATTAAAAACCCTTCCTCAGTTTGTTGTTCCTCGTCTTCATCACCTATAAGGAGATGAATTAAAATTTAAATGGATAGATTTTTGTATACGCATTATGATGTCCAACATGTATTTTTCATACAAACTGTGTATTATTTTAGTTTTTTCGCTTGTTTTTGGCATTTTCAAACAAAATTTTTATAAAGGTTTTAATTTCTTTTCTTTGATGTGAAATATTTATAAATGTTTTATGTATGTTCATATCAGCTGACCGAATTCTGAAATAGCATCCTAAGTTCTGACGGGTTGTTCATAGTAGTCATATATTTTCGTGCTAGTATTTTATGACATATGACTTTATGACTACCGTTTGAATCCTTCAAATATATATTGATTTAAATAACACATAAATCGAATATAGTGCCCTCTTGAATGATTAAAGCCTGCAGAGAAAGGACATCCTGGCGTTATTTTATATTTAAAAGAATATCAGTCTATTCATGCAACACCAGCTGAAATTAAGGAAGGCGGTCATACGTACTCGTACGTTAAGAAACTTTAGAAATAGTTGTTTTGCCTACAAAAAAAATATCCGTTAAAAGATAGTGCTCTAATCTTTTAGCGGTTACCCGGTTATCGAGTAATAAATCTTAAGCGAATTTATCAACACTACGATGTATATGTATATGCGTATGCACTTATAAGCAAATATACATACTTAAATGAAATTATTCGTATTTATTTGTGTATGTTTTTGCATGCAATTTTATATAAATACTTCCCCATGTTGAACTACAACTGTTGCAATGTAAAACGAAACAATGAAATTTACAAACAGGAAGACAAACAAACAACCACCGACTGGCTGAGCGAAACAACAACCAATTGTAAAATGAAAATAAAATGTAATATATTAAATCCTTGGAGAATATAAAACAAATGTGTATTGATATTCACATGTTCGGATATATATTTATATAAGTATATGTATAGTATGTACTCACACATTGATATGATTTTCATAGTGGCAATATGGATGACATCATACATTTTTTTCCTTAACACGAAGTTGTGAGAAGACTTCTGCTTTTTCCCAATGGATTTTATTTAATCATTCGAGAAAATAGATGTTTTAAAGCTCCAAAAGGGTACAGAATAATTCGAAAAAGTTTTTTAATACAGAGGGACTAAGGAGCTTTAAAGATTTTAATTAATTTTGTTTACTCTTTTGGATTAATTTTTTTTTTTAATTCGAGCCATTGCTTGTTCACTCTTTCATATTGATCTTGATTGATCTTGATTCTAATAGGTGTTTTTGCGTCCTTTACCGGACAACCAATCTTTGTAATAGTTGATTTACGAGTATCCCCTGGCCAACATGGTTTTTGTTTATCCCATAAACAAGAAGTCGACATCAAAGTGCGACTTAAATTTATTGCATTTTTGCGATTGAAAGCTTTCTTAAAAAGGGACTTTTTTATACCTTTATAAGTGGAATATGATGTTGTTCCAAAGTGCGCTGCGGCTTCGCATTGTGGCAGGGAACAGCACATACATACATCCGGATAAATTTGAGTGATAATCTTTTTCAAAAGGATTTTAGGGTAATATGTCGTTTGCAGCTGAGTGGTATGAAACAATAACTTCAGAGTAGTTAACGATGGAAAGTTTAGTGCTATCGAACTACACGATCTGCTCGATTTGTGCGAGTAATTTCTGCAGTATAAATATTAGATACAAATCATGATCCCAAATTTTACTAAAATGCTTATTTTATTTTATATATTTTTTTATTTTGCGTCCTACAAAGCACTAAATTCGGTACGTTGAAATGGGGTTTTCAGCGGAGCCTAACAGAAATGCTTATTTGCTTCCCGAATGGGTACGCCCGATTCGGACTGAAATTCCTGCATTCAAAAAACATCGAACACGTTATTATTTAAGATTTTATAAAAGTTGATAATTTAGCTGAAATGCCAAAGGAAATATGACTTCCTAAAGGCGTACATAGAACATTAGCGCCACATTTGCATGGATGAACCCATATAATAAGAATTTATTCAAATATTACCTAAAGCAATGTAAACATACATAAAGTGCAATTCTCAGATTGCACTTCAACCACTGTCTTCTGTTGCAATAATGGCAAGCAACGCCTGCAGGAGTAGACTTTACAACAAACACACTGACTCTGACAGAAAAAACTTGCACACAAAAATATATACATGCAAAAATATATATATATATATATATGTATGCATATGTATGTACATCTGTATAACCATACGAGAAATGTCTGAATTGTAAACGAGTAGTGTACACAGGAAGATACACTCATCCACATGCAACTGAAATGCCTACCAAACGTATGAGTAATATGTATAATGACAACAACAAACAGCAACAACAACAACAGCAACACTATGAAAGAACAAAAACAAATAACAATGCAATTCATAACAACGTTGAAAACACAAAAACAAAAACGGGCACGAGAACGAAAATATGAGATTGTATAAAGAAAAAATAAGAGAAAAAGCCAAAGCAAAGAATTGAAACCACTGCCGCCGCCAGCTGTGGAAATACTATGAAAGAGAATACGAGAATTACGAATGTATCTGTACCTAATACCGGTGGTTAAATTATTTTTTTACAGCAAATATTCTTACAAACACATTCGTGTACCATGTAGATGACATTGTGTTTCTAACCGGTTGCTAAAATACATACTTATATACATGTATAAATACTTATATTTACGTCAGACTGACTAGGTGAATGACTTACCCACAGACCGACCGACTGACTGGGTTTATAAATAAACGTATGAATGAATTACTGCAACTGTTGTTTGTTGCATTGTTTGTGGTAGTAGAAGACTTTGTTTTATTGCATATTGCTTGCTTGTATGTATGCATGTATTTTCTGTTTTGCTTTTCATAGACTCTGCTTTGACTGTCTGTCTCATCCAGCGAATGCAGCCTACCATAACCTACCATAATATGGAATACATTGTAGCCATTTTTCAGCCTCATGCATTTATACATTCTCTTCTTTTACTCTCTTTTTCTCTTGCACTTATTGTTAAGGGACCGGCAGCGTTAAGTTGTGTTAAATACTCGAAATCAGGCATATTTACATGTGCAAGTACATACTTGTTCAACAGAGACACGTTTGATGTATGATGTTATGAGGCTCGTATGATAGGGTTTGATATGAAATGAATATCCATCGGCGAGTATTGGCTGGTTAAGTATTTACATAAAAATAGAAGTAATTCGTCATTTTGATTGCTTACAAAAACTCATTAGTGTATTTTACAAATTCCTAGAACACAAACTGACAAATTTTTTTTTTTTTTTTTTAATTTGAATTACATCTATATATCTACATATCTTGGGGAAATCTGTTCTCAGATTTGTAAATAGTTTTCTTTTATAAAAAAAGTAATCGTTTCCTTAAATCTATATAGAGAATAGTGTTGTCAACTATTCGACATATAAAAAAAACAATTTTTAATAATATAAAATCCTCTCTTTTTAAGAAATTAATTTGTCAGTTATTTATTTAAAATCCGATTAGAATAACCGGGCTCTTGGGTTTTTAATCATTAATGAAAATATTAGAGTTTTTGCAAAATGTTTTGTTTGTTGTGGCTTTAGCTGTTCATATGCCTACATTTCATTTGTCGCTAAACCAAATCATCAGTTTGAAAACATTCAACTTCGTATGCCAAAATAATTAAATATTAAGTATTAATAAAAAATATTTATGAATTCTAAATTTTAACTTTTTATTACTATTTTAACGAAAAAAAACTCAAATCTGAACATTAAACTGGAAATTCAATTTATTATACAAAGATTCATTCAAATTAATATATATGTACATAGATGCATTGTGGAATACCGTGAATAATTGGAATAAAGTACACCCAATTCCATTCAAGTGGAATAAAGTACACCCAATTGCAATTGTGAATTATTCTACAAAAGTTTGAAAACCAAAAATAGAAATAGTCTGTGAGGCATTTTCGCCACATCCTTAGTTATCATTTATCCGCAACTTATATTGTGGAATACTCACACCCTTGTCTTCATTTTCCATGTGGTCGAGATGAGTCATAACTAGGAATATGACAAAATATGGCCAAAATCCCTCACAAACCATTGGAAAACCGTTCACACTATATTGAATATGTTGCCCACTTGTAGGTAAAATATATTTAACTTTGAGTTAAACAATTGATGACGTAAGCTTTTACGTCGAAACATATTTATATCAGAGACGAAAACCAGAGCGTCTATCTCATGCTCTACATTGGTACCGTTTTAGGTATCTTCGGACTCCTATTGTTGTGGAACAAGCCAATCCAATTCATATTGAAACAACTTGCAGGATACTAGAGCAGTGTTGTTAGATACCCTGCTTACAATTTCCTTTTTATTTTTATATAGCTTCAAGTTTGCCAGCAATCGCTGTAGCTTAGACCCATTGTGATAGTATAAGTTCCGGATTCTAATTATCTCCTTAAGACTTGCTATCTTAAGGAGATAATAAATATAATGCAAAACTATTACAACAATTTCGAGCGCCATACCTGTCATAAACAAATTTCAACCACAGGTATCACGTGATTCCTACAAACAATCAGGCCTGAACAACTATTGGGTCACACTAGTACCCGTGGAGCAAGATGACACTCTACTCTAGTCAACAGTAAATTAAAAGTTCTTTCAATTTATGACTCCGTACATCGTGAGGTATCAGTAGTACCTCCATGCCACGACACACAATACCTTTGTTAACCCGTTGGAAGTCACTAAGGACATTCTATAATTTTCTGTAAGTTTTTCACAAAGGATCCCTCATCATCTTTGCCGTTCTTTGTTTTCAGAACTGCATAAGCCCATTACTAATGATTTTAAGCTATTTACCCTCGATCGCTTTTAAGCAGTGGTTTCTGTTCTTAAGCCACAGCACCTGGAAGTATAAATGTTGGTATCAAGAAAGCTCAAAAGCCAGCCACTAGCGCTGACCCAAACCCTCCGACTTTAAGCAACAAGCTTCTTCGTGCGATTTCAGTTTCAACCACAACCAATACGTGATAACCGAAGCTACATGAACAGTAACCAGTCTAGGACAAGCCTAGGGACTACTGGTTTTTATGGCACCATATCGGTCTCTGTTGAGCTGTGATTTGATAACCGCCAAAAATTGATTGGAGAAAGTCAATTTCCCCAATTTTACCTCATTCAGGAACGAGCAAGTCTAACCTGATTTTACTCTTAGATTATAATTATCTTAGATTGCCTTCTTCTTTCAGGGATTGGGTATTATGAAGCGTAAAAGTTTTTACCTGTTATGAGCAAAAGGTAGCGTGTAGGGGTTGAATCACCTGCTGTCTGTGGCACAGTTGATCCCTAACAGCTGGACCGATATATTTGTTAGAAAGGCGATTTGATGAAATCATAAATCCTTTCATAATAGTTTAGAATCCTGATTTCTTAAAGCTATATCTTCACCATGAACCACGTACACGCAATATTCGTATGAACACTAAGCCACGAAGCATTCGTGTGATCATCTATATTTTTAGGTTAATCTATATCATCGTGGGTATCCATAGCACCGTTTTTGTTAACGTAGAGACCAATTTCAATATTTTTTCAAAATGTGTCTATAACGGAAAATTTGTTGAACACAAACGCAAATGTCAGTGGATTATAAAATTGAAAAATAGCGCAATATTATTTCCCTTGTACTCTCTATTCCTCTATCGACTCTTTGCCATATCAAAAACGTCATGTGGTGTTTATAAATTCATTTAAATGTTCTACAGTATTTTTTTGTTATTAAGAAATACTAGAGGCTTTTCAAAAAACGCACCTCATCTTCTTAAATCCTTTTTAAAATACAACCAGTTTATTTGTCATTAATAAAATACAGAAAATAAAAAAATAGGTTAGGTTAGGTTAGGTTGATTGGAGGGGTGTGATAGCCCATGCCATACGACATACACTTAAGCCAGTGAAGGCTTGTTGTGCGCTCCCTTTAAATATCAGACACAAACTGCCAGAGTTCTGCGGCAGGATTCGAACCTGGGACCTTCGCACTACGAGTCTAGTACACTACCTACTAGTCTACGAAGGTCAGTTAAATAAAAAAAAAAAAAAAAAAAAAAAAAATTGTATATAAATTTCAATTATTTATTAAGCGCGCACATAAATTACAGCGAATAAAGACTTTTTCTATTATCTTCTTGCGTGATTTTTTTCAAACTGAATATCTTTATTTAAAACTGACGCCAATAAATGTCTAACTTCACATTGAAATGTTAATAAATTGCATGATTAAGTAATAATCAGTAATGCGATTCTCTATAAGAAAAAACAATAAATAAATTTACATTTAACAACTGTGAAATACATTGAGAATGAAATAAAACAGTGTGATCGATTATGGAATGTTTCGCAAAACTAAAAATAGGACAGAATACTCAAATTTAGAAAGTTGTTTTCTCCCACTGTACATCGAGCATTATTTATTTCTTTATTTACAATTCAATTACATATCAATTTACTAAGCATATAATTAAGATCTTTGTTCAGTGTCTGGTGAAAGTCGAAGGAAAAACTAGCCAGAGAAAACGAAGTCAATAATATCCATACCTTATGTACCGAATCCCAGTAAAAAAAATAGAAGGAATGACATTTTTATTGCTTCCAAAGCATCCGTTTGTGCATATTTTTCTACTTCCCAAGATCCAATTGATAAAATTTAATTTTATTTCCTTTTTTATTTATTTCTTTTAATCTACATAAAAACACTACTTTTCTTCAACCAATAATGATAAAATTACTTTTATATACGAAAAAAAAAACAGAAATCGCGTCTAATGGCGAACTTTTACACCTCATAGATATGGAGTTTATTGTCAGTGGCAAATAAAGAACCTTAATTTGATATAAAATTAATTTATATGCATAGAAATCATAAAAAGTTTACTTTCCGTAACATAGTAACGATAGCTTTCAAATCGATGAATAGGAATCGAAATAGAATATCCTTCAATGACAAGCATGTGTTAAAATCATTGGGAATGATCCAAGTTTGCTCTACTTCTGGATTCTAATCTCACCATTTTCATTACCTCTTTGGAAGGTATTTTTTTTTACTGGGAAGTAGTGAAAACTCGGATCTTTTGCAACGATTTTGACATAGGTTTGCACTAGATCCTGTTCATCACTATGAAGTCATGTTAAAGATGTTATAAAAAAGTGATTTTTAAGCACTTCAATGATATTATTCATCCCATAGTATATTTTACATTGTACTCATTACGCACTATGTTTTTGTCCTCATAATTTTATTTTTTTTATTTATATTTTTGTCGACTGGAGTTTAACACGAAAATAAAATAAAATTGCATTTCTGGGGCGTAGAGAATTGACCTGAAACGCATGAAGAGCCATTGACTGTTTGGTGCGGCAGTTGCAGTAGAAAAGTAATTGGCTCTTATATATTTTTTAAGACACTAATGGCGACCTTAAATCATTTATAGGCAGACTCTAAACGAGTTTTATTGCCGCAAGTTGCTCCATTGGATCTCTATCATTTTTGATTTCAACAGGACGGAGCAACCGCTCACACAGTTTGGGCAACGGCGGAGATATTGAGACACCAATTTCTAGATCGAGTGATGCCCCATTTTGGAAATTTAAATTCTCTTGGATTTTTTCTTTAATCTGCGGTTTACAACAATAAACCACGATCCCTGCAAGTCTTAAAAGATTTGGAGCCAGATGTTTTGTGGGCAACATTTCAAAATGCCATAAAACGAGCGCAATTATGCATCAAATCGAGAGGTGCGGCAATTTTATAAAAAAACGATCGATCTGTTTTTACCCTTGTTAAACTTGGAGCAAATTTGCATTCGAATTAGAGCTATATTTTGTATTAAAGATGGCCTACACGCTTCTCCTTTAAAATCCATGTTATGCTGATGTCTCAAATAAAATAGAAAAGATGTTGTGGAAATTAAGTGTGTAGACGACCGTAAAGAAAAAAATATCCTTAAAAGTAATAAAAATGTTTCATAGAAGAAAAATCCAATTTTTTTTAATTGTCATAATAGTTTTCCTCTCGCGTAAGTGAAGTTCTGACAAATCCGATTTAGCACAGTTTTTAAATAAAAAATTTTCCTGTCTATTTACGTACTTAGTCCTAAAATCCAAAGAAGATAAAAGAAGATAAAGAGGCGTTTTTTTCATTTTGTTCTAATATTTTAACAAACGTATATTATTTGATAGTCAAAGTTTATTCATTTCATTAAAAAATTCCAATTCCGTCAAGCAAAACACCCTTGGCAACCAGACAGAAATAAAAGACACAGAGAATTAAATAAAAGTTTTTTTCATTTACAATTTCAAATTTAAGACTGCAACTGTTTGCAAGTGCATTTCCCGGCAGTTTTGGAAGTTTTTAAAGAAAACTTTTCAAGTACTTATTATTTCATATGTTTGTATAATGGGGATAGGAATCAAAAGGCTGTTCTTCCTATTATCTTTTAAATTTGCCTTAGATATGCGTATTAGACATAGAAGTTGACATTTTCTATGGGCTCCATTTCAAGTATGTTTATTCATCGCAGGTCAGCGAGACCCGCTGCATCACAAGAACGTTTTCTTGCGATTTTTAGCAGGCATTTTATCTCTCATTGTGAAGCTGCCAAGAGTTGCGAACAATTGCCTGGCACATTGCAGTTCATACGTTTACATATTTTTTCATTCAAGCAAACCAGATTAACTTTTCCGACCCACAATAGTGTTGCTATCCAACTGTTTCTGTTATATCCACTTCTTTGTGTATAGGAGGAAGTATGTCTAGCTCCTGAGGGCCCAGTTTACGCATATAAGCCATAGCCGTCAGTAGCCAAGCGTTGTGGCCATGTCATCTGACTACGGACTTGGATAGTATAAATTTGAAGAAACAAATTTGTAATCTAGATACTGTCGACTTGACTTTCTGAGAAGTCGAAAAAATTACTTTTGTAATGATAATTTCATGAGACCCTATGCACCATATAGGATCAATGGGAACATATATAATGATAATTCGAAACCTTAAAAATGATTTCTACTTTTTGATGTGATATATTGAACCGTAAAATTCTTCTCTTGTGTCTTTTTGCAGTCTGCATATGACCTAAAATCGACTAATGCATTGGTTTTTTATCGCAAATTCTTAGTGAATTGACTTCTTTCTAAAATACTTGTTTACCATGTTTTATGATTCTCACTTGTTTAAAAGTCATCAGAACTAAAGGGCAGCCAGAATCTACTAATGATTCGCATATTGCGTTCAAAAATGCATTCATATTTATGTCACATGTCCTACGGCAGACTTCTTAATAATAGATGAATATTTATTATTATTTTTTTTATTTTTCTACTTGCAACTTAAAGCTCACACATGAACCAGCGTCTATTGTCTGTGGCGTTTTTATTCTGTTTGTTAAATTTTTAACGAGGCCAATGAAGCACGCGTTGTCAACGTATAGGTGTGAATAATTTGCCAAAATACATGCATGTGAGAGGAAACCATCTGCATAAAAAGTGTACATTAATCTGGCTTAGAGATGGGAAAGTGATGGGAAAAATTCGACATAATCTTAATGCGCTCCTGTCTTTACATTAGTAAAATATACACACATCTAGATTGGTTTAGTTTTTACTTTTTGTTGAATTTGTGTTTTGTAACGAAAGACAAGACCTGAATCACAACTTGGCAATATCCGTATCAATTCATGTGTTATCAATTATAACATTCTTATGTTGTAGTAAATAAATTATGTCTTGAAAAAATTCTAGCAAAAGCTTTTGCCATTCTTCGCTTCCTCAATCAGACTTTGTTTTGTTTCTTGTATTCACGTTCGCTCATGCTACCATATCTATTCCCATCCCTAGTTTGAGTCATTAAATGGAAATGAAATGTCATACAATCAATCTTCAAAGTCCATTTCGAAAGAAAAACATTTCGAAATTTAGTTTCTTGTTGGTCTAGAGGTCTACTGACGAGCTGGCTGAGCCCTAACGGAGCGTTAGACATATAGACTCTATTTGAGGACACAAGGAAATAATGTATGTATATGAATAGAATAAGGAATAGATTTCAAAGAATATGGAATTTCTTTCAAATTTTGTCAGTGAAAAACTTTTTCTTATATTTTCCTAAATATTTAATGAGTGGGGCTTAAGTCAATAATTGTATTAAGAAAATGAAATAGTTCATGACACAGAAAATAATTACAAGAAGCATTGCATGTTAGAAATGTTAGAGGTTATTAATGTAATGATTCCTTTTGTTTCCTCAAAGAGCCTCAACGAATGTGCTCTATTTGGTTTTATCCAATACCATCTTCTTCAAGTCGTTCCACGACTTGCACGAGTTTGGTGTTTCGATGTAAAGCTGGCGTCTCCATATGTGGCTGCCGTGTGGGTTCCAATCAACGGCAGTTTCTGGTTATACAGTCTTTTGATCTGCGCAATATATGACGCATCCAGCGCCGTTTCCTCCTCCTTACACCGATATAGATTGAGGTATGGACATCAATATTCCATAGCTGTGGATTGCTGTTTAGTATTCTTCCGGGTCATTTATAGCGAGTTTCGATCTTCATTTGTTGTATTCCAAGCTTCGCATGCGTACAACACTTTTTGCGCAAGTGGAGATATGGTGCTATTTCCATATTGATTTTAGTTGTCCAAATGCCTGCCCAGCCTTGTTTATGCGACTTTGTGTGTCTTCAGGGGCTACTAGTTTTAGTTATTACACTCCAAAGGTAACAGCCGATGTTCGGCTGATGTATTGATTGATAATTGCTGCACACTTAAGATATTCAATCTCACAATCTTTCTTTTTGCGATATTTAATTTCAGACCGTATTTAGCCGCTTCTGCCACTAATTTCTTTATATTGAGTTACATATCTGATTGGCTACGTTAAAGTAGGCAGATGTCATCGGTGTAGTAAAGATCTTTTAGCCGGCCATTTAGGCCCAAGAGATACCTCTGCATTACACATCTCATAATGGTATCAATTGGCACGTTGAATAGAAGAAGTGAAATTGGTCATCTTTGTCAAACTCTGACTTTAATCTTGATTTTCTATACTGCGAAAACTAAAGAAAATCGTATACGGACAACTACAGACATTTAATTAATAAAACCAGAAAAGGAAATTAATGAAAAATTTTATTTTCTCTTTAATAATATTTTCAATTGATCAATTTTGGACCGATTTAAAAAAATAAAGAGGTTATATATCCAATAATATGTTTTTTTTAATGTAAAAAAGTCGTAAAATCGCATTCTTTCCTTTCTTTAGTAAGTTGTCTCTCCCTTACGTTGATTTTGTAGTATTTAACTTATTCAGAGTTGTAGAAATTTCAATTTATATAAACAAATTTAAATAGTAGTATTTTTATAGTCAAAAAAGCATCCAAAAATAATAAAGGAGTACGTATGTACACATTGGAGAAAAAAGTTACCAATTTTGGTTAAATATAACCAAACCGACAACGCTGGTTGTGAATCTGTCACATTTTCTTAAATATGTACTACGATTCTATACATATCGTATACGATGATTGTCTTACTCGACATGTAGTCCTATCGAAATATTATTCGATACGATAGTCCACTCGAGAATCGAATGTGGTGCTTGGACTTCAGTTGTTTTTTTTCGCTTTTCTTACGTCATCATCCTCACCTCCATGGGCTTTGGACTATTATTAGCAACTTCATTGAAAAAATAAACAATATATCTTTAAAAAAGAAATTTACAATGCACAATCTCAAATTCAATCTAATCAGTAGTTTTCGCGACTCTAGCGGCACGTTTCCTATAAATCTTAATTGAATTGACAAAATACTGAAAATGACAAATAATACTTTGAGTATTTATATGTAGTCTCAACGTACTCGTATATTATTTTCTTAAAATTATTATTTATTAAATATTTCATTTGTTTAGGTTTTTGTCTTCAATTATTTGTTATTAATGCTGCAACATAATGGGTGTTAAACGAACGAAAGCCTACCAAATTAGATGTTGTTTATTGCAATTGTGTTGCTGTTTTTTTATTTTTCTCATGTATTAGAAATAATTTTTTTTTTTTTTTTTTTTTTTTTCCCACTAATTTTATTTTTGTATCTTCAGAACTGAACTAACAAAAAGTGTTCAAATCTTAAATATAGATAGAATAATTAGGCCCAACCAGTGTCGGACATAAACTTAGTGATAATAATTAAAAATACATAAATGTCGTGTTAAGCACAAAATTATTTTCAAAAAGTTTCATCTGCGTTGCGTGTTAAGGCCGTAGTATCCCTCTTTTTTAAGCGGATGTGTCCAGGAAAGTTCAAGATATTTCGGGCAAGCGGATTCGGATGGGACTCGAGTTTTGTTAAATATTTGCCTGCATATTTTGCAATTTCAGCGGTCACAAGTGGCATATTTAAATCACGATGTAAAATAGAATTTTTCATGTACCAAGGAGCCGATGTTATTAACCTTAAAATTTTGTTTTGCATACGTTGTATTCTCTCTACATTGGAAGCTGAAGCAGTGCCCCATAACTGAATTCCGTAACACCATATGGGTTTCAAAAGCGACTTGTATATTAAAAGTTTACAATCTAGACTGAGGGTAGAATTTCTACCAATCAGCCAATGTATCTGAGTTAATTTAAGCTTCATTTGTGTCAGCTTAGAGTCGATGTGGTGTTTCCATGTAAGCCGTCGGTCAAGGTGTATACCAAGGTATTTCACCTGTGAATGTTGAGGCACAACTTGGTTGTTGATTCGAATGGGGGAACAAGTGTCTCTTCGTAGAGTAAATGTGACATGAACACACTTTTGTTCATTTACTTTTATTCTCCATAAGTTCAACCACAGTTCCAACAGCTTAATATGTTCCTGAAGATAACGGGATGCCTCGTGAGGGTTTTCATGCATACTAAGGCAGGCTGTATCATCAGCAAATGTAGAAGTGAGGATATTACTGCTTAATGGCATATCACAGGTATAGATCAAATACAAAACTGGACCCAGTATACTCCCCTGTGGCACACCGGATGAGATAGTTTCGGGCTCACTCATGAAGTCTTCTTCCACAACAGTGAATTTCCGGGCAAGAATATAACTTTCCAATAGATTTACAATGTTTATTGGCAGATATGTCTTCAATTTTACAATTAGGCCTTCATGCCACACTTTATCAAATGCCTGAGAGACATCAATAAAGAGGGAAGAACAATACTTTTTTTCTTCAAATGCTCTTCTTATGAAATGAACCAATCTATGAGCTTGTTCAATGGTGCTATGCTGACTTCTAAAACCAAATTGATGGTCCGGTATACACCCATTATTAGTTAGAATTGGGGACAATTTTGTCATGAGCAGCTTTTCAAAAAGCTTTGAAATTGTTGACAATAAGCTTATTGGCCTATATGACTCAGCCTTGGTAAGATCTTTGCCCGCCTTTGGAATCATTTTGATCATGGCAAGTTTCCAGCTGTGTGGATAATACTCCAGTCGTAAAATACCATTAAAAATAAACAACAGGATTCTAATAGCAACACGAGGCAACTGCATCAGCATCTTGTTACTAACGCCATCAATACCCGGAGCTTTCTTCTGGTTGGTTTCAGCAATTAGTTTTTGTACATCACGCATCTTAAACTTCATGGGTCGAGGGGGTAGAGCAACTACACTCGGCAAATCAACAGCACCAGTACATGAGTTTGGGGTAAATACGTGTTTTAAATGCTCAGCAAATATGTTACCTTTTTCAGTATTGGTTCTTGCCCAACCTCCGGTCGAAGTGCGCAGGGGTGGTTTAAACTCAACGGGTGTTTTAAGTTTTCTAGCTGCGCGCCATAAGGAGTAATTAGATGCTGCTGTGACATCGAGACCTTCCAGATAGTTCTTAAGAGAAGCAGATTTTTCAGATGCAAGCAACTCATGGAGTCGTTTAGTGCATTCTCTAAGTCTGATTTTATGTTGGGGTGATCTGTGCTGTTGCCATTCCCTTCTAGCTCTTCTTTTTTCACATACGAGACGTTCAATGTCCGCAGAATAAATTCTATTAAACCCAGTCTGCGGAGAGGAGGTAGTGGCATGTTTAGCAGCCTGTTTAATATTTTCAGTAAGATTGGCAATGTTGAATTCAATATCATCGGAAGTTCTAAGCCTGATGTTTTCCGTACAATGACTACTGAGATATTTTTTGAACCCCAGCCAGTTAACACGATTTATCATCTTCACATATGGGTGAGGTAAGTCACTTCTTAGTGGGCTGCAAATTGTAACGATCGTGGGAGAGTGATCGGAGGAGAGATCATGTGAAGCTTCAACATGAATTAAATCCCTAGGGATATTTTTCATGACCCCAAAATCTATAACATCCGGAATTTTTTGTATGTCAGTAGGCCAGTAAGTGGGCTCCCCGCTAGAAATGACATCCAAACCCATTTTTGAAATTGTGTTGAACAATGCTCGACCTCTAGGTGTAATAAAACGCGACCCCCAGAACGTATGCTTTGCATTGTAGTCGCCAGCTGCTATGAAACAAGGGCCAAGAGTTTTATAAAAATCCTCGTATTGATCCTCAGTGATTGAAAATCTGGGAGGGGAGTAAATGGATGATATCACGAAATTTGTACAAAAATTTTCAATGCAAATATTTGTTGCCTGCAGATGGTCCTCACAAATGTTCTCAAGAATGTAGTGTTTGAGTCTTGACTTTATTAGAATTGCCGATCCTCCGCATGCTCTTCCTCTCGGGTCCTTTGTATCATATAAGGTGTAGCCACTCATTTTAAAAAGGCTTCTCGAAGTCAAATGAGTCTCAGATACCAACATTATGTCAATATTTTTTGCCGTGAGGAAGTGCTCAAGTTCATTTTTATGTTGGCGAATGCCGTTTGAGTTCCAGAAACATACTTTTAACATGTTCATGGCTTGTTAACTAATGCTAGAAGTAGTGTGTTCTGCATTCGCAGCATTTCTTGCATCATGCTAGTCATATTTGTTGTAAAGTTGTTTATTGTTTGCACCAAATTGTCAATAGTAGCTTCAAGGCGATTGAAATTAAAGCTTGCATTTGCATTTGTTGTACTAGTTGGTGGTGACACTTTTTGCACTGGAACTGAATTGATCTTCACAGCGTCAGCATACGATACTTGTGTAGAAATTGGTTGGGCCATAGGAGGATAAGTAGCGGAGTACGTATTTCCTGTTTGCGCTGGAGTTACTTTAGGCTTTTGGTTCATAGCTTGTTTAACAAAAGAGAACACAGGACATCCCCTGTAGTTAGCAGTGTGATTACCTCCACAATTACTGCACTTTTTTACCTTCTGGTCCTTCGACTTATTGCAAATAGCAGTATTGTGTAATTCACCGCACACAACACAAACACTAGGTAATTTACAGTAAGTTTTCGTATGGCCATATTCTTGGCAATTATGGCACTGAACGGGTCCTGAACGCTTGTGTGGTTCTTCAACTGTGATTTTCCGGTATAATAGATATTTTAAATTGTAAATGGGATGGGTCTCATTTTTCTTCAGTATTACATCATTTGGCTCCAGTTCAACGCGAAATAGGGGTTGGGGGATCTTCTCCCTGTTTATTATGTTAGAGACATTCTTTACCTTAAATCCCTGGAGGGTGAGAGCATCTTTTATTTCAGCAGGGACAACGTAAGAATCTATGCCCTTCAATACGACCTGTAGGCCCTTGGCGCTCTTAAGCTGGAATGTGTAAAAACTTGTTTTATTTTTTTCTAATTCATTAACCATTTTCCGGAAATCTTTTTCATTATATATTTGAACTTTTGTTTCGTCAATGTTACCACGTTTTATTGGAACAATGTGAAACGCCTTTTCACCAATGACCGAGATTAGTTTTTTGATAAGTGTGTTAGAATTTTTTTGCCTCAAATAGATGGGTGGTGGTTTGGAGGTTTTTTTCGAGGATGCTTCGGGTTTTTCGTTGTCATTCTGCAATATTTTAAAGCGATTTTGACGGTTAACTGGGGCGGCGTCGTTATCCCTGGATATCTTGGGAACCGATGAGATTTTAGACGAATTTGGGCTACGCCCGCGCTTTACTACTGTAATATATCTGTCCATTCCGACAGGCACCTTAGGTTTCTGTATACTCTTGTCTATTGTGATAACTTGGTTAAGTGAAGAACACGAGCCCGGAGCGGATAATGGCGCTGATTTAAATAAAGAAGTACTAGGCAGCGGTAATGTTAGAGAATCACTACTTGGCATCGGAGTAAGCGAATTTGATCGCTCACGTAAAATTGGCTTTGCCGTTAGAAAAAGACTATCATCAATTTTTTTATTTTTATTGTTTGCATTAAGAGCTTCTGAACTCACAGTAAAATAGGCATTTCTGCCGTTAGAACTCACTTCACAATTGTTTGTTTTTGAGGTACTCATGCAGAGTATTCCTCAATCACTTTGTTTACGGTTGTTTTTTTTTCTTTTTGTTTTTGTTGGTTCAGATTATATGAAAAATGTTATTAGTGCAAATAAAGCAAATTTCACAAAAACCCGTACTTATTACGAATCGTACTTATTACGAATATTTTTTTTGTTTGTATTTTTTTTGTTTACTATGTAAAAAAAAAAAACTCCGCTAACACGTCTGTTCACTACGAAGGTTCAACAAGGATTAGAAATAATAAAGAAAAAAAAAATCATGCTACACAATACAATTTAATATCACGTTAGTCTCATACTACGTGAACTTTTGTACATAAAGTTGCAATATGTGCCACTAGACAGTGGCACAAATACGTGTTAAATTACGCTTAAGTTTTATGAGGCTAATTTATCATTCTTATGCACAAAAAGCCGAGTGGGCATATAATAATACTTTAAAACACACACTTATGTATTTATATTTATTTATGTATAAGTGTTTATGCGTTTTAACATACTTTTTAGACGTAGACAAAGTAGAAGTTCAAATATGACTACGTCTATTAGTATTTGTGTTGAAAATGTAAAGGGGTTCTCAAAATTCATTGCAAGATTTATATCAACTAGTAAATACAAATATATAACTGACCTTCGTAGCCTAGTAGGTAGTGTACTAGACTCGTAGTGCGAAGGTCCCAGGTTCGAATCCTGCCGCAGAACTCTGGCAGTTTGTGTCTGATAATTAAAAGGGAGCGCACAACAAGCCTTCACTGGCTTAAGTGTATGTCGTATGACATGGGCTATTACACCCCTCCAATCAACCTAACCTAACCTAACCTAAATACAAATATATCGATATGGTTCATATTAAACACATCAACATTTAACGTATTAAAAACTTTAATCACATTTAGCCAAGTCCGATTTGTTTTTGAGATGTGGTAGAGCTTTGTGTGGAATATCCCATTTTGTTAAATGACCTTTACGACATAGTAGGCGCATGCGCACTTTTTGGCAAAAAATTTCAAGACGTTTGCATAAATGTGGCCAGCCAACAGCTGCCTAAAAGCTTATTGACATGGACCTTTGACTTCATCTACAGAAATAATATTCTGTTAACAAAGTGACTAAAAAGCCAGGGAATTTTTGAAATAATAATTGTATTGTTCCACGGATTGTATGGCATGCGTCCCACCGTCTAGTCCTGTTGGGGAAAGAAGCCGTATTTACTTTATTTCTTCAAAATATCTTGCATTGTTGCGATATTATAATTTTAACATATTGTAAATGGCATTATCAATTAGTCCATTAGACCTAAGGGGAACCAAGCCACAGGATGTGGTGGCTGTTAGTGTATAAATTAAAAAAAAATGGAATATTAGTTGCAGGTTTAACACTAAGTAGATGTAACAAAACGGACTAAACATATACGTGCCTACAACTTTATATTTCAATAAAAAAAGAAAACAAAACGGATAAAGCTAAATCAGTATACCAACCAACCAACCATATATTAAGCGAACCTTACGAACACCTTCAACTATGAAGACGAATTGTTCTTTTTTTACTCATAAATTTACAAGCACTCAATTGTATTTTCCAAGGTGATGAAAACTATGGTTATCTTACATCTTGTATGTAGAGTTCAACAGAATACTTGACGACCACCAACCGTAAAGAATGCTCTACGGGCGACCTGCTAGCACTCCTATCGGAGAAATGGTGTCACAACATCCACCACTTTGACGAAAGTATAATGGTAGTTCCAGATATTTCCAAGGCGTTCGATACAGAGTGACATGATACACTTCTGTCAAAACTTGCTGATTGACTTCTGTCACTATACGCGTTGTTATAGATCTCATAAAACGAGTTCTAGATAAATTTTTGGGGTACCATAATGCTCCGTTTTTTCTTCGAACCAATTTCATATTTTTCTTGATAACCATTTATGTCAAACTTTTAAGCCTTTATACTCTTTTTACAGATTACAAAAGCATTTCATATTCATTTGATCGTAGACTAAGCCAGTCGGAGATTGGCGCTAGTAAGCGGGATATGACTGATATATTGCGAAATTTCATAAATTTCGCAATGACCTTGTCTGTCATACTTCCGGCCCTGTCTTCTCCTTTGTAGTATTTTCTATTCATATCCATTCAGCAACATGATAAGTTTGTCGGAGATTTGGACTATGAATATATTTAATAACGATCTTGCTACAAACTCCGAATGGGGATCATGATAATCGTATCAATTTTAATCCTTACTACCTTTCACTACCTACATCCGTCCTGACTTGGAATGACCCGGTGCTTAAATTTCGGTGGTTGCTCAATCGTGTATAGAAGAGGGCGGATGAGCTCATCCTTGACAATAGCATACCTAACTCTATGGACTCACCGAAGCATTGACGCTGTATGGAAAGCGTCTCTCTGCTTTATCATTACTACAATGAAATGTTCTCTGTGAAATTAGGAAACTTGTTGTAGAAAACTGCCTTAGTTTATAACTTATACTTTGTTAAGAGCACGTCCATATCTGGTCGATGAGCCAACGAATCGCACAACGCATTGCAGAGAGAACTGATTTTTCAGACGAACTGCTCTTCCCTGTCACTTTCAGCATGAAAATGTCCAAATCGAATGCCCACAGCCATTACTCCCTCTAACAACCATCCCATAACTTATTTTCCTAGTTAACTGACCTTCGTAGACTAGTAGGTAGTGTACTAGACTCGTAGTGCGAAGGTCCCAGGTTCGAATCTTGCCACAGAACTTTGGCAGTTTGTGTCTGATGATTAAATGGAGCGCACAACAAGCCTTCACTGGCTTAAGTGTATGTCGTATGACATGGGCTTATCACACCCCTCCAATCAACCTAACCTAACCTAACCTATTTTCCTAGTTCCAGCAAGCTGCATTACACGATTGCGTGTCGTCACCTGAGTGTTGGTGCAATTTCAAAACCAAACCTTTTTTAATTCAAATCGTGCGTGAATTTTGTGACACTCTTTATATCTGTAATATTGTTTCTTGTTGTAGGTAGGCAAAAAACACACGCTCATTTAAGCTGAAAAATGTTGATCGTGAAGTTAGAGTTTAAAGTCAAAATTTATAAAATCAAGTAACAGGGCTGTGTTGCAACTTATAATTATTTTTCTTCAGCATGAAGTAAAAATTACGTACCGAAAATTGTTTCTTACATTCCTGGTTCATCGTTTCATAGAACACAGGTTTTCCTTTTATCAAATATTTAGAGACTGACCAAATTTGCTTGAACCTTCTTAAGATTTTCGCAAGATTTTTTCTACGTAAAAACTGTTTTTTAGAAAGTGTTTTACTTCAAAGCGATTTTGTCTACGTTTGTCTAAGTTTTCATTTTTTTCATTTGCTTGGAAATACTTTCCTGTGCATAGCACGACTTTGCCCTTCGGAAATGTATCCTTTTTTGAACTTTTAACGATTTGAAACGAATTATACGAATTATAGTTTTTCCGGTCTTGGAATTTTTTCAAACTCCGTTAATATTTGCAATATAATTCTTCTAACTTTTTTTTTGTTAGTTATACATTTTTTGTAATCATTAGGTTCTTAGCGAACTTGTAATTTTAGTGAAACTTTGATTTTATTGTCAATTTCGATATTTTTGGGAAACGTACGAGTTTTGAGCAACATACAAATGTGGTTTTGAATTTTCAGCATTTTGGTGATATTTTTATTTATTTGAATTAATTTTTCGCTTTAAGATAATGCAGTTTGACTTTATTTCCTGTTCAGTTTATGTTACTTATTGCCATTAGCTTGGCATCTACATATTTGCTAACTAAATTTGAAGACATGCGACTATAACTGTCTAGCAGTAACCTTCAGGCCTCCTTAATGGCCAGTATTTTTTGGACCTAAATTTTATATGACTCATTTAGAAGGCTGTAGGTTATCAGATGGTTTTTGAAAACAGCTAATTTTACCCGCGCTTGCAGCTTTACCAAAATAATGCAAATCTTTTACATACGTAATTAATACATTTTTGCAACCGAGTCTGGCTCTTAAGTCTCACGTTTAATTTGTTTGATTGCATCGATTAAAAATGCGTACCAAAATCTTTATGTGAAATTTAAAAAAAAAAATGGTTATAAAACAGAAAAGTCAAAAAAGAAACATAAAAAATAATAAATATTTCCAAATCAAGAGATTACGTTATGATTACTTAGATTAGATAGAGATTACTTTTTATTCTATAACCGCAGGAGCCTAACGTTTTGAAAAATGGTCTTAGTGGTAAATAGTACCAGTTCCGTTTTGCTTCCACTCTCTATATGAAGGCAAAAATTCGAATTTGACCATAAACAAGTCATAATTTTATGTTGAAATCTTAGATTTTTGGCAAGTAGAGAGTTTGCTTAGTTAAGTTTTGATTTGATTAATATAGAGTTGGTTTTTTCTAAAGGAATGACTTATTCATTGCTCCCAAACGATCCGTCTGTGCATTTTTTCGACTTCCTAGAATCCACTTAACAAAATTGTAATTTAAATTAGGAATTACTTCTATAAATTTGTGAAAATCGATTGGAAAATATTTGCTTTTTATAAAAAAAATATATTTATATCTTAAAATCTATTATTATCTATTATTAAAATTACTTTCACACAAGAAAAAAAATTGAACCTGTACGCCTTATAGAAATGGAGCTTATTGTCAGTGGCAAATAATGAAACTTAATTTTAATATAAAATTAATTTCTATGCAAACAAATCATAATAAGTTTACTTTTCTCAGTATAATGACAAGAGCTTCCAAATCGGTGAATAGGAATCGAAAAAGATAACATAATGCAATGACAAGCATATATTAAAAACAAGTTTGACCTATTTCTGGATACTAATCTATACATTTTCATGACTTTTAAGATCTTTTTTTACTAAGGAGTTTTTATATAGTTTCATCTATCTGAATATGCATTAGAATGTGCGAGAAGTCAGTTTCAAATTTTTAAATATTATAACAGGAAATAGAAGTTTAAAAAAAGTACGTTATAAATAGGATTTTTTCTTTTTAAAGAAAACAAACAACCCCTTTTTATCACCCCCAGCACGTTCTATAAATCTCCATTCGTAACACGTTTTTGTTGTTGAAAGTTTCCCTAAATTTTAAAGTTGTACAAAATTAAGCTGCGTTATGGAATACAAAGTTCAATATCCTCTTTTCCTCTTGAAATGATACTCTCGGCTGTTTGAGTGTGTGAGTGAAATACAAAGAAGTATGAACAAATAACCTATCCTAACTTAATTATAGTTACGTGATCCTCTTCCTTAATGTCCTTTTATGCACACAAATGTGTGAGTTTCGTTTGTATCTGGTTACGTTTCTGTATTTGGGTTGCTGTTTCATATTGCATGCTGGTTGCTGGTTGCGTTGCAACGTACTGTTAGTTACTTGTAGGCTTATTATTTTCTTTATTGTGCTTTTGTAATATAATTACAGCATTTGTATTTATTTACTTTAGTTGAAAAGGCTTAATTTAATTAAATTTGTATCGAAACTTGAATTGCATGTTGAGTGTATGTATGAGAGTGTGTTGTCCTCTTCCCTTTTATGCAAAAGAATAAACAGGGGTTGCAAAACTTGTTAATCGGCAGTCAATTGCTTGCAGATTGAAACTTTGTATTTGTTTTATTACGAATACAGAGATTCTTAAATTTTTATCTTTGCTAGAGATAGAACTGAAAATAAATACTGAGAAATGAAATACATGTATTTGGAAAATTTGTTCTTTACAGTCTTTATTATTTTTTTTTGCCTTTTTACCTTTGCAATGACATCTTAAGGGATTTAGAGTTTAAAGGACTTAGTGTTATTATATTTTTTAGGATAATAAATCGTTAGAGAACTTTAAGAAGTTTGATAACATTTAACCTCATATGTTTATACGAAACAAATCAAATACGATATGAATATTCTCTAATTTTGTAAATCACATCGAAAAGCAGAATTTAAATAGAAAAAAAATTAAATTTTCAAAATATTACAAATTTGTTGTTCAAGCAAATGTCATATTGTTTCGTCTATCAAAAGTTTAAAAAATTTCATGGGAAATAAAAGAAAAATTATTTGGTTTTTTTAAATACAGTTTCTGTTCACCATTTAATTTTCACTTGGTGACGTGATTTGCAAAATTACGTGTCGTGAACATAAATAACCATCTATTGTAGAGTTAAGATTTGAATACTTATTATATAATAAATAATATTATAAAAGTTATAGAAAACAATTTCCGTTCATACTCAATCTAAACAATAAACTTTAATTTAAAGTTCGTTTACTTAAACATCAATTTTAATTAAAAAAATTTTATTTGAAAAAAAAAAAATATTCCCAGAAACTTAGTTCTAACACATTAATCAAGCATAATTAGAGTAATTATAGCAACAAAATATATCAAACTTATTTGTCATATTCTCTCTCTATTAATTAACAACAAAAAAAAGAACAACAAATGACAACTTTTTTAATTGTTGCAACAGGGATTTTATTAGCAATGCCCTGCATTTTATCTTTGAATAATTTTTAATTGAAAAAGTTTTAATGAAAAGTTTTTGTAAAAATGTTTTATGCAAAACATTGCATATGTAAATACTAATTTGCCTGTGAATCAAGCTTTGCTAAAATCCAAGTTTTGTTTTCATTTACCTTTTAATGAAACTTTAAGTGAGTTCTACTCATGTAGTTGTAATATAAATATTTATGCATTTTTTGATTGCAAATAGTTTTTCTCTTCTGTTGGTTGACATACATACGACAATAGAAAAAAGTAATAAGAAACAAACAAACAAACATGTTAGTTTTTTTTTTGGTTCTGCAGTTTAAATGTTTTTCATGGAGTAAGTGTAAGTGCTTATGAATGGTAAATATGATTATTATGAATGAAATTCTCTTTCACAGTATTTTATAGCTTAGTTACTACATTAAATGCTTTTCCATATGTTCATTCATAAAACTGTAGTTTTTGTTTTATAGTTTTTAAAGTTTACACTCAGAAAAAAATTGATTAGGTAGAGCAGCACAAAAAGTGTGCTGTGGGCAGTTATTACGTGGAGGTATAAGTTGGTTTGAACTTAATGCAATATTTCATTCAACTTATTCTGTTGAGAATAAAGTATGCAGAGATTTAATAATTATATTCTAAAATTCCAAATTTATGCTTCAATTTTGGCTTTAACGAGAAACATATGCTGAGATGACACCCTCAAGTTTAATGTGTATTTTTAGTGTTTAATTTTCTGGAAGTTAATATTCTACTCTATGACTTTTAGTAACATTCTTTGGCAATTGGATCCACTAGGTGCCATCTCCATTTGGTCAAAATTCTACTTAAAATGAAGGCAATTTCTTAACTTATATTGTACCGTGTATATATTTTAAATGTTTAAGAAAATCTTTTATTTCTATATTGTATGTTGTTGTTGCTGCTGCTGTTGATATATCAATACATGAAATCATGATTATGCAAATACTCGTACATAAGGATTTTTACCTAAAATTTTCTCAAAGTTATAATAGAAAAAAACTCACAGATGTGTTTTGTACAAAGATCTTATTTTTATTTTAAAAGAAAATTTTTACCACTACATACTCATATGAAATATTTCTATTATCTCTTACACATATGCAAATGGGTTGGTTGGTTTTTGTTTTTGTACTACGAATACAAAAAATCGTCTGCCTGCTGCTTTTCTGTTATTTTTCCCTTAATATGAATTTTATGCGGTTGTATGCTTTTATATGTTTTCATTTTGTCAAACAAAAAGTTGACCTCAATTAGTTTTTTATGCAAATTGTTTGTAGTTTTTGTCACGAAAGGCAAAAAAGGAAAAATCCCAAAGACATTTTCTCATTTCGTTTAATTGAAACTATTTTGTAAGATAAAAAGAAAAAAAATAAAGAAAATTAATTGTAAGCGAAAGTATATCAGTTGTAAAGCACTTCATACCGTCTCAACGACGGATGTAGTGTATTTCAGGCTGAAATATACATACGTCATCTACAAAGCAAGCATTATGACAGAAATATTTAAAGAAATATTAAAATTTTTTAAGGAATAATTATATTTTTGAATATAATCATTTTTGTCCACAACCATGCATTAAATATATTCTAGACAGCAGGCTACACGGCTACACGACTACAAATGTCGCCCTGTAGCCAGCTACTTAATTATTTTGAAAATGACAGCTGTATATTACAGTGGTGCATATTTAGCGCTTTTAATTTTTTAAAGTTTCCTTTTTTTCATAGGACAAGTCCCGTCCAACTTTAAAAAAATAAAATCTTAAAAAAGAGCTTAAGAGCCTATTCGTTCTATGTTGTAGGATTTATTATCAGTAATATATTAAAGTTTTGAACGCCGTAACTCCGGAATCAAAAGAGAGCACCGAAAGAAATTACACCAAAGTTTTTATGATAAAAAGGGCTATTACCCTGTGATTTTTTTAATCTTCAACAATATGATATATAACAATAAAACAAATAAATATATTTATTTATAAATCCTTGATGCATATATGTATATTATAACATATAAATTTTGGAATTTTTTTTATTTTGCAATAAAAAATATTTCTTATCGGTAATTTGCTTTACATTATTGTTATATTATCAACACTGTTTTTGTTTTGTAGCCAATAAAAATAGAAATTAGTATAATTTGACTAAACGACAAAAGTAGCATGGACAGCAATCTGCAGTGGTGTAGCCGTGCAGTTATATTTTTGACAGATTGTAGTCGGTAGCCTGCTGTCTCGAATGTGTTTAATGCGCCCGTCTGCAATTCTGTCTCTGAAATACTTCATAACCTGTCAAAGCCAGATCAACCTTTTGACCATTATCTTAGTTTGGATCCCTGCGCATAGAGACCACTTTGGTAATGAACAGGCAGATGAGCTAATTGTGTTGGGATCTGCTTTGAGCGGTTCCAATTCGGTGTCGGTGGCATTTTCGCTTGGGACTTTTAAAACCAGTATCGTTAAGCTCTTCTTGTAAAAGGCTTGTAAAAGAAGGTATAACCTCTACACATGCTGGTTAGTCGCAAGGATATATGGAAGCTGCTATCAATATTAACGGGTAACTAGATATCAGGAATACACTAAATCCGATTCGCACTACCCTACTCTACAAGGATATGTACACTTCCGTGAACCTCGACCACGTATGTTTATAAAAAAACCTTCAAATACCATATGAGAAATCTAAATGAAAATTACAAAATACTCGTATATAACGACAGTAGGCTTAAATTAATCTTTTGAAGCCAAATGTCTCGTATTTTTTAATAATTCAATATATTTTGTATAAATCTTGTAGCTACACAAATCGATGCGTATCAAATAAGTAGACAAAGAGATTAGTTACATGCTTGAAAGTTCATAGACATTTGAACTGTCAAAGAAATATGCATGTGTAAAAAGGAAAGCAAAATAAGTACGTGTAATTGTTAATACGAGTGTAAAACACAAGGAATATCTATTTACGCAAATAAACAAATTCGCCATGCCAGAGCTGGCACGCACTCTACCACATATGCACACTAATTAATACATGTTATTTACTTAGGTAAGCCTGCAAATGTATGCATGTGTTTGTGTGGGGGGTTAGGGTAGAAGAAATGGATTTCGACTATTTGAGTGTAGGTGTGTGTAAATTTTAAAGTAATGCGTCTGATGCGCTATCAAATCCTCTGGCGTATAAGTAATACATGTAATCGTACCTTCAGGCTAAATTACTCATACATACACAACACGGGGTAGATTAAAGTGCGTTTGTGTTTGGTTTTAGTTCTTTGTAGTCTCTTTGTTGTTAATGTTTTTGTTATCAGTAATATATGTCTGGAGAGTAAAATGTGCGTAAATGCTGTGTTGTTTGTATTTTTCTTTGCTCTGTTTTTTGTTGTTTTGTTGCTGTTCATTCATTATCAAACGATAGACTTTCTTTCTAACAAGTAGTTGCAACTCTTTTATTTGTCGTATTTTTTTTTACTTTAGATTAAAAAAAAAACCTGGAAAACTCACGCACCATTCCCTTTTCCTAAATGAATATAAAAGAACGAACGAAGGAATACCCGTATACAAATACGGAAAAAAAATAAAAGAAAATTATTCAAAAAGAGTCTGTAAACTGTCTAAGTACTTAAGTAAGAGTAAAGTTTATTTAGAAAAATGTTCCCTCACAGGGATGTGAGTGTGGAAAAATGAAGTTTATTCACCTGCCAAGTCTACCCCTAAAGCGTTACGATAAACTTTGATGTACCAGTTTTACACTCGAAAGAAAAATTTGAAAAAAATTACATGTTGTTATTGTAAAAAATATGGCAATAAAACATGAAAATGTCATTCTTAAAGACTTCCGCAGTGTCACTTAGTGAATTTGTTTGTTGATTTTTTAGGAGCTCAAAATTTAATTTATTATTTAAAATCATTATTTCTCTTCAATTCATAATTGAGAATATAAGTTTTCATAAAATATTGTTCTCGGATTGTGGTGATATTGGCAAGTTTGTGCCCTTGCCATACGCTAGTCGATTTCTCGTACCGAGCAAAATATCGAAATGAAACTTGTGTGCATATAATGTATATACGCAAGTGATGCTTAATGGGCGTGATCCGCCTATTTTTATTGGTACCCCCTTATATATAAGTAAATGAATACTTAGACGTTTTGACTCGCCTCTCAATTGGGCCATTGTTTTGCGTGCTGTGTGGCATGTGGTACCGTCTTGTTGAAACTACATGTAAGCCAAGTCCATTTTTTTGTTACAATTGGACCAGTACTCAGGGGATGACCCCTATTTATGCAGTGCATTGTGCTGGAACTAGAAAAATAGAATAGGGTGAGGAGGATAGCGGGAGTAGTGCTTGTGGACATTCGATTTGAATCTCTCAACGCTGGGTATGGCAGGAAAGATATCTGTCGGGAGCTCGTTCCACATACGAGCCGTTCGATCAAAGAACGAATTATTTCGATTGAACGAATTATTTCTTCTACTTTGGACAAAAAAAGTTGTAATCATCGCACGGTAGCGCTCGCCATTCACAGTAACGTTCTTGCCTTTGTCGTCCATGAAAAATGATGCCACCGGCCTATAATCCACACCAAACAGTGCATTTTTCGGAATGCATTGGTAGTTCTTTTGGCTGCTCTTCACAAGAAATTTTAGAATTGACTTTGTTGACGTACCTTTTGAGCCAAACACATTTCTCACACGGCACGAATTTGGTAACAAAATTCAGTGATTTGCAAGCGTTGTTTGTTTGTTAGTCAAGGTTAAATTATAGACCAAACTGAGCACTTTACACGAAAACAGCTGAGCTGCCAAAACCAATGTTGCCAAAAAAGAAGGTTGCTAGAAAATCACCCTTTATAAGGGTTATAAGATTTACTATGTTGATTCACTATAATACTGTGCTCCTTACCAGAAATTATGAAAGACTCTTTGACGATTTTAGAGGCAGTTTCGGGCAAAAATTTCTTTAGATTTCTTTTAAATAAAGATCCCAAAATCACTAAATGATCAAAAGTTGGACTCCAGCCGATAATAGAATGAAAGAAAAAAGTTTTTGTTTAGGAATTTTTGTTTCTGATTTTAAAAATCTTATTAAGAGATTCATTAATCTAAATCAAAACTATATGAATGGCGTGTTGTGTGCTGGTAAAGTTATTAGTTTCGTAAAAGAAATTGTTTTTATTGATGTCCAAAATGTTTGACTTAATTTTGGGCAGAATATGTTTTTCTTTCATATATGTATTTTACCCATCAATATGCTTTTAAAAATATAGACGTCTTTTCCCCATTTTTTAAAATTAATTTTTGATTGGCTCAGGTTACCTTAAGTCAGTTTAACAGATGGCTTTCGCTCCCTTCAAGGCACAGTTTGGCCCCTTTGTCATCCTGTGCAGATAGTAAAGGAAATGTAGAAGGGAAAATTTTGCAAGGTTTTTGATAAAAAGCAGCAAGGACAGTTGCGGCTTACACAAAAAGTAAAGAACAGAAGAGAAAATGTAAAAGTTATGGTAGTCTTGTTAACTGGGGTTTACGTCTTGAAGCATCAACTCCTCTTCATGAAGAATTAAAGGATCTCATTGAAACTGTCATATAATTGACTACCTAAATACATTAGTTGCTGTAACCCAACTGAAGAACAGATGTTAAAAAGTGGAAGATAGTCTCCATTTCCTCTTCGTTGAGACAATATTTGCAGAAGTCGTATAATGTGAGGACCGTTAGCCCGGCGTGACTGCCGAACTTACAATGCCCTGTGATAGTTGCGCCAATGTCCTTAAAATTGTTTTTCTGGTAGAGTAAAAGATTTCATATTAACCTGTAAGTCTTGCAGGTGGGAACACTGAGCCATGTGATCTGTGCCAGGTTGAGCAGAATACAACAGAATGCGTTAAATTCGATTTCTGGAATAAAGACCCTTTTGCCTAAGTTGGTCCCATGTCCTCATAATCAGATGAAGTTATGAGGTCAACTTAACAGCTTATGGTAATTGAGAAATGAAAATATTTTTCTTGCAAGTAAGCATCGAATTTACTTTGTCTGCTTTTTCGTGACTTCGTTAGAAATTCAGCACTGCCCTAGCCTAGACAGATCTATTCAGCATAATAATGATGAAATGATGTAGTTACGGTTTCTTCAGTAAATTTACTTACAATAGAATCGAATCATACATAGACTTAAATAGCTTTTCTTTGAGTGTAGCGAAATAGAGCAATCGATTTTTATTATCAGACCTGAAAAAAATTCCGCAATGTGTTTTAAAAATCACACAATTAATTCAAGTACTTACGCTGCTTATAATTACATTTTTATCAATATTCATTTAAAAGTATAAAAACAAAAATATTTCTGTTATTAATTGGAATTATATACTTATATTGTCATACAGATTTTACATGCTACGCCAATAAACGTGGTTGAGATGACCATAATGTAAGAGCAGCATTCCGTTATTGAACCACTTCGATGTAGTCAAGTAAAATTAGCGCTGGCATAAGCACTTGGTTGTTGTTGATGCCAAAGCATCACTAGACCTACAACCATCATATTTGGATAGAATGAACAATAAGGAAAAAGCGCTCAAGTCTCATATTGTAGTTTTACAGGACAGCGTTCTTACATTTGGAGGTTAATTTTTGAAATCGAATTTAAAAAATTGTGCATCAAAAACAGACAAGCAGAAGTTCATTACACTATCTGTGACTTCATAAATATTGCTCAAATTATTAACTCATTTTAAGCTGAAGTCGAGTTAAAAATCTCAACTCTTATATTTTGCTTAAATTTACTTCACTTTATATTTTATAGCTGCATCTACAAAATTCATACTCTGACTAAATCAAATTAAACTAAAATTAATTGAACAGCGGCTAACCAAAATTTATTAGTCAAGGAATAAACTTATAATTTAATGAAAATTGAAATTTTCTTTCACTATCATAAGTTCACCTGTCCGCTTCATGACTATCCATGAAGCTTATTAGCTTCTTCTATACTCCTTTTTCGTTTTAATCTAATAAAAACTTTAATAATTACTCATCAATAACTTTGACAATATCTGAGTTGCTCTGTAGTGTTTGACTAAAACAAAATACCCGTAACGTTTACAACGTCATCAAAATTTGTTTGAGTTTCAAACTACACACAGTGGTACGAAATACAATAAATTTGAAATAATATTACAATATAAATAAAAGTGAATTATTATAAGTTTGTAGGTTAAGCTAATCTATGAACGCAAAGAAAAAAATATATGATTGATAAATTAACATTATGGTCATTTTGGTTTCCATTTCAGCAATACAATAGAGGCTAATTTTGTATTTCACCAAGGCAAAACGTTGCGTTATATTTTTGTATTTTTTTTAAACAAGAATCTATATTGAAATAACGCAACGCCTCACTTAAGTGAGATATAAAGCTAAGCCCATAGTTGAGATCGCAAAATTATTGCCTGCTTTTATAATACGTCGTCTCTTTGTATTGAAAACAAGAATGAAAAGCTTAAAATTGTTTTTGTTTCCAATGCAAATACACTAAACGAATTTCCTCTTCGTCTTACATATTCTAATTAAATTATTAATTTATAAATCACATCACAATGTGTTATTATTTATTATTTTAATGTCCAATATGATTTTTTCAATAATTTTGTAAGAAATGCAATTTTTATTGCAATAATGTGCAACATATTTCGCTTGAAAATTTTATTTAAGTTTTTGTATACAACTATTATGAAAAAAGCAATACTAAAATAAAATCAAAATAATTAGCTAATAAATGTTAAAAGCACAAACACAAACAAAAACTACAGGTTTACCTGTAAACACATTCTTAGTATGCAGTAGGAATCGAACCTGTGATCCTCAGATTACTAGTCTAGTGCCCTAGCTACTGGCACTAAAAAAATAAATACAAAAATTTGTTTTCTTTATATGTATTATTCGGCTCGATGAAAAATTTCCCCCCATGAAAAATGGGCCCAAAACGAAGAATGGCCTTCAATTGAAAAATGAAAAATGCCTGCAAAACAAAAATTAAAAAATACCACAAAAAATAAAAAAAATTTTAACAAACTTTATTGTTGTTGTCTTCAATATGAAAGATTGGCGGCTATTTTTCATATAGGGGCAAACGAGTCCCAAATGAAAAATAGCTCCAGAATAAAAAAAGGCCTCAAAACATTCTATAAGAAAGAATAAACAAAATTACATTTAATATTTTTCGAATTTCATGCGATTTTACCTGTTTTTGGGATAAAACTCGCTTCAAACTACAAAGTAAAAAGATTAAAAACAGTCTCGAAAGCTAAAAACAACACCGTCAAAATTCGTGTTATTGTTGTCTATATAATTTTTTTGTAATATTTTTTTTTTTATAATTTGGGTTGATTTTGCCTGCTTTTAAGGGAAAATCACCCCGAACTACTCGTACAAAATAAAAAATTAAAAAAATGCATCCCAATATAATATTTTGTGGTGATTTTCAAATTTTCGTTTGGGGCCATTTTATTCTAATGTCTATTTTTATAAACAATAAAATTTGATAAAAAAAAAATCAAATTATAGATTTTTTAATGTTAGAGATCCTCATGCAGTAATTACATTGGGAATTGCTAAGTTCCCTTTGTTCTCTCTTGGACCGTGAAAGCCTCCAGCTAAAAACTTGCTAAAACCATTCTTATAAAAATTACAAACTGTGAAATATTTTTTTAAATCGAAGGTTCCACATTTTAATGCCCTGTGGAACTATTCGCACTACAAATATAACAATCGAATAAGCTTTTTCGTAGTTTATCACTTTTTTCTCTTTTTTACGTCACACTGTGCAACATAATGTTTTTTTTTCATTTTGCCTGCTGTGGGCTCTGTGCATTTTAATTTTCACTTATTTGAATTAATTTTTTTTATTGGCAATTCAAACATGTTTAAATTAGGTTATTAAATTTTATTGAAGCATTTCATTTAAAATTATGCGTATTAAAATTTAATTGTTAGAAAACAACAACTTTTGAAAAATACTGGCAAAAAATATGATCCATAAAATTAGATCTTAATTAAATTTTTTTTTGCTGGAACTATTGCAAAACACGGCATTATTGAGAATTTAATTAAAGTTTTTTTTATTAATAAAGTAAGCAAATACAAAAAAAAATTATTTATATTATTGGCACTAAATGTTTAGTGTTCTTGCATTTGCAATTGATACTTGGAGAGATTTCAATATAATTTTTTTCATTATTAAATAATGATATTTTTCGGGTGTCATTTCAAATCGCTTCTTGATTTCTCAGATAGTTTAAATTTCATATATATTTAAGATTTACTTTAATGGATTTATTTTTGCTTGGCAAAACTTTGTCAAATGACAAGCAGTGCATATTAAACTACAGTTTGATATCCAGGCAAGGCAGGATATGGCGGGAATAGCAGGATAATTTTTGAAATTATTCGGTGTATGAATATCACGTATTTCCTGTCTAAACGTCTGATTATTACTAGACTATTATTTATACAGTTTCAAAGCATCTTATGATTCAGAAGATTTTGAAATTATTAATTTGGTCGATATAATATAAAAAAAATCGGCTGTTTTGAATATTTTGAATATTCTTATTAAGGCAACCATTTTTAAAATAGCTTTTTATGTTTCGATTTTCACGGTCTCCAGTTCTACATTCAAAGGAATATTAAACTAAGTTTTGGGTAAATTTAGTCATTTTGTTTTTTAAGGTGGTTGTCGCATGGCTCCAAAACCTTTTTTGAAGGATTTAGTATGAATTTTTTCACATCTTATAAAAAAAAATTACGAAATGTTAATAAGAAATACCTAATTCTCTAAAAAATTTGACTTAATTTTAAAAATTTGTTACTGAGTTGCTGGAGGAAAGTATCATGATAATATATATTTCCTTCGAAGCCTTCTATAGTCTGTCCTGAATGTCAGTTGGTGATTTGGTATACATACATACCTACATCTGCTTTTATATAGGAATAGATGAATAGATTCAACTTGATGTTCAGTAGATCCTTGCAGAGCTTTAGCATAAATGTTTTTAGATCTGTTCTATATGTCCAGTGGAAAAATGTAAGTTTTTTTTAACGAATGACATTTTTATTGCTTCCAAAGTATCTGTTAGTGCATTATTTCGGCTTCCAAGGAAATTAAGTTGAGAAAATCTTAATACAATTGCAAAATGTACTTATTTACTTTAGATTTACATAAAAACTATGTTTTTTAATCTTTAACTTAATCTAATACTTTCACATTAGAAACTACTGAAAAGTTTGTTTTTCTTTTCCAGACATTTATTGCTAGTAGTTCTTAGTTCTTTCATTATTTAATATCAAAATATTTTCTAAAAAGAAACAGAATTTTAAGTGCATTAAAAAAGACAATTTTGTAATGACTGGCTTATGTTCAAGTCATTACGAAATGAGCTAAATATGTATTTTTTTCTATATCAAACTCAATGTATTTTCATGACTTCTGAGGAAGCTTTTCACAAAATTTTTCAATATCTTTATATATTATGAATGCTCACATGGCTAAGATAATAAACGCGTTGACTGTCAAACATGTCATGATGAAACAATATTTCCATTGTAAAGTTCAAATCCAGTCGAAAAAGATATCAATAAAAAAATTAAGAAAAATTAACTGTCTAACAGTGCAAAGTAAAATATACGATGGGTCAATTGCCTTTGAAGTATTTCCAAGAAATTGATATTCTCATAACATTGTGAAGCATGACTTCTGGTCCATTGAACAGGATCCAAAAAGAAAACACCTTGCAATGACAAGGTTACGGTGAAACCATTAGGAAAGATTTCAGTACTCACTACTTTCGAAATACTTCCTTGGAAGTTATTTTTCAAAGCGTTTTTCTATCTGAAATTTGCCACAAAATAGCATAAAAATTGATAGTATTTTTTTTATTTTCATGGGGAAGCGCTAAAGTCATATATATTGGTATTGGCTTATAATTATCAGTTGAATTCATAGGATTTATATCGGAAATGGTCTTCTCAATTTTACGAAATCTGATACCGGACAGCACTGACATATAAAGTTAATTTTATGAGTTGCATAGTCCACCCTGGAATCTTTATCCCATCAGCACTTTCTTTTTGATGTTTAAGCGGTTGCATTACTTTATCGAGATCTTGCTCTTGTATTGTCTGGCTCAGCTAATGTGAAGGAGATATAAGAACAAGATTATTCATGTAATATTCAGAGAAAGTCATTTCCTTTAAAATGATTTCTTAAGCAGCTGCCACTCCGGTTTTGCAAGTCCTTATGCAATATTTTTATATAGTCATATTTGAACAAAAGCCGATTGAATTTTTAAGAAACGTTAGCTTCTATATCGATACTTCTCAGTATATATTCGATTTAACTTCAGATATAAATAATTCCGATTCTTTTTATAAATAGGATATTGAGGAACAAGTTCCTCAGTTACTTAAAAATGTTGAGAGAACGCCGTGGAATCGAAAAATTCGGATTATACGCCACATTTTTACTAAAAAATAGATATTTGCGGCAGTGCACACATTGCGATGATGCACAGGCCTGACCACATCTATTACGCAGCCAGTCTTTTCAAATTCATGTTCGTAAATGGTAAAACTTTTACTAAATAAATCACATTTCTGATGACAGATATGTTTTAAATACTTAGTATTAAAAATTTATTATTTTGGGATATTCTTCCCAATTAATTGTTAAAACAGAGTCTTTAAAAAATGTTTTGCTTGTGGTGACCTTAGCTGTTCATAAGCCCACATTTCAATAGTCGCTAAACCACAACGTCAGTGAACTTTAAGCAGTTTGAAAACATTGGAACTCGTATGTTTATGTCAAAACAAAGAAACACAATATAAGAATTCTATAGTGTCGTATGATTATTACAAAAAGCATAATCTTAGTAGACTTGGAATGGTTTTATACAAACAGAAAAGAGCAAACATTTATATTCAACGTGAGTCCATTTAAAAAAAATATAGAAGTATTATTTCAATTGAAAAATTAAATTAGTCACCAAATATTTCATAGGTTATTATTTCATTATAAGTTTTTGGGATGTTATTTCATATGTATTTATTTTCGCCTCCAATATTTTGCGACGTCTGGAATCGACTTAAGAATTTTGTTCCATGAAGTTCAATCGATTAACTTTATTCACAATTGTTTTGTTGTTGTGGCTGCTTAGATTAATATCCATAAAAGTGCCAAAAATAAATGAACACGATTTGTATTAAACATTTGTTTTTCAAATTTATTGCTATTTGATCAAATAAAAAATTCAATTTAATTTGATGTTTTTATTTATATGATAATTTATGAGTTTTGTTTTTTTTGTGCATTTGAAGCAATTTATTAACTTAATAATAAAAGATCATGAGAGTTTGATAATTTAAATAATTTATACTTAATATTGTTTTTTTTAACATTTATTTGCAGGTGAGTTGGCAAACGTTTTGGAAATGTACTTTAATGAAATTGTTGTAATAAATTTCGAAACTGTGAGTCAATAAGCATTTATATTTTATAGTAGTTAAAAGCCTTATTTATTTGGGTCAATTTAATTTATGGCCATATTACATCTTTCTTTCAAATCAGTTGTTTTTTTTTTTTAATTACAAATTTTTATTTTTTTACGAGTAAATTTTTGAAGTAATCAGCCTCTTAATAGAATCCACTACGGATATGCAGTAGTAGCGATTTCCTATAAGAAATTGTTGATTTACGTACATATATAAAATCCATTTGTGCAGTAAATGAGAATATATTTGAAAACTTTAAATCGAAACCAAACTCAAATTTCTGTTCGAAAAAGATTTATGATTTTGATCAGTTCAATGTTTTCGCGTTTGTCCCTTAGTGGTTTGGAATACATCTTTTCAAATAATTTATTAAATTGAACTCGAACTTGATCCAGATTAACAAAATTTTCAATTAAACCAACACAGTTTGAAAAATTACGCGATTTAATTTGTCCATTTGTGATTCAATTTGTCCATTTAATGTTATTAAATTTCCTCAATTGCATTAAGGATATTTGCATTGTGAATGTCCACATTAAAAAATTTCATAAAAAACAATTTAGGAAGACTGGGTCGATTGAGGATGCTGAACAAACTATAGCACTGAGTAATTGTAAATCGAAGCAGATCGTGAGAGTATTAGTGAGAGTTTATCAGTTGAAGAACTTTTGACAAAATTGCAAAGAGTGACAATATAAATACCAAGTCCTTTCTATTTGAATTGAATAATATTGATTTATATTGACATTTGCTTGCAACAAGCCGGTGTGGCATATCCTGAAGCAATTTTTTATCGAAACCATAAAATCCTTTATACTAATTATATAATAACAATAAAAAATATTTTACATTCCTATTAGTCAGTTTAATTTACGAATCAAATGTCTATAACATTGAGCAACATTATCTGTATCAGTTTTAGAGATGCTTAACATTATTAATGTTCCAAGTAATAAGATAGTAAACTATAAAACTGATACAGATAATGTTGCTCAATGTTATAGACATTTGATTCGTAAATTAAACTGACTAATAGGAATGTAAAATATTTTTTATTGTTATTATATAATTAGTATAAAGGATTTTTCATTTCTTCATAGGTTAAAAACATTTTTTGTTTAGTTTTTTGTTTTTTGTTTCCTTTAAAAAATTTTTTACTTTATTAAATTTTGATTGGTTCATAAAAATTTTTTCAATTTGTTCATTTATGTATGTATGTAAAATAAGTTTTCAAAAAAATTTTTTCAATTGTCATATTAATAAAAAAATTTCCTGAAGAAGACGCCCAAAGAGGCGTCGAAATATTGAATAAAATTATTATTTTTGAAAAAAAGACCTAACGCTTGATTACAAAAATTATATATATTAAAACAAAAAAGGTCGAAAAAATAGTGTTAATTAATTTATTTTTTGATTACGGTTTACAACATCTAGGTGTTGTTTATGTCACAGAGTTGCATTTTATTTGTAGTACACATTTACGTAAAAATTCATACCTGCATGCCAAAAACTGTGAAAAAAAAGATTAAAGAAGCGCACATTTTGTTAGAAATAAATAAAAGGACATCAAATAAAACAAACACAAATGGCACGTATCCGGAAAATAATTCAAAACAGTTCAAATCCATTGGAACTACCAAATATGGAATAAGTATGTATAATTTTTATAAAACCAAAAGCTATAAATATTTTAATTGCAATAACATAATTTATAGGTTTATAAAAATTTTCCGCGTAAACAAGGATGATTTCTTGTTTTTGATACAAAAACGGATCACTTTTCTAAAAACTAACTCTGGCATTCTTTAATATTTCTAATTGCCTGTCCCAAGCCATTTAATTGTTCAGTAAAATGATCCCATTTGTCCTTGAGCTGTATTTTGTTATATACAAAAAGCAGCTTGCCTCGGCCAATATCAGGATTAATTTTCATCAGCTCAACCAGCTTTGCCATTTGTTTTTTACTTGTAATTTTGCATAGAAATATTTATTTTATTATTGTATTTTATTACTTTATATTTATTTATTTTATTTTTATTTGTTACAGTTCCGTATGTTTTGCAAAACAAATTTTATATGCATTATTAAATTTTTTTAAATCTATTTTCGATTTTCAACTTGTAATGTTAATCAAACAACACCTAATTAGCTGTTGTAGATTTTTGACAGTGCAAACAACACATACTGACAAGAGTTGTAAACCATAATCGCATTATAAAAAATGCAACATTAAAGTAACAACTGTTGTAAACCATAATCGGGGCAATAGTTTCTATTTAATTTGCAAGTGGCATGCATTTTTCCTTACTCCTTATTAGTGTTAATAAATGTGTGTTTTTTAAATAAAATTTCAATTTATTGATCATTATTAGTATTATTTAATAAAGCTGATCATTTATTTCGTTTTTGGTGCAAATTTTCAATATAATTCTTAAGTCCCCTTGAAAAATTTCTCTTAAAACATCTGCTTATTTTCGTAATAAAAATTATCCTTTAATCTATTATTTTTATTCAATATCACCCTCTTTTTAAAACTTTTAAATTGCATTGAAATTTACGAACTATGCGATAAATTTTCTAGTTTAGTGGCGTTAATTTGTATGTGAATTTAATGGGCTGTTTTTGGTTCAAGACAGCTGCTGTCGGGAGAACGAAATATGGACTGCTTATCTGTGTTATTTATTTCTTGCTTTTGAAGTGAAAACAAAAGCGTTTGTCTGTTATAATTTTGAGTTTCTTTTTACCTTAAAATTTTTAATCTGTCCTTGAAAACGCACGCGATATTATTTCACAAGACGTTCAAATAATTGATTACGTTTTAGATAAAATTTTGGAAATATAAATACAGCATAGTTCGATTATAACGAACTAAATGAGATCGGATATTTTACTTCGTTTAATAAATATAATCAATAATGAAATTGCAATAAATTACATTTTTTCTTTTTCCTTTTTCGATATATTTATAAATTTCGTACATACACGCATAGTATTTCACAAATTTCCTTTCTTTTATTTATTTTGTCACTTTGCCAAATACTTTTAAATAATTATTTCAACGAAACAGTTTTATCATCGTGTTTTGTTCCTTATAAACATAAACAATTTACAAGTATTTTCGTATTTTGTTCTTAAAAAATAGTTTGTTATTAGCGAAAGTTCGTCTTAAACGTACATAGTTCATTGCCAGCAAACCCGCAGTCTTTATTTCAAATTGAGAATGATTTGAAATCAAACTCAAGCGCTTGAAAGCTATTAGAAAATAACGTGAATATCAAAGCATTCTCAACGAAAAGAGGAAGTTGTTCTCAAATTGAGTAATTCGTTTATTCACAAATTACTTCCAAACGTAATTTTCAGATGTTTTTCAAATCTGGATTGAAATTTGATGTGGAACATAAAATACTCAAGCAGAACTATGTCGAATTAGAACGATTTGACATAAAAATTTGCCTCAGAAAGCAGACCTGAGATAGAATCTTTTTTATTTTGGGAGCTTTTGTTTTTCTCTTATGCTCTAACTTTTAAATACTCATGCTCTCAACAGTGTTTCCATGGTTTAATTAAATTTTATACTGTTTTCATAAAAATTTTCTTACCCTGCAGCCACACGATCAACCTTTGCTTTCAAGTTTTTCACACATACTGCTTGTCAAAATTCATTTGAATTGATAGCTGTGACGTAGGTTGCACGCAACTTGAAAGCAATTTTTCTTCACTTCTAAATCATTTCGCATATTTGATGTCACAGAGATTCATGACTTCTATACAGCTCTATGGATCTATTTCACTCTTTGATTTTATTATTTACGATGCCTCAACTAAAAGTTTTCAAATGCTGCAAATATTTATAAAAAACTTATATTGGCAAAATATGTATGTACGTGTAGAAAGAAAAATACTGTGAAAGATTTGCTATCATCTGTTTGCTTGAAAGCAAATTGAAACACTCAACTTGAAAGAGAAATTGAAAGCAAGTTCGTTTCAATTTTTAAAAGAATGAGTGTATTGGAGAAAAAGTGTGCATGTATTAAAACTTGAAAGGCAAAACTTGATCGTGTAACCCCCAGGTTAAACAAAAAATGTGAACAACAGAATGAGAGAACATTAGCAGCTTTTGACGTTGTTTATTTGACAGCGTTTCTGTCTGAGGTTGAAGACTCGTCTTGTTTTAAAGGAAATACATTTTTTTATATTTTTAATTCGTCTTTAATCATTATGGGTACTTAATTTCAGTAAATACTTGTATGTATTTTTCTAAGGAAGAAACAATGAGCTTTGATCGCCATATTGTTATAATATTGATATTGTATTTTTCGATTTGAAAGTGTTTCATGTTTGAGAATAACACTCGATAACAAATTGAGAAAACGCCATAATGTCAAACATTTTTTATTCATATCATTATCAACTTGAATTCAAATCTTATACTCAAACGTCTGCCATAATTTGAAGAAGTTTTGAGAATTGTGCTTGATATAAAATGATACAAGTTATATTTGCATCAAACGTTTGTCTTCGTGTTTGCTGGTTTATAACCGTAATAATTTCCATAAAATATTTGTTCAAAACTGTTGGGTCCAGAGAAATGGATAATTCGTTATAACCGCACTCCACTGTAGTTCGAAGATGTTACAGTGAAAGAGTGTTTGTTTGTATGCAATTTAAAGTGTAAAAGTACAACTTTTTTTAGTAAGTTTAAATCATAAAGAGTTTATTCCTGAAAGGGGCCTAATTTACTCTATCTATTCCAATGGGCTGGCTTAATATGTTCACCGAAATTGCTAATTAGCAGCTTTGGTCAAATCATTAATTAAAAAGTCGTAATATTTTATAGAAACTTGCTTGTGTGACAACTTTGATTATAATAAAATTTCATGGGTCCAACATGATACTCCTTTTGAGTAGTAGAATAACTTCTATCAATGATGTTGATTGCAAAATATCTATTTCATTTTTTTATTTCATTGTGTAGTTAAATGATTCCTTCACTCCTCCTAAGCTTAGTTAATTAATTGATATTATTTTCCTTTTACACTGAAAGCTACTTTAATCGTGAAAAAAACAAATACTGCCCATAATTTAATGTGACATTGAAATGACTGCTACAATTTTTCCAAGTCATTTTCCAACTCTTTGGCAAATTTAAAGCAGTATTAGAAATCATTAAATAAATTACCATATTAAATCTTAGTAGTGGAATAATTACAGAGAGATTAAACCTTCAGCACATTTCAGTACACATGATTTCCGGTAATCAGGTATTTCCGTCAAAAGATCAGCATTTGCTGACACGGTCTATATTTTTGTATTTTTATTTCCAACATTAATTTCAATGAAAAATAAGTTTTTCTTTTATTTTAACATGTCATTTGCGCACTCATATGGTGGTAAAGTCGGTATCAGATAAAGAAAACGTTCATGTTTATTTGTAAAAATTTATTGAAATAATTGCTTTTGTTTTTTTCTTGCTGTTAAAAGCACAAAAAACGACATTCAAAAGGAGACAACCAGAAACTAAAACTATTAAATTAATGTCATTTTGTGCCATTAATTCAAGAAAACATGAAAAAATCAGCCAAAAAATAACATAACTTTTGTCCACAAGCAGCATATATTGGGGTTTTTGTTATTAGATCAGTGAAATAGTAGTTTTCCGTAGTTGTTGTAAAATGGTTTGTGTTTTTATAAATGAAAAATGCTCATAAAAATTTGCAAAGAAAAATGTATTCTGCACACAGAGAAAATATATGATTGCTACAACTATATCATGATCTCTCTGCAACGATGTATTGTTGTGGCAATTAAATTAAATGTTCTTTTCAACTAATTCTGTCAGTAACGTTTCAAAATGATTCGATGTTAAAGAACGTTTTTTCATTGTCGTTCAGATCAGCCAGCATTTTTCTTTCCAACAAAAGTATTATACATATTTTGCCCCTACTACGTTCTTCTGTTGTAAAATATAAGCAGTAGAATAAGTTCTTTTCTAAATATGGTGCACCTAAAACATATCAAGTTTTAAATGCATCTGGACCAAACTTTATGTTATCCTTAATTGTATTGTAGTCATTTGTGTTTCTTTGTTTCTTGTTAATTGAGGTTTTATGTATTAAGTTTTTCTACCTGTTTTTTGATATGCATTTAATCACAATTAAGTGATGAAATCCCATTAAAATTGATCCCTGAAAATGGAAATTCAGCTTGTTTTCCTCTTTATTTTTAGTCTTTAACATTGATACTTTTTCTAAAAATAGAAGTGAATTTAGTGATTTTAATATAGAAAATATTAAGTCAAGTATAAGACAAAGAGGCAGTAATATTGTATGTTGAGTGGGTACGAATAATTCTAGAGAAAATGACAAACTCAACATAAAAAATTATGTGTAATGCCAGCGGTTTACTGCTCATGCTTTCTCAACTTTTGTGATCCCACCCACTTTGAAAAATATTTTTCATTTAATTTAGATTAAAAAGTCTTGAGAAATTCTTTTTACTCCCAACCAATAAAAATGGTTTAAACAAACATTAAATTAAGCAAATGATACTATAGCCAAAGGTGCTAATATATGTTGACTTACTAAATGATCAACAATACAAGTAATGACCATCAAAGCAGCCACTAGTCATCCATCCATTCATCCATCCATCCATACGACCAACCATCATCTATGCCATCTAACTCTACTACACAACGGTCCGATGGCACACAGTTAAGAAAATATTATCGAATAAAATGGGAATTGACTTTAAAGAAAACCTTCTTTTGGTCACTGTTGATCTTTTGGTGGTAGACAAGTTGTTTAGTTGTTAATTTTAATCATCTTTTTATACAATCGAATAAGAGAAAAAAGTCTCAAAATAACTTACAAGTAAAATATCCTGTTGCTGTTAAGCTTTATATTGTTCATGTTCCAAGGAAATTAAGCAAACACTGAAGGAAAAAAAAATATATTTTTTGCCAGTTCATGGTGGCCAGAGAAATTTGCAGCTGTTGGAAGTTTAACGCTGTTAATGTCTCCTTTTTTTGCTACCAAGTGGAACATGCTAATTAATTGTTTCCAGTGCTTAACTTGTAGTTATTTTTGTATTCCTAGTGTTTAACGAGAGCACGACAAATTCTTGGTTACCCGTTCGTAGAGATCCTGCAACATTGTAAAATATTTAAGTGCTACAATTTGTGCTTTTCAACACTATTTTGAGGGAATAAATAATGCTCGTAAGACTTTAATACAGAGAAAAAAAATAAATAAAAAAAGCTGCAGCTCATTATCTACAAAGTGAGGAATTTTAGATTTTTTCAACTTAATTTTTTTAAAGGATAGTTGTTTTTGCTCTTGTTAATTTTGACTAAAGCTCGTATGCCAGTAGGCAAGCGTTGGGTTTTCTTAACAATTTTGCGCATGAGAAAATGTGGTTAATTTAGCGCAGCAACAGCTACTGGTCAATATAAATTATATTAACATAAATTTTATACTAATTGGTCTTAAGACCAATTGCTTATTTAAAATGATCTGAATAGTTATCTCTAGTTGAATGTGCTAATTTAAGCGTTGCTATTGTTAAGTATTTTGTAGCAACATGGGCAAGCAGCTGTTTGATTTTTTTTCCAATAAAAAAATTAATTTTAAAAAGTTTACAATTTTAAGGAGTGATAATAACAATTTTGTTAAAAAAAACCCTCGAAGATTTTTTTCAAATAAAAAAACGTGAATCGCTATTTGTCAATTAAGATGTGAAGCAATACGTATCGTTAAAAAAACTTGTATAGTCCATGTGAAAAGAATTTTCTGCTCAGGTTCGTTTTTCAATTTCCTATTTGGCAATGGAAAAGTTTTCAATAGATGTGAAGAAGAAAGGAAAAAATTAAATTAGTCATCCACAAAACCAGCCGCCGTTGCACTACAGCAGCGGTAACATCTTAACGTTCTCTTGCCACAGAATATTTGTTTTTTCTGCTAAAAAATCTAAAATTAAATTGTGGTAAAAGTATGACAGGGGAAGGGAGCTTAAAAAAGAGCCTAGGACAATAACAGTCCAAAGTTTGAACCAATTCTGTACATTCGCAAAATGTCATCCAAATCGTTTGAGTAGTTTCAGAGGTTAAACAATAGGGTGATCCCAAATCTCACCGCCAAAAATACACTTAGTAAATTTTTTATAATTTTTTTTTTAAACTAAATTTTGTGAGTATAAAAGTATATTACTCCTGCCTCCGCATTATACGATGCATAAACCAGTTGGATATTATAACATATCTTTGTTGGGTGAAAAATTTTAATTGTGTTTTAAATTGATTCGAAAGTTGTGACTGTTTTCCTCCTATTTTTTTCCACAAAAATATCCGATGTGTCCAACTCTGGAGAGATATAATTTTGAAACTATAAGTAGTATCGAACTCCTTTGTTCATCACGATAAAGGAGAATATATGTACTTATTCTCGGAATAATCGGTGGAGGTCAAAATTCAAAAAGTGTCGCAAAAGTTTGGCACTATCCTATACGAAGTAGTCTAAATCTAAGTTATATGTAAAATATAGTGTATTTTAAAACCGAAATATCTCAAAATCTATATATTCGATTTCAAATGACGCGTTTTCAGGTATAAATAGAAAACAGAGACAGTGTTGCCGTTTTGTCTAATTGACCCAAACTGATTAAATTTTTCTCCAATGTGCATTTTGATGTCTTCTTCCAAAAGGGGTCTTCAGAAATCTGATAGTTGATAGCGATCATATTGAAAGCCAGATTGACAGATGTAGTATCTGTCAATCTGGCTTTCATTATTCAAGTTGCAGACTAAAAAATTCTTTTTGAAGGTAGAAATTAAAAATTATAAAACCATAAATAACAAAAAAATTATGAAAAGAAGAAAATGGTAAAATTCTAATGAAAAGTTTGCAATATCTTAAACATTTTCATATGGTATTATAAAATGAGCAAAAATATCGAAAAGTGAAAATCGAAAATTTGCTTCAAATTAATTTAAATTCAAAATATTAGAATCGTTCGATCGGCGAATCAGCCAAAATTGAAATATAAAAATTATATACATGCAAAAAGAGTAACAGAAAAATTAATTGATAATAAAAGAAAACCTAATTGATAATGAAAGGAACGAAAGGAAAACAACAAAAAGTAATTTTATGAAAACAATAACTTTAAAATGTAATAAAATCAAAAGTTTCAGAATGTTCAATTCACTCCTCGGGGGAGCACAGGGCTATTTCATTAATAAAGTTATATTTAAGACGTACCGCTTATTAGCGTCCGATCCTAGTGTTAGGGCTGCCAACGTCGGCACCGGGCGTGCAGAGGTATGTAGGTATTTAGCGATACAGGATAACACCCAAAGGTCGATCGTCAGAGCCTCGTTAGCGCGACAGGTGACACCAAGTTCTTTATACAGTGGGTGAGTTTGACATTTAGAAAGGAGTGGCTGTGTGGACAAATTTAAAAATTTGTTTGCGCTTCACTTTCCTTTTTACACCCCCATTTTTCTCATTTAGTTTCATTTAAAAAAAATCACAACAACAAAAATTTAGTTGTTGCAGCACTGGACGGACATACATATGTATATCTAGATATGCCAGTATACAGATACATGGGCAATAGCCACAAGTAAATATATAATCTAAATTTATGACTACCTTCACCACTAGAGCAAAGAATTTTGCAATACTCGGACTCGGTCATCTTTTGTGGTGTTTAATACATGCACTACGAATACGTAACATTTAATTTTTTATGATTTCATGTAACGTATACGTGGACGAAAATTATATCGAATATTTTTCTTAAAACTTAACGCAATATATGTTTTCTTACTATTTTATTTACTATGTTAGTACATATGTACTTTAAATATATTTCAAATACAATGGCGCTATATTTCTGAAATTGATTTTGCTGATGAATTTATTACAAAAATTGATTTATCGCGGCTTTAGGTGGCTAAAACAAACCGTCAGTGAACTTTAAGCAGTTTGAAAACATTCAATGTCGAATGTTTGCGGTAAAACAATCAAACACAATATGAGAATTTTCTATTGTATATAAATAATAGAAAAATGCATTTTCATAGTAGACTTAGAATGCTTTTACTTAAACAGCACAACAATGTTAGGTTAGGTTAGGTTGATTGGAGGGGTGTGATAGCCCATGTCATACGACATACACTTAAGCCAGTGAAGGCTTTGTGTGCGCTCCCTTTTAATTATCAGACACAAACTGCCAGAGTTCTGTGGCAGAATTCGAACCTGGGACCTTCGCACTACGAGTCTAGTACACTACCTACTAGTCTACGAAGGTCAGTCTAACAGCACAACCAACAATTTATACTCAACATGAGTCTATTTAATTTTTTTATTATCTTCAGGAAATAATTACAAATTACAACTTAATGACTACTACATCTTAGGCTCGAGTCTATTCTATTTTTCTTGCAACATATATAAAAATTTAACGCCCTTACAGGATTGCGTGCTCTGTCGTAATAAATTTTCGCTTATGTAAGAACACTAAATTTAATGTTTTCTCTTTAAAACAAAGGGGAAACCATTCTACACTTTTTCAGACCAGAATATTCCATAAGACTTACAATAAAACAAGCTGCTCTCAGAGATATGAAGAGCGATCAAGTAGAAACAGTTGATCCCGTTTTAACAAAAAGCTAAAGGAAGTGGGAAATTGTTTTATTTTTTTAGTATATACTAGCTGACCCGGGCAAACGTTGTTTTGCTTTCTAATTTGCACTAAATCGACATAGCAATTATTGTTCAAATACCGGTATCGGGCTAATTAACCCCACTACACGTCCCATAGAACATGTATATAAAGTTTGGTCAAAATCGGTGCAGTAGTTCTTGAGTTACGGTGCAAAAACACACAACAAACTAAATATTGCGCCATCTGTTGGACGAACTTCAAACTACACAGAAACACTCCTCACGGCCCATAGAGCATGCATATAAAATATATAAAATCGGTCCAGTAGTTTTTGAGTTAAGCGGCTTTCAAAAAAAATTAAATAAATATAAAAGCACAAAAAATAAATATATGTATGTATGTATATGTCATTGTGGTGCAATATGAAAATTGGGGTTTTCCACGCCCCTCCGCTCACAGACCAGACTTCACAGTGTCACCCGCCCGAGTATTTTGAAGGTTCCCTGAAAATTTCGTCAAAATCGGCCCAGCCGTTTTGGAGCCATTACGTTACATACATACATACATACATACATACATACATACATACATACATACATACTTACATACACCCATCCTATTTTATATATATAGATATACATATGTATGTGACCAGTGGAAGAATCTCCGATAAACCATTACAAAGGCTGAAATTAGTATCCCAAAGTAGTGCAAATTTGGATAATTTTCAATAATTTTAATATCGGCTTGTCATTGCATGATGTTCTCCTTTTTGTCTTCATTATGCTGAGAAAAGTCAACTTTTTATGCATTTTTTGCAAAGAAATATTATATTAAATTAGGACTAGTAATTAACGACTGGAATTAAATTTTATATCTTGAATTGATATTGGAATATCTAAAAGTACATAAAAATAGTTCAGGATGCATACCGACACACTTCAAATTTATATATTTACGTGCCGTAATTTTTTTGCGCTGTTGCAATTGTTACCCTAATAACGCAACATGATAAATTTAATAAACTTTGGTATTTCTATTTATTAATTTGTTCACTACACCTAAAACTTTTTCTTAATGCCTTAACAAATCCGGATCTTGACGCCGCATTACTTTGGCTTAATGCATACAAATGGACATTTTTTACAGCTAAAAAGCGCTTGTCAATCTTGTTTAGGTTTGTCTGGAATACATTCATATATATGTATGTACATAAATTTTTTCTTGAAATCTTCTTTTGTTTAAAATAATGGAATCCTAGAAGGATAAGTATTTCGCCATCGCCCTCACTTTGTGTTGTCCATCAATTCTTACAGCAGATCCTTTATTCTTCATCTGCTAACACATGCTCGTAAAATATTAGCAAATAATTTTTTCTCATGATTACATTTATTGCATTTCTATTTTGTTTTAAATGTTTAATTTTACCCAACTATTTTGTTTCAAATGTTTCCCTTTATACTTCTAATTTTTTTAACACTTATAAATGCTCAAATGCAGCAGATGCTGGTTGGTTGAAAATGAAGGAGACGATGTTGCAAGTCCATAAATGGTGAGTTACATTGGAATGTGGCAAGTTTGTATTTGTATAGTATATGCAAATAGTTTATTGGTATTGTTTCTTGTTTTTATATGAACAACAACAAATATAAACCAGTCATTAATGCAACATTTTAGCAGCAACTAAGAGCGAAAATCACATTGATAGAAATATTGAATCAATAAAAGCGCCTTCATGCAAGGTGGCTTCACTGCAACGATTTATTGTTTTCTCTACTTTCTTTACTTCAAATTATAAATTTCTGTCAAACTGAGTGCTTCTAAGTTTATACTCGTACTATGGATACTGAAATTTTTTAAAATTTTTGCTCTATCTGCAACAGCTGAATTTGATGTAAACTACACGTAAAAATTCGAATCATTTCCAATGATTTCAACATGGGCGTAATGTTTGGATTTGGAGGTTGTCTTCATTATGTTGAAGAAAAGAAATTTTTTCCTTCTGTTTTCTAAAGAAAATAATTTTGTATAAAATTGGGATTTGTTACCACGGGTAATAAATTTCACATCTGGAATAGGCATTTTCAAATCGAGTTCAGCAGAATTATAGAAATAATTCATATTTTTAATAGAGATTTTGTTAAATTAACCTCCCAAGAAGTTGAAAAAATGCACTAATAGATTTTTGGAACGATGAAAAAGTCGATCCTTTAGAATGACTCATTTTTGCACTCGATAGCAAATTTGGACAGTTTTCCATTATCCCATATCAAATTTTGTTTATAAATATACCGGTTTCGGGTATGTAACGCCTTCGGTGTTCCTGTGCATGAGCAATTTTTCCAGGAATACTACGTGTGCATGTATTAATACTCCCAAGAAAAGAAAATTCCAAAAAAGTCATGAAAATGCTGAGATAAGGATGCAGAAGTAGTTGGAGTTTGAAACATTTTCATTGATTTTAACACGGGCTTGTCATTGGAAAGTCTTCTCTTTTTTTTTTATTCTAATTCTCCGATTTGGAAGCCATCTTTATTACATTGGGAAATGTAAGCTTTTTATGCTTTTTTTCTCAAAGAAAGTAATTTGAAAATTAGATTAAGATTGACTATTTATCAATCTTCACATTTGGAAGGTGTAAAAATTTGCCACTGTAGTAACGATATCTGTTTCTTTATATGAAAGTAATTTCATCATTAATAAAAATAATTTTTTCATGTACATTTAAAAAAATAAACAAATTTTATCATAAATTTTTTTTTTTAACAAATCGTGTTCTATGGATTTGTAAAAGTAATTAATGTTTTTAGCCAAGATTTTGTCAAGTTGACTTCCTAAGAAGTTGAAGAAATGCACTATTGGATTTTTGGAAGCAATGAAATCGTTGTTCCTTAAGAATGAATTTCCAGCTATTTCGCATTGGGTACTATTTATCACAACAACAACAAGAAACAAATCATTTGCTGTGGTTGCAGATTTGCCATTACCTTGTAAAATGAATAATTTTTTTGCATTGTACCCTGCAACATTGTGTTTGAATATTTTTGTTGTCAAACAGCATTCAAGCACGATTCTAGGAAATGTTTCAATTTTATAGTAGTTTTTCAATTTTGTATACTTTGTTTTTATTAAGTAAAATATGAACAATACGAACATGTAGTACATTATTTTAAAGTATCATTGGAATAAATAAGTTGAAATATAGAAGATTTTTAAATATCGGAAGGACCTAGAGACAAACAAAAAACAATGAAACAGCAAGTGCTAAAGAGGAGGTCTACAATACGCAGTTAAATTGAAATTAAATCTGAAAATTTTATAACCTTTGAAAATGGTATTATAAATTTAAAGAAAAATAAATTCTACAGAGGCCTACAATTTGACGCAAATGCAGTTTTATTAGTTGTGTTTGTCACTTACGTTTTTTTTTGCTGATGGCAAGAGGAGGGTATACATATATTCCGATCACCCTACGTTTCCGTTTAAACATATGCTTATCAGTGCTCATCATTTCTGATCAGTTTTTATTTCCAACAATCACATGTTGTCTTTACGTACTGCTTAATTTACAACGAGTTCCTAACTTTTAATGGTATAGGGTATAGAAAATAAAATTGAAAGAAAAAAATGCCACAATTTCAAAAATAATCTACTCTATTGAATGCGGTTGCTTAGTTCAGTGTTCATGTAAAATGAGATGAGTTGTGAAAAATAGTTGGCAGAATAAGAAATGCTGTCAAGGTTGGAAGGAAAAAATTGCATTCTTTAGACTTTTTATAAACGCTTAGTTGTGTACATACACGTATGATTTGTTCAACGGCACCAGCTGCCTCATGTTCATGCATGCTGTTGATTTAGCAGCGAGAATTTGTTCGATCTTGGGGACTCGTTTGAAGGGACTTGTATATATCGGTTACACTGTCTTGCTTGAAATAAGCTTGCAGGAGATCCTCTTGGCTGTTCTTATTAATTTTTTATTTGCTGAGTGTTTTTATTTTAAAGCGTGTGTTGTTAAAAATGTTTTGGAAAAATTTTCAAACACGGTTTCAATTTTCCCTGTCATCCTAGTTTCAGCTGAGGCAAACTTAAATTCATCGTAGTGGACAACTTTCTCCGAATCATCTAACTAGTAATTTTCTGACAAACATAGACCTTAAGCTAATCTTATAATTAATAAATTTTAGGGCCATTTGGTGATTTTTTAAAACACAGTTGGTCACATTATTATTTGTATCTCTGGTTGGCTTGATTGAATACACATACCACATTTAATGTTTATTTTATAGCTTAGTTAAATACTATAGGGTCTATACACTTAACAGCCATTGCAATGTTTAACGGGTTTTGCTATATTACTTATTGACTTTCTTTGCAGCTCTTCTCAAGCTGGCAGTTGGTTACAAAATCGCCAAATACTTGGGTACTCAAGTAAAAAAAAAATACATATAAAAATATGTATACATACATTCTTAGAGGTATCAATAATAAAAGTTTTTTTTAATGATATTTATGCGCTAATGTAAATAAAATATACAACATGCAACATATATAAGTATGTACGTAAGTATGTATAGGCAACATACCGTCGTAGCAAGTATTCAATTGAATTGAAGCATGTTGACTGACACTGGTGTATGAATGATGATGATGACTAAGTAACTTTCAAAATATATTCATGGATTTAACTTGAAAGTTCATCATGTATTTGACATTTGCGCAATTGTCGAACTTTCTCTCGTGCGAACGTATATACACTCATGCCAGCATTTGTTGTTGCTGTCGAATGGCTGTCATATTATTTATTGACTTCATAAGTAGTTTCATGTAACAATGAAGATTAATATTTACTTTTCATTTTTTTCCCATATTCCCTGTTAGTTTCCATTAGCAGGGTTAGTCAAGAGGTGAATTGATTTTACATGCAATTGCAATGTTTAATTTTATTATTTTTTCTCTCTGTATTTGAAATGTATAGGTTAAGGAATTTGTACGTGTGAAAAATATATGAGATGAGCTTAACTTTTTAATTATTTTACAAAAAACAAAGTGAAAAATGCAAGCCATTCTTAAAGAAAAACATTTGCATTTCTTCCAAAAATCCACTAGAGCATTTTTTCAACTTCCCATAAAGTCATGTTGGCAAATTTATGATTGAAAATATGGATTAATTCTACAAATCTGTGATAAAACTAATACATGAATACTTCTAAGAATTCTACATGAAAACATTGTTTTTCCTCAACTAGTAATTTATAAAATTATTGAGAAAAAATAAATAAATTTTGACTCTTGGCAAGTTTGCCAATAAAATGAATTCCCAGTAGAGAAACACTCCTAAGCATAATGAACTCGAAAATGTGAACTGATGTATTTTTCTTATGAAGCGTCCTGAGAGGTATCGCACACAATTTTTCAAATTGGCTTGAGTTCAGTATTTAACATTGTCTCTATTAAAAAAAAAAATATATAAAAATTATAAAAAAATCTATTTCAACACCAAAAATACTGACGAGAATATCACGGGTGAATTAAAAAAAATATCTTTGTAAATTTTTCTTATATAATACAAACAATTTGTTGACAGTAATAAAAAAATTTCAATAAAAGATGACGATGCCGAATACGAGTAGAATAAGGGCGAATAAAAGCGATAAAAACTTCAAGCAAATAAGAAATTAAGAGGAATTGAAAAAGCAAGTGGCAATAAAGTTAATATACAGAGACGGATAATGTTTATCATCAATATATTTTTTCGACATTTTGAAAGAATTTTAAATTCAGAAAATAATCACACACAAAATTAAAGACTTCTCATGGGTATAATAAAACAAATGCTTTATTTTAGTAATAAAAAAATCTTCGCAATGATACGCCGGATGAGAAACTAAATGGTTAAATTTTGTATGTCCAGCACCTGCTAATGAAATTCAGTATCAAAGACCTTGAAAATAATCAAAAATGATCATGAAAGTAATCGGATTATTTTATGATTACTTTTGATTATTTCTAATTAGTTTATTGTAATCCCCAGTAATCATAATTACTTTTGTATTATCTGTCATTGTAATCAATTAGTTATCAGAAAATTTATATAAGAGAACTATATAATCATTACGATTCCTTTTTACGAGTAATCTAATTGATTACCAATCCTAACCGCAATTAAACAGCTATAGCTCTGAAGTGCTTCATCCTTGAATAACTTTTGTTGGTTCTAGCACATTTTGGAGCAATTATATTTTCTGCCACGGGGCATGTCGCCCTAAATATAAATAAACCCTCGTATAATTTCAAAACAAAACTTTTTATTAAAAAGTGCTATATATACTATATTCAAATGTTTATAAAGCCACTTAAAATGTATATATAAATCTGTTTGAAAATAACGGTGGTGGTGGTGAAATCGGCGGTGCCTGATCAATAACTTTATTTTTGGGGATTTTTTTTTTAAATTTGTAAAAGAAAAAATTAAAAAAATCCTATGGTCAACATTAGCTATTCAGTCCGTATTTTAGATAATTATTTACTAACATGCAACTTTAACTTTAACTTTAATAAATATTACTTAAATGAACGCCTCTCCTTCAGCAAATCCTTCTTTTTAATCATGAATAGTTTTCATATAAAATGTTGCAACTACTTCATTGCTTCTTTAAGGCATTACACTGGTATTTGCAACTATGAATAATATTTGAACAACTTACTATAAGCATTTTGTAAAGAAAGTCTATACACTTCCTCCTTCTGAAAGTTGTGCAATGCGCCCAGAAGCAGTAGTCGAAACTCTAGAAATGTTTGTATGTATATTCATTAATTCATAAAAAGAACATGTGGTATTACGAGAGTACATACATACGCGTATGTATATATATGCAGGCACACATTCCTCCATATATGCTTCAATTCATTCTTCATAATTTTCATGTGTGAAGGCGAAAATACATTGAATTTTTTTTTTAAAGACTGCCAATGCAATTGAGCACTGAAATTTTTCCCTGGAGGACAGGGTGTGCTGTAAAGAGTCCGGTGTATTTAAAACTGACAATAGTTTTTATATTGCTTTGAAGTTTTTTCTCTATAATCAATCAATAGGGTAAAATCACATACTGACAATATTGTCTGATATGAAATGTTATGCGGTGCGCCGCCTTGACAACACTAAATAAAATATAAAAAAAAACAATTATAAATTCGGTTGGAAATGTATTATAAATTATAAAAGTTAGAATCGTTAGTGAAGAATGCAATTTTCATTGTTTCTGAAATATAAATTAGTGTATTTTCTCGACCTCTTAGGAAGTTAAGCTAACAAAATCCTAGAAAAAGAGCTTAATTACCTCCACTGCAATTCTCTTATTGGCTTGTAAAATCAGTTCCTTCATAAATTATTATTTGTTAATACTGTACAACTTACACACTGAGATAACAATCAGAACTGACTGACTGATTCTGCTAGAGGGCCCAAAACAAATATCGGAGTTTTGAAAGTTTACATCTGGAGTTAAAGCTTTCCCCTTTACAGACTCTTATAGTGAATCGGCTTAGACAATTTTGTAACTCTTACATTTAGCATATAAAAAATGTTCAGCCAGTTTAATTAAAACACTACGAGGAAAATTTTTGTGTAACATTTTAACCCTCTAACGGTTAAGGGTATCTTTTCCTCTTTAATGGAAAGAGCAACAACATCAGTTCTTCTGCAATGATTGATGTATTAATTATAATAGCAAAACCCATAAACATCCTTATAGTATAATAATTATATTGGCGTGAAAGCTTTTCCCAAATCCTAAGCTCTTTGATGACTGGAATTGGTATCTCTAATGTAGATGCAAATCGCTGTATATTATTCATATTGAAGTAGATTTATATGGTGTGTAAATGGCATAAAAAGAAACTCTGAAAAATCCCTTTAAAAAGTTTTTATATCACCCATTTTTTATCCAGCTTCTTCTCTTAATCTCTCCAGTTGGTACATAAAAAAGAATCATGCAGAAGATTTATGAATATTTTTATCATACAAACCTACTGGACGTTTTATTCAGACACGTGTGATATCAGAATATTGTTTACAACTTTACCAAAAAATCAAGGGAATTGTTTTAAAATTCTTTTAGAATAGTCGACAATTTTCTGGTCCGACGTTGCTGCACATTTTCTAAAATACTATGCGATTAATATAATTTCCTGAAGAAATTTTACAGAATATTCTGCACATTTTCTGAAATAATTCTTAAGTTACCTTAATTACATTGTCGGACAGGTCTGCACTTAATTTGATTTTAGTTTTCATAATAATTCTCATTAATTTCTTAAACTGTTTTGCATAAACTTATAAATGACTGAATATTTTCCAATGAGTTGTGCGCCCCCTGGGCTTGTTGTGCGCTCCCTAGAGGAGTCATAGAACTCTCTCATTTTCATGATCCTGTGTGCGAATCTTATACGACATTAAATTTCTATTATTGGACCAAACTTTTCACCGACATTAATAATGTGAGAGGTCGTAAAAAATATCAGAAAAGTCGATGTTACCTTAGACATCTTTCCTACATTGGCAAGACGTGTCAAAAACTTTTTTAGATTTTCTGCAGAAAATTTCATTAAAATTCGTACAGAACCTCGGACATATCGTAAAAGTTTTTAGAATCTCCTCAGACAATGAGGTCCTCTTTCCTGTCAACCACTCATATGATTTTCGATACGTTTTCTGCATATACGAATCCGTCAACTTATACAGAGTTTCTGACCGAACTCCGAAAATTTTAGCCGAAATACACTTATTGTAAGACCATGTTTGTTTTAAATATACACACTATTGCTGTATGAATAAACTTCTTTTCCATTCCTTTCTCCCAGCTATTTGTGTTGTATTTGCAAATAAATTAAATGTGCTGATCGTGCATAAACTCCCAAAGGTTTTTGAATAATCGTACACAAACACATACATCCACTTATGTTGCAAACATCAATTTAATCATCATCTTCAATATCATCATCGTCATCATTAATGTTGTAATCATGAATGTCGTGTGCTTTAAGGCCCCACATTTTTTTTTTTTTTTGTAATAAAAACAAATAATATTAAGATCTGGAGAAAAAACTGCATAAAAGTCTTGGTGGCAATTTCAATTTACCCTTCAGTTGCAATGGTAACAATTTGTGATGCTTACGTTTTATATTAAAAAATGTAAAGCTTAAATATTTATAACATTTCTTAAATATTTTTAAACTTTTGATTACATATTTGTATATAAAGTAAAAATTATTTTTATATATGTGTGTGCGTTCAACTTTTCCACTTTTTATCCATTATCCATAATCATAATCAGGCCCGCTGCAGGAGAAGGATAAATCCCACTCTATAACGATGGGAACATCTCTTAGTCTAAAATAATAGTCCAAAGGTACCTACATAGTAGGTAGGAGGAGGGTAAAGCCCCTCTCCAGTACTCATGTGTATTTTATGCTTGTCGCCAGTTTTAACTTGGCAATGGTTGTATATAAATAAATTTCCATTGTTTCAGATATAAAGATGAATTATTAAAAATTTTGAGCCTGAGGCCATAGAAATTTTATAGATTTCAACCTTTTCAGAAGAGTGACATCTATAAAGGTGTAATTTTTTACGCGGGTATTTTATTTCCTGATAGGAATGGTTGCACCAAATCGTGCGGAAAGAAGACGATGACTAGGTCCGGTTTACTGGTGTCTTTCTCTGTGAGAGAAAGAGATACATCAGTAAACCAGATCTTTCAAATTTTAATGGTCCATTTCCAAGGGTAAACACCTGACTATCCTTGTATATAAAACTATAACGGACTAGGTTAGGTTAGCTTAACCTGTATTGTCACAGACCTCGAAGAGATCATTAGCGACACCAGTGATGACAATATATCGGTATGGCATCCTAGTTTGTGGTGCCCATTCCGCATGACAGATTTGACCCATCTTAGCAGTCTACACAGTTCCATTCTCGATACAGGTAGCAAATTCCGGAAAATGTGAGCACCAAGAATTCTATATCTTGTGCTTCGCAGAGCCCGACAACGGCAAAGTAAATGCTGAATTGCTCCACTCACCCCCTAACCAATATCTCCTGCAGGTACTATCAAGCATCTGAACAATTTTGATCGCATACGAAGCTGTTCAACAGAGTCCAGTAACGGTACCAAGTTAATATATGAGAGAGTCATATTTAAAAAGAGCTTTCCAAGAAGCCATTAAAATGTTGTGATTTTTATGTAAAAAATCCAATTTATCTCGTTTATCAAATAATTTTATAGGATTGTGATATAAAATTCTCTTTTTTAATGTCCTTAAAAAATTTATGAGCCATCTTCAATATACTAAGATAATTAAGTATATTGTTTTCGTTTTAATATAATAATTATATCAATTTTGTAGAAACCTCTAATTGTGTTAATAATTTGTTGGGGAGGATGTCCCAAAATAATAAACTTCAACATTAAGTTTTTGTTTCAATTGGACCAGTACTCTGGGGATGACCCCTAACTATGCAGTGCATTGTGCTGGAACTAGGAAAATGGGATAGGTTAAGGAGGATAGCGGCAGTAGTGCTTGTGGACATTCGATTTGAACCTCTCAACGCTGGGTATGGCAGGAAAGACGTTCCACATACGAGCTATTCGTATAATAATTTTATATTTACTATTAGAAATATAAATCTTAAAAGTATAAGAGGCTGTCACTAGTTACAATTTATTTGTTTCTAACCTAAAGGAATAGTTTCAGTCACGAATTTAAGAAAAATAATGTTTTCATGCAAATTGCTGTGGTTTTCTTAACTGAACTTCCTAAGAACACTTTGGAATTAATTAGAATGTCACTTAGCAACTTAAATTAGTTTCACTGGTAACAATAATAATCGCCATTCACTATTGAACTCATTTACCACTTGTGAAAGTTTACAAATACTCGGTGTGTACGCAAGGAGGCGTGCGATCCAGAGCGAAAAAGAGACGATAAGAGCGTTTAAGAGAAAATTAATATTAAAAAAAAATTGATTTCGTCTAAAACATCTCCCTCCGAAAACTTGACTTGATTCGAAGTTTTATGCGAAAAAAATGCCAAAAGAATTTAATAAGTCCCAACTATTCATAACAAATAACACGGACTACTGGGTATTAATATTGACGTACTCACTCATTTAATCGCAAAGACACACAGATGCACATATGCATTATGCTTGTATCCATAACGGAATGCATATAAATTGTGTGGATGCATCGTTTGAAATCCATTGTGCCTGATTGTTGGTGCTGTTGTTGCTTTTATCATTGCTCTTTTTTTGTTGTAGTTGCATTCTGGCGCAGTAAAATTTCAGAGTAAGTTGAAATATTTAGGTTACCAGTTCAGTTGATTATTTTTTTGCATAAATTGTTAAAAGAATGAATAGGCAAAAAAAAAAAACGTATTATGTTAATGATCGTTTGGAAAAAATTGATAATTCCAGCGAGTGAGTGAGTGCAGGCATAAATTTTGTATTCAAATTACTTGATCATCTTAGAATTCCGAGAATTCTCAATCATATGTGTGTATAAATATTTATGTGTGTACGATTTGAAAATAATATGTTTTCTATTGAATGTTACAGCGATCAAAGATAGTTTTAAAAGTTTTTGAAAAATATACTTTTGATTGGGGGGAAGATAATTGTTTATTGATTTTGATTTGGCTCACGAAGGAAAGTTGGAGTCGGCTGCATTCTTTGCAAAATTTTCATTTGTTTGAAAGAAAACCTCTCATATTTTTCTTAGAAAGTAATGCATATCAAGAACAGTAATTTAGATGATACTTCTTGGAATATGCGAAGATTTAAGTTTGCAAAATTATACAAAATTAAAATCTGAGTTCTTATGAATTCCAAATGAATACAGAAGACATAATAAGGATGCATTGCTTGTTCCTTCAATAGGTTTATGATCGTCAGGCGTAAGTAAACGTATAACATAAGTTTGGCATGAGTGGAACTTTAATAATTCCAAAGAATTAAATAAATTGCTTCGTGCTTAAGATCACTTTATTATAATCACGAATGATGTTCGTTATCGTTTATTGTTGAAAGAATATAAAATTTATGTTTGTAAAGTAAAAATATTTTTAAAGATTTTTTAATTTTAGGTAAATATTAAACAAATGTTTTTAAAGATTTTATTATCTAAAGATTGTTAAATCACAAGACTAATTGTAATTTTAAATAAAGGATTTCCCACAATTCAAGCAAGAATTAAATTAAATACTTAATACATCTATCTGGCTTTTCAAAATGTTTTTTTCTTTATTAAAATCACTTGCACATACCAAATTTCTGTATAAATGAAACCATAGTGTCACTTATTTTCGCTATTGTGGATCGATTCGATTATAAATGGCAACTGAACTTTAGTTGAGTTGTTACTTGGCAGCAGTGTTGCCAGATTTTTAGGATAACATCAGGAAAAATTTTAAACAAAAATTTGCCAAACCTGCATTTCATTCGTTTTTAATACCTCTGATCTGTTAGGGCCAAAAGCGTCTTCTTACAAAATTTAAAATTTTTTCCAAGTATAAATAACATATTTATAACATGCAAAAAGCACTACCTGACTTAAAATATACGGGCATGGACGGTTCGTATGCAAACATTTGTTTTCAACATTAATTTACATATTGAGATTGAAAATTTCACGATGAAGTGGCAACATCATCAGGATGTAAAAAACTTGTTGGCTTCAAATTGTCATTATTTTTATAATAGTATACAAAACGAAAATAAATTTCCAATATATTTTCCTTTACCTTCATTGCTTTCAATTAATTTTTAAGTACACATAAAAAATAAAATGAATTGAAATTTTGTAAAATAATTATTAAAAATAATTAAAATTTTATAGTGAAAATATAATCATTAAGGGTTCTTTACTAGAATTTTAAAACAGTTATAGTTTTCATTTAAACAAGTTTTTCGAGTCTCTTGCAAAATGTTTAAAATTTTAAATAGGGCGGTTCCCATTTTCTGTGATGATATACACAGCACATCGCATTGATCTACGAATTAATCTAGTATTAAGAAGACTTGAAAATATACTTGTTAGATAAAATGTTTTTGATACAGTTGGAAACTCAACTACAGAGGACAGACAAATTACTGCATTCGATATCGATCGAAGTTTCAAACATTTCCTTTATTTTTTTGTAATTTCGATCGATGCCGAATGCTGTAATTTGTGCCAAGTTTTGCAATTGTACAAAAAATTTCGTTACATTTAGTTGTTGGGCACATTTTTTTCACAAAATCTTTTTACCTTTATAATAAATACTCAATTAATTTCTGAGTAGCCAGACCGCATGTTACTGAGTTCAATCGTAGGCGCATTGCGGTGAAATCACTCAATCAGGTACTACAGTCGAATTCTGATAAGCGAAAATGGAAAATTTTAACAATCATATAATAAATAATAAACAAATAATAAACTCATTGCTTTCAAAATTATTCCTTGAACCAAGGGTGGAAAATAGAACAGATCTATGCTGATCATAAGTTCAGATTTTACGAGCAGAAATTTTATCGGCAGCATGTAATACGATTAAATGAAGGTAACACAGTACCGTGTTTTTTCGCCAGTCGATGTTTATTACCTACAATCTGGGACTTTTACAAACGAAAGTTCAAAGAATCTCACAAATATAATTTTTCTGTTATAGAAACAGAAAATATCGATTAATATCAGTGAAATAGTTGATCCTAACGGTGTATAAGCCCATAGACGCATTTTATACCTTTTGAAAGGTTTTAAAATTATTGTCCGAATGTCCGAGTTAACGGATATTCTAAGGGAAACCTTGCAAACAAAATAACTAATTATTTCCTTCTGTTGCATAAGGTTGCAAGTATGTTCGAATATGCACTACTGCGCCTTAACAGACGAGCAAACTTACTACCTTCTAACGAATCAAATCAATTGAGGCTCTATTGTTTTTAACATATTTTTTGATACTATCTGCTTCACTTTTGCAGTTATGATTACATTAATTTACTATTGGAGGGTTCTACTGCATTTACGAATTTACCCTATTTTTCTCAAAAAAACTCCAATGTTTCCTTCTCAATAATACCAACAATCGCATTCCCTGTCTTCAAATTGTTGTGTGGAAATTGAAAATTCATTAAATATTCACCGAATATGCAAATAAATCAAAATTGAGCAAAACTTCTAGTGGCTTTAACTTAAAGTCGTACCACAAAATCCGCAAAGGCAACAACAGTGTAGGGATGGATAAGATGGATAAGAGTCAGCAAGCAAAAAGTGTAAAAAATTAAATATTTACCAGATATACCAGTAAATTGAAATGTATTATCTTGTACAAATGAATTAGAATGAATGAATGGGCGAAATAACCCAGCAAACACACACATGTAATGTCTTTTTATAAATTGTAGACATATCTTCAAAGCCTCTTCTACATGATAACCGGAAGAAATTTAAGAAAAATTTTATTCTTCCATGCGATTCCACACGTTATTTGGGATTTAGGGATTTACATTGAAAAAAAAAATGATTTTAATCATTTTTATCGTCAGACGGCTCGTAACATATGAAGTGCCTGTGTTATGGCCGAAGACTCGGTAAATAGTCCATCAGTCTATGGTGTTTTAGAAGAGGGCCATTTGGAACTCTGCTGTTGGAAAAATTACAAAAAAAATTTGGCTATGTTTGAGTTGTTACTACATCTTCTCCAAACGAGCCAACATGATATGTAAATTTCATATTTTAATTAAATCGGCCTTTATTATACCTCCGTAAAAATATCCTTGATATATTATTGTTCCCTCTACCCCATGAACAGAGTTTAGAAATTGGTATATTGCAATAAATATCTGGAATACCGAAAAATCCCGGTATAGACAGGATGCAAATTTTAGCCATTTTCAAATCCTGAATCCCAGGATTTGTAAAAACCAGACCCATTTGGCATCCCTAATACTCATTCATATAAGCAGAAACATATTAAAAAATACATCAAAATATGAACTCATTATTTTTGTTGCATTTATTCGGAAAACCCATTCAGTTAGCGAGCAACAGCAATAAAAATCATTTATGTTACTAACCAACGAGCCAAAACAGTCATGGCACCTTTTGCATTCGCAACAATGTATACTGTGCGCACAGTGATTTTTATGTCATCAAAATAAATTAATTGTTAATATATTTCAAACTGCAACAATGTATAGTGTGACTGCGGTATTTCCTACAAAATAAAAATAAAATAATAGAATATTTGAAACTGCAACAGTAGAGCAAAATAGCAAAAGTTATTGTAAATATGGAACTACTACTAGTTGTTTCTTAGCGCTATTCTTGGTATAACAACCATCTTCCACAAGAAAGATGTACGCTATAATGTGTAAAACTTGATGAGATATTTAGTATGTGGTAGAAAATAACCCCCCTTATTATGAATGTCGACATCGACGTCACATCAAGTCGACAGTAAAAAAAGACAGCAGTTCTGAACTCCTTGTAGGCAATAATTAACTAACATTGATGGCCAATTGTAATTTTATAAGCCATAGTAGTAGTAATATCCTATCAATAATATTCAATAGTTCTCGATAACGATCCCACAATTGCCAATATATTGATGTCGACTTGGTGCGACGTCGACGTCGACATTCGTAATAAGGGGGAATGTCTATTTGCGGGTTATAAAAATTAGAGCTTTTGCTTATGATTGGAGGTTATTACAAGTAAATTTTTTCAATACCTCGATACATTGCAGATTTCAAAGAAATGACATGAACATTTAGTTTTTAGTTTTTTTAGTTTATTAATAAATAAATAGATCTCGCTGTTAATATTATTATTAATTCCTTTAGTTCCTATAAGGAGCATAGAGTCTCACTGTGCAACTATGTACTATGACATAGAAATCGGAAACGTAATGAAATTTGCATGTATCAAAAATAGGGAAACATACCTGAAGGAATTTCTTACAGAAAACAATTAAGGACATGTGTACAAATTTATGTCTCTTGGAGGGAGGGAGGGAGTCACTTTTAATTTTGGTTTATTCATGTATAATTATATATATATATATATATATATATATATATATACATATATATATATATATATATATATATATATATATATATATATATATATATATATATACATATATATATATATATATATATATATATATATATATATATATATATATATATATATATATATATTATTTTAATTTTTTTTACGAATTTTACATATTTTTTCAAGATCATTAATTGAACTCTGAGTGCTTTTTAATTCAGTTTAAAAAACTTGTTCAACGTCATAAATAATATATAAACATCTATTTTTTATTATTAAACAAACATCATTAACTTATTTTGAAAAGTTGTTAAATGAATTGAAAAAAGTTCAATGAGTAATTTGCCATCGCAATTTTCACTTCGATGGGAATGGAACTTCATGGGATAAATTTTACTTCTTATTCATGATAGGGCTGATTGTGACTTTTTCCAGACTTAATGCAATACCAATTAATTTATTTTTGCAAAAATATGTATTGAAACCCATATTGAAGACGACTGAAAAAAAATGGTATGACTAGGCATGAGATAAGAGAATCTGTTGCAATGACAAGCGTATGTAAAAATGATTACAAATGACCTAAATTTGCGTTATTTCTGCATGATCAACTTTATGATTTCATGAATTTTTGGGATGGTCTTTTTTTACAAGGGTCGTAAATAATTGACTTATCCCGCAGTACACAGTACCTCGCGCAAACTCCTTTGACAAGGAGATATCAAAACTTGTAGTGCACAAGGATCTTATATAGGAAGTATCAGCAGTAGAAATCCATTGATGAAGAGAAATTCGCCATTATAGTAAATATTAGTCTTCTAAATAAAATATTTAAGAAGAATCTTTCAGCGATTAGGAATGCAACTTATCCTGCAGTGGGACTTGTTATCCTACTAGTTTCATAACACTAAATAGAAGTAGAGCATAAAAGTATTGGCCATCACCATTTTCACATGCATTTTTGCAATTCGTTCTGAAAAATTGTTCACCAAAAACTAATCTAAGTTAGAAGCCATAATCCAAAGGAAACTTTGTTAATTCATAAGAACAATGCAGGCGATGCGTGTACCGGTTGGTGATGCACGATCCAGAAAATCTGCCATAGCACCGCCAACCAAATTTAACATGAGCAATTACCGACTACACATTTATTTCATTATTAAATATTGCAATTAAATAAGTTGTACATTTACATTTTTGGTAATTTCACTTAAATTAATGATTATTATACGTGTAAAATTCCTTTGTAATATTTATGTATTTTTGTTAATGCTCTCTTAATGCAAGTTTTAAAAATATAAAAAAAAAACATAATATTTATTACTTTGGTTTGTGTAGCTTGAAATCTTTTCATATAAAAGTGTTCATTTTATGACACGAAATGTTAAAACAACTAAATTTTTTTATTGCAAATTTTTTAATTTTTTCCCCACTGTAAAAACTTGCAATGGTGGCAAAAACAAGTCACATGTCATCTAATATAAAATATTTATGATGAATTGCAATCAACGATAATAATATTAAAAAAAACAAGATTCATATCGAGCCTTTGGTGCAATACCGTAATAACTCGAAATTATTCGCCTTGCCGTTTTTTATATTCTGTAAAAGTTTCATAAAAATATTTTGTATACTCAGCTCTTGAGAAAGAACAAAATTTTCTTTCACCATTAAGTTGTGTGTAAATTCAAAACTTTAAACTCAATTTCTGCAAAACAACATTTTTTGAATTATTGCGTTATTGCAGCAAAGGCTCGATATGTACTTGCAACTGTAACAATAAAAAACCGGCCCAGTATCGACATTGTGGCTGTTAACTATTGCAACATTGATGCCTTAATGAAGATGAAGCACAAGTACTAACATATTTGAACATTAGTGTATGTATGTAAGTTATTTTGAAGGAGATAAAGATGTCCTCTAGTAAAAATTATTTACAAATATTTTATTTTATCAACTGTCGTTGGTAAAATAAAGGTTGGCGTTTATTCGCTCACTGTCTTTGAGGATCAATGGCAATAAAACAATTTCCGCGAATATTTATTATGTCTGTTATATACCTCTCTCCGATGTGGCAATTTGCATTTCATTAAAAGATGGGTCCAGGAATTTAACGAACCTTTTATCACTAGACAACTATTTACATCGCTTGTATGCCCAATTTTCGGATATGGCACAATGATCTAGGACTTACAATATAAAGTTAGATCAAAAACAATTATTTTTTTCTGAATAAGCGATATACAGTGAATCAAACAAGCTTTTGTTCAGCATCACTTTCCAACTTTTTGGCTAAAAAAAATTGTAATGATAATGTGATTTTTATGGCTGAATATTTTTGCAGGGATTAACGTAAAGTATATTTCGCTTTTCATAAAATATTTAAGTATAACTTAAAGTTAAAAAAAATGATTCTAAATTAAAAAAGTTTGGAAAGTCTGTCTTGTTTTATTTTTGTACAGTTGTTGGTCCTCCATCGGCCTGAATAATTGTCTCGACTCATGCTTCTGGTGACATTTGACAATTATGTACGAGTATTCTCGTTAAGCGATTATTTTGATATTATGTAATGATTTCTTATATAATAAACTTCTAAACTGGTCAAACTTTTTAGGTTCATGGCACATGTATGGCTTACATGGTGCTATGCATTATAAGCTGAGGTTAGTTATCCTTACCTACTTTAAGAAGCTTGAGAATAATGCTTAATATAAGCTTTTGTTTAATCTTTCTAAGTGCTAACAAATGTTCAGATTCTTTAGTATGTGATTTAACTTTGAACGTCCCATAATCCTTATTATGATCTTGCAACTCGTTGTGTGTTCATTTTGTAAAATCTGATCTCTGCTGCTGATTTAAGGAAATCTATAATTTTATAGACTTTTCTTTAAATATTAATACATGCCACTAAAATAAATATCATTTAACATTTAGATAATTAAGTTTTGTTTTGAAATATTTTTATTATATCGCTCGTTTAATGTAATGAATTCATGTTAAAAAAAAAAAAAAAATCGAAAATAATATTAAAGTTTTTGTCCCTGAAAATTCGCAAGAAGTGTCCCGAAAATTGCAGTAATATATAGTATATCAGTATTGAGAAAATGGTTAAAAACATTGCGGATAAAAGTGAATAAGCAATAATATGTTCATATCACTTTTATATTGTCCCCCTATTTATATTAATTAATAGTCAACTTCTACCGCAACACAATGAAATACTTAAGCATTCCCCTTGTTCATCCTTTGGCATGGAAATCGCTCATAGACGCTACTAAGACCAATTGGCTTATGGGAAGAAATTCATCACTAAGCCTCGATTCCAAATTTTCTCTGTACAATGCGATCCTAAAGCCAATATGGTGCTATGGAATCCAGTTGTGGTTTACTGCCTCAGCATTTAACATAGAAAAAATCTAAGGCGACAAAATAAAATTGTCCGTGCTATGACTGTAGCTCCCTGGTATATACGAGTAAAAACTTCGCATGCTCCATAAGAACTGGACATTCCATTATTTAAAACTGTTATTACCAAATAAATGGCAACATACATAAAAAAACTTGGTTATCATTCACTAGCCCACTACCTTCGAAATTAAAGAGGCCAGCCACACTTGGCTACGAAGAGGGACACTTTTGCTCTTACGCAAACATGGAAGATGTGAAGAACATGCAGAAAGTAGTATCTTTTGTCCGGTATTGGATTGACTTAAATGATTAACAATGTTAGATTTAAAATTTTAATGCCATACTTATTGTTACCTTTTTGTTCTTTAGTTCTTTTTTTTCTAAGAGGAAATTATTTCCTTAGTAAGTGAAGGATTTTTATTATTTAAGTTATGAAATGAAACTTTTTGGTATAACTTCAGTCTAGTTTCATATGTGAGGAACATTTTTTCCTCAATAACTCAATAATTTTAATATTTGAGTCATGACTATATTGCATTAAGGAGCGGTATGTATGTAAGGATTCATTCCATACTCTGAATTTAAAAAAAAATCGCAATTGAATCTTATCAGCCTGAGGACTACCTAAAACCAACCAAGCAGTTTTGTCGTTTAAAGGAGTTGGTTTGACTTGTTTCTTTTTTAGCATCGGCAATGCTGCTCCTCACACATAACTGAAGAAAATTCTATTGTATCAATTGAAAATCATTACCCGTTCAATGCAGCTAAGTAAGAAAATGAAATATAATCGTATATATTTGAGAGGCCGTCATCAAGTCCAGATTATTTGAAATTTCATAAACGTCGAATTTATCGCTTAGACGAAAAAGTCTTCCCGATCTTTTTAAAAATTTTCCGCTTTGTATATTGCAGAGCAAAATTGACTCTTTGAAGTCGTGAATTTAAAGAAAATGTATCAAAGTTATTGAAGTTAGAAAATGCACCAGTCAATATGAAACTAATGGCTGCTCATGAATATCAAGATCAGCCAAATTTTCAGCAGCTGTTTCAGTTTCATCGATCATAGCAAATGATTTACAAAAATTGCTACATGCAGAAGGACTGTTAATTAAACTATTTATACAGAACTCGTACATAATTTTTGCATATTTTTTAAAAAAATTTATAATTTATTTATTTTTAATTTATAATAATACGCTTGCAGTTAAAAATTTCTAATTTCTTAGATCTTGCGTCTGGCATCTTTCGCTAAATTCCTCTTGAAAAGTAAAACGGACTCGTTTGTATTTCCTCATTTCTTTGGCCACCTTTTTTTCTTCTTGGAATACATTCCATTCTTAGTTTTCTTTGCATTCAATCATTTTCTTTCATGAGTTGGTTAAATTTGCAATTTTAACTTATGGCCTACGTGTTGATGGTTAAATTGCTTTTTTCGCTTAGCGAATGTCAATCGCTAGATTTGTAATAAATGTGTGGTTTGAGGAAAAACTAAAATGGCAAAGATCGTTTTTTCTTTTAATTTTTATAAATGAAAAATGACTATAATAAATAACAAATTGCTGGTAAAACGCAAATTCCTCGTTATCGATACAGTAAAGCCATTATCAGCCAGAAAAAATTGTAAATAAAGGAAAGTCAAGAAAATAGTTGCAGAAGCAAAGGAATTTCATATTCAAAGAATATCAAGTTTAATTTGAAAGCTTATAAAAATATTATGCGTTGAATTGAAGTAGTAGGAAAGTGTCGTCTTAAACTTTTTCTACGAAAGTTGTCGATTTTCATTAAATTTTTTTTCCATGCTGGCGTCCTTCATGGTATCTTTATTTAAAATAAGAAAAGTCTTTTACTCTATGTATAATAACAGCTGAGACCTCCCCAGGCACAAGATCTATTTTCTTATCAGTCAGATTTGGTAAGAAAATAAAAGACATTTGAATTTATCGTATTTTACCACTAAAACAGGCAACTTGTTCATGCCACTATTTAAGTTTTAAAGATTCTAATCATTGCTAAACCTTAGTTCCGGTCATACCATTACCACGTTCGATTCTGAAATTTTTCACAGCAAACGATGCAGCACATATACCTCGTACATATATATCTTATTTAGAGATTTTCTGTGTGTTTGTTATTCGATCACAACGAAACGGTTGAACGCATTTCAATGAAATTTGATACACGTAAAGCCCATTGTCTGAAACATATAGGCAACATTTTATCAACAGAAAGGTCTAAAGTCCTTAGCTTTGGTGTTAGCACACCTTTGGGAATAAATATCAATTTGCTTATAGTCCGTCGATGAGGTATAACAGGACCAGTTGAGATATGCTCTATAAATGCCCATTGACTATGATGAGATGATCTCACTGTTGTGCTGAAGATCAGGTTTGTTGATGCCATCTGGTCCTGGTTACTTGAATGACAGAGAACTGTTGACTGCCCTGTATTTAGTCTGTGTATATCCAGAGTGACAGACTGTCCCTTCCCCTTTCCTCAAAAGTTGACTGCCTGGAAAATGGGTGTTCAGGAGTGTCTCTAGCGATTCCTGTTTACTAGAGCTCCATTCGTCACTCATTTCTTGTATGAAGACAGCAATAGATGGCGATTTAGAGTGGATTTTCCCCAACCGACATATTTCAGAGGAACTTTATATATAATCTCACAGCAGCTCCTCCAAGACTCACGTTTAAAGCTTCTAATGTTATTTTTTAATATATTTAATGCCATAATGCTCGATTCTCCGTGCTCTTTACTTCATCGAACTGCTTCTTGCATCTCTTACTTGATGCCGTTAAGTTGGGGTTCTACTATTTCGATCTGTTGCCGTCCTTGACAATCAAAAGCGTACAAGTCGTTGCATTTCGGAGAATGCTGGTAAGATGATCCTCTACTGAATCAATGTCACCCAGATATTTGGCAGTTGTTATAAAAGTGAGGATTTGTTGCTCCCATTCCCAGCCGCCTTCTCTACAATTTGTGAAGGATTTGGCTGTCTCAAATCTGGCATTCATGAAAAACTATAGATGGCGATGGCCAGAAAAAGAACTTTCTGTTGAAACCTTTCAGCCACGTCCTAATTGACTATAATCTGCTGGGATTGGTGTTATGTCCAATACCACCTGCCTATTGGCAATTACAAAGACATGTTCTGAAGGTTTTGATTTTGTAGAACATTGGGTGTATATTCGCCTCTTATGTTATTATCTGAGCTTTCCCCGAATAGTTTATGACTGTTCCCGTCTGCAACAATCGAAGGAGTACCCACCTGATTCTCCGCTTCGACGGTTTGCTGTATAGGCTTGGCACGGTGGACGGAGTGCTTATTTGGTCATGAGCCATATACTCTGATAGTAGCCAGTGTCTTTGTTACTGTAATTGGAAGAACTTCTTACTTCTTGCAACAACTTCTTTACTGTAATTGGAAAGAGTGAAGTTACTGTTTTGCTTTTTAGCTAAAATATAAGATCTAATTTTATCTGTACAGTTTGCATACAATAATTTATAGTCTTTGGCGTTTATATCAAGTATTTTGCCAATGTGAGTCCATGGCTCTCGGATTTAAGCAAAAAATTTGCATCTCTTCGTGATAAGAAGAAGTGTATTGGATGCTGCTTTAGAATTGTAAAGGATGACCTGTGTCACCTTCGTCATTATGGTTTCTCCACAACATTTTCGACGACCATGATGTTGACAACTTCATGATCAGAATCTAGAAGAATATCGTTGTCTTTCGCCATAACATTCTCTGAAACTTCTGATGCCAATAAGGTTATCGTTTGGCTTTTATTCGCCCCATCTCCGCAGCTTTGCTTTCACTGCAATGCTCTACTTGACTTTTTGAAGCTCTTTTACTCAGTTTGTTTACATAGAAAAAATTAATCACTATTTAGAAAACTTACGCTCGTGTTCTTTTTTATGTAATTCTTAATTTTTTCTTAACTTTGACTTTAAACAAGTAATTTTTAACAACTTTCTGTAATAATGTTTCTGTAATAATGTTTTTAGGAATTTTTTTTCATGTCTCACTCACTTTCACAATCAGTTCACGTGTTTGGCTAAAATATATGCACAATATTATTCCTTATTTAGGACTATCTTCTTTCAAGGATCATAATCTAGTATAAGATATAAATTAAATAAATATATATTTCTCACGCTACCATCTCTAATGAAAGAAGATAAAAGCATGTACAAAAAGAAAATATTCGGTTTCCCTTAAATTCAAATGTAAATTAAAGCAAACATTTCAAATATTACTCAAATCTTTTAGGTGCCACATACATACTAAAATTTTCATAAATTTTAAATTAGCGTTAAGCAATACAATGTGAGTGATATTTATGAAAATGTAGTTAACTGAGCCATTTAAAAGAAAATTGAGTTGTGGCATAAAGTTGGTTTTAATTTTTTGTTGGCTTAGAAGACATGATTATAAATGTAAAGAAAAAAAAAACGAATAAAATAAAAAAAAAAACGAATACAAATGGGTAATTTTTTTACACTCCATTAAAATTAGAAATTTGATGAAAAATATCTTGCCAAGTCGTAACTTATTCCCCGCTTAATTTGCGGGTGTGAATTATTATCAAATTGTAATGCATTTAGCAAGAGAAAATTAAACATTTAAAATTATTTCAGGTCTATAGTATATGGATAGTTATCTTTCCAAAAATATACATTTCATCGCAATTTGTGTTGACCGAATTTTTGATTTCTTGCCATTTGCCTGGTTGTGCAATGTTCTCATTTTTCTATTGAATAAAAGTAGATTGCAACACCTCCACAAGATCTTTGCATGATCACAAAATCTTGGCTGAATTAACATTTTAAAAAACCAATGTATATTTTAATTAATGCCTCATTATCTATAATCATTTTAAATAAAACAATATCCATAAATTATACTACGAATACTCGCAGATATTTGGCGTCATCATTAACACTGTGTGATTGTTACAATATGGACGGACATGTGAAGAAAGAAATGATATAATAGAAAAATTAACAAGTATTGCATATTAATTTCTATACAAATTACCCATGAATAAAATTGTTATTATTTCATTGAATAGTAGGAGGTCTCTTGTCTACATTCTCTTTACTAGAATGCCCCTAGAATGTGTGTGTTAGCGTGTGTTTGTGTTGCAAAAGTAAAATTCTGATAAAAGCTACTGGCGCCAATAAATAACTAGAGCCGTTATAATAAATTATAAAAATATTATATTCCACATTTTACAAATAATAAATTTAGAAGAACAAAATAATATATTGCAAATGTGAAATAAATATGTATGTAACGAGCATTTGTTAATACTTACAATTATTGTGTTAACACCAACGATAAAATTTATATGTATGTATTAGTATTATCAAGAATTTTTATTCGCTACACGCAACTAAATAATAACTACTCGTATCGTGGCTTCAGAACAAATATCAGTTAATTTGTGCTTTGTTTCTAGGAAGATTAAATTAATAAAACATTTTTAAATTTATGATTTGAAGCTGATTTGAAGCCCAGCACCAGATCATGAATTTTTCGTGTGTGAAAAATTAAGGAATTATTTAAAATAAAATCATAGTGTTATGAGAAAGACCAAATTACAGAGAAATAAATAAGTATTGGTTGTCTTTGAATCTAAATGGTTGTAGCATTGCAAGTGCATTTACAAGTTGCAATAGTCAATTTCAATTATTGTCTGCGTACGTTTTGCGTTACCGATGTAAAGCAAAATAAACTGCACTCGAGATATAAAGAAAAAACGAAATACGGGCTTCCCATATATGATTTTAATTTATAGTGTGGGATGGAAATTTATTATCTAAATTATATTTATCTTCTTTTTCAATCACTTCCTATTGATCTGCGTATACCATTTTCTATTCTCTAACGTGTTTGATTTGAATATTACATTGTTTACACATTGTGTGCTTTATTTATAATTTTTATGTGTCAATTTTAAAATTGAATGAGAAAGCTCAGTTTCTTATTTGATTATTGTTCTACCGTTTGCATTAACATTTCTCCAGCTTTTGTTGATGAAAGCCAATAATAAAAATTAACACAGTGTTAGAACCCCTTTTAGTAAATACAGGAACTGAAGTTCCACAAGACATCATTATGGAATAACAAAAAGTGTCCAGAGAAACTTTCCTAGATAATTTATTTCATATTGAGAATATATTATTTTAATATTCTATTGTTTGTTGTTGGCTTAGCTAGGTATAAGTATGCCTGCATTTCATTGGCGCTAACCAAATCATCAGTACCCTTTAGCCAAATCATGATTGAAAGCATTCAAAGCTCGTATACTTAAGCCACAGACTACAAACACTATATGAGAATTCAAACAGAACTCAATCATATTTTTCTATTTGTAATCAACAAAAACACAAAAGTATAAATAGCTTTAAACAAAATTAACAAACACAAATTGCAAAACACCCAGAATCCTCGGCAGGAATGGAAACTGCGCCCTACGGTCTACTAGTATAGTACACTGGCTATTAGTCTACGAAGGCTTCCCGTGGTGCTTTTACACTGGATAATAAAATGTAAGGCGGTCCAACTATAAGTAACTGTTTAAATCATTTGATATTGATAGATTTTCTTTCTGAGTAATACTCAATATCATGCCTCCGCGGGCCCAAACTGAAATAAATTAGGAAATATTGCAAAACTATCGGACAAAGAACAAACAATTGCCGTATCTGAGGATCGGAAAACCAGCACTTCATTGTCGAGCAGTCAATTCACCACACAGAGTGACAGTTTAGTGTGCTTTTCTGAGAGGTAGCATAATTGGCCCATTTCTTCCAAAAATGCAAAAAAACTTCATTTTAGTTAATGGCTAGTCCTAGCGAGCCATAATTATAACCTGAATTAGCAGAAACGAATTTGGCTAATCTTTGGTTTCAGCCGGGTTGTATATGTAACACTTGACATGACGCTGGTCACTTAGATAAAAGCTCAATCTTATATAGAGTATGGTATATGCAAATTTCATCGAAATTAACATGTAAATAAACATATTTTAAGTGGGGCTCGAGTTGAAATCTCATCCCACTCTGTTGGTGAATGATGTTTATTTTTATTTTTTTTTAAGCTTTTCATGATTAAAAAAGAAAGGAAAAGTAAATATGACTACTACTAGTTGGAGGAACATGTGCACGTTTTCCGTGCCGCCTTACACCCGATCAGCACACGAGTCCAACCACTTGGACAGACTTTGTTCAGGCTTCCTTACTTACTGTTTAAACTAACAATAAATGAAAAAAGAATGCGAGAATTTCAATTATTCATTTCCATATTTTTTATAATTTTTATTATGAACTAAAAAGTTTGTATAATTTGCCAAAACGCGGGTGAAGGGCTGTGAGGATGCACATGTTTCCGCAGCTGGTAGATAAATTTAGTTTTCTGGTAGAGTCTGATTAAATTCGAATTCAAGTTGAAATAAAAATACACTGAATCAAAAATTAAAATTGTTCCGATACATACATATATTAATTTTTTTGTAAAAATTTTATCCTCAGTCTATATTGTAAACTTTCACTATATAATGTGTTCATGGAACCTATATGCCACTGCTTCAGCAATACTCGCTTATTTAAATGTCAATTTAAGGTACACATCATTCCTTTATATAAAATGCAATAAAATGACAATACAAGTGACTGTATTAATTGAAATATGGGGAAAGTGCATCATATGTTATTGATTATGGTTGTGTAAAAACCGAATAAAAAAATATAAATATTTAAATTTTCCCTCTTCGTTTAGTCCTTAAGAGTTATAATCATATATTATTATATTACAAAATTCAACATATACATTGTCACGATCATATAATTCTAAGGATATTTTATTCCTTGCACGTCAAGTGCGTGAGTCAGAACCATCTCTATTTTACCTAAAGGATGATCAAAATTTATTTTTAAAAGGAATTCTTCTATACATTAGGTCTACATTGTTTAGTATTAATCAAACGAGAATTCTATGAAATTTTAGTATAAATAGTGTTATTAAATTAGTAAGGCATTGCCCCTGTAGACTAGTGCAGGGTGTGTTAATTTATTATTTGGGTTGATTTTTTTTTTTGATTCCAAGTTTGCTTCACTACAGCGTTAAAAAAAGAATTTATATTTTTCTATTTACTAATTTTAGCCATATTTAACACATTTTCTTAATTTGGATTTACTGAATATATCTTACAAATAATTTGAAATTCCAACAGCCACTTAAACAAGCTGATTTAAATTTTAGATAAATTAACAAATACATCTGGTTTTAATATTTGATTATAGTAAAAATTATAAAAAAATTGTGTTTTAACATTGCGTAATAAAAAGTGACATTTGCTTACAAGATCTAAAATGTATCCATTACGTCCGTTTTTTTAATTTTTTTTTAAATTTAACTCAAGCGCCACAAGCACGAAAATGTTGCACCACCTCAATCATTACCAGATGGTTGTGTCTGAACAAGGTGTTGCCGTGATTTTAAGACGCCCGTCTCACCTGAGCCATATCTATGCAGACACTTCAACACATGTGCGTACAAGTAATTTAATTGCAATTCAAGGAAAATGTAAAATTAACTCAATAATTTGAGAAATAAGCAAATTTTGTATCGTAAAAATCAATTCACATGCCTGCCACATGCTAAAAAAAAACAACAGCATTCAGTTGAGGGAGTAACAACTGCAAATAGATTTTGCAAATGAGGCAGACAAATCTGTACTGGTTTTTATTCAAATGCCCGATAAATAAATGGTACTTAATCTTGTTCAAGTTTTTATTTCATTATTTGCATTTTTTTTTTACTGATAAAATCTGTAACACAAAAACTTGTTATTAATAAGGTTATCGAAGTTTTGGCTTAAATACATTAATATTTTTTAATATTTGGCGCAGCAATTGAAAAATAGATAATGGCCGACTCTAATGTAATTGCATCAGTAATACGCTGTAAAATAAGCTGATGATTCGTTTGAAAACTTGTGATAAAATGAACTCTGATGAATCATTTTCAGATTTAGATGTGCAGATGTGGCCCAGCTCCATAAATGTAGGAGTTTGTTTCGAAAAAAATGTATGGGCTCAACCTGCAATCAGTTGAAGCAGTTTACCTAGATCTGCATAATTAAATCACACCTTATATAATAATTTCAGTGCAACATGTATATTTTCCATGCCTAATTTATTTCAATCATTATTTTCCACTCAATTGAATATGTCAGTAATAATTTGTTTTGTATTTTATATCAATTAAAATAATTTGTTATTTTTTTAATAAAAAAAAAACAAATGTCATTATATTTTTATGTGTATATTTAATTGTTGTTTTATTTCATTACAGTTAATGCCAATCCAATAAATCAAAGACCGTTTTTGCAAATTGAAAGTCCCTCCATAACAAGGCTGATAATAACGCATCCACATAAGCCCCATTATCTAGAGTGTAAGGCGACGATTGATGAATCCTACTATCAAAGTAAGTTATTACAATGTTTTAAAGTCATCTTTCAAAAATAGATGATTGATAATAACAAAATAACAAAAATTGCTCAGCTATATTTATTAATAGAATACAAAAGAACTTAATTGAACCGTTTATTTTGAAAATGGTATAAGTCAATTTGTGTCCTTTTTAGCAAATTTTTTTTTCTTCCATATCCGTTTTTATTTCAATATAAACAGTAAGTTTTTCTTAACAGTGATCCATAACCTGGCAACTTATCCGTTGCACTCGTGCTGAGGAATATATATAATACAATATACTTTGTTTCATCCCCATTCGCCAGCAGCCCAGCACCGGTTTTGGCTTTGCAGGCTATAATCACATGGTTATAGAATTTCCCTTGTGTGTAAAAAGTTCTGCCTTGCTACTTATAAAAATTTGAAAAGAAAAGGAAAACTATAGTATATAGTATATGTATATAGGGTGGAGCAGAAGTAATGTCATTTTTGATAGTGTAATAAAACAAAAGATAATTACTCGAATAAGCAGCAACAAATAATTCAAATTGTGACATTAATTTTGTATAAAAATGCCAGCAAATTCAAATAATGACATTTCTCTCGCGCCACCTTGTACATATTCCTCGTTTATTTAGCGAACCGCTTAATATAAGTACAGACGTCCGCTTGCAGCCGCGCCAATTAGTTGAACAGACACTGCGATGTTTGAAGAAGGTCCGGTTCGAGAAGTACTAATTGAAAGGTGGTACTCACTCTCCTTGTCGATGTTGTCAAGAAGGCAAACATCCGCCGACTGTCCGGGACTGTTTATTTGTGAATAAAAAACACTTATTCGCAGCTAACCTTTATATCTAAAGACCTTTCACTATACGCAACCTGTGACCCGTCTGGTTGAGGCCCTATGCTCCTTATATTATCAATAAGAACATATATATATATATATATGTGTATATATATTTCAAATGTTGCATACTTTTATTTATTGGAAGAAAATATTATTTATTCCGGTTAGAAACAACTTTATCTATAACGATTAAAATATCACGGTCCTTCACAGTTCCCGAATTCCACTGTATATATAAATAAACTTCTATAGTTTTCGATGGGACGATTAGGTAGTCTTGTGCAATAAGAGAAATTTAGAAATAATTTATACACTTACCTTCCGGATAATTTTTTCAAAAAAACTTTTGTGTAACGAAAATAACAAGTCTAATATTTAAAATTTGCTAAAATGTTAATATTAAAAAAGGAATCACCATGCAACACCATTGATGAACTTGATTGGGGCCTATCAATCATATGCGTGTGTGGTATGCAGCCGAAGAGTTTTCCATAATTTAAAAAATAAAAAATAAGAAAAATTATTTGTTTTATAAAAAAATTACTTTATTTTTATTGCATTATTTTTTACGTGTAATAAACTTGTTTGGCTTTGGGAGTCCCATCAAAGTTGCTTGAATTAGAAAATGCCAACACCCTGTTGCTTCGCTTTGAGTTTAACCTATTGAGTTTCAATAAAAATTAATAACTTTCTGAAAAGCTGTAAGAATAAGCAATAAAACTTTTATTACTTAGTGATAAAAATTAACAAACTCTAACACTAAAAATTACGTGTTAAAAAATGTGAATTTGATGGCTGGCTGTCGGGATTGACATATTCACCTTATGAATGTAAGAGTATGTACATATGTATGTGTGAAAAGAGTCTTTAATTTTTTATATACAGTCAATAAAAATGGCCTAATGGGTCATAAATTTTCCACACTTTTATTTTTAATTATTAAAGAATACAATTTGTTTCTTAATATCATTGTGAAAACTTTGCCATCGCACATCACAAATTTATTCATCATCTTATAACTACATAATATTGAAATTTATTTTCCCCCAAACTAATCGTTTATAGAATAAACTTTTGAAAATCTTATAACACCTTTATAACGTTTTCCTTTTTTTTTTAATCAGATGAAACCAACTATTTTTACACTTGGTTTTTCAACGACAACATCATCAAGTATAAGAAACAAAATAATTTTACCCTCTATCGCAATGGAACGCTGCGCATCTCAGCCGACGAGAAAATCAGTGGCCACTATCGTTGTAAAATTAATGCCAATGAAACTGCTGTCATATCTGAAAGTATTCTGGTGGAATATCCCGGTAAGTTTGCAAACAAATTTCAATATAAATATCTAACTAAAGTCAGATATGGCAAATATATATTCATTTTTAGATTTATTCATCATTAACAGTAAGATAAAGTCTATTTAGGCCAACTAGGTTAGGTTAGGTTAGGTTGATTGGAGGGGTTTAATAAGCCCATGTCATACGACATACACTTAAGCCAGTGAAGGCTTGTTTTGTTGTGCGCTCCCTTTAATTATCAAACACAACTGCCAGAGTTCTGCGGCAGAATTCGAACCTGGGACCTTCGCACTACGAGTCTAGTACACCTACCTACTAGTCTACGAAGGTCAGTTAGGCCAACTAAATAAAATATATTACAGAGAAAAACCACAATTAGCTTGCGATATAGAATATAATAAAGTCAATAGAGTACGAGTAAGTTGACGATACAAATTAATCAAATTTAATATTCGAATGGTTTCTTAAGGTGCAGACTAAATTTAGATGGTTCCCAACCATTAGAACAGAGTAGAATTAAAATGGAATTTAATAATTAACGAATAAAAAGCAAGGCATACATACATTCATAAAAAAGGGTTGAAAAATTGAAATCATTTTAGGTCGAAAGGCATAATTCGGCGGATATGACAACAAACAAAATTGTCGCATAGAGGGAAGGGAAAACCCGCACGTCATTGTCGAGAAGCCAATGCTTCCACAGAGATTGATAGTTTGGGATTTGGGAGTGGTGCCATAGTTTCTGCTGGAAATGTCATTTCAGTGAACATCGATTGGACTTTTTTATGGCTTGGAATGGAAAATATGGACATGGATAATCTTTACATAATTGCTGCAGGATGGCATACCATGTCACACATCTAATCACCATGTTATCACAACTCATTCAGTTTGTAAAAGTATACTTCTATTCGAACCACCCTTTAGATATATATTATTTTTCAATCTAGAGACAGTGGAATAATAGTTTTTATTACTTAATTTTAAAAACACTCAAAACTGCCTTCTTACGTGTAATAAATTTGTATTGATCTGGAAGGAAAGTGAAACGGAAAAAAGAAAATTATTAAGAATAAGAACAGCTCTCTTTCTTTCACACTGGCAGCCAGTCAGCAATAATGTTTTTTAATTTAATATTTTAAAAATTAATATCACTGTGATTATTGAAATTTTTTTATTAATTTTTATTCTTTTAGTCATTTTGAATTTTCTCTCCTTTACAGTTCTCAAACGTCGTCCTGCCAATGTTAATTTAACAGCCTGGTGTGGTTTCTCATTTATATTGAATTGTCCCATTTTCAGTATTCCACCTGCCAATATCACATGGTCTTATGGAAATGTATCGTTATCGAAAATTTTCAATGAGAACAGGCGAGTAGAGATGAAAGTGTGCACCATCCAATCGAAGTGAAGTTTTCTTTTTAAACTTACATTGAAAATTTAATTTAATTTCCTTTTATGACATTTTAAGTCGTCCTTTGATTGGTGTGTGTTACTTTTAATGGCTTTTTTTTAATTTATCTTTTGTTTATTAACGAAAAACAAAAACAAATTTCTAATTTATATGTATTTATGTATGTATATTTTTTTATTCCAATAGTTTTTTATTACTAAGCAACGGCAGTTTGGTTTTGAGGCAAGTTAAACCAGAAAATGCTGGAAAATATAGGTAAGTGTTCATTTAATTATGTTTTTCAAAATAATTTTTTATGCTCTTGTTAATATTTTTGATTGAATGGCTTTTAATTCAACGCGCTCAATTAAAGCAATTTGAATTCTTTTTATATGAAATAGTTTAAAATTCCTTATTTACACTTATGGTAGTAATCTTAAGCAAAGAACTATTTTTCAGTTGGTTGCCATTGATAATTGTTTGCAATTACATAAATGTTTAACAAACAGTTGCCGTAAAACGTAAAATTTTAATGAAACGTTAATTGCTCTGACATGTGGCATGATATCAATACCTGCCCAAGCAGTCTGCTAAACAAGAATATTAAGAACAAGACACAAACCTGGTGAATTGTACTTTTTTTCAGATATTTAAATCAAGAAATTTTCTGTTTTATTATGTTTTTTATATGTTTTATTATTTCAACATTTTGTGAGATTCCCTTAGCCTTCACCACAGATGGGAAGTTTGTTTACTTCATTTCAATCGATACTAAGGGCCTAATTAATTTTGTACTTCAGGTGCTATAGGTGAGGTGTTGCGTTATTTCATTATAAATTGTTGTTTTTCTTAACAAAAATAATTGTGGTAAGATAACTCAAAGCTTAACATTGAATGAAATAAAAAATTAGCGCATAACTTTTTGTGATCTGTAACACAGTGCAACACGAAAACCAAGCAAACCGTTCAAAATTCAAGGAAACAATCAACTACAAAAATTTGCCTAAGATCTCAATAAACAAATTTCTACAACATATAAACTTCCTGGGAATAATTCTGAACACCGTTTTTTAATTTCATTTGTTTTTCACTTTTGCGGCTACCTAAGCGCTACCTAAACGGTGTTCAGAATTATTCCCAGGAAGTTTATGTGTTGTAGAAATTTGTTTATTGAGATCTTAGGTAAATTTTTGTAGTTGTATGTTTCCTTCAATTTTGAACGGTTTGCTACCTATGGACCTGAACAAGAGAAAAAGGTTAAAAAAATCGATTTTTTTTTATTTTTTTGCGATTTTTATCTGGAAGGTGAAGTTTTTTTGATTTTATATGTTCGCAATTTTTGTTCTTTATGACAAGAGCTACAAGTTTGCCTCAGAGAGTAAATCGAAATTCGGAACGGTTTGCAAGATATGAGCCCGAGAAAATGATCACTTTTTTGCGAAAATGATACCGAGGCCCCAAATCTTTGGCGGCCCATAAAAAAAGTGCATGACTTTGGGAAAAATTGGGAGACACAGGTCTTTTTTTTAGTCTTTTATCACGTAGTGGTGTCCGTATATGGTTATTTTGCCACGACTTAAAAAATTACACACAGTATAACTCTACGATGTAAGAACTTTTTAAATCGAAAAAAAAAAAAAAAATTATCCTGGGATAGACGGTACCAACACGAATTGACAATAATGTGGTTGAATTACGACAACAAAGTGACATATACACAAGAAAAAAATTATAAAAAAGTACAGCAGGATAGATATGTATATCCAAAAAGAAAAAATCGTGTGAAAAGCTTCAAAAGTTTCTAAGTTTCTATTATTAATTTTATTATTTACTAGCAGCCAACTCCAACTTCGTGTGCCTTCAGAGAATAATTAAAATAATAGCTGGATCCAGTGATGTTAACTTTTATTTTCAAATTACCATTCAGGCATACAAAAATTACCTTGTTTTGAACAAAATTACCATGCTAGAAGAAAACGCTTAGTGCCCTTTCACACTTTAGAAATTGAAAGACAGACAGACGAAGTTTGATGGTAACGTATCAGTGGGGGAAGTATATAATACATGTATCACAATGCATGTATCACAATACATGTATGAGAATGCGTCTGTTAACATTCTCTGGTTTTGCATCGAAGATGAAGCCTTAAGATGACGTTCACTTGAAGCGTGTCTTTTTACCTGAGAGAATCCAGCGCATCCATCGAAATCACAAATTTTGCAATGATAGTAAAATTTTCCTTTTTTACTTTTAGTAATGAAATTATAAGTTCTTTCTCATGATGAACGAAAAGTTTGCTTTTTACATATTGTGGTTTGGCTGCATTCTTCAAGAGATGTATCGGAGTCGTCGGTATCCTGAAAGAAATTATTGCATTGTACAAATACATATTTAAAATACAAAAACTTGAAATAGGTATCTCACCATCCTTCAAAAATATTTTATTTTTGCGAAATTCAAATTACAATCACAGAATAATAATTCCAATGATACACTCGTCGGTTAATATTTACTTTGTGGTTAATTGTTGTAGAATTTATGATGATGCTAGTCATAATATGATAACATACGGTAGCCACAGTTGTACAATAAATACAACACCTAATATATTTTGTTGGTAAAATCGCTCGGTGGTCTGTCAAAATCCAACTATTTTTTGTTCACGCTTGTTTGTTTGTTTACAAACTTTGAATTATAGTGGTACGTAAACAATCGTCAGCTATCGAAGTAAGACTACCTGGTTTGAGCGAAATTGGAAGACACAAGCATATTCGCCGCAGCTTAAAGTCTCCAATTTAAGCTGTAGCATTGCCAGTAATTCATGTCGCATGTACCGTGTTTACCACAGAATATATTATATCTGTTATATCTGTGGTGTTTACAAAAGAGAGATTGGCTTTCTTTAAATTACCATATAAATAATAGGATTACCTTCCTACCTTTTGGAGTCTAAATTACTTCAAAATATGGTAATTACTTCACGGTTAACATCACTGGCTGGATCAGAAATATATATTTTTTTATACCTATATACATACATATTTCAAGTTAATACACTTCTATAGACAACGTTGAATGACTTTTTGTATTGGTTTCCGCAAGTATGTGTAAGTTTAGGGCGCTTGCTACACTTAAGCAAGCGACATAAGGCTGATCATTTGAGAATTGAGTTCCTGCCACATATAGCAGTAATTAAGCCGTGGGACTTATCAATCAGGGGTCATTGTAAATTCCAACTTTAGGGCTAAGCTTTTGAGAGCACCTTATATGAATTCGCTTTGATTGATACCACCTTTAATTATTTTGATAATTTTATGATTCATTTTGCAAAAACCATGATATCAAATATTATTTGTACTTTTTTTAATATCAGAACTATTCGCAACTTACATAATGCGGAAACTGGGTTAAATTTGTTTTAAATTCCAAAATTTTTTGGTATTTTAATTTAATTTGTACCGAGTTATTTGAAATTTGCTCTAAATATTAGTCCTATATGAATTAATATTTGAAGTAAACACTTTGTATTGGATTGTTTAATAATGCATTTAATATATCACACTTTCAACGTTGATCCTAAAGCTAGAGCAACACAAAAAATTCCTGAAAAATCTAGTCCCACTTTCATATTAGTTTCGGATGATATGTCGGCTTTCCATAATAAATATCACAGATGTATTTAATATTTTCCTGCATTTGCCCAATCAGTTTTGAATATTATTAGTCTGTTTCAAACTTTTATTTTCGTAGCTGAAATTTATATATCTAGGCTATATATATTTTTCTTAGAGCTTAAACATTTTTAAGATTTGAAAACTATTTATATTATGATTTTGAAAATATTATTTTCAGGTGCATTGCTCACAATCAATACGCGGTGAAGCTGCATCGTAAGTTCTTTATGAATTTACGTGTTGTGGAAACGAGTGAAGAACAAAGACCTCCCAACGGACAACTAATACCTCATTTACAAAATACCACATTATACGTTCCCCTAAATGGAGATTTAAATTTAACATGTTGCACTTTAACGGATGAAGTGCCCATTGAGTGGTGGTTTCAACAGTTAAGCAGCGCACCATGGGTTAAATTGTCAAATAATAGCAAAGAGTATCACATCCGAAGCAGTATTGAAGAATATGAAGGCTATTACACATGTGCCACCATCTACGGCAATCAGGTAAATAGAAGCATATTATTAAAATTCTATAAGTTTTTTTATACAAAAATTTTTTTTAGACTTTTCATGTTATTGTTACCAAGCCTCCTGTCGTTTCCGAGGAATTGCCTATGTATGAAGGGATTGTGGCCTCATCAATCGTTTATCAATGCTTGGTGACGGGAAATCCACGTCCAACTATTACTTGGTATCATAATGGTTTTTTATTTAATAGTTCCATCACACGTTACATAAATGGAAACGAATTGCATATTGAATCATTCGATCCCGAAGAAAGTGGCATTTATCAATGCTTTGCCCGTAATATAGCGGGCGAAGTTTATACGGCCGGTGAAATTCGTCCCAGAAATAGGGGTGATGTTAAATCGAATCCATTGAAAAATATACGCTGCTTTGCTCATACCTTCAGTTCGGTGAATGTGACGTTTGAAAATGAAAGTTCAGTGGTAAGTGTGAATATAATTTGTGAAAAACTATGTATGCGGGCATATACATACATACATACATATTATCAATGATAAATTCCATTAAGTAAATATAATGTTTAGGGGAGTTGTAATAAGAATATTTATTCGTCCGCGGCACGGTGGATATATTTAAATTTTCTCGTTTCTTATTTTGGATAATGGAATCTCAAGTTTTAATTTAAGTTACAAAATTTAAAAATCATAATCGTAATATCGGCCAAAAGTATGTGAAAAAGGATAACAACCCTCATACATAAATCATACTGAGGCGAATAGTCCTCTTCAAATTGTAACATATGCTTTCCTCTTTCCAGTCCCTTTTTATAGTGCACATCATACAAAACAATCCATTTCGTTGGGCAACACCATATTCCCCCATGAAGCTCAACACTTCCTATATAATCATCGATAATGATTTGCCCTACATAAGACCTTTTGAACTGATTACTCGGGGTCTCATGCCCACCTCCGATATTGTAATGGGAAGCAATCCTACGCAACAAAGTATGCTAAGCACCTTGAGAAGTCAACCGGTCAAATGTTGCACACAAGGATGTAAGTAGTTCTGGTCACTTGGAATAGAAAATTATGTTCAATCTTATTATTTCTCTTCAGTACCCCTGCGCGTAGTGCAATTGGGCAACAATACATTTGTCACTTGGTCCTTAATTGCTTTAAATACTAAAAAATATTTTATTGTACAATTTTCCATCAACAACAGTAGTCCAGATCCTCAACGTTCGCTCTCGCAGCCGCTTCTAGGCACTGTTCAAATAGTCAACTTGAACGCCGACGATATTTATCATAAGTTGAGAAATATCGAAGCTTTGAATGAAACGGCATCGAAAAATATCTTGAAAAATGCCATGTCTAGTTACAGCGATAATGATGCCACCATTCCGAATGGTTTAGAAGGAGCAGAGACCATCTTTAATTTAGTTCTAAATGCCAGTGTCACTGGCTTGTTGTTGAATCATTTCACTCGTTTAAAATTAAGGGTTTTGCTAATTACCTCGGAGAATGAGAATTTGGCTCAAGATTTTCGTTATGTGGAGTGGAAATCGGTGAGTTGTTTATATTTTGTGAAATAAAATAATAATTTTATCATATCGTTTATTAATCATTGTAGATTGTTAATGACACAGGCGATGTGATAGCCATACCGTATCATTTAACCACCATAGAATCCCGCATGCTTATTTTTCATTTCCAAGATGGCTTCAATGAGACCTGCGTTCAAGTGTGCTACCGACAAATTCATTTTCCCCATATTGTTGAGGAGAAGCGAAAATGTGAACATCATTCGATTGTTCACACAGAATTGGAAATCACAAATTTACATCCCAATACCCACTATAGTTTTCATTTCTCCAGTTGCGACACCAGCATTTTCTATGGACAAATGAATGTTGTTACTTTGCAAGATCCACCGGGCACCATAAGCAACCAAAAGGTGACACGACAAAATGGACTGAAGCTAAATTGGGAACCTCCTTTGCAGCCAAACGGTAAAATTCATCACTACAATATATTGTGGTCCCTGGGAAATGTAACGCATGAGGCTAATGTTCTAGATTGTAAAGTTTGTTACTACAAGGTAATTGGTTTGTTTTCAATTTGCAACATGGCTAAGGTTTCAATTTAATCTCTTATAATAGTTTCCTAATATATCCGAATCGGCGAAAATAAATATATCCGTTCGAGTGGTAGGGGAGACCGGTGTGGGTGCTCCTATTTCAATAGATTTACGAAATATTAATCATCGCTCTTTGGAAATCGAAAGTTCTGGGTCAACTTCACAGGTGTACAGCGGCATTGCCATTGGCTCTTTATTGTCTATAGTTTGTATTTTTGGTTTTGCCATTTTGATAATGTTCCAAAGAAAACGTTTCAAGTCTCGCCAACAAGGACCAACCCATTTGTCAACGTCCACCGACATACATTTTGGTAATCTCAGTAGTACTGGCTTACCGGGTGGTAGTGCCGGTGGTTTAAGCTCCAACACCATGCCACCTGATTGCCATGAAATGCAGAATCTTATACCCAAATCGGCTGGCAGAAGAATAGATGTTATACCCAGTGAACGTAACAAATATGAAACTACCCAGCTGCCCAATGGCAATGGAGATGTTGGTTGTAAAAATCTAGATAATATTGAAAATACTAATACCTCATCAATTCTAAGTGAATACGATATGGGCAGTGAACATAATTTGTCGTCGATGCCATTGTGCAAGACGAGTCCCCATAAAAAGTCTACCAAAGTGGCCACCGTTTCAGAGAGCGGTGGCCAAGCAGCGATAACAACGAAGCCCTTTTTCATACCCTTCAAATCAATGCATCCCCACAGTGTGGCCATAGCGCAGAAACAAAGTTCCTCAATATTTGCGGCCAGTGTGCAAACACCGCCTAATTCAATAGCTTTGACTTTAGCACCAGTTGAAAATATGAATAGCAGTTTTAGCTCACGTCGCAGCAATAGTTTAAGTAGCAGTAGTAATAGTAATGGCAGTTGTAGTACCGCCAATTCCATAAAGTCCAAACAGTTCCATAGTAATTTTCCTAAACATTCCACATCGATTGATGGCATTTGTCTATTGGCCGAAGAACAAACGGCCTCAACGCCTACGCCCACCTCCGATATTGATATGACGGCGGAAGTGCTCAAAAATGGTTTCAAACTCAATGGAGAGGTGAGTTGCTCTTTTCTTTTTTCACCTAAAAGCAAGATTAAATTCCTCGAAATTCTTTCTTGCAGCATTATGATACAACTCAATTCTCCACAAATCCCACAACTTCAAAAAACTCACATTCATCAAAAACTTCGATGTTTAAAATGAAAAATCAAAATAACAATAACAGAAAAGATAAATCCAAAAAATCGACAACTTTACAAAATTCCCTAGCAAAAAGCAACCATCCTCAGCAAACGCCCTCCTCCTCAAAATTAAAAACCACAACGAACAATGAACATAAAAGCGATTTATCTTATATAGTTCCTGTCACTGACCCTCTAACAGCCGCAGTATCAGTTGAAACAAATTCAAAATCTCTTAGATCTTGGTCACAACCGAAATTTAATTATGCAACGACCTCATGCGGCTTAGAAACGAAACATACGTTTCCCAACATGGACCCAAATGGTTGAAATTCGCATGGAATTTGATTGAAAGTAAAAAAGAAACACTTCTACGGACACATTTATGAAATTATTATTTGATGACCACAAAAACAGGAAACATATATTTTTTTATTAAAAATACACAACACAACACGGCAACAACAACAAATCTCGAAACACAGTGATAACTTTAAAAATAGAACACAAAACATTCCATCAAGGTAACATTTTATAAATGTTTCATATATATTTTTTATATATTCTATAAGATTTATTTATTTTAACAAAAAATCCTTACATTTAGAAAACCATTATTATAAATTAAGTTTATTTCATATTATGTTTAACCACTAAAGAAAATAACCAGCAAAAATAACTCCAAATGAACACATTTTTTAGTTTAAGAAATTATTATATTATATGGTTAAAATTTTTTTAAGAATTTTAGAGGATAATTGTCAAAATCATTGCTGAATATTTATTTAAAAAATTTAAGAATAATATTAAAATTTACTTCTGCAACAGGTTGAAAAGCGAACAAAATTTAAGAGCACTTCGCCCATTTGCTACAGAAGACTTCACACATGGGCCAGATATATTCAGTTGTTGCAAACATATAATATTAAGACTGGAAGACTTGTCCTTTCAGAATAGGGTCTAGAAATGGACGAAGTATAGTACTTTTAACGCAGAATTGTTTTTTTTTTAGGAATTAAGAGAATATTTTTTTGGAAAAATTTTGCTGGTTATTATATCTGTGGCAATAAGGAATAAGAGCTTAAGTCAACTTAAGCTAAAAATAATTTAATAGTTTCATTGTGATTAGCCACTTCTAAAGTACTCTGATCAAAATTTCACAAATGTTGTTTAATTTTTCAGGAAGTTACAGTGTAACGAATTTCTGCCTGTCTTTTTTTAATGTACTCATACAATATCATTTGGAACAAGAACTCATGAAATTTCGTATGTTAGTTTGTGAAATATAGAATAATTTATTCTTAATATAAGAGGGTATAGAACTTCTGTAATTCCCAATGTAGGAAGAGCAAAATCATTTTTAAAAATGCTTTCCTGCAAAACTACAAAATCAGACTTAAGCATTTTGTTTTGCCTTATTGGCACAGATATCTGTATTATTATTTTTTAATTGAGTTTTGTTTTAGAAGTATTCAACGTAAAATCCAAACCATCGTTGATATCGTTAAATTAATAACGAAATTTCTAATCAAGGCATTTTAATTAGAAATTTCAAAGAATTCTCTGCGTTTTTTATTAATAAGTAATTTTAGCTTATGCAAAATTATGACAATGTAAAATAATAGGAAGCGAACTACTTGCAAGGAGGCCAATGTCCGCAACAGCCTTGAAGTTTTAGAAGGATTTGGTGATGCCATGTTGTGTAAAGTGCTATTTTAGTAAAATAATACAAATTATTTGCTATTTTGATTACTTTTAACATATTATTCGTATATCCGAACATATATTATTCGAATATCTGATCTTATAACGTCGTGTGTTAAAAACGTCAATGGAACTTTTAACATGTGCCAGATCGAGATGCAAAGCTCTCGAATATCGAACAAGAAACACAAACCTGATCGCACTTCATTACGATGGTGCGAGAGTTGCTCCACAGCTACGGCTAAAAAGTAGAATATTGGCGTAATACATATGTACATATGTACATACTTATTTCTCTTTTAATGCAACATAGTCATAACTCAAAAAAGTTCAACTTGGCCTATTCTCAGAAATAAATCGGATTTTTGTTCTATTTACAAAAAGTATTTTAAGTTAAGACTATGATGCAGTAAATGACCTACACAACACGTATAAGTATATGTACATACTATATGTATATACATATGTATTTGTATGCACATTCATTGCGTGGCTCGTAATGATATCAGCAGACTCTTTTCGGAGTATTAAAAAACAATGTGCTTTTTGAACGCTCCTTGTATGTACTTATGTACATACATACATACATAAGTATATATTTTTTTAATTGAATGATGGGACTTACTGCCTGTTTCACGATGTCGAACGACATCGTTCGTTCGCATAAATACATTTGAAACAGCAACAAATTTTAAAATGTTGTTTTTGGTTTTAATGTATTTATGCGAACGAACGATGTCGTTCGACATCGTGAAACAGGCAGTTAATTTGAAGTCAGAAGTTGGTGGCTTAAAGTTTATTTTCGATATCAACTATTTTATTATTGCCAGCTTTCAATAACAAAACGTTGAATATTTCCTTCCAAAAACAAACATCTATACATAGTTGGTTATTGTGGCACACATGTAGAATAAGTGAAAAGTTGCTTGTAAAAAATCAAATTAATACATTTGTTTTTGTTTTCTGAACGGTACGTAAATCAAACCAACGTGAGAATTTTTAGGCATTTCTCTCCCGTTTTGCAAACGGTAAATTTTTTGTGATTTGCAAAAGCAAATTTTTTGTTTGATTTTTTACAATATTGTTTTTTCCACATAAACATCAGTTCCTTACTTCGTTTTCCAGAATAACCAACCATAAACATGATAATATTTTTTTGTAAAATAAAAATAAATTTAAATATAAAAACGAATTTCATATTATTGAGGCTATTCATATAATTATTGCAAAAAAAAACTTGCATGTAATATTTTTTTTTTAATTTATGTATTAAAATAAAAATTTAACTACTTTAAAATACTCCAATAACAATATAATCACACAAATACAAAACCTGCAATAGACCGATAACAAAAACCATTGAATTTAATTAGAAAACCAACAAACAATAATTTAAATAATTCCATATTCAAATCCATTCCCTCCTCCATCCATACAACTGCAATAGTCGAACCATATTTTTTATTTTTATTCAAATAGATTTATTTTGTATTTTAATTTATTTTTATTTGTTTTTTATAGTTATTAAATATTTTTAATTATTTTATTAAAATTGTTGCATTCCTTATTTTTTATATATTATTTTTATTTGTAATCCATATGATGATGTTTTAACCATTTGTTTATTTATAATAATTTTAATTGTTTTAGTTGAAATTGAGTTCATTTTTTTCCACAACATAAAATTAACCCATAAAATATCCAAAAAGTACCTGATTGAACTTAAAGAAAAAGCAAAAAGACATAGAACTTTATATTTCGAAAACGATTTTATTTTTTACTTCTGCTTGTTTTATTTAGTAATTAATGTTTTAACAACAACAAATTGGCGAAGTTATAAAGCGAACAAATCTATGCCTAATATACGTATAATCTTATCAAACATAACAGAGAATCCCATTCCCTGCCCTGCCACAGAGATCTCGGTATTAACATCATAACAATTATATGGCTTATGTTATCTTATATGGTTTATAAAATAATGAAATAATATGCTTTCAACTGGTCTTATAATAAAATCGGTCAAGTGAAGTTCCGACTCATGGACGACGAAGGCATCAATATGTCCGGTCAGTTTGCCTGTTACGGTTCAAAAAATACGTATGAGTCTTAAAATTGTGTTAGTTGCTTTGTGGAACCCTTTAATTTTTAACTTCATGTATATAGTATTTGCTGTTAAATATGTTGCCCATAATGATACACTTACCGTAAATAGTGTCCACAAAATACATCGCAGTGTTACCTTACATGCTTTAGTAACTTTCATTTAATTTAACATTTTTTGTTAAAACGGCCTTAGTGTTCCATATCTTGTGAGAATTTTAGTTTTCCCCTTTTAGCTATTCGCAGGATATGACGGTCCGTAACTGCAGCGAAACTCATCACCAACAATATATACTTTTTTTTTGCTCTCAGACACTAGCAGTTTCTTTTCTTATTTTTATTGCCTCAATTTTTAAGATAGTAAACTGAAATTAGTTTTAATCGTGTCCTATTTTAAAGCTGAATCCATCCTGTAATACACGTACATATATGTATATGTATTCGATTCATTCAATTATATATGTATTGTTGCAGGTTACGGAATATAGTTGTCATGGACATACCACAGCCATACTATTTTTCTTGTGAAGAATTATTTATGGTGAATAAAGTAACTAATATAATTAGATCGCTTCCTTTTTTTAAATTCAATGATCAAATATATATTTAACGTTTCTAAACTAATTCCTATGATTAGATGGCATTTATATGTCATTTAAATTACCGATTTTATGTTAAAAAAAAAAAAACAATTAGTTATTTTTAATATTTCGATACCTCTTTGGGCGTCTTCTCCAAAAAAACATGTTTATTTCATTTCAAAAAAGACTTTAAGCTCGATAAGTTAAATAACATATAAATAAAAACATAACGACCGAAAAAATTATAATAGTTAATAATTAGATTGCATTATATAGTCGTTCTTGTATGAAAAAATATGCTCAATTCAATCATTTTTCGATATTTGTGAATGCGTGCATGAACCAAAACCCTAGCTTTTTATTTAAATTTTGTATAATTGTCAATTAGGATATTAATTTGCATACAAAAAATTTCTTTAAAAAATGATTATAAATACTCAAGGCAAGAACTTTTTATTCGCTTTATAACTTCAATCATTTTTTATGTAAAAAAATTGTATTTAATTTCATATGAACACATACTCTACACACATAAAATCTAAAAAAAAATATTTATTAAAATTGCTAAATTTCACAAATACAATAATATATGGGTATTTTAGAAATTTGACACAATTTCAAACATAAATATATCACAAAGAAGTAAGAGCCCCTCTATAATTTGCTAATAAAAGTAATTATTTATGAGTTTGAGAAATATTTGGTAATGAAACTTAGATTGAGTAGAAGACCAGGAGTCGAAATTTACAACAACAAAAAAGAAAACCTGTATTTGAGTACCTCTGACAATTAAAATGAAATTACAATATTACAAAATATAATCCTTATCTAATATTAAATTGAATGTTAAGTGAACCAGAACAAGAAAAGTGACAGTAAATTAATAGAGACAAATATTTTTGTAATTTGAAATAAAAATTTATAAATTAAGTTTAAGCAAATAATTGAATGATTTTGAAAAGAAAAATGCTGCATTTAAAACAACTTATATCATGATGTTGTTGCTCTTTAGGTCTTTTTTAAAACTTTTGAAATAATCGTTTTCGAAATCAAATTGTAAATATTTATTTTAATATACAGTCGAACTTCCATAACTCGAACTTCTCTAACTCGAATTTTCTCTAACTCGAACTAATTTGTTTGGCAGTAGCGTTAGAAGAAAAAATTACATACAATTTTGCTTCCGTAACTCGAACTTCCATAAGTCGAAGTTTTTTTTTTGGGATAATGGTGATTCGAGTTATGGAAGTTCGACTGTAATGCTTATCTTCATTATTTATCTATCTATATTATTGAAGTCGGAAAATGAATATATATATTTTTTTTTATAACAAAATTACAATGAAACAAGTTGTATATGTATTCAATGCCTTACCCGATCGCGATCGCGTAAACTTATTTTCAAATGTTGAAAACCTGCTTTAAAAACTCGTATTTAAAAACATTTGCTATAAGTATCAATATTATATGGTAATAAAACTTTCAACTTTAAGCTAAATGGCGATAAGTTCATGTCTCGAGAAAATTTTTAAAGAAATAATGTAGTCTATTCAATTTAATACTGTCCATATTATTTTATATAAGAGCAGATAACTGGGGAGAATATGATATATGATATATTGTTCATATTTTCTCTGTAATTATAAAGTATATTTTTTTTGATGAATAAAAGAAATTGTATAAATTTAAGGCACGTCATAACAGCTGATTTATAGCCGTTTTTAAGGATTTTGATATTTAAAATATTTAATTCGAATTTAGCTTTCAATGCACTAAATCAAACGATTTACCAAACACCAATTTCAATTTGTCTATTTTTTTCGTTTTTAGAAATCATTCGACAGTTTGTTGTGGCTTTAGCTCTTCATATGCCGACATTTCATTGGTTGCTAAAACCAAATCGTCAGTGAAGTTTAAGCAGTTTGATAACATTCAACCTCGTATGTTTATGCCACATAAAACAAATACAATATGAGAATTTCAATATTGCATATGAATTACAACAAATACATAATCATAGTAGGGTTAGAATGTTTCTATATAAACCAACACAACAAACAATTTACTCAACGTGAGTCTATTTTATTTTTCTCTTAACACCCATACAATTAAACGCCCGTTGGTCGTTAATGATTGTATTCAGTTCTATGCATTTTGCAAAAGCTCTAATTGTTTCTAACGATTAGTTGGGGAGAATATCCCAAATAATGAATTTCCATATTAAGAAATCATTCGACTTTAGAAATGAGTCCATTTACAGAACAAGGCCGAATATGTTTATTTTCATACTTTAAACAAAATTTTCTTCAATAATGACAATATTATTGTTGCATAGTAAATGATGTTTGTATTTGTGTCCCCCTTTTTTGTCGATCTATTTGATTAATTAATTTGTATATTTCGAATAAACCATTACTTAGCTTTTATCAAATCATTCAATTCTGATCAAAAATAAAACTAGCGAAAACTGATTTGTTTTAAAATCTTCAGCTTAACGAATAAAAATTATTTCAGCGAATGCTGAAGTAATTGGTGGCAGAAATTAAGCATTTTTTTCAAAATCATTCAATATTATTAAAATACAGAAAAAAATCCAAATCAACTTCATCCATTCAATATCATGACATATTAATAAAATACATCTATAGACTAATTCGAATAAATTCGCTGGATTGTCAAACTCTGTATATAAAAAATTATTTTTTATATGGAATCCAATAAGCGGAATGTAGGCTAATTAGAATGAATACGCCGATGTGTGTTAAATTGCCCTCAATAAACAATTATCAGAAGCCTTTAATAAGGTCTATGCCACATCGATTTCTTAAAATTAAGAATAAATTTAATATTGAAAAGAAATAAATCAATGGAAACTTTTTTATAAATCGAGTTTGACACTTAGTTTCCCAATCAAGGGCGCCCTTGAATAGATCTTTAGTTATGGGCCAATATGGAAACTAATTTTTATTTTATTTTTGTAATGTAAACACTTGTATCAGTAATTGTAATGTATGTTTATCCATTTTGTAGAATTTAAGTGCAATAAACTAAAACGTAAACCAGCCATAGCCATAATTGTATAAAACCTTTTTAACCGAATGTAAAATATTCACAGAAAACAATCAGATCTCCAAATGAAATGTATTCTATTGAAAATAATAATTAAATATATACATAAATACACCCAGTACCTTTTAGTACACACATACATTCATAGACAGATATGCTCATACATACATACATACAAACATACCCACATACGTAGATAAAAAGAAAAACTGTATTGTGTTCAATAACAAATTAATTAACTAATTAATTAATATATTTATTATAATTATTTATATAACAAACAAAACAAAACAAAAATCAGAAAATGTAAAAACAAATTTATTCCATCTCTTACTTCACATCGTACACACAAATTCACACACACACACACATACACACACACACACACACACACACACACACACACACACACACACACACACACACACACACACACACACACACACACAGAGACACACACACACAGACTCATACTCACTAATACTCATACTCACTAATACTCATACATATAAAAAATGAACTCGAAATTCCTAAGTAAAAGAAAGTTATAAAAAATATATTTAATATTTAATAACAGCTTAAGATTTATAAAAAAAAGAAACGAAATTATATTTAATTTTAAAAGAGAGAAAGAAATTTTATTCAACGGAAGAAAAAAATTAAAAACTTGTGACTTCGTTTCGTTAGTGAACGTCGTTTAAGTGGATGTGATAAATGTTAAATTAAGATGTTTTAATCAATTTTTTTTCTAACATAAATGAATACAACAAACATTTTAGTATTTAATGTTAAAATAACAACAATGTAATTGATTAATTAATTAAGAAAAAAAAATTAATGTAACGAAAACAACTATTTAGATGTAAGATTTTTGACAAGTTTGTGAAACAAATTGAATTATTTTGGGCGGATTTTAAGAAATCTTCTTAACAAAACTTTATTTTTATAATTTATTAAGTGTAAACATATATTTTTTTTCTACTAAATTTACCTTTTTGAAACAAGGTCTTAAACTAAGATTTTTTCCAAATTTTTTTATTAAAACTAAAATTGTTCGAAAACTATTTTAGGGGAATTTACAAGTATGTACATCTGTTATGTGATTTAAAAACAAAATCGTTTTTGAAATGGTGAAAACAAGCGAAAAATTATACTTTGCTGTAAATTTAATATTCGCCGTACTATTTTCTACTTGTCTACATTAACATAATGTCAATCAATGGGTTGATTTTCAATTAAATCATAATTACGATTTAAGTTTACAAAAGTAAGAAACAAATTAAAAAAAATTCATTTTGAAAAATGTATAAGTATTTTCCCCTATTTTCTAAACATCTTAAAAGAAACGTTTTTTTTTCACAAAATTGACTTACTATGGAAAAAAATTACAAATTTGCCTAGTTTTAAGTTTGTGTTAAAAGTTGCAGGAAAAATTATTTAAAACTTAAAAATACAAAAAAAAAAGAATTTTAATAAAACGAATGTTTCAACTTAATTTCAAGAAATATACGCCTATTGTTTGATTTTTCAATTAAAAGTACACAGGCCACGAAACCAGCTTATATTAAAACACTAAAGAAAAATATCCCCTAAGGTATGCTGCAAAAATATACTAAAGTATGCATTAAAATATTTTTCATTTTTCATGTTCGTGGCTTAAGTCTTTCATTTGTAGTTTGCAATTGGTTTTTGAAAGACTCAAGACACGAACTTGAAAATGTCTGATTTACATGGGATCTTTACGGTATAAAAGGATTTTTTTTGTGATTTTTGAATGAAAACAAAAAACATCAAATAAAATAAGTTTTTAATTGATTTTGATGGAAGTAGAGAATATCTAAAGGTGACTTAAATTTTCAAAGAATTGTTTGAGTGCATAATATTAATTTATGGTGTACAAATGTTTTTTTTTACACGTTAATGTAAAAAAAAAATTAATAATTTATAAATTTTACTGGATCGTTTCAGATGGAATGTCACATGAAGCAGGGCCCCTTAAGAGCGTAAAAGACAATAAATTTTTAATAGGCGGGTATTGGGAAAATTTTTATTTCAAAATGCTCTAACTCATGAACGTTTACATCTTTTTGGATGATTCTTTAGCGATGGTCAGCCACTGGCTCTTCATAGTGGAGCCTTTTGTGTGCAGATGAACTTTACGGCTTTCGATCTAATGAATTCAATCAAATACATAGGTACAGCCTATCGCGACCTGTAGTGCTTTGAAAACTTCCTGCTCTGAAATCCACCTGCCATCAACTTCTAATGGTCTGGTGTTAAAAAAAATCAATTTTTCAAGTGGAAGCTACTCTTACTGAACTGATGTTGTCAACTTTTGCCCTAAATGTTCTAATATACACCAGAAATGCAAAATTATACTAAAATATAAAAATATGCAAAATGTGTCATTACCGATTCTAATCTTATTCATTGCTCGCCGTGAAAATCATAGTTTGAATATAAATAGAATCCTTTAGCGCTCCTTTATTTGTATTGCCAAATACACCCACTTTAAGATACTTAATAATAATGGACTTTTTTATATAAAAATTTAAAGGTTACATCAGCATCATCTGCTAAAGGAAATTTCCCGATTTAGAGGGAAAAACAATGAAATTAATAGAATGCCATCGCATATTGTTTAATTTTTTATTTATACATAAATAGATCACGAAACCAGCTTTTATTCAAATACTAACAATTCTTATCCCCTAGGGTATGCTGCAAAAAATGTACTAAAGTATGCATTATAATATTTTTTTCATTTTTCATGTTCGTGCCTTAAGTCTTTCATTTGCAGTTTGCAATTGTGTTTTGAAAGATTCAAGACACGAACTTGAAATTTTCTAATTTTCATGGGATCTTTACGATATAAACGGATTTTTTTTTAATTTTTGGTGTGATTTTTGAATGAAAACGAAAAATATCAAATAAAATAAGAGTTTTTAATTAATTTTGATTAAGAATAAAATATAAAAAGTATATTTAATATAGGTACAGGTGTAAAAGACAGTAACTTTTTAAAACGTTATAGTTCTTATATTTTTTCATAAACAAGTTTAGTAAAATTATCACGCCCACTTTTCTATTGGATGCAAGTGGGAGTTCTTATTGAGCTGAGTTTGTAAAATTTCATGTTAGTTATACTAATATACGCCAGATATGGAAAAATATGCAATATACTCTGAACAATAAAAATAGAGAAGAGTATGCAAAAGACGTTTAATTATTGTAAAATATGTGAAAATATGCGAAATTATACGAACATATGTTTTAATACTAAAAAATATATTAAAATATACAAAAGTATGCTAAAAAGCAGGAATATCCAAAGGAATACGATATAAAAATGTGCTTTATATGTAAAGATATGCTAAAATATTCAAAAATATGCAGAAAAGATGCGAGATATGCGAAAGTATTTAAAAATATGTATCTGTTTGCATATTTTTGATTTTTTTTTTATACTTTCTCATGTTCTTGCATATTTGAACATAGGGTATCGGTCGTAAATGCAGCATTGTGCAACAACAGAGATGCAAACTTACCTCGGCATGAATACACAGATTAAATGATACTTTTTTATTATGTGACTATTGTATGTATATGACCAGTATTTAACATTGGGAGTTTATTTGCTTTATTGCTGCAGTTATGATATTAATTTACGACACAGTACTGCATTTGCGTATTTACTATATGCAAAAATATGCAAGAATATCCTAAAAACATGCAAAAAATTCTATATTGTAATATAGTTTATTTTTTTATTTTTTTATTTCTCGACTTGCATATGAAAATCTGACGATTTTGATGTATTTTGAATTGTGACTGTTTTTTACTTGGGCATGTAATTAAAATCTATTAAAACAAACGTTTTGAAAAGTTTCCATGCATTTCGAACGATTTTGAAAAATGATCTTTGCGATAATCTTAAAATTTAAACTCGAAAAAAGCCGTCTTAAAGGGTAAAATTTAAATAGACTTTTAATAGAAATTTATCAAAAAGTATTGTATTATATATCCATGGCGAAACAACTTTGTAAGGAGGATATTGTTATTATTTTAGCAGATGCAACTGAGTCCTTGGCAATACCTCCTACATACACATCTACATCTGTAAATAAAACAATCACTTTTTGTTTTGTAAAAATAAAATTACATTAAACCAAAATTTATATTTTAAATTGAAATCGTTTCAATTCCACTCAAATTAGGAAAAATAAATTCAACTTACAATTAATTTTGCAATTTTAAACAGTTTCATTATCAAATAAAAATTATGTAAAGAGTCTTACTTTAGAGACCTTTTGCTACGATCCTTTTTGGTCTTATCAAATCTACAACAATATACATTTTATAAACTTGTTTAAAACTAGTGATGAATAAGAACGAATAAAAAAAACATATTTGTATAAGTATTTATGTATATCTAAAGCTATTTTAAAAATTAATCACATTTCGTTTTAAAACGTTTACAACTCTTACAATGCAGATCCATTTGTCTCTTAGTATCTCCTTGTAGTTATTGTAAAAAAGAAAATATAGAACTTATGTTTTTTTTTTTTTGTAAAACTAATTATTACATTACAAATTTATACGTATATGTCCTTATTCATAATGCCTAGTTAGCATAGGCTTATGAAGCAAATCGATAAGCCTTTCATAAACATTTGATAACATGTTATGAATAAGGCAGATACGAGTATGATTGATATATGATTGATATATGATTGCTTTAGTGAAACAGAATCTTTAATTCAGCAAACTTTTTTAATCATATTAACTAGTTCTTTATACAAAATACAATCGCGACTGCGGGGCTTGCAAATTTCACGATGATCCAAACGTATGCCGCACACATCACCAATGCCGGGATCTGGAAAAGAAAAATTATATTAAAGAGACAATTTATTCATACTTTTGCTCCTATCCCTAAGTCCGGAATCGTACAGGCCTATAACTCTATTATATATCATGTCAGAGCTCGTTCGAGAAACTGCTTGCGAGCAATACTGAACAGCACTGGGTGTATTCCGGATCACCAATTATCTTTCCTTTATTATTAATATTTATTGAATCTTCAATGGAAACTGGACTAATAAGAAGTACTCAAATTTCATCTCTAAAAGTATTGATTATTTAAATCTTGCCAATGCGAGAAAAAAAGTTTCTATAGCTTCTGCCTGTTCTCAAGTCCCTCGTGTCTCTCGGCTAAGATCAATAGTGTCCCTCCTTCTCAACCGTGTGTGGCCTCTGAAGTATAGAATATTGCCGACCAGCGGGTTTTTTTGGTTGATATTCAAGTTCTTTGCATATATTGCCACATGTTTTAAAGCCCCTAGAGAGTGGATATAATCGTACGGAGGATTCTATTTGATCGTTTCTGAAGTTTTTTTTCTATATTAGACAGTGACGCAGTGCTCCATAACTGAATGCCATAGCGCCGCATTGGCTTTAAAATCGAGTTATATTATAAAAGTTTGCAATCTAGGATTAGTGTAGAATTTCTCCTAATAAGACAATTAAGCCCAACTGTTTTCAATTTATCAACTCAGCATCTCTGTGCGATTTCCAAGTTATTTAAACTCAGTAAATTCAGAGTGTTGCATTATAGTTTGGTTAATGATGTAAACAGGGGGACATGTTATCCTGCGGAAGGTAAACATAATGTGTAGAAACATTTGTTCGTCGTTTCTTGCCGTCCTTATTAAATCGACCCAATAACTTGGCATAATACGAGTGTTCGCCACATTGACTATTTTAACTTTTTAAAGGTAGTCATTCAGGATTATAAAGCAAGCGTGCATTTCAAAAAAATGGTCGCCATGACTTTATTGGCTGACAAGACCAACTCGTCCTATTTGACGCCGATTCACCACGAGAAACCCCCTGCTTCGAGTGCTGTTCGCACTCTTTTGTTTTATGTTGCATTCACATTTCGTTCACGATTCCGAAACGATGCAAAAAGGCGTCCATATTAAGGCTGAGCAAAGCCAAACACTTCTACAAATGCGGCACTCATCTTGCGGAAAGCTTTTTCATACCCAAGTGATCATTCAAAATTGAAACTACTGAACAATGTGTTAAGCCTATGGCTTCCACAGTCACTCGTACTTTAAATTTTCGATTGGCCCACACCATATCGTGAATTTTTAAATTGTTTCGTATGTAGAACGTTTGCCATCTTTCGGTCTTTAGCGGTCACAACGAAACTGAGTAAACCACGTTTTTGCCATTGAAATTTAATGTTGCAAAATTTCCATAGCATTTATCAAGCTTATCCTTGATTTAGGTCAAGTTGAGCACACGAAATTCACTTTTTCCCATTTACTCCTCGAATCATGCGTTAATCTGCTGTCAATGACTGTCAAACACAAACCAAATGACGCAGCTTGTTCGAATTTTTACAGTAGTCAATTGACAGTAGCGTGTTGACATGAGCTGTGTTACCCTTTCAGTTAAGAGGCGGGAAATTCAAAAAGTCTTGGACTTATTGACCCGTCCTTTTATGTTTGCTTGCAATGCTGAACTTACGATGCTCGTACGTATAATTAGACCTTATTTTTCTCTATTATAAAAACTTATTTACCTGCCGAATCCACGCCCACAATTCGCATATAAAGAACTGACATGAGAGTCAAAGCAGTTTCTACAAAACTGAAAACCTCTATTTTTAAATGGCCCAAGTGATAGAGGCCAACAAAACGGCGATGCAAGTCCAAGAGATATTTGTTATCTAAAATGAAAGAAGCATTAAGGAGTAAAAAGTCTTTAAATATTTCAACTAACACAACTTACTCTTTTCAATATCAATTAACTCCACAGATCTCAATAGCAGCGGCGCCTTTATCGATGCCAAATGTGATCCCCGATGTGGTACCGAGTAGAAAAATACTCCTCTAGCTGAACGCCAAAATGGAGCCGCTGCTGGTCGACCACTCTCCCAGGCATCCACAATTATCTGCTTTATAAATAGACCACCTTTGGAATGACCCACCCATATAATGGGATGACCATAACCCACACGATGTTTAATCAAAATCTCAGTCATTTCTCTGGCACGTTGTATTAAATTCGAACGTGGTTCTTTCTTCTTCCACAGCGGACGCCACAAATGCTGATCGGTGGTATAGTTCAATGCCATGACACGTACACCGGGACAATCAATGGGCAACCAATCGCCCGGCCAGCATTTGGAATAATTTGGATCATTTGGTGATGGTTTCGCAGATTTTTTATTTCCATTCTTATCACCGTTGATATTGTTAGAGCTTTCAGCTGACTCAGAGCTGCCCGGTTGACTATTTGCACTTTTTAGGTTGGAATCATGTTCAGATTGTAAAAGACGCCCGCTATCGTGCATACGGAGACGAAATGTAGGAAAACTATACACAATGCCATCACATATTTGCGAATCTTTGGGTTCACCACATATAAATGAATAGCTGGAAGAGAAATATTTAATGTTTTATGGAAATTATGCTCAAAGATAGAATTTTCTAAAGCTAAATTCATTAAAAGTGAAAACTCTCTACAGGTAGGAAAATACGCTCGTAACACTAGGCGGTAGCTTTTCTATGGGAGGTTTGAGGGTACTTTTTTGCAAAAAAAAAAAAACGATTGTGTATTATGGATTCAGGGAAAATTATATGTCATGTGCCATAAAAGAAAAGCTTAATTTAACAATTCAATTTAAAAAATCGCTGACTTGATTAAAAATTGATGTAGATTTCAAACTACCGTATAATTTTTTCCATTAAATAAACGTCCATTTTATTTCCAGTTGAAAAACGATTTCATTAACGAAAAATTTATTGAAATAATGCAAGAATTGAAACAAATATTAGAATAAAATAAAGGGATGATTTTATTCGAACTTTATTTTGATTAATTAATTGAATTACTTTTTTGAGTTACAAGTCTTTTTTTAATAAATATATTATTTTTTCAAAAAGACCTCAAACTCAAAAAAAATAATTCAATTAATTAATTAGAATGAAAAAAATTTTAATTAAATAATTTTTATAATCAAACAAAACCGTATTTAAAGAAATAAGAAATTAATTGACATTTTTTAATAGTATCAAACTATTAAATAATTTCAATATTGTATGGAATTACATTAAAATAAATGTACATAAAAGTATTTGTAGAGAGAAAGTGTGAAATCAATTAAAAAATTGTTGACTCAATTAACACAATAATGACTTTTTTTTAATTGGCTAAACTATTAATTGAGGTAATCGTGGTAATCAGTTTTTGCCACATAAATAAGTATACTTCAGCTCATCAGTACAACTTCAATTTTTTTAGGTTAGGTTAGGTTGATCGGAGGGGTGTGATAGCCCATGTCATATGACATACACTTAAGCCAGTGAAGGCTTGTTGTGCGCTCCCTTTAATTATCAAACACAAACTGCCAGAGTTCTGCGGCAGGATTCGAACCTGGGACCTTCGCACTACGAGTCTAGTGCACTACCTACTAGTCTACAAAGGTCAGTTTCAATTTTTTTAAGTTAAAAAAAAGTTTTTCGCTTATAGAGAAATAGAGAAATATTAATATGATTCTATAATTTTTCCAATTACAAAAATTTTATAATATTAGCCAGAAACGTAAATAATAATTTTTTGAAATTCGAACAAATATTTAATCAAATAATCAGATTGAAAAAGATAATAATTAAAAATTTTATTAAATATCAATGAAAGCAATATTTGAATCAAGTAAGAAATTAATTGAAGGAATGTCTTTACTCATTTCGAAACTATTAAATAGTCTGTACAATAGACATAATTTTTATTTATGAAATAATAAACAAACAAAAAATTAATTGAAAAAAGTTTTTGAATTGATTAATACAATTTCTTTTCGCAAAATCCATTGTTTATTGTGGTTTTAGCTGTTCATGTGCCACAACAAAATAGCTAAAGCTGCAACAGCCAATACATTTTGCAAAAACTGTAATTGTTTTAACAATTAGTTGGGGAGAATATCCCGAAATAATAAATTTCAATATTAAATAATTTCTTTTCTTAAACTGTTTAAATACCATTAATTGAAAAAGTTCTATCACAAGTACATGAACAGAAGTTCACATTTCGATTCTATAAAAAGAAAACGAAAAACATAAATTCACCTTAAAACGAATTCGCTTTTTTTAACGAAAATCGCAAAAGTAAATTAAAAAATTCAGAAAACAGGAAAAAATTAAACTTTGCCAAGAATTCAGTTTTCGATTTTCAATTTCGAGAAATATCTTTTTTAATACTCACGTATTTTCATCGGTATCATCGAGAGAATCTTTTTCATGGGAAATTCTTTGATGGACGTCAGCGTGAGCAAAACGCGCCCTCTTCTTATGATGCGGAGGGTGTGCCACACTTGTGCGCGAGTGCCTTGGACGCTTTGGAGGGCGTATGGGCGGCTTGGGTGGTCGTTGAAACTCAACCGGCCTTCTTTCGTTCTCCCACAAACCTTGTTTCCAGGTGTTTACCAACGAACCATGCAGGCCATGTATAAAAACAACATCGGCGCGTATGCGATGACCAGGAGGTGGTTCCGCTAAAATGTTAAGTGTGCAACATTTTGTGGCTTCCAACTCTTCTATAGACAATTTCTTGCTTCCAGTTTGAAAATTGGGCAATGAATAGCGTGGCTCCCTTAAAAGAGGAGACAATATTGTAGGTGCTATTGAATTGGGAGAAGAGGGAGGTGTTAAAGCTGCTCCCCCATACGGTTTGATGGGTGAGTCGGGTAGACTTTCGATGCCATCACGACATTTGCGTATTTTTAGTAATTTCAATATAGGCTCAATTCGATGGGATACTGGAAGTAAAAGTCGGTAGGACACAAATTAAAGATAAAGATAAAGAGATAGAGCAATAGAGTTTACCTTGCACAGAGGATAAATTCAAGGATATGGTATTAGCAGCAAAAGCAAATAAATTTGTCAAGGCCTGGCGGCTGGAAGCAATAGTATGCAAAACTTTTAAAAAGCGTACATCCCTTATGCCCTTAATGCCTTGCATTACGCCATTTGCCAAAGGAAATATTAAGCGTAAGATGACACCAAATGCCACACGTAAACTTTTGCTTTGTTGCCTTTAAAAAAATAAAATACATACATACATGAATATGCTGATAAAAATAAAAGCTTTTAAAACTTGGAAGTGGACTTACACGTGCATTAGCTTATCCTTCTCGACGACATTAACCAATTCCGCTACCGTTTGCTCCTCTTCTTTATCGTTAATTTCAATATCGTTCAGGTACAATTTGGACAAACCACAATCCTCCTCCTCACAACTATTTATCGTTTCTTTTCCATTTTGATTTTCGTTTAACTTTTCGCTTTCGTAATCTTCACTTTCGTTTGTACTGTCATAAAACATTTCATTATCTCGTTCTCTATCACTGCCGTTGTCAAATATATTTTCATTATTTTCCTCATCCTCGTCGTCACTGCAGCAACTCATCAATGACGAATCACCGCCAAAACTTTCAGTTTTCATCAACTGCGCTCTGCCGTCGATCGCATCGTGATTGAATTGTTTATTCTTATCGGATGCTGTTGTTGCTTTCGCTACTATTGCTTTTGTTGTACTACAGGAACTATTGCTAATACTCATAGTATTGGTGATATTTGGGTAAATATTGTTATTATTTGCATTAGTAGGATTTTGATCACAGATATTTTCCATTATTGTTTCTTTTGTCAGCATTTGGGTTTTTATTTTGGTATATTTATTTAAATTATTTGATTTAATTTCCATTTAGCACATGATTTTCATATTTGGTGGTTTGTTATTATTATTATTATTTTTTTGTTTGTTTGTTTTTATTTTTGTTCTAAAAAGAGAATACAAAATAAATTAAGAGAAAATATTACAACTATTAATTTTTGTTTGTTTTCAAATAAAAATTTCCCAAAGAAAAACAAAATAAGACATAAAACATTTCAATAAAAATTATATACGAAACAGCAAGCGGGTTAACCAAGACATTTAAATCACTTTTGTTCCCTGGTAAAAGGTTTTTTACACGATGGCAAATTCAAGCCTCTGTGCTTCTATATCGAGCAGCCTTAAATAAGGTGAGCCCGATTGCACAGCTGAGATTCTATAATATATGTACCGTTAAACTCATTATAAAGAGCCGAACAAAAAATTCTTTATATGGAACTTGACATTTAGCTTTAGCTTCAGCTGGGCTATTAGTGCATGTTGACATATAAAGCGCTCGAAGAAATAGTTGGGTCATAATTTTTCTTTATTTCTAAATTTTTTTATTCCCTTAACAATATTAAAAATAGGAATTAACTTATAAACAACTGGGATATCTTTTAATGCAATTCCAGTAGTTTAGATCGGGATTCATACGACACAAAGAAAAAAAGATCATGTTTTCCATGTCTGTACTCGCCCATTTATCTCAATACAGAAGCAGATGATCGCTGAAGACTGTTTTGACATACTTTTCAAGAACACGTTCACTGAGGTGGGAGTTTATTATAGATCTAGCTGTATATATGGGCCCATTTCATTGACACTAAATAAATAAACTGACCTTCGTAGACTAGTACTAGTACTAGTACTAGACTCGTAGTGCGAAGGTCCCAGGTTCGAATCCTGCCGCAGAACTCTGGCAGTTTGTGTCTGATAATTAAAAGGAGCGCACAATAAGCCTTCACTGGCTTAAGTGTATGTCGTATGACATGGGCTATCACACCCCTCCAATCAACCTAACTTGACCATGACTTGGCTAAAGTCTGAGTCATGTTGGAAAAGTATACATTTTATGCAAAATTCTAAAATGTGCTGAATGTAAATTATAAATTGCAATGATAAAGTAAATGATCTACTATTATATCACTAAGTTTTCTTTTGGCTGTAAGAGCGGGATATAGTGTATAATTAATTTGGTTGCTAAGTTTTTCCTATATCTTCCCCGTCAATAGTAAGATGTTATAAAACTTCAAAATATTTGCTACATTTACACAGAAATAAAAAAAGGTACATTGAATACAAAATGTGTTTAAAAAAATTTATAAAAAGTGCCACGTGCCAAATTCATTTATTACGAGTATGTGCAACATGTACTCAAAATATGCTATATCTACCATATAATATGCTAAATTGGTAGCATTGTTGCTCATGTTAAAATTAGAATGCATTTTTGCCAACAAATATCACTCTTTTAATGCAACATAGTCCATCTAAACGAAAAAAACGAACTTGGCAAAATTCAATTAGAAGTTTTAAAAACGTCAACTGACATATCGACACCTTTTTGTACTCCGTATAACTTTAGTTTATCTTAAGAAATAATACAATAATACAATACTTTCCTCAGTAACTCAGAAATGTTTGATTCTTCGAAATATGACTATATTGCATTAAAGAAGCGATATTTGTTGGCAAAAATGCATTCGAATTTTAACATGAGCAACAAGTTGACCAATTCAGCATATTATATGGTATATCTAGCATATTTTGAACACACGTAGCACATACTCGTAATAATGCTGTAAATCGATTTTCTTGTCAATTTGAATTACACTTTTCACTGTAATGCAATTATCAGACTTAATTTTATTGACTATAAAAAATCACTAATTGTCGTTTGAAAGTGAAAAACTAACGTAGTGCTGCTTACGTCTTTCAGATGGCCAAAGATCGATATAAGCAAATAAATTTTTTTTGTTAGTCAAGCACATGCCAAAAAAAGATACTTATTTCATTAGTGATTATTGCATTTGAGTTTTACTATTGCAAATGTTTGTTTAAAAAAAATTATTTTATTTTTACATATTTATTTAAATCCATTTTGAAAACCTCTACCACCCACTTGCCTGTCGGAATGTTAATGAACTTGTACTCGTACTATATTATGAATGCAACATTGTTAAAGACCAAAGAAAAGAACAAAGTAATGAAAATATAGTATAGTCTAGCCAGAAGCAATATGTTTACCCTACATTCAATAAAAGTATTACATTTGCTAAACAATTAAAAATGAGACCGCGTTGCTTCGCATAATGTATGACATACATACATACATATATTATTGATTTATCAGATTTATCGATTATTTTATTGACTAACGGGAGAACAAATTCGATAACGAACGAAATTCCAATATGTTTAAAAAGAATTTTATTAGGAATTTCGATCGATATCAAATGCCGTAATTTCAACTCTAGTATTATTATGAGATCCAAATCTAAAAATAATGCAAATGATGTTTATCAAAATAATTCCGAATATTTATTCTCGCAATTAATTTAACATTTTTTGTTGTGTTGTGGGTTAATCTGTCTAAATTCCTGCATTTCGTTAGAGCCAAGTCTCAATTTATCAGTAGTCCTCAGCCATAATGTTTAAACAGCTTTCAACCTCGTACACTTAGACAAGAACTTTCAAATACAATATGAGAATTAAAAGAAAATTCCATCAGCTACTGCAGGCAAATGATGTCATGTCTTTACTTTACTTGAAGAATTTAATCCATCTTTGTATTTTATGTTTGTGATAAAGAGAGTAGACTATTAGTCTGCAATCTGTCAATAACACAAGTTGTTTTTGCTAAGAAACCAAGCACCAACTGCGTTGTTTGTGTTAATAAAAGTAAAAGAAATTCCAGAATTCCTTGTTTCGAAATTTTAATTTAAAAACAAAAAAACGAATGCGAATGCAAATTTTTCGTCGCCATAATTTTTTTTTGGGTAATTTTTGTTTTTGGATTTTTATTAATATCTTAATAAGGAATATATTAAATGTCATATCGTAATATAAAAAGGCGGCGAGCCCCTTATAATGCGTTCAGCTTTAGTTCTAGTGAGGCATAGTATTCTGGGCAAGCATTTTCTGGATGATCTGACTGAGTTGTCAAAGATCAGAATAAGTGATCTTAATAGATTTTTCAAAAGTGAATAAATAAGGTAACAATTTTGTCAATACTACTATTAAATAAATAAGAAATTAAAACAATTTTAAAGTAAAAGAAAATTCACAAGAAAATTCGCTTCCACATAAACTCGCTTTTCACTGGGAAACCATATTTGCAACAGTGAGTTACTTTTTCTACTCTGAATGCAGAGGTTAATATTAGACAAGAAAAGGTCTGATTTTTTTAAATAAAATAATATTTCCAAGAAGAAACCCTTCTCCAAGTGGGCAATTATCTATTGCTCTCGGACACCCCATCTGAACAAGTGCAACGTCACAGATCCGTTTGCGATTTTTCTATGAATATTTTACAATTAAAAATTTTCAAGTAATCGATAAAATTTATTTCAATTTCGCTTTTCTTCCAGGGTGGACCAGAGTTTTCATTTTTTCATTACAAAATATATAAAACATTTATATACACAAATAAAATAATTTAACCCAGATTTCTTGCACGTTATAGACGATGTCTGTTCTAACCGTAAGAAATATTTTATTTTTAGAAATAAACAGAAGCGTATATTTTACAAAACGTTCGAATACATTTATTAACGCTGAAGTAAAAATTCTAACTGAATCAAAAAGTAATAATAAATTCTAACAAGAAATTCACTTGCTTTAGATTTAATTTAGCCAAAACAATTTTAATGACAAATAAAATAAAAATACGGAAAATCAGCACAATTAAGACACTTTACCTTAAAAATATTTAATTTACACACATGTTTTTAAAAGAAACTCCCATTAAATTTTAATAATTAATATAAAATAATTAGATATTTCAAAAGATTATTATTGTCTCTTTTAGAGGTCGAATTAATCTTGTTCTAATTAAAAAAAAAAAATCAATTTATTACAAATATCATTAATATCGTTTAAAATATTTAAGCCATTTTATTGATAAAAAATCGTTAGGAAAATCATTTTTACTTTATTTATTTTAATAGTATAGATTTACTTCAATTTCTATTTAATGGAGTTAAATGAAAATTTAGCATGATCGATCTTTCTTATGATCAGGTCTGGACAAGCTGTTCGTTGTAAAAAAAAGTTCGTTATAAACGAGAACTCAACGCAAAAGAAACCAAGTCGATATCTTGAAAACTAAGCAAGTTATGACCAAAATGGTAACCAGTTCTACTAAAAAGTGACCGGAAAGAGGCAGTAGTAGAACTGGTTAACTTTTTGGTCATAACTTGCTTAGTTTTCAAGATATCGACTTGATTTCTTTTGCGTTCGATAGATAAGCGTATTGGCTTCAATTCGAGTGTTTGTTTTTTGCGGCTAGTGCGAAAAAAATTTTTTCCTCAAAAATTTCAATGACCTAACCCCTTTGCTTTTTTGAAAAAAAAAAAAAAAATGACAAAATTTTTTTTTTATATTCGCAATTAAAAAAAATTCGAATGAAAGCCAATATATTTATCTACCCAACGCAAAAGAAACCAAGTCGATATCTTGAAAACTAAGCAAGTTATGACCAAAATGGCAACCAGTTCTACTAAAAAGTGACCGGAAAGAGGCAGTAGTAGAACAGGTTAACTTTTTGGTCATAACTTGCTTAGTTTTCAAGATATCGACTTGATTTCTTTTGCGTTCGATAGATAAGCGTATTGGCTTCAATTCGAGTGTTTGTTTTTTGCGGCTAGTGCGAAAAAAATTTTTTCCTCAAAAATTTCAATGACCTAACCCCTTTGCTTTTTTGAAAAAAAAAAAAAAAAAATGACAAAATTTTTTTTTTATATTCGCAATTAAAAAAAATTCGAATGAAAGCCAATATATTTATCTACCCAACGCAAAAGAAACCAAGTCGATATCTTGAAAACTAAGCAAGTTATGACCAAAATGGCAACCAGTTCTACTAAAAAGTGACCGGAAAGAGGCAGTAGTAGAACAGGTTAACTTTTTGGTCATAACTTGCTTAGTTTTCAAGATATCGACTTGATTTCTTTTGCGTTCGATAGATAAGCGTATTGGCTTCAATTCGAGTGTTTGTTTTTTGCGGCTAGTGCGAAAAAAATTTTTTCTTCAAAAATTTCAATGACCTAACCCCTTTGCTTTTTTGAAAAAAAAAATTAAAAAATTTTTTTTCTTATTTTCGCAATTAAAAAAAATTCGAATGAAAGCCAATATATTTATCTACTCAACGCAAAAGAAACCAAGTCGATATCTTGAAAACTAAGCAAGTTATGACCAAAATGGTAACCAGTTCTACTAAAAAGTGACCGGAAAGAGGCAGTAGTAGAACTGGTTAACTTTTTGGTCATAACTTGCTTAGTTTTCAAGATATCGACTTGATTTCTTTTGCGTTCGATAGATAAGCGTATTGGCTTCAATTCGAGTGTTTGTTTTTTGCGGCTAGTGCGAAAAAAATTTTTTCTTCAAAAATTTCAATGACCTAACCCCTTTGCTTTTTTGAAAAAAAAAATTAAAAAATTTTTTTTCTTATTTTCGCAATTAAAAAAAATTCGAATGAAAGCCAATATATTTATCTACTCAACGCAAAAGAAACCAAGTCGATATCTTGAAAACTAAGCAAGTTATGACCAAAATGGTAACCAGTTCTACTAAAAAGTGACCGGAAAGAGGCAGTAGTAGAACTGGTTAACTTTTTGGTCATAACTTGCTTAGTTTTCAAGATATCGACTTGATTTCTTTTGCGTTCGATAGATAAGCGTATTGGCTTCAATTCGAGTGTTTGTTTTTTGCGGCTAGTGCGAAAAAAATTTTTTCTTCAAAAATTTCAATGACCTAACCCCTTTGCTTTTTTGAAAAAAAAATGACAAAATTTTTTTTCTTATTTTCCAATTAAAAACATTCGAATGAAAGCCAATATATTTATCTACTCAACGCAAAAGAAACCAAGTCGATATCTTGAAAACTAAGCAAGTTATGACCAAAATGGTAACCAGTTCTACTAAAAAGTGACCGGAAAGAGGCAGTAGTAGAACTGGTTAACTTTTTGGTCATAACTTGCTTAGTTTTCAAGATATCGACTTGATTTCTTTTGCGTTCGATAGATAAGCGTATTGGCTTCAATTCGAGTGTTTGTTTTTTGCGGCTAGTGCGAAAAAAATTTTTTCTTCAAAAATTTCAATGACCTAACCCCTTTGCTTTTTTGAAAAAAAAATGACAAAATTTTTTTTCTTATTTTCGCAATTAAAAAAAATTCGAATGAAAGCCAATATATTTATCTACTCAACGCAAAAGAAACCAAGTCGATATCTTGAAAACTAAGCAAGTTATGACCAAAATGGTAACCAGTTCTACTAAAAAGTGACCGGAAAGAGGCAGTAGTAGAACTGGTTAACTTTTTGGTCATAACTTGCTTAGTTTTCAAGATATCGACTTGATTTCTTTTGCGTTCGATAGATAAGCGTATTGGCTTCAATTCGAGTGTTTGTTTTTTGCGGCTAGTGCGAAAAAAATTTTTTCTTCAAAAATTTCAATGACCTAACCCCTTTGCTTTTTTGAAAAAAAAATGACAAAATTTTTTTTCTTATTTTCGCAATTAAAAAAAATTCGAATGAAAGCCAATATATTTATCTACTCAACGCAAAAGAAACCAAGTCGATATCTTGAAAACTAAGCAAGTTATGACCAAAATGGTAACCAGTTCTACTAAAAAGTGACCGGAAAGAGGCAGTAGTAGAACTGGTTAACTTTTTGGTCATAACTTGCTTAGTTTTCAAGATATCGACTTGATTTCTTTTGCGTTCGATAGATAAGCGTATTGGCTTCAATTCGAGTGTTTGTTTTTTGCGGCTAGTGCGAAAAAAATTTTTTCTTCAAAAATTTCAATGACCTAACCCCTTTGCTTTTTTGAAAAAAAATGACAAAATTTTTTTCTTATTTTCGCAATTAAAAAAAATTCGAATGAAAGCCAATATATTTATCTACTCAACGCAAAAGAAACCAAGTCGATATCTTGAAAACTAAGCAAGTTATGACCAAAATGGTAACCAGTTCTACTAAAAAGTGACCGGAAAGAGGCAGTAGTAGAACTGGTTAACTTTTTGGTCATAACTTGCTTAGTTTTCAAGATATCGAATTGATTTCTTTTGCGTTCGATAGATAAGCGTATTGGCTTCAATTCGAGTGTTTGTTTTTTGCGGCTAGTGCGAAAAAAATTTTTTCCTCAAAAATTTCAATGACCTAACCCCTTTGCTTTTTTGAAAAAAAAAATTAAATTTGTTATTTTCGCAATTAAAAAAAATTCGAATGAAAGCCAATATATTTATCTACTCAACGCAAAAGAAACCAAGTCGATATCTTGAAAACTAAGCAAGTTATGACCAAAATGGTAACCAGTTCTACTAAAAAGTGACCGGAAAGAGGCAGTAGTAGAACTGGTTAACTTTTTGGTCATAACTTGCTTAGTTTTCAAGATATCGACTTGATTTCTTTTGCGTTCGATAGATAAGCGTATTGGCTTCAATTCGAGTGTTTGTTTTTTGCGGCTAGTGCGAAAAAAATTTTTTCCTCAAAAATTTCAATGACCTAACCCCTTTGCTTTTTTGAAAAAAAAAAGACAAAAATTTTTTTCTTATTTTCGCAATTAAAAAAAATTCGAATGAAAGCCAATATATTTATCTACTCAACGCAAAAGAAACCAAGTCGATATCTTGAAAACTAAGCAAGTTATGACCAAAATGGTAACCAGTTCTACTAAAAAGTGACCGGAAAGAGGCAGTAGTAGAACTGGTTAACTTTTTGGTCATAACTTGCTTAGTTTTCAAGATATCGACTTGATTTCTTTTGCGTTCGATAGATAAGCGTATTGGCTTCAATTCGAGTGTTTGTTTTTTGCGGCTAGTGCGAAAAAAATTTTTTCTTCAAAAATTTCCCCCCCCTTTGCTTTTTTGAAAAAAAATGACAAAATTTTTTTTCTTATTTTCGCAATTAAAAAAAATTCGAATGAAAGCCAATATATTTATCTACTCAACGCAAAAGAAACCAAGTCGATATCTTGAAAACTAAGCAAGTTATGACCAAAAAGTTAACCAGTTCTACTACTGCCTCTTTCCGGTCACTTTTTAGTAGAACTGGTTACCATTTTGGTCATAACTTGCTTAGTTTTCAAGATATCGACTTGATTTCTTTTGCGTTCGATAGATAAGCGTATTGGCTTCAATTCGAGTGTTTGTTTTTTGCGGCTAGTGCGAAAAAAATTTTTTCCTCAAAAATTTCAATGACCTAACCCCTTTGCTTTTTTGAAAAAAAAAAATTAAAAAATTTTTTTTCTTATTTTCGCAATTAAAAAAAATTCGAATGAAAGCCAATATATTTATCTACTCAACGCAAAAGAAACCAAGTCGATATCTTGAAAACTAAGCAAGTTATGACCAAAATGGTAACCAGTTCTACTAAAAAGTGACCGGAAAGAGGCAGTAGTAGAACTGGTTAACTTTTTGGTCATAACTTGCTTAGTTTTCAAGATATCGACTTGATTTCTTTTGCGTTCGATAGATAAGCGTATTGGCTTCAATTCGAGTGTTTGTTTTTTGCGGCTAGTGCGAAAAAATTCAATGACCTCAAAAATTTCAATGACCTAACCCCTTTGCTTTTTTGAAAAAAAATTACAAAATTTTTTTTTTGTTATTTTCGCAATTAAAAAAAATTCGAATGAAAGCCAATATATTTATCTACTCAACGCAAAAGAAACCAAGTCGATATCTTGAAAACTAAGCAAGTTATGACCAAAATGGTAACCAGTTCTACCAAAAAGTGACCGGAAAGAGGCAGTAGTAGAACTGGTTAACTTTTTGGTCATAACTTGCTTAGTTTTCAAGATATCGACTTGATTTCTTTTGCGTTCGATAGATAAGCGTATTGGCTTCAATTCGAGTGTTTGTTTTTTGCGGCTAGTGCGAAAAAAATTTTTTCCTCAAAAATTTCAATGACCTAACCCCTTTGCTTTTTTGAAAAAAAAAATTAAAAAATTTTTTTTCTTATTTTCGCAATTAAAAAAAATTCGAATGAAAGCCAATATATTTATCTACTCAACGCAAAAGAAACCAAGTCGATATCTTGAAAACTAAGCAAGTTATGACCAAAATGGTAACCAGTTCTACTAAAAAGTGACCGGAAAGAGGCAGTAGTAGAACTGGTTAACTTTTTGGTCATAACTTGCTTAGTTTTCAAGATATCGACTTGATTTCTTTTGCGTTCGATAGATAAGCGTATTGGCTTCAATTCGAGTGTTTGTTTTTTGCGGCTAGTGCGAAAAAAATTTTTTCTTCAAAAATTTCCCCCCCCCTTTGCTTTTTTGAAAAAAAATGACAAAATTTTTTTTCTTATTTTCGCAATTAAAAAAAATTCGAATGAAAGCCAATATATTTATCTACTCAACGCAAAAGAAACCAAGTCGATATCTTGAAAACTAAGCAAGTTATGACCAAAATGGTAACCAGTTCTACTAAAAAGTGACCGGAAAGAGGCAGTAGTAGAACTGGTTAACTTTTTGGTCATAACTTGCTTAGTTTTCAAGATATCGACTTGATTTCTTTTGCGTTCGATAGATAAGCGTATTGGCTTCAATTCGAGTGTTTGTTTTTTGCGGCTAGTGCGAAAAAAATTTTTTCCTCAAAAATTTCAATGACCTAACCCCTTTGCTTTTTTGAAAAAAAAAATTAAAATTTTTTTCTTATTTTCGCAATTAAAAAAAATTCGAATGAAAGCCAATATATTTATCTACTCAACGCAAAAGAAACCAAGTCGATATCTTGAAAACTAAGCAAGTTATGACCAAAATGGTAACCAGTTCTACTAAAAAGTGACCGGAAAGAGGCAGTAGTAGAACTGGTTAACTTTTTGGTCATAACTTGCTTAGTTTTCAAGATATCGACTTGATTTCTTTTGCGTTCGATAGATAAGCGTATTGGCTTCAATTCGAGTGTTTGTTTTTTGCGGCTAGTGCGAAAAAAATTTTTTCCTCAAAAATTTCAATGACCTAACCCCTTTGCTTTTTTGAAAAAAAAAAATGACAAAATTTTTTTTCTTATTTTCGCAATTAAAAAAAAATCGAATGAAAGCCAATATATTTATCTACTCAACGCAAAAGAAACCAAGTCGATATCTTGAAAACTAAGCAAGTTATGACCAAAATGGTAACCAGTTCTACTAAAAAGTGACCGGAAAGAGGCAGTAGTAGAACTGGTTAACTTTTTGGTCATAACTTGCTTAGTTTTCAAGATATCGACTTGATTTCTTTTGCGTTCGATAGATAAGCGTATTGGCTTCAATTCGAGTGTTTGTTTTTTGCGGCTAGTGCGAAAAAAATTTTTTCCTCAAAAATTTCAATGACCTAACCCCTTTGCTTTTTTGAAAAAAAAATTACAAAATTTTTTTTTTGTTATTTTCGCAATTAAAAAAAATTCGAATGAAAGCCAATATATTTATCTACTCAACGCAAAAGAAACCAAGTCGATATCTTGAAAACTAAGCAAGTTATGACCAAAATGGTAACCAGTTCTACTAAAAAGTGACCGGAAAGAGGCAGTAGTAGAACTGGTTAACTTTTTGGTCATAACTTGCTTAGTTTTCAAGATATCGACTTGATTTCTTTTGCGTTCGATAGATAAGCGTATTGGGTTCAATTCGAGTGTTTGTTTTTTGCGGATAGTGCGAAAAAAATTTTTTCCTCAAAAATTTCAATGACCTAACCCCTTTGCTTTTTTGAAAAAAAAAATGACAAATTTTTTTTTCTTATTTTCGCAATTAAAAAAAATTCGAATGAAAGCCAATATATTTATCTACTCAACGCAAAAGAAACCAAGTCGATATCTTGAAAACTAAGCAAGTTATGACCAAAATGGTAACCAGTTCTACTAAAAAGTGACCGGAAAGAGGCAGTAGTAGAACTGGTTAACTTTTTGGTCATAACTTGCTTAGTTTTCAAGATATCGACTTGATTTCTTTTGCGTTCGATAGATAAGCGTATTGGCTTCAATTCGAGTGTTTGTTTTTTGCGGCTAGTGCGAAAAAAATTTTTTCTTCAAAAATTTCAATGACCTAACCCCTTTGCTTTTTTGAAAAAAAAAAATGACAAAATTTTTTTTCTTATTTTCGCAATTAAAAAAAAATTCGAATGAAAGCCAATATATTTATCTACTCAACGCAAAAGAAACCAAGTCGATATCTTGAAAACTAAGCAAGTTATGACCAAAATGGTAACCAGTTCTACTAAAAAGTGACCGGAAAGAGGCAGTGATAGAACTGGTTAACTTTTTGGTCATAACTTGCTTAGTTTTCAAGAGATCGACTTGATTTCTTTGCGTTCGATAGATAAGCGTATTGGCTTCAATTCGAGTGTTTGTTTTTTGCGGCTAGTGCGAAAAAAATTTTTTCTTCAAAAATTTCAATGACCTAACCCCTTTGCTTTTTTGAAAAAAAATGACAAAATTTTTTTCTTATTTTCGCAATAAAAAAAAATTCGAATGAAAGCCAATATATTTATCTACTCAACGCAAAAGAAACCAAGTCGATATCTTGAAAACTAAGCAAGTTATGACCAAAATGGTAACCAGTTCTACTAAAAAGTGACCGGAAAGAGGCAGTAGTAGAACTGGTTAACTTTTTGGTCATAACTTGCTTAGTTTTCAAGATATCGACTTGATTTCTTTTGCGTTCGATAGATAAGCGTATTGGCTTCAATTCGAGTGTTTGTTTTTTGCGGCTAGTGCGAAAAAAATTTTTTCCTCAAAAATTTCAATAACCTAACCCCTTTGCTTTTTTGAAAAAAAAAATTACAAAAATTTTTTTTTTGTTATTTTCGCAATTAAAAAAAATTCGAATGAAAGCCAATATATTTATCTACTCAACGCAAAAGAAACCAAGTCGATATCTTGAAAACTAAGCAAGTTATGACCAAAATGGTAACCAGTTCTACTAAAAAGTGACCGGAAAGAGGCAGTAGTAGAACTGGTTAACTTTTTGGTCATAACTTGCTTAGTTTTCAAGATATCGACTTGATTTCTTTTGCGTTCGATAGATAAGCGTATTGGCTTCAATTCGATTGTTTGTTTTTTGCGGATAGTGCGAAAAAAATTTTTTCCTCAAAAATTTCAATGACCTAACCCCTTTGCTTTTTTGAAAAAAAAAAATGACAAATTTTTTTTTCTTATTTTCGCAATTAAAAAAAATTCGAATGAAAGCCAATATATTTATCTACTCAACGCAAAAGAAACCAAGTCGATATCTTGAAAACTAAGCAAGTTATGACCAAAATGGTAACCAGTTCTACTAAAAAGTGACCGGAAAGAGGCAGTAGTAGAACTGGTTAACTTTTTGGTCATAACTTGCTTAATTTTCAAGATATCGACTTGATTTCTTTTGCGTTCGATAGATAAGCGTATTGGCTTCAATTCGAGTGTTTGTTTTTTGCGGCTAGTGCGAAAAAAATTTTTTCCTCAAAAATTTCAATGACCTAACCCCTTTGCTTTTTTGAAAAAAATGACAAAATTTTTTTTCTTATTTTCGCAATTAAAAAAAATTCCAATGAAAGCCAATATATTTATCTACTCAACGCAAAAGAAACCAAGTCGATATCTTGAAAACTAAGCAAGTTATGACCAAAATGGTAACCAGTTCTACTAAAAAGTGACCGGAAAGAGGCAGTAGTAGAACTGGTTAACTTTTTGGTCATAACTTGCTTAGTTTTCAAGATATCGACTTGATTTCTTTTGCGTTCGATAGATAAGCGTATTGGCTTCAATTCGAGTGTTTGTTTTTTGCGGCTAGTGCGAAAAAAATTTTTTCCTCAAAAATTTCAATGACCTAACCCCTTTGCTTTTTTGAAAAAAAATGACAAAATTATTTTTCTTATTTTCGCAATTAAAAAAATTCGAATGAAAGCCAATATATTTATCTACTCAACGCAAAAGAAACCAAGTCGATATCTTGAAAACTAAGCAAGTTATGACCAAAATGGTAACCAGTTCTACTAAAAAGTGACCGGAAAGAGGCAGTAGTAGTAGTTTGGTCATAACTTGCTTAGTTTTCAAGATATCGACTTGATTTCTTTTGCGTTCGATAGATAAGCGTATTGGCTTCAATTCGAGTGTTTGTTTTTTGCGGCTAGTGCGAAAAAAATTTTTTCCTCAAAAATTTCAATGACCTAACCCCTTTGCTTTTTTGAAAAAAAATGACAAAATTTTTTTTCTTATTTTCGCAATTAAAAAAAATTCGAATGAAAGCCAATATATTTATCTACTCAACGCAAAAGAAACCAAGTCGATATCTTGAAAACTAAGCAAGTTATGACCAAAATGGTAACCAGTTCTACTAAAAAGTGACCGGAAAGAGGCAGTAGTAGAACTGGTTAACTTTTTGGTCATAACTTGCTTAGTTTTCAAGATATCGACTTGATTTCTTTTGCGTTCGATAGATAAGCGTATTGGCTTCAATTCGAGTGTTTGTTTTTTGCGGCTAGTGCGAAAAAAATTTTTTCTTCAAAAATTTCAATGACCTAACCCCTTTGCTTTTTTGAAAAAAAAAAATGACAAAATTTTTTTTCTTATTTTCGCAATTAAAAAAAAATTCGAATGAAAGCCAATATATTTATCTACTCAACGCAAAAGAAACCAAGTCGATATCTTGAAAACTAAGCAAGTTATGACCAAAATGGTAACCAGTTCTACTAAAAAGTGACCGGAAAGAGGCAGTGATAGAACTGGTTAACTTTTTGGTCATAACTTGCTTAGTTTTCAAGAGATCGACTTGATTTCTTTGCGTTCGATAGATAAGCGTATTGGCTTCAATTCGAGTGTTTGTTTTTTGCGGCTAGTGCGAAAAAAATTTTTTCTTCAAAAATTTCAATGACCTAACCCCTTTGCTTTTTTGAAAAAAAATGACAAAATTTTTTTCTTATTTTCGCAATTAAAAAAAATTCGAATGAAAGCCAATATATTTATCTACTCAACGCAAAAGAAACCAAGTCGATATCTTGAAAACTAAGCAAGTTATGACCAAAATGGTAACCAGTTCTACTAAAAAGTGACCGGAAAGAGGCAGTAGTAGAACTGGTTAACTTTTTGGTCATAACTGGCTTAGTTTTCAAGATATCGACTTGATTTCTTTTGCGTTCGATAGATAAGCGTATTGGCTTCAATTCGAGTGTTTGTTTTTTGCGGCTAGTGCGAAAAAAATTTTTTCCTCAAAAATTTCAATGACCTAACCCCTTTGCTTTTTTGAAAAAAAATGACAAAATTATTTTTCTTATTTTCGCAATTAAAAAAATTCGAATGAAAGCCAATATATTTATCTACTCAACGCAAAAGAAACCAAGTCGATATCTTGAAAACTAAGCAAGTTATGACCAAAATGGTAACCAGTTCTACTAAAAAGTGACCGGAAAGAGGCAGTAGTAGAACTGGTTAACTTTTTGGTGTTAACTTGCTTAGTTTTCAAGATATCGACTTGATTTCTTTTGCGTTCGATAGATAAGCGTATTGGCTTCAATTCGAGTGTTTGTTTTTTGCGGCTAGTGCGAAAAAAATTTTTTCCTCAAAAATTTCAATGACCTAACCCCTTTGCTTTTTTGAAAAAAAATGACAAAATTTTTTTTCTTATTTTCGCAATTAAAAAAAATTCGAATGAAAGCCAATATATTTATCTACTCAACGCAAAAGAAACCAAGTCGATATCTTGAAAACTAAGCAAGTTATGACCAAAATGGTAACCAGTTCTACTAAAAAGTGACCGGAAAGAGGCAGTAGTAGAACTGGTTAACTTTTTGGTCATAACTTGCTTAGTTTTCAAGATATCGACTTGATTTCTTTTGCGTTCGATAGATAAGCGTATTGGCTTCAATTCGAGTGTTTGTTTTTTGCGGCTAGTGCGAAAAAAATTTTTTCTTCAAAAATTTCAATGACCTAACCCCTTTGCTTTTTTGAAAAAAAAAAAATGACAAAATTTTTTTTCTTATTTTCGCAATTAAAAAAAAATTCGAATGAAAGCCAATATATTTATCTACTCAACGCAAAAGAAACCAAGTCGATATCTTGAAAACTAAGCAAGTTATGACCAAAATGGTAACCAGTTCTACTAAAAAGTGACCGGAAAGAGGCAGTGATAGAACTGGTTAACTTTTTGGTCATAACTTGCTTAGTTTTCAAGAGATCGACTTGATTTCTTTGCGTTCGATAGATAAGCGTATTGGCTTCAATTCGAGTGTTTGTTTTTTGCGGCTAGTGCGAAAAAAATTTTTTCTTCAAAAATTTCAATGACCTAACCCCTTTGCTTTTTTGAAAAAAAATGACAAAATTTTTTTCTTATTTTCGCAATTAAAAAAAATTCGAATGAAAGCCAATATATTTATCTACTCAACGCAAAAGAAACCAAGTCGATATCTTGAAAACTAAGCAAGTTATGACCAAAATGGTAACCAGTTCTACTAAAAAGTGACCGGAAAGAGGCAGTAGTAGAACTGGTTAACTTTTTGGTCATAACTGGCTTAGTTTTCAAGATATCGACTTGATTTCTTTTGCGTTCGATAGATAAGCGTATTGGCTTCAATTCGAGTGTTTGTTTTTTGCGGCTAGTGCGAAAAAAATTTTTTCCTCAAAAATTTCAATGACCTAACCCCTTTGCTTTTTTGAAAAAAATGACAAAATTTTTTTCTTATTTTCGCAATTAAAAAAAATTGGAATGAAAGCCAATATATTTATCTACTAGTGCGAAAAAAATTTTTTCCTCAAAAATTTCAATGACCTAACCCCTTTGCTTTTTTGAAAAAAATGACAAAATTTTTTTTCTTATTTTCGCAATTAAAAAAAATTCCAATGAAAGCCAATATATTTATCTACTCAACGCAAAAGAAACCAAGTCGATATCTTGAAAACTAAGCAAGTTATGACCAAAATGGTAACCAGTTCTACTAAAAAGTGACCGGAAAGAGGCAGTAGTAGAACTGGTTAACTTTTTGGTCATAACTTGCTTAGTTTTCAAGATATCGACTTGATTTCTTTTGCGTTCGATAGATAAGCGTATTGGCTTCAATTCGAGTGTTTGTTTTTTGCGGCTAGTGCGAAAAAAATTTTTTCCTCAAAAATTTCAATGACCTAACCCCTTTGCTTTTTTGAAAAAAAATGACAAAATTATTTTTCTTATTTTCGCAATTAAAAAAATTCGAATGAAAGCCAATATATTTATCTACTCAACGCAAAAGAAACCAAGTCGATATCTTGAAAACTAAGCAAGTTATGACCAAAATGGTAACCAGTTCTACTAAAAAGTGACCGGAAAGAGGCAGTAGTAGTAGTTTGGTCATAACTTGCTTAGTTTTCAAGATATCGACTTGATTTCTTTTGCGTTCGATAGATAAGCGTATTGGCTTCAATTCGAGTGTTTGTTTTTTGCGGCTAGTGCGAAAAAAATTTTTTCCTCAAAAATTTCAATGACCTAACCCCTTTGCTTTTTTGAAAAAAAATGACAAAATTTTTTTTCTTATTTTCGCAATTAAAAAAAATTCGAATGAAAGCCAATATATTTATCTACTCAACGCAAAAGAAACCAAGTCGATATCTTGAAAACTAAGCAAGTTATGACCAAAATGGTAACCAGTTCTACTAAAAAGTGACCGGAAAGAGGCAGTAGTAGAACTGGTTAACTTTTTGGTCATAACTTGCTTAGTTTTCAAGATATCGACTTGATTTCTTTTGCGTTCGATAGATAAGCGTATTGGCTTCAATTCGAGTGTTTGTTTTTTGCGGCTAGTGCGAAAAAAATTTTTTCTTCAAAAATTTCAATGACCTAACCCCTTTGCTTTTTTGAAAAAAAAAAAATGACAAAATTTTTTTTCTTATTTTCGCAATTAAAAAAAAATTCGAATGAAAGCCAATATATTTATCTACTCAACGCAAAAGAAACCAAGTCGATATCTTGAAAACTAAGCAAGTTATGACCAAAATGGTAACCAGTTCTACTAAAAAGTGACCGGAAAGAGGCAGTGATAGAACTGGTTAACTTTTTGGTCATAACTTGCTTAGTTTTCAAGAGATCGACTTGATTTCTTTGCGTTCGATAGATAAGCGTATTGGCTTCAATTCGAGTGTTTGTTTTTTGCGGCTAGTGCGAAAAAAATTTTTTCTTCAAAAATTTCAATGACCTAACCCCTTTGCTTTTTTGAAAAAAAATGACAAAATTTTTTTCTTATTTTCGCAATTAAAAAAAATTCGAATGAAAGCCAATATATTTATCTACTCAACGCAAAAGAAACCAAGTCGATATCTTGAAAACTAAGCAAGTTATGACCAAAATGGTAACCAGTTCTACTAAAAAGTGACCGGAAAGAGGCAGTAGTAGAACTGGTTAACTTTTTGGTCATAACTTGCTTAGTTTTCAAGATATCGACTTGATTTCTTTTGCGTTCGATAGATAAGCGTATTGGCTTCAATTCGAGTGTTTGTTTTTTGCGGCTAGTGCGAAAAAAATTTTTTCCTCAAAAATTTCAATGACCTAACCCCTTTGCTTTTTTGAAAAAAAAATTACAAAATTTTTTTTTTTGTTATTTTCGCAATTAAAAAAAATTCGAATGAAAGCCAATATATTTATCTACTCAACGCAAAAGAAACCAAGTCGATATCTTGAAAACTAAGCAAGTTATGACCAAAATGGTAACCAGTTCTACTAAAAAGTGACAGGAAAGAGGCAGTAGTAGAACTGGTTAACTTTTTGGTCATAACTTGCTTAGTTTTCAAGATATCGACTTGATTTCTTTTGCGTTCGATAGATAAGCGTATTGGGTTCAATTCGAGTGTTTGTTTTTTGCGGATAGTGCGAAAAAAATTTTTTCCTCAAAAATTTCAATGACCTAACCCCTTTGCTTTTTTGAAAAAAAAAAAAATGACAAATTTTTTTTTCTTATTTTCGCAATTAAAAAAAATTCGAATGAAAGCCAATATATTTATCTACTCAACGCAAAAGAAACCAAGTCGATATCTTGAAAACTAAGCAAGTTATGACCAAAATGGTAACCAGTTCTACTAAAAAGTGACCGGAAAGAGGCAGTAGTAGAACTGGTTAACTTTTTGGTCATAACTTGCTTAGTTTTCAAGATATCGACTTGATTTCTTTTGCGTTCGATAGATAAGCGTATTGGCTTCAATTCGAGTGTTTGTTTTTTGCGGCTAGTGCGAAAAAAATTTTTTCCTCAAAAATTTCAATGACCTAACCCCTTTGCTTTTTTGAAAAAAAATGACAAAATTTTTTTTCTTATTTTCGCAATTAAAAAAAATTCGAATGAAAGCCAATATATTTATCTACTCAACGCAAAAGAAACCAAGTCGATATCTTGAAAACTAAGCAAGTTATGACCAAAATGGTAACCAGTTCTACTAAAAAGTGACCGGAAAGAGGCAGTAGTAGAACTGGTTAACTTTTTGGTCATAACTTGCTTAGTTTTCAAGATATCGACTTGATTTCTTTTGCGTTCGATAGATAAGCGTATTGGCTTCAATTCGAGTGTTTGTTTTTTGCGGCTAGTGCGAAAAAAATTTTTTCTTCAAAAATTTCAATGACCTAACCCCTTTGCTTTTTTGAAAAAAAAAAATGACAAAATTTTTTTTCTTATTTTCGCAATTAAAAAAAAATTCGAATGAAAGCCAATATATTTATCTACTCAACGCAAAAGAAACCAAGTCGATATCTTGAAAACTAAGCAAGTTATGACCAAAATGGTAACCAGTTCTACTAAAAAGTGACCGGAAAGAGGCAGTGATAGAACTGGTTAACTTTTTGGTCATAACTTGCTTAGTTTTCAAGAGATCGACTTGATTTCTTTGCGTTCGATAGATAAGCGTATTGGCTTCAATTCGAGTGTTTGTTTTTTGCGGCTAGTGCGAAAAAAATTTTTTCTTCAAAAATTTCAATGACCTAACCCCTTTGCTTTTTTGAAAAAAAATGACAAAATTTTTTTCTTATTTTCGCAATTAAAAAAAATTCGAATGAAAGCCAATATATTTATCTACTCAACGCAAAAGAAACCAAGTCGATATCTTGAAAACTAAGCAAGTTATGACCAAAATGGTAACCAGTTCTACTAAAAAGTGACCGGAAAGAGGCAGTAGTAGAACTGGTTAACTTTTTGGTCATAACTTGCTTAGTTTTCAAGATATCGACTTGATTTCTTTTGCGTTCGATAGATAAGCGTATTGGCTTCAATTCGAGTGTTTGTTTTTTGCGGCTAGTGCGAAAAAAATTTTTTCCTCAAAAATTTCAATGACCTAACCCCTTTGCTTTTTTGAAAAAAATGACAAAATTTTTTTCTTATTTTCGCAATTAAAAAAAATTCGAATGAAAGCCAATATATTTATCTACTCAACGCAAAAGAAACCAAGTCGATATCTTGAAAACTAAGCAAGTTATGACCAAAATGGTAACCAGTTCTACTAAAAAGTGACCGGAAAGAGGCAGTAGTAGAACTGGTTAACTTTTTGGTCATAACTTGCTTAGTTTTCAAGATATCGACTTGATTTCTTTTGCGTTCGATAGATAAGCGTATTGGCTTCAATTCGAGTGTTTGTGTTTTGCGGCTAGTGCGAAAAAAATTTTTTCTTCAAAAATTTCAATGACCTAACCCCTTTGCATTTTTGAAAAAAAATTACAAATTTTTTTTCTTATTTTCGCAATTAAAAAAATTCGAATGAAAGCCAATATATTTATCTACCCAACGCAAAAGAAACCAAGTCGATATCTTGAAAAATAAGCAAGTTATGACCAAAATGGTAACCAGTTCTACTAAAAAGTGACCGGAAAGAGGCAGTAGTAGAACTGGTTAACTTTTTGGTCATAACTTGCTTGGTTTTCAAGATATCGACTTGATTTCTTTTGCGTTCGATAGATAAGCGTATTGGATTCAATTCGAGTGTTTGTTTTTTGCGGCTAGTGCGAAAAAAATTTTTTCCTCAAAAATTTCAATGACCTAACCCCTTTGCTTTTTTGAAAAAAAATTACAAAATTTTTTTTCTTATTTTCGCAATTAAAAAAAATTCGAATGAAAGCCAATATATTTATCTACTCAACGCAAAAGAAACCAAGTCGATATCTTGAAAACTAAGCAAGTTATGACCAAAATGGTAACCAGTTCTACTAAAAAGTGACCGGAAAGAGGCAGTAGTAGAACTGGTTAACTTTTTGGTCATAACTTGCTTAGTTTTCAAGATATCGACTTGATTTCTTTTGCGTTCGATAGATAAGCGTATTGGCTTCAATTCGAGTGTTTGTTTTTGCGGCTAGTGCGAAAAAAACTTTTTCTTCAAAAATTTCAATGACCTAACCCCTTTGCATTTTTGAAAAAAAATGACAAAATTTCTTTTCTTATTTTCGCAATTAAAAAAATTCGAATGAAAGCCAATATATTTATCTACCTAACTCAAAAGAAACCAAGTCGATATCTTGAAAACTAAGCAAGTTATAACCAAAATGGTAACCAGTTCTACTAAAAAGTGACCGGAAAGAGGCAGTAGTAGAACTGGTTAACTTTTTGGTCATAACTTGCTTAGTTTTCAAGATATCGACTTGATTTCTTTTGCGTTCGATAGATAAGCGTATTGGCTTCAATTCGAGTGTTTGTTTTTTGCGGCTAGTGCGAAAAAAATTTTTTCTTCAAAAATTTCAATGACCTAACCCCTTTGCATTTTTGAAAAAAAATGACAAAATTTTTTTTCTTATTTTCGCAATTAAAAAAATTCGAATGAAAGCCAATATATTTATCTACCCAACGCAAAAGAAACCAAGTCGATATCTTGAAAACTAAGCAAGTTATGACCAAAATGGTAACCAGTTCTACTAAAAAGTGACCGGAAAGAGGCAGTAGTAGAACTGGTTAACTTTTTGGTCATAACTTGCTTAGTTTTCAAGATATCGACTTGATTTCTTTTGCGTTCGATAGATAAGCGTATTGGCTTCAATTCGAGTGTTTGTTTTTTGCGGCTAGTGCGAAAAAAATTTTTTCCTCAAAAATTTCAATGACCTAACCCCTTTGCTTTTTTGAAAAAAAATTACAAAATGTTTTTTTTCTTATTTTCGCAATTAAAAAAAAATCGAATGAAAGCCAATATATTTATCTACTCAACGCAAAAGAAACCAAGTCGATATCTTGAAAACTAAGCAAGTTATCACCAAAATGGTAACCAATTCTACTAAAAAGTGACCGGAAAGAGGCAGTAGTAGAACTGGTTAACTTTTTGGTCATAACTTGCTTAGTTTTCAAGATATCGACTTGATTTCTTTTGCGTTCGATAGATAAGCGTATTGGCTTCAATTCGAGTGTTTGTTTTTTGCGGCTAGTGCGAAAAAAATTTTTTCCTCAAAAATTTCAATGACCTAACCCCTTTGCTTTTTTGAAAAAAAATGACAAAATTTTTTTTCTTATTTTCGCAATTAAAAAAAATTCGAATGAAAGCCAATATATTTATCTACTCAACGCAAAAGAAACCAAGTCGATATCTTGAAAACTAAGCAAGTTATGACCAAAATGGTAACCAGTTCTACTAAAAAGTGACCGGAAAGAGGCAGTAGTAGAACTGGTTAACTTTTTGGTCATAACTTGCTTAGTTTTCAAGATATCGACTTGATTTCTTTTGCGTTCGATAGATAAGCGTATTGGCTTCAATTCGAGTGTTTGTTTTTTGCGGCTAGTGCGAAAAAAATTTTTTCTTCAAAAATTTCAATGACCTAACCCCTTTGCTTTTTTGAAAAAAAATGACAAAATTTTTTTTCTTATTTTCCAATTAAAAAAAATTCGAATGAAAGCCAATATATTTATCTACTCAACGCAAAAGAAACCAAGTCGATATCTTGAAAACTAAGCAAGTTATGACCAAAATGGTAACCAGTTCTACTAAAAAGTGACCGGAAAGAGGCAGTAGTAGAACTGGTTAACTTTTTGGTCATAACTTGCTTAGTTTTCAAGATATCGACTTGATTTCTTTTGCGTTCGATAGATAAGCGTATTGGCTTCAATTCGAGTGTTTGTTTTTTGCGGCTAGTGCGAAAAAAATTTTTTCTTCAAAAATTTCAATGACCTAACCCCTTTGCTTTTTTGAAAAAAAATGACAAAATTTTTTTTCTTATTTTCCAATTAAAAAAAATTCGAATGAAAGCCAATATATTTATCTACTCAACGCAAAAGAAACCAAGTCGATATCTTGAAAACTAAGCAAGTTATGACCAAAATGGTAACCAGTTCTACTAAAAAGTGACCGGAAAGAGGCAGTAGTAGAACTGGTTAACTTTTTGGTCATAACTTGCTTAGTTTTCAAGATATCGACTTGATTTCTTTTGCGTTCGATAGATAAGCGTATTGGCTTCAATTCGAGTGTTTGTTTTTTGCGGCTAGTGCGAAAAAAATTTTTTCTTCAAAAATTTCAATGACCTAACCCCTTTGCTTTTTTGAAAAAAAATGACAAAATTTTTTTTCTTATTTTCCAATTAAAAAAAATTCGAATGAAAGCCAATATATTTATCTACTCAACGCAAAAGAAACCAAGTCGATATCTTGAAAACTAAGCAAGTTATGACCAAAATGGTAACCAGTTCTACTAAAAAGTGACCGGAAAGAGGCAGTAGTAGAACTGGTTAACTTTTTGGTCATAACTTGCTTAGTTTTCAAGATATCGACTTGATTTCTTTTGCGTTCGATAGATAAGCGTATTGGCTTCAATTCGAGTGTTTGTTTTTTGCGGCTAGTGCGAAAAAAATTTTTTCTTCAAAAATTTCAATGACCTAACCCCTCTGCTTTTTTGAAAAAAAATGACAAAATTTTTTTTCTTATTTTCCAATTAAAAAAAATTCGAATGAAAGCCAATATATTTATCTACTCAACGCAAAAGAAACCAAGTCGATATCTTGAAAACTAAGCAAGTTATGACCAAAATGGTAACCAGTTCTACTAAAAAGTGACCGGAAAGAGGCAGTAGTAGAACTGGTTAACTTTTTGGTCATAACTTGCTTAGTTTTCAAGATATCGACTTGATTTCTTTTGCGTTCGATAGATAAGCGTATTGGCTTCAATTCGAGTGTTTGTTTTTTGCGGCTAGTGCGAAAAAAATTTTTTCCTCAAAAATTTCAATGACCTAACCCCTTTTGCTTTTTTGAAAAAAAAATGACAAAATTTTTTTTCTTATTTTCGCAATTAAAAAAAATTCGAATGAAAGCCAATATATTTATCTACTCAACGCAAAAGAAACCAAGTCGATATCTTGAAAACTAAGCAAGTTATGACCAAAATGGTAACCAGTTCTACTAAAAAGTGACCGGAAAGAGGCAGTAGTAGAACTGGTTAACTTTTTGGTCATAACTTGCTTAGTTTTCAAGATATCGACTTGATTTCTTTTGCGTTCGATAGATAAGCGTATTGGCTTCAATTCGAGTGTTTGTTTTTTGCGGCTAGTGCGAAAAAAATTTTTTCCTCAAAAATTTCAATGACCTAACCCCTTTGCTTTTTTGAAAAAAATGACAAAATTTTTTTTCTTATTTTCGCAATTAAAAAAAATTCCAATGAAAGCCAATATATTTATCTACTCAACGCAAAAGAAACCAAGTCGATATCTTGAAAACTAAGCAAGTTATAACCAAAATGGTAACCAGTTCTACTAAAAAGTGACCGGAAAGAGGCAGTAGTAGAACTGGTTAACTTTTTGGTCATAACTTGCTTAGTTTTCAAGATATCGACTTGATTTCTTTTGCGTTCGATAGATAAGCGTATTGGCTTCAATTCGAGTGTTTGTTTTTTGCGGCTAGTGCGAAAAAAATTTTTTCCTCAAAAATTTCAATGACCTAACCCCTTTGCTTTTTTGAAAAAAAATGACAAAATTTTTTTCTTATTTTCGCAATTAAAAAAAATTCGAATGAAAGCCAATATATTTATCTACTCAACGCAAAAGAAACCAAGTCGATATCTTGAAAACTAAGCAAGTTATGACCAAAATGGTAACCAGTTCTACTAAAAAGTGACCGGAAAGAGGCAGTAGTAGAACTGGTTAACTTTTTGGTCATAACTTGCTTAGTTTTCAAGATACCGACTTGATTTCTTTTGCGTTCGATAGATAAGCGTATTGGGTTCAATTCGAGTGTTTGTTTTTTGCGGCTAGTGCGAAAAAAATTTTTTCCTCAAAAATTTCAATGACCTTTGGTTTTTTGAAAAAAATGACAAAATTTTTTTTCCTTATTTTCGCAATTAAAAAAAATTCGAATGAAAGCCAATATATTTATCTACTCAACGCAAAGAAACCAAGTCGATATCTTGAAAACTAAGCAAGTTATGACCAAAATGGTAACCAGTTCTACTAAAAAGTGACCGGAAAGAGGCAGTAGTAGAACTGGTTAACTTTTTGGTCATAACTTGCTTAGTTTTCAAGATACCGACTTGATTTCTTTTGCGTTCGATAGATAAGCGTATTGGCTTCAATTCGAGTGTTTGTTTTTTGCGGATAGTGCGAAAAAAATTTTTTCCTCAAAAATTTCAATGACCTAACCCCTTTGCTTTTTTGAAAAAAAAATGACAAAATTTTTTTTCTTATTTTCGCAATTAAAAAATTCGAATGAAAGCCAATATATTTATCTACTCAACGCAAAAGAAACCAAGTCGATATCTTGAAAACTAAGCAAGTTATGACCAAAATGGTAACCAGTTCTACTAAAAAGTGACCGGAAAGAGGCAGTAGTAGAACTGGTTAACTTTTTGGTCATAACTTGCTTAGTTTTTAAGATATCGACTTGATTTCTTTTGCGTTCGATAGATAAGCGTATTGGCTTCAATTCGAATGTTTGCTTTTTGCGGCTCGTGCGAAAAAAATTTTTTCCTCAAAAATTTCAATGACCTTTGCTTTTTTGAAAAAAAATGACAAATTTTTTTTTCCTTATTTTCGCAATTAAAAAAAATTCGAATGAAAGCCAATATATTTATCTACTCAACGCAAAAGAAACCAAGTCGATATCTTGAAAACTAAGCAAGTTATGACCAAAATGGTAACCAGTTCTACCAAAAAGTGCCGGAAAGAGGCAGTAGTAAGTGTAGGGTATAAGAATTGAAAAAAAAAAAACAAAATACAATTAAATTCGCGTGTTTTGAAATGCATTTAAAGGAAAGCGCAAATACAAAATACGCAATATACAGATAAAAGCTATTAAGACAGACAAAAAAATTGGACGAACAGCAACTAGGAAGTATAAGAATGCAGCAACATGTTTCTATCTAAATAATTTTGCATAAACAAGTTGTAAGAATAATCCATTTAAGTCTTTTAGACATTTTACGTGTTTCCCTACTTGTAGGGGTTTCCTTAATAACACACAAATACACATATATATGCCATAACCAATTACAAAAGAAAAACAACAATAAAAATTCACTTAAGTATGAGGCATACCACGAGAAAAGAATGTTAATGTTGCTGTCTGAATACATGCTACTCGTATATAGTTTTTCAATACAAAATCTGTTGTTTCAATTTAACTAAGGGGCAAATGTTTAATATTTTTTCCATACCACAACCTTATATCAAGTTTATTATTTCATTAGCACTTTCTACTACTTATTTTAATAGGGCAATTAAGCTCAATTTAGATTTTAAATTATTTTGCGCACTTTTTTAATTTAAATACAACATGTACTTGAAACTGAACGAATAGTTATTGTAACCTTTACTTTAAGCCAAGTCAATGCAAGATGTTTCCTGCTTTAATGCTTATTTACCGATTTGGAACCTGTCCTCAACATGTTAATTAAAGTATGTTTTTATATACTTACTAGCGGACCAGGCGAACTTCGCCTCGCCCCAATTTTAAGCCTTCGGACAAACTTTCTATTTTTTAATTTGAAAAGCCATTAAGTAGTAATTTCATACACAAACTCGATTTTCGATTTTTCCAATTTTCCTACTTTTCCGGAGAGATTTTCCAAATTTTCTTCCATAAAAACCTTCTCCTCGAAAATACGAACAACTGACAAAAAGTTTTACAGAAATCGGCCAAGCCGTTCTCATTTTATGAATTATTGGATTTTGCCACGTCCCTCCGCCCACAGACCGAAAATAAAAAATCGGACTTCACAGTGTCACCCGCCCGAATATTCTGAAGGTTCCCTGAAAATTTCGTCAAAATCGGCCCACCCGTTTTGGAGCCATTACGTTACATACATACATACATACATACATACATGCATACATACATACACACATCCAATTTTATATATATAGATAGATATATCATTAGACACAGACTTGCTGTCTGGGATGACGACAAATTTGTCATAATTTCTTTATTCGTATACGAAAGCAATCGCATCAACTATTAAAAGATCAATTATATTGAAGAAAAATTATGTGTTCATGTGTTGATGTAAAGGAAAAAGTATTGAGAAAAAGAGTATTTTTAAACACTAATATTGAAATTTATCGTGATTGTACCCATAAAATATTTGAATTTCATATTGGCACTCAAAGGGACATGTTGGAAAGAAAATAAAATTACCTCAAGTCAAATATAAATTGTTTATTGTGCCGTTTGTATCAAAAGCATTCGAAGCCTACTATGATCATCTATTTTGCAATGTTCAAATGCGATAGACAATTCTCATATTGTTTTGGCATAAACATATGAGGTTGAACATTTTCCAACCGCCTGACGATTTGGTTTAGCGACCAATGAAATGTTAAATGAAAAGCTAAATCAACAACAAACAAATTTGAAAAGTACAATTATTTCCTAGTGCGAAAACGAAGAACAAGAGAATTGCAGAAGTTGAAAAAATGCGCTAATGGATTTTTGGAAATTTTTGAAAGAAGGACTTGAAAACTGACATATTTTTCACACTTCGATGTATTGCAAAGGACTGTAACTTGTGTAGTTCATAAATGAATTTTCAAAGTACTAAAACACACTTTTAACTATGAAAAAAAAAATAATAGAAAATGAAATTGTCCACTTTCGTAAAATTAGAGTTTCTAATCTCCTTTTTGAACTTATTGCTCACTAAGTGGATGAACTATAAATTCGACGTGAAATATTTTTATTGTAAATTTTCAGGTAATGGGATTGCTATTTTATTTTCAAATACACTTCTCAATCTAAAAGATGTTTTTTCTTAAATTATTAATTTAATTGATTCTATGAACATTTTAATAGGGATTAATCTCAAAGCAATGATGATATGAAAATAGCATTTTTTTATCCTAAAAAACTGCCCGTTTTTTACTCTGTACTATGACTTTGAAATGATATTTAAGTTATATGACGTGACCATCATTGTCATCAAACCAATGGTGTTTTCTTTTCTAAAAAAAGGTGTAACATTTATTGCACTTTTAAAGAGACAAAAAGGAGTTTAGTTTTCTTTCTTATTTGCAAACCTATTAAGAATGAGGAGGTGATCCTTGAACTAAGTAAAAAAAATTAAATTAGAGCGATAAACATTTAGATCAACGAAATTCTAAATTTTTTTTTAGAAATGAAAACCCCATATCTAAATATTCCTAATATCTGATTTTTTGACACAAATATTTTAAAGTGCTTTTCATTTTTTTCATTTCGGTGGCACAAAATCTAATTTGGAAATAAAAATGTGTCTACAAATTTTATGTATTTTGTTACAAAGAGTCCTGTTGGAGTTGTACGATGTAAAAGATTTCTAAAATTAAATTAATTTTAAAATTAGTCGATTTGTTTGAAATTAAAAATTTGGCATCCTTAAAGATTTTGAGTTCATTAAAATTCTCATTTATTTTAGAAGAACTTCACAAACGAAATGCATTTTGTATTATGGGTAATAAGGTAAGTTCATATAGATTTATACTTAAAACAACAAATTTAAAATCTAATTAACAAGACAATTATTCAATATGAAAAAATGTATTAAACTTTTACGAATACCTGTCAAAACTTTAGCTGATTCAATTGTGTTTAAAGAAATTAATTGAGATTTTTAAATTTTGCAAATGTAATAAAAACCAATTCAAAATTTAATATAAAAGCAAATACGAATAACAAATTTTAATACTTAATTAATATCTATTTCAATTAACGTAATTGGCATTATTAGTTTGTTTACTAGTGTAAATTAAAATAAAAATTGAACAATACCACGGAAATTTTTATTTAAAAAAGTTTAATTATATTAAACCGACACCAAATATTATTGATATCGTAAACAGAAACTTTTTAAATATTTGTTTCAAGTGGAATATCCCAAATAATATGAAAAAAATTTTTTTTTTACCAGCTGCTGGCTAAATTAAAAGGTGATTTTTTAAGAACATAAAATTTAATCGATAAAACGATCTATATAATACAATGTTTGAATATGATTTCATGTAAGTGTTGATCACTTGTGAGCTTATCCCTATAGACATGAGCCTTAATATAGTGCAACAAAATTTAGTCTAAAGGCGCTAAATCGTACAATCCAGGCAGCCAATTGACCGATCCCAAACGATAAATAAACTGTTCATCGAACTCGCCTCTCCATTGGGAAACTGTTTTACAGTGTAGCAAGTGGCACCGTCTTGTTAAAACCACATGTCAGCTAACACCAGCTCTTCTATTTTGGGGAAAAAAATTGTAGCGCTCGACATTAACGGTAACATTTCTGCCTTCGTTGTCTTTGAAAAAATTCGATGTCACTGACCCATAATCCACACCAAACAGTGCATACACTGCTCCTGGCTGTTCTTCACAACAAATACGGCAATTTTGCTTGTTCACGTATCAAGTCAACCAGAATTGAGCTTCGCCGATGAACACAATTATCCGATTAAAAAAAACGGACTATGAACTTTCGAGCACGACTTTTGATAACCTGCAAGCCTTGTTCGTTTGTAAGTCGATTCATGGTTAAATTATAGACCAAACTGAACTTGTTTAACAGTAACATGTTACACCAAAACAGCCGAGCTGCCAAAAACAGTATTTGTATTTTTGTATTGTATTGTATTCATGCATTTAGTTGTTTCTATGATATTAAATTGACACACTGTACCTTTATAACAAAAGTGTTGCGAACATGCGTTTGTAATTATTCAAAATGCCCAGAAAGGAAATTAAAATAACACGCGATACGCCTAGAATTCGATATTAAAAACTGCTACAAAGAAACAATTGTATTATGGATATAATATATATACATACATACATGATACTAATTTTTATTAAAAATTAATATTGAGAATATACACGCACCCATAGTTTTTCTATGGTAAATAAAATTGTATAAAAATACAATGTATTACAATTAAAAAAGCTCTAACAGGTTATGTATATGTATGAGGGCTTCTGTGAATGGAAAATAACCGCCACTGTATTTAATTTTTGTCCTTTGAAAAATAAGGAACATTTTCTGCTTCTCGAGGGAAATAATTATAATTTTTTTATTTATATTTTTTCGAGAGGAAACAAAAACTATTTTTTTATTTTTGATTTCTTTCTCAAAAGAGATTCAAATAGTTTTTTTTTGTTGTTTATTTTTCACTACTTGCGGCTGATCGATACTAAATTTTTAGCTTATGGTAGCAATAAGACATATAAAAAAGAACTTCCAAAGAAGTCAATAAAATCCACAACTTGCAAATGGGAAGTAATGAAAATTCCGACCTTTAATAATAATTTTAGCGAAGATTTGTCATTGAAAGATGTTGTCTTTTTTTCGATCTAAAGTCTTCATTCAGATGTTATAGAAAAAAGACTTTTTGGAAGTACTTCATATGTTATTCGTTCACAGTATATTTTACATTGTAATGTATGTATTATTAATGTTTGTTTATATATATATTATAATTTTTCTATTGATATTTTTGTCGTCTAAATTTGAATTCAAAGCATTTATCACTACCGCTAAATTCAGCACATAAAACAGTAACGGCAATAAGTTAATGTATACATGTAATAGTAGCTACAGTGAAGTTTTTTTTGGAAAGGTACAGTTAAGAAGAGCTTCCTTAGAAGTCATTCAAATGCAGAAGTTTTTATGCAGAAAAGATTAAAATTTATTCCATTTTCAAATGATTTTAATTTCGGATTGTCATTAAAAATTTTGTTTTGTTATTTGCTTTTGTACTAAGGATAATAGATATTAGGTTTTTTTTGGAAAATAAAGAATAAACTACTCTGTACTAAAAATATAACTTATAAAATGGTAAAAACTTGCAAATATTCACAATTTGTTTTTCCTTATTTCAAAGTAATAGTTTCAGTTAAAAATTAAAATAAAATATTAAAATATTGTTTTCATGTAATCAAGATTTGCTCAACTTAGATTCCTAAGAAGTCGAAAAAATGCAATAACGAATACTTTGAATGCAATGAATATTTAATGAAATATTTCAAAATTGAAAATTTCGGCATATAGAAAATAAAATAAAAATCACAAATCAAATTTAGTTTTGCAATAAATTTAAAAATAAATAAATTTAAAAATAAAATAGTTTTATGAAGGAGAAGGTCATAATTGTTACGGTTGTCCGGATACAACCTTTAAGAATCGAAATATGTATAAACTATTATATTTTACCCTTATTGATAGTATAAAAATTTCAATTTCATTGTCACATCTGATGAGATTTGAATTAATTGAGATGTGTCATCAATTAGTTAAAACCACATTTTGGCACTTGCAATAACAAACGAAACTATAAGCAAAAGATGTTTAAGCCTCACAATAGTTTTACAATAAAATCTATATTTTTTATGATTAAGTAAAACTTTTCACATTTTATTTGAAAATATTCAGAGATGAAAAAGCACTGGACAATCAGTCAGTTCACATTGTCACCAATTGACATGTATTTTGAATCGTCTACATTACAAATGTATATTATAAAAATAGGTTTTATTTAAGGGAATATTAAAAAAAATTAGAATGCAAATGCATATGCATCCAAAATTTATTTAATTTATTTGTTAATTGTTAGAACTAGAAATTATTTTCAAACTTGGGTTCAATGAATGTAGTAACAAAGGCCTTCATTCGTTTGCAGTGAAATAGGATAGTCTTAGGTGGGATTCAAACCCACAACCTCTGCACTGACAGACTAAAGCACTTATCTAGTGCACACCCTACTGTATAATAAAATGAAAAATATGTAAAGTTTGTTGGCATACGAGAGTTTATACTATGTATAATAATTCCATTGATCATCAGTCAGAATATAGAATGATAACAAAAAATAGTATTTAATAAATAATTTACACACGTACACGTATCACCAAAAATGAAATCTTTTTAAATTTTCATAGCTTTCGTCACAACTGATAAGAAGGCTTAATATACTCACTCGCTCACAATTACTATTTTTCAATATTATATTTTATTAAATTTTCTTTTCTTTTTCATTTCTGAAGGTAACAAGAACAAGTTGTATCGTCGTTCGAAATCGCAACTAAACTAATTGCAAAAATAGTTGAAAGTTCTCAAAGATATGCCGTAGACATGTGTATGTCTAGAATACAAGCAAAAGGGTACAGTGACCGGTGTAAAGTGAACGTACCGATGTAAGTGACCACATAAAAAATATTTGCAACCAATTTGTTACGTTTTTTCTCCTGACGATATGAATGTAAGATATTGCGTATTTAAGATCAGTAAGAAGATGGCTAACTCACAGCTTCTCCTACATATCCTCTATATTAACACATGGGCGATAAAATCGGAGGACCTTAGGCCCATTGCAACGACCGGAAAAAGTTATACTCTAAATACTCAACAATGGGAGAAGCCTAAACTTTCTTAAATTTCTTTGCAAATCGCATAAAAAGTGTTACATGCTTTTAGATGCTTCGCATGTTTCAAAAGAAAAAAGTTTTTATTGCTTCTTCCTTTTTAGGCATATCCTGCCTGTATTCAAGAGGACAGGAGCCTACTAGATCTAGACAAATTTTTCTTCACACCCTTAAATAATAGAATCGGCCAGATTATGTGTTATAGATATGACATCAGGAATAGTAGAAGTGTGCCAATTTATTATAAATATAAAAAGCGATTAAAATTTTTGATAAAAAAGGTTTTTTTTTTAATTTTAAAAAGAAAAAATTTAAATTATTATTTTTTGAACCATATTTTTAAATGTCATCACTTTCCCAATGCTAATGAAATAAATATTTAAAATGGAAGAAGTTAAACTTTATGAAGAGACTAATATTTTTTATCTGGGTATATAAATTTTATTTATCACAAACTTAATTGTAACAAAATTAAAATTTTAAGCACCCATCTGAACAAAATCATATTGCTTCTTCAAGGCAACATAGTCATCTCTCAGAAAAATATTGAACTTTGCAAAATGCGATTAAAGTTTTTAAAGAAAACACTTTCGTCAGTAACTTAAAAATTTGGATTTTGAAGATATGACATTGTGCCATACATTTCGTATTTATTAAAAAATCTTCATGCTTGTTAAATTGTACCACACTTTTTCTAGTCACTGTATGTATGTAAGTGGACTATATAAGAATACGTACATACATACATACAATTGTAGGAAGATATGAGTTGTCATTTGCATCACAGAAATATTTCTTTTATTATTATTATTTTAAAGACTAGGGTTGTCAATTGCCCAAATAATAGTTCATGATTTGTTTTTAAATAAACGAATCACGAAAAAATAATTTCTTTCTCGGATATTTAAACGAAAAATGTATGAATTAATTAAAAAATGTGATAGCGATATACTCACTATAGCTCGTCTAATGCAACATAGACGTATCGCAAACAACAACGAACAACGAAAGTTTTTAAAGTTTTAGATTCCGCAGCGAAACTCTATTGGTATAACTTTTTCTTTTTAGTTCCAGATACAATTCTATTTTTTTATACTTATAAAAAGGATATTAAGGAGACTTTTATAAGTGTAATTTAAAAGGTTTGAGTTTTTGAGATATGACTTCGTTGCATTTAAGCTTAATTCAAATATCACATTACTTTTTCATATAAATTCGATTTGGCTACAGTTATAATTCCTTTTCCCGCATTCAAAGAGTATATTAAGGAGTACTTTTTCATCAATAACTCCAAAAATTCGATTTTTGAAATATTACGTTGTTGCATTAAGCGACCGATATGTCTATATGTTCTTTTATATACGTTCAATACTATTTAAATTTTTAAACCACGATTTTAACTCACTTATACTATGTTTTGTATATTTTCCTCAAATCTCTGCCCATTAATATGCCAACTCGGAAGTTGTTTAATTTTTAAGCAAAGCAGGTAATGCCAACGCCCCCGAAGAGTAGATATTATTTTATTTATTAATTCTACATCATCGGTTCTTGTAAAAGTTTGTGAACATCTTGAGTTAACGAGTAAATACAACATTATGTCGAAAAATGTGGGCAGTACCATGCCTCTACTAAATGCCTCTGCTAAATGAATACGAATTATTTCTTAATTGAAGAACCGTAACAGCGGTTACAGCTTTATGACTAGAGAAAGCAGTGTCATACCCATGTAAATAATGTATTATTTTTTTAACTCAACAGACTGTTATTGATGCAATGTTATGCCAGTAAAAAAGAACTTCCAGAGAAGTCATTTAAATCCAACGCATCACAAAGAGTAAAGTAGGATTGTGCTGCCAATTAAATTTCTATAATCATAAAATTATTAAGGTATTGTTTTGAATATAATTTATCCTTAAAGTATTTATTTACTAATTTTAACTTTTAAATTACAAAGAAATATTATTTTGAATAAGGCCGCAAATGTTCACTTGCAATTTGATTTACTATTTGTAACTTTATGTGTTTTAAAGTTAAGAATGTTATTCATAGCCGCTAATTGAAATGGACTTTGTGCAATTTGTTGCAATGCAGCAATCAAAACTGTTCTAACGTTTTTCATTTATTAATAGATTGAGAATTTATTAGACATACACCAGTTGATTGTTAATAAATGATTACATTGCATGACTTCTTTTAGTGCATTGAAATAATTATTTAACACAGTAGAGTTCGCTTATAACAAACAATGGCTATGACATGTCAATATTTACAAATGACTGAGCGTTATATTTAATTTTTGCTTATAGCGAACTTTTTTAACTTCTATAAACAGAAATGCATACAAAAAATAATTATTTACCATATTGATGACTAAAATGATGAAGATATTGAAGAGCCAGACAGACAGTAGTGTCCAATAATTTGCTGTGTTTTTAATAAGTTTCTGGATTTACAAGGTTTTTTTTAAATAACAATGAATCCGAGTTCTCAAATCAAAATAACTGATTTTTTTGGCAAAAAAAAATAATTTAGTTGTGTACGTTTAATCTATTTATTATTATTATTTTTTCTATTGATACTATTTACGTTTTTTTCAAAAGATTTTTACGTACGTATGTATATAAGATATTTTAAAGATAAAACAAAGTATTTAATATTGAAATTTATCGAGATTGAATTTTAGCTGTTCACATGTCGACATTTCGTTGGTCACTAGCGAATTGGTTTAGCGACCAATGAAATGTCGACATATAAACAGCTAAAGCCACAACAAACAAAATTGAAAAGTTCATAAAACGAATTATTTAAAAAATGTGAATATGAATATCTTTATTATTTTATTCGACTTTACATTTCATGAATTTCCTAAACATGTTTGGGACTCAATTGGCCTTGAAATTCACGTTGATTTGGAAATTTTTTTTAGTTCTTCATTAATATGCATATCAACGTCCCCAAATAAGTGTTGAAATAAAAGAAACTCTTTACTGCCTCTGTCTCTTTATGTAGTTTTTGTATTCTGGAAAGACAAAAGTCACTTCTATTAAGCCAATATACCATAACCGGCGGAATTTATCGATTTTTTACATTTTCATGAATCCTAAACTTTAATTAATTAAATTTTTCCCAAAATTAATACAGAAAATAGAATGGAATTAAATTAAAAACTATTTAACACCTTCTCAATCAATTTTAAAATTAACAATTAAACTTATAGAAATCATATTTTTTTGTTGTTTGTAGTGTTTTAAAAAAAGCAATATTTTATACATCAGGGAGCATATTACGGCATTTGATATCAATTGAAAATTTGCACTAAATTTTCTTGAAATGTATTGAAAATTGGATTTACCACCAGTATAAATACGCAAACTCGTTAATTTCTTTTTTATTTCATTTATTTAATAATTTATTTATTTATTTCATTCCCATAATCTTTTCAAATGTTTGTTTTCGAAATAAACCTATTGAATTTTTTCTATCATATTATATACTCGTATAAGACAATAAATGGATTTAAAAAATAATAATATACAAATAAAATAAAAAAAAATTTCAAGCTTTTTTTGTTGCTAAAACCAGGGTTCGGATAATTTCCATTGAGAGCGTTAAAATATAAAAATTTTTGATATTGTCCATAAATGAGATTTGCAAATTTTTTATACCTTTTTATTCTTATGAAGGAGCACCATAAAATTTATATTTTTTTACAATGATGCATTTGCAAAAGTGAGGGGATATAAATCAGGTTATTCTTATTAATGATATTTAACCGATTGCGAAAAAGTAGGACTTATCTATTCGTCAATATTTTTTTTTTGCATGGCAATTTTTTGTTTATATAAATGGTATTTTTTAAAGATGGTGGCGTTTTAATCAATATGTTAATGGAGCAGGGGCAATGGTACATCCCATAACAAACACATCTAAAAAGTTTTAAATGAAAAAAATTTAACCGATTTAAAAAAAAATGTGCTTTAAAAAGTTTGCATTCCTTCTGCATTGAAAAATTAATATTATCCAATTAATATTATTCAATATTTTTTTAAATATGAAATATATAAGTTTTACAGCACCGAGACTCCGGGGATCATCAAAGTCACATGAACATCACAATTGGAAAACAAATTAAACGCCCAAAATATGTACTTATATGAAAGATATGTAACCGCTAAATTGTGCATTCAGATTTTGATATGATTCTTCTTTCTCAATAATTGTTAGTATTCTTTTAATACAAATTATTGAAAATCTCTCTGTTTTAAAACTTTCAAATCATATGTAGCTTAAGTTTTTAAAAATTTCCTTTAACTCTCATTTAAATCTTTTTAACATTTTTCTATTCAATTTATTTCTGTGTATAGACTTAAACGTTTAAATTTTGCCTAATAAAATTTAATCTAAAGTCGCATGTCGTTAACACGTGATCATTTTCAATTGTTGCATCTCATCGCGGGCGATGTGTGTAGCATGAATTAAATCTTAACATAATAAAATGAATGATATATTTTTTTGTTTGCTTTAATTTACATTCATTGCACTATAAATTGAATGAAAATTGTTTATAATTGAGAAGGTAGCGAGTGTGTTCATAAGGCAATGCAGTCAATACAGGTTGCACAGAATTGTTGCAGTAGAAAAGAATCAATAAGGAATGAGAAAATGTTAAAAAATAATGAAAATAAAATGCAAGAGAGAGAGAGAGAGAAAATTAAATCATGATATGGTCTAGGTTGGTAAAAATTTTATATTATTTTTCTCTTTTTGCAAATAAGGCATACGAATGTACATAAGGAGGCTGTAATTCGTTCCTTCTACACATTGCTGGGCGAATTAAAACAAATTCGTTTCCCATTTCGATTGTAAAAAAAAAGACTTCCTAATTTCTTATACACAGAGTTTGACACTCACACCGCGGGCGGGTGTTCTTGATTTCGGCAACGCACAGAAGAGCAGAATTAAAATATTGTGAAAATAAAGCAGTCATGCACCATTCCAACGTGGGTCACTCCGGACACGTAAAATTTAAATAATATTTTCTACTTGTTAGTAAGTTAGGCTAAATTTTAAATAAACATTTCTTAAACTTTGTCCAATATACTGAAATTATTTCCGACAAATTTTCTATTAAATTATTTTAATAAAATATTTTATTTCAATATTTTGTCAGTACCAAGGCGAATTCAAGAAAAGTCATATTTGTTTCTCTAATTCAAATCAAACTTTTTATTTTCACCTCTTGTCGACAAGGTATAGTAAATAATTACTATACATCAGGTGTATTTGCTGATTCTCAATTAATGTATTTATCTTCCGATGGGTTTTGCTCGAATTTGAAACTATTTTCTGTTATTTTACGTTTTCCGCGAAATCAGTACCAGTTATTTATATATTTGTTAATTTTTTTCTTTCTTTAGTTTTCAATTTCTTATACAACAACCTTGATAATTTATCGTGTATTTCCCAACAACAAAATGCATGTTGTTTCCATTATATTGTTGGCGTGATGATGACAACTTGTCATCGATTTGTTTTCTGAGTTTGAAAACAAAATGTTTTTTGTATGTTTCCCCAAAAGCACGTTTTTACGAACAAAATATATTTTTGGAAGCGAAAAATTTTCTTTAGCTCATTAGTTCTTAAGCCGCAAATTAGGGCTTTAAAAATAAAAGCGTGTTTCAAAAAGCTTTATATTATTCATTCATTGCTAGAATATCATAAATAAAAAACCGATTCTTAAATTAAAAATGCATAATTAAAAGTTATATCGTCCTTCAAGTTGTGCAAAAATTTACTACAAATATTTTGTATCCTCTTGAGAGCATAATATGTACATATATTTTATGTCTCCATAAGGGTATGTGTGTAAATTTAATAGAGCGAAATCGCTGTTTTTTTTATTTATAATCTCCTGCTTAAAGCTCGCAGAATTTCCTATGAGTTTTGACAGCTTTTTTATTGCACCTTATGTTTTTCAATAAACAAAATTTTCATGCAACAAAGCCGTTTAGGACAATTTCCTGAAAGAAATTTACTCTTCAAACATGGTTTTGAGATTTTCCGAAAGATTACCACCAATGGATACCTTGAGGGATCGAGTATATTTATCTCAATTTCTCATAAAATTCGAGCAGGCGGTCTTGGGAAATAAACAATCCAAACATGATTTTCTTTATATGTGTGAAAGTATGTGTATTCAGTAGAGAGAGATAAAGTGAATGTTGTTGACTTTGCCTCTATACTTCGCATTTAATGTCCGATTTTTTATTGTTAATTAATGGCCTTAAAATATTGTATAGGCACATTTTTTATTTATTACAGTTTGATTTAGTTTCGCTATGAATCGCTGTCAGCCACAAACAGATTCAAATATAGTAAATTTTATCGCATTTACATAATTAGTAATTCTCTAGTGAAATCTGAGGAGATCTCAGTTTAAAATTAATTTATGTTTAATATTGCCATCAATATTTAACGATTTAAAAAATAATTAGTTTGATTATTAAATGTCATAGTCATAGCCTTTTCTTTATCATAGTCGAAACAAATTGGGACCAATGAACTTGGATTTGGCAACCAAATATTTTTTTTCGTTTCAGAAGTATTATAAGATGTTTCATTTTATTATTAATTTATTTTTATAATTTTTATAATGTATTTTTATCTTCATAACAACTTATCTATGATCAACAACAACAATAAACAAGTATTCCACTTGTTGTCAAGATAAAAGATATACATACATACAAACGAGTATGTATTTAAAAACGATAAGTTTATTGAAATGGATCTGTGACACAGGTTTTAGATTTTGAAAGTTTTAATGAGATTGCAGTTTTAATGAGATAAGGCTTAAAAAGAAAGCATTCACGTGGTCTGAAAATATCACTTCTAGAATATCTTAGTACTCTTTGAAAAATGGTCCATTATACTTAAGAGACATTGGTAGCGCTATTTCGACAATAAAGATGAATAGTCAGTCCAATAACTTCTTAACGACTATACAGCTTAAAAAAAAACGCTGGCCTAGACACATAGGCTACCGATTCTTTCAAGGCCTAGCGACCCATAAGTGTGTGTCATATTTATGAAAATTCTCATCTGATTTTCTGAAGCTTCAAATTTCTAAATATAATAGAATAAGTGAGTGTGTGATGTTAATAGCCCTCTGCGTGTGCTCGCTATTTGTTCGATCTACCCATCTAACCTGACCTTCTACCTTATTATTACTAAGTTCTTTACTAATTAAAACAATTAGTGATTCTAATGTTAATAATGTTGTGCCATATCTATTGACACCATAAAAGAAATCAACTTTTCTATTATTTTAAACTACGAATACTGTTAAATGTTGCGTGTAGACGTGCACAAGTATTTAAACGTTTTTGCCATTTATACAAGTATTACGTGTTACTTGAGAAACTCATGTAATAATAATGGAAACTATTTTAATTCAAGGTCATCCAGTTACCAAGAAATTGTGTTCTAAGCTTATGTACTGTATGTATGTATATAATATATATACATATGTACATACATACATGTATGTATTTAATTTAATTGATACCACAGTATAAAACTTCACCCACCGTGACGTATAAATTATGATCAACTTTAATACAAGTGTTCTTTTTGCATGGGTGTGTAATTGTATACATGAGCAATGGCATTCTAATACAGTTTGCAGAGTCGAAAGTTTCCAGAAAAGATATATTAAACGTTTTTCTTATATCCCACGAAAAGGTGAAATTAATAAGTACAGAATTTCCATGCAGTACATGTAAAGAATTAGGGCCCTTATAGGAAAAAAAATTCTAAAGAATTCTTTTTAAATTAAGAATTACCATCCACATTTAAAACATTTTATAAAAATATTTTTTTTTTATAAATTATACTGTAAAAAAATTATTGAATGAAATGTAGGCCATACTACTGCAATTTTTATCTCCGCTTAGCATTACAGATCATTCAATGAAAATACTCGTAGATGTTTCAAATGAAAGCTGAAATCAAAAACAACTTTCGATATGTAATAAAGAATCAAATAAGATTCAGAATTAAAAAATACTTATTTATTTACAGCCTTACAAATGTTCGGTCAAATATCATTAAATCTGAATTTCAATAGTTTGAGAGATAATGATTTTCAAAATGCAAACAAATCTGGGCTTAATGAAAGTGACTACTTTCTTAAAGTAGCCCAACCGATTTAATGTATCTTCAATAAGGTGTTTAATTTTTTTCAAAACTGTGATTTTTCATGTCATTTTGCTTACACCCCAAGTCTGAGTTTTATATTCCAAGAAGATTGGATAACATTTTGGTGATTGCACACTTTGAGCAGGACCAGTAGAAATTTCACTAAGTAAAGTTCAGAGTGACTACAGTTTGCAACCTCTAAATGTTATCGAATCTTCTTAAAATTTAGAATATATAACATTTACATCACTGGGACTTAGAACGTAAGCAAAGTGACGTAAGCAAATCACAACTTTGGAAAAAAGTAAGCCCCATAATTTTCAATATAAGCTGCCAAGATGTAATCAATCATATCTGAAATCTAAATAAGACTAGACCAGTTTTTGTGTGGAATAAAAATACATCTGGCCATGCAATCTACAGCGCAGTGTCCAATTAGAACCCTGTTAAAATTATTAAGGGCTTTTTATTGAAGGTCAGTAGTTCTTTAACTCTCTTCCGGAAAAGTCCAATAGTGCGGAAAATGGTAAATCGTTATAATTATTACTAAATCGTTCTAGTGATTAATTGTATATAAAGATAGAGCTCTTATACAAAAATTAATCTGAGTTTTTGTTTTTATTTTTTCCGAATTTTATGGCGAGCCAAATGATAAGAGCGATGGCTTTGAGCCTTCAAATTTTGTGAGGGTTACTTTAAATATAAAGTCTATATTCAGGAACAAATTTGACGCAACAAGAGCGAATGGAACAATAAATTGAAGAAAAAGCATATTATTGAATAATTTATAAGTATTACCTTATAAATTTATGCTATTTCATTAGTAATATACATATGTATTTTTAAATTTAAACATAAGATAATAAAAGTCATATAAATAACTATTGTTAGTCTTTCCTTGTTATTCGATAAAATTGTCATATAATTTACACAGTTTTTCAATGTTAATAAAAATCAATAAAAATAAAGACCTAAAAATTAATGATATCATTGTGTGACAATGAAATTGCTTTTACATTGACCTAAACTAGACTTTGCGTCTAGTTGAGAACATAATTTTTAAGAATGCACCACATAAAATATTGTTTCAACATTTGACGTTATAAATAAAAATCGTATTTCAATGAAAAATTTTTTAGATAAATAGTTTTCTCAATTACTTCACAGTTTCAAAATTTGTATATACATACATACATATGTATATAAAAACATATATATATATATATATATATATATATATATATATATATATATATATATATATATATATTTAGGATATTGAAACTATTTTTTATTAAAAATTATTCAATATATTGTCCAAATTAAAAATAATAAAAAATATTATTAATATATAATTTTTTGTATAGCACTTGAACTGAAAGTTTTGTAAATTTTCATCACATTACTGTTTTGATAAAATATTTATGATAACAACGCAATTAAAATTGACAAATTTCATTGGTAAGAACTGGTGGGTAGCAAAGCACGCCGGATGTGGCTAAATAACTACATAGATATAAACATTGGGCTCACAAGTTTATTAAAGGCATTGTTTAGGTTTTCTTTTCATACAAACCATTGTTTTTACATATACATACTTACATAAGTACATATGTATATATACATGGATGTTCTACATACTTTTTTCCAAGGTAGAAACTTAGCCAAATACATATGTATATATATATATATATATATATATATATATATATATATATATATATATATATATATATATATATATATATATATATAATATATATATATATATATATATATATATATATATATATATATATATATATATATATATATATATTTATATATAAAATAGGATGTGTGTATGTATGTATGTAACGTAATGGCTCCAAAACGGCTGGGCCGATTTTGACGAAACCTTCAGAATACTCGGGCGGGTGACACTGTGAAGTCCGATTTTTTATTTTCGGTCTGTGGGCGCAGGGGCGTGGCAAAATCCAATAATTCATTAAATGAGAACGGCTTGGCCGATTTCTGTAAAACTTTTTGTCAGTTGTTCGTATTTTCGAGGAGAAGGTTTTTATGGAAGAAAATTTTGGAGAATCCCTCCGGAAAAGTCGGAGTCGAGTTTTTGTATGAAATTTTGTTTGAAATTATTACTTAATGACTTTTTAAATTAAAAAATAGAAAGTTTGTCTGAAGGCTTAAATATATATATATATATGTGTGTGTATGTATGTAAATGTTAAAAAGAATAATTGGTAATAAAACAATAGCCTGCCCGACTTTCGATATGAGCCACTGTGCATACAAGAATATATACAGTCAGAGACTAAAGTTTAAATACAGCTGTAAAATATTGAGTCTAAAAAATACTAAACGTTATTCCAAAATTTTGTATATGCAGTTTTATTTATTTTCTTTAATATTTTCGCAGGAAAACAAAGAATATACATTTCATATCAAACATAACGGGTATTATTACAAAAGAACTAAAATTAAGTGGACAAAAGTTTAAATACAGACTCAAAAGGAGGAACAAATCTTACATTAACGAAAAAAATATTTAAAAATCAATATTTTGTTGGGCCACCCTGACTGTCTATGACTGCCTGAAGACGCCGAGGCATGGAAACGACCAATTTTTCAGTTTCGGACACCGTTATTTCCGACCAGACTTTCTTGAGAGCCTCTTTCTTGCTAGTAACTTGTTCCTTTCCTAATTTTTTCTTCATTAAATCCCAAACATGCTTTATAGGGTTTAAATCTGGTTAATGGGGGAGGGCTATGAAGTTGGCGCGGAGCATAATAGAGCAGCCATTCTTTAACCGAATGTGCGGTATGTTTCAGATCATTGTCTTGTTGAAAGATCCAATGAGGTCCGAGGTAGAATTTGTCGACAGAAGGCTTTAAATTATGTTGCAGTATGGTTTTATATTGGTGTTGGTCCATTATACCATCAATAAAGGCCAAATTCCCCACTCCAGCTGCTCCTATTGCTCCCCAAACCATAACATTACCGCCCCCATGCTTTATAGTTGGAACAAAATTTTTTGTATGTAGGGCAGTGTTAGGTTTTCTCCAGACTTTTGCGCGGCCATGGCTTGTAAACAAATTAAACTTACCTTCGTCTGTAAAAATAAATAACCTTTTCCAGAATTCCACGTCCTTGCTTTTAGATTTATAAACTCTAATCTTAGCCTATTCTTTTCGCTTATTAGCGGTTTTTTTGCATGGAACTCTGCTTCTGTAGCCGTTCTCCCGTAATGCCCTTTGCACAGTTTTTGGATGAACATGTTTGTTTAGAGTGTTTTCGATGTCATTGGCTAATTTTGTGGCACTTAATTTAGGGTTTTTGTTCACTTCCCTGAGAATATTGCTAACATAACGACTGGAGAGTTTTTTTGGTCGACCACTTCTAGGCATATTTTCCAAAAAATCTTTGTGTTTATGCTTTCTAATGATATTTTGTACACTAGAAAATAGAACATTTAATACTTTTCCAATTTTTCGGTAAGACTTTCCTTCTTTGAAGTGTTTAACTACGCTAAATTCTATTTTAGTTTTTACGCTAAATTCTATTTCTTTTCCTATGTCCATAATTTCGACTCAGCTGACAAGAACACCACAAGAATACGACTAAAATGAATGTTTGGCAGCTTAACAATTAATTTAAGCAAAATATGAAAACTAAAAGTACATAACTTGGAAAAAATAGCAAAAAAGGGAGTAATATTCAACTTTTGTCCAATGCATTTTTTTGTTATTGTAGGATTTACCCTTAAGTTCGCCATGTAGTAAATATTTTTTGCTTTTGTTTTTAGTCTAATATGTTGACTAATAAAACTGAATATAAAAAATGTTCGTCAGATGTTTAATTTTTTAAAGTCTATATTTGGAAGTTGTATTTGAACTTTAGTCTCTGACTGTAAGTACATAAGTATGTATTTGTATGCGCGTAGATATTTAGGTTATTTACTATACTTATATGCATATGTAATATTTATAATACTTACATGACAACGTTATCGTTTATTTTACTTGCATTAGTTGATGACAAATCAGTTGTTTCGAAAAAAAGTTGTTTAAAAATCTTGTATATTTATCATTTTTGAATTCTTATTTGTTTATATGGCACTCACTCTATTGAAGATTAAATAAATAAATTACTCAAGTGAAATAACTTAATAATCCAAATATGTATGCACGCAAATATGTACATATGTATATACAAAACATTTGTGTTTGTATGTATTTTATTATTTATATACACAATATATTTATATGGTGTAAAAATATATTTAGCCTTTTTAATTTGATATACAAAAGTACATAAATATAATTTTTTTATTTTGAAAAAACTGAAAAAAGAAGTTTATCCACAGAAAAAATCAAAATAAACAAACAATTGTAAAAAGAGTAAATCTTGTATATATTCTGCCCGATTAAGCAGCAGCAGAGCAGAGCTCTCAGATATTGTTGTTTATTTGCAAATAAGAGAGCAAGTGTGTGTTGTTATTATGTGTATCAGGAATGGAAATATTTAGGCATTTGTAATATTTACATATATAAAAAATTTTCTTCCAATTTTATTGACATAATATGAAAATGCAATATTTTAAACTGAGATAAATTTCGCAAAATAATGCGAATGGGATTGATTTTCAAAATCCATGTTGGAAATTATTAGATATTTCAATTGGAATAAGACCTGCATTACATTTTCCATGCCTGACATGAATGGTGGGGTTGGAATGCATTGAATTGTTTTTTTTTTGCCATTTCTTTGTTTAATAATCACATTTAACTAGGAAATTATTATTAAAAGCGAAACGTAAGTACGATATATTATTTTCAATTGTGGATTTATTTTAGTTTTTAGTTATTTCTTTATTTAATAATCACATATAACTATCATTTTACTATAAACACTGATACGTACATACTTACATACATATGTACATGCATGCGTACATAAGTATATATGTACATGTGTAATACACGTATAATTACATACTTATAATGTGATGGAATTGTAAATAGATATTCAATCACATACAAACAATTACTTTTCGGTATTATTATATTATTTATTCAAACTATTTTTCTTTTTATTGTTTGTTTTAAACTTTAAACCATCTTCACTTTTTAAAAAATTAGATTTAACAAAATATAAACGTTTAGATACAAAAATTAAAGAGAATAACAGCGCAGCAACAACCGAAAAATGTTTTGCTTCCGACTTGTTTGGTTTCTAACACGCAACTAAACGAATAGACCAAAAAGCTTAACCGCACCGGAGGAATATAAGCAAACGGTGCTGCCAGATAGACGACTTAAATTTGTACAGTGGAAGATTCAAACTTATTCTTCATTCACATCTGTTATAAGAACTATGATTAGTTTCCTATTATATACAACACAATTTATATTACTAGCATTTTTATGAATATACATAGATTTGCACAGAAATACTATGTACATGGCTGTGTGTATATTTAAGTGTACTTGTACTGATCGCATTAACACAAATATATTATATGATACACGTTCAGTTTTGCAATATGTCGGCAACACTGAATCACAATTTTCAACTGGGCAATTCTAATTGACCAAGTTTAAATTCAGTTGGGGGAGAGAAGATAAAAAATGGACTCCAAGCGGAAACAAAACCTGTGCCATTAAAACTGACTAGTGGCAAAACCCCAAATTCGTGGTGAGGTGCTCACAAGTTTATAACAAAAACGCGTCTATTCCACTAGGTAATTTTAAATGCGCAATACGTGTTCGTTTTCATGTATGTGCAATGTGAGCACACATTGATGTAACAAGTATTTTCAGAGATAGAATATCATGGTGAAATAACTTTGCAGTGTGATGTTAATAAGACTACAGCAACAATAACAACATCAAGAATTTGCTTTAATGCCAAAAACTATGTAAATATATTTTATATACACTCTACGCCATCATAAACAATAAGAAGATGCTTATGTCAAAGAGTGTATTGCTTTTCATGTCGTTTCTTATGCTGTTGTAGTTGTTGCCGTATTAACATCACCATTAAAATTATATCAACATGTGGAATATAGTATAGTATAATCAGCTCAAGCGCATTGAGCATAGTTAAGTTGAGGTTGCCAGATAATGATGATAATAAATCGTAAAAAAATTATATATATAATTTATATATATATATATATATATATATATATATATATATATATATATATATATATATATATATATATATATATATATATATATATATATATATATATATATATATATATATATATATATATATATATATATATATATATATATATATATATATATATATATATATATATATATATAATGAGTTTTCGAAGAAATGTATTAGTTGGTCCAAGTAATTTCCCTTTTAATTTTTCTTTAAGAAAAAATTTTTAAAACCGCAGTTACGATTTGTAATTAGTTCAAATTATCTAAAACATGGACTTAGCTAAGTTTAAGTTTTAGTTTAAGATGCGTTTAAATTATTTTAAGCTAAATTTAAACCATAAGCTTAAATCAGTATTAAACTAAGTTCAAACCTTCAGAAATAGACAAAGTTAGAAATTTATACTAAGTTTAAACTAAGCTTAAATCGAAGGTTTAAACAAGTACAAAGCTAATGAAAATATATTTAAGCTCAGTTCAATATCTGTTACAGTTAACGGTTTGAATTATTTTGGCATTGGCAAATCATCAACTAAACATATTTTTAATTCAGAAATGAAAATATATTTTCGTTTGTTACTGCATCATTCGTCCGGTCGAGCGATTTATCGTAAATCTTGGAAGTCTATATAAGTTAAGTATAGGAATCACACTTTTGTTTTTTTATGATTTCGAATACTGTTCATTGATTTATTTCATATTTTCTTTTTATTTAATTAAATACATGACATAGTTAGTATAAATATATTTTTATGTATATAAGGTTTTAATATAAAAGTTTATTTTATATAAATTATTTTAGATAGCATAAATAGAAATTATTCTTATAATATTAATTTTACGCAGGAGTGCGTTTTCCAAAATTTCTTACTTCACTACAAAAATCAGTTTTAGCCGTTAAAAATTATTGAATACATCAAAAACATTTTTACGGTTGAAAAACAACTTAAAATCCCCTAAATTTTAAGAGATTTTACCAATACAAACTTTATAATTTTTTTTAACAAATTCGTTGTTGCTTCTAAGACTCCGAGGATGAATTATCGGAAGAGTCTGTATTTGTTGAAGAGGAACTTGAACTTCTTTTGGTTCTTTTCGATTTTGATTTCTTTTCATTGATGACCTCATAACTGGGTAAAGTAGAGTTACTAGAATCGGAAGAGCTTTCTGAGGAGGTGGATTCTTCGATAACAGCATCAATCCTTTTCGATTTTCTGAAATGAAATTATTAGTACAAATGCAAGATTTTTAACAGCTATAATTTACTTTCTATCTGATTTATCAGACTTTTTGCCGTGCTTGGACTTTCTAGCCTCTACAATATCGCTGCTACAAGGAGACTTACTTGGATCTCTTTTACTCTTCTTGCTCTTTTTTTCTTTTCTTCGGTTTCCCTTCTCTTGGTCGACTTTAGTAGAATACAGATTTTGAGAACTAGCAGTGGAATAACCTGTATCCTTTCGTTTGCGCTTTTTATTTCTGTCATAAAGAGTTAAAATAGGTTTTACAAACTTTATTAGCTTATGCTTTTATTAAACTTACTTGTCTTTTTTGCTTTTCTTTTTATAGACAATTTCATCATCGGAATATTCTTTAGCTCTAGAATACAGAGAGTAATTAATGATCAAAAATATCTTAAGCTCCTAAATATAACATTTGATTTTTAATCAAAATTAATACTCACCTTTTAATTTTTCTTCTCATTTCAGTTCCACGATCTGATGAGATCATGTATATACCATTCGAATCATCAAAGATTCGACGCTTTGATTTGTATTGACGTTGCCTGGCAGCAACTTTCTGTTCCCGACGATTTTTCCAAAACTCAGCATTTACAACGTACAAACGATATAATTGTAAAACAATAACTAAAGAATTTTTACCTAAATACAAAAAGAATCAGAGACATATAAGGGATTATATGTATATGCATGTAGGCTATGTTTTATATATTCAAAAATTAAGATTTCTTAAAATATTGTTTAAGTTTTGAAGGTAAAATATTTGGTTATTCAGTTCTTAAATGCAAGATCTCGGCAATTCAAACAACCTAAATAACACTCAACAAGCTTAAGCAAAGTTTTTCATATCACCTAATGTTGTTGTGCCAAGCATATCCAACTCCTGCCTCCGTGGAATAGATTTCCTATTAGTCGGTTTCCTCAGAGCCTGCCGCTAAGCCAAACAACCGTACAAACAAATGATCTTAAAACTTCAAACTTTTCGTTTTAAAAAATCAATGCGAAAAATTGTAAGAGTGGGCGGTACTACTGATTTAAAAGTTTCCGCTGAATAAGATTTTTTCTTTTCGAAAGTTCAATATTTCGTTGGTAACAGATATTTTGCTGAATTTTTTTATTTATTTTCTAGTGAAATTTGTATGATTTTAATTTTTTATTAAATAAGAAATAACTAATTTGTTACATTCTGAAAGACTACTCATTTATATATTGGAAAAAATTAAAATTTATTGACTTCTTGTTGTTTTAAGGATTTTTCTATTTTATTTTAATTCTTTCACATTCAAAATTTTTTATTTTCGATGGACTCCTGATTTTAAATTTTAGCTTTTCATTTTTTGGGAAATTCTCACTTTTTTCGTTTTTAAAAACTTTAATTAAAAAACAATGCGTCTTTCATTTCACTCGCATTCTTTTTAAGTCAATTGATTTATTTGTGAACTTTCTACTTTTTGGAGGATTTCAAATTATTTAATTTCTTTGGAATGTTGTACTTTTGAAATAAAATTTAGATATTTAAGTAGATTTTTGATTTATTAAAAAACATATTAATGATTTTCACATTTAACAAAAAATTTATATTTTGTATTAATTAAAATTCACTTTTCTAGTGGATTTTTTATTTTTTCAGTTTCAGTTTTTATGAAGAAATTTTTAGCTTTTAGTGGACTTGTTATTTTTTGTAATTATTTATAAACTGATGAATAATATTTTAAGATTTAAAATTTAAATTTTTTCGCTGAAATTAGGCTTTTCTATAAGATTTCTATTTTATGAATTTTCGATTTGTCGACAATTTTTAATTAATAGTAAAAAAAATTTGTTCGATATTTTCGTGAACATTGAATAGAAGCTAAAACTTTTTCTGAATTTCTTTGTGAACTTTGTAGAAATATCGAAAAAAAAGAAGTAATTATTACGAACGAATGGAATGGATATATTCGGTGAAGGGTTTAAGAAAAATATATGGAAAAGAATCTTACGTACAAGTAAAGAAAACATTCATATAACTGATGATATCATATTGGAAAATAATGAGCAAACGAAATGTTAGAAATGGTGCATCCTGCAAAATTACATTAAGTACAATGCCCCAGACGTCAATGCCACAGCAGCAGCCGTTGCAACAATCGGTGGGAGGTCTAAAATACATACAAACATTACATAAAATTACTTCGTAAATAATCAAACATAAACACATACTTACTCTACTTTACGACTGGAACCACCACCTCTGGGTCTTCGGGCTCTAGTGGCCGATAAGACTATTGTAAATTGCATTAGACTCCAAGACCAAATTCCCAATGTTAAATACACTAACAAGGGTATTTTGGCTATCGATTCATCTTTGTAGGAATCAAAAAACTCTATTATATCAGCGGCGGTACCTGCATCATTTAAATATATATCACTTTATGTATTATTATTATTATTTTTTTTTTGCAAAACTAATTTCTTTAAGCCTTACCTATGTACACCAACAAGAGTTGACTCAGCTGATCCCGAGTAAGATCTCCCTTTGGTAACATCCATCGCCCCACTATGAGTATTAACATTAAAAATTGTTCAATCAATGTTATCCAAGTGTCTTTGTTAATTTTTGGCACACCAAGTACATCCGTTATCGGTGAGTCTGCGGTATCGTTGGATTCTGAAGTCCTCAGTCCATGCAGACGTCTTTCGACCTTGTCGAATTCTAAAAGCCATATTGCTGGCACAACACTCGCTAAATACAAAAATACTGAAGGGCAAAACCTGGAAAGAGTAAATAGTTCCTTAAAAATTACAATCTATATATACACGGTCAGACGGCGTTTATATGGTATTAAATCATTATGTGATACCCATGGGCGTAGCGAGGTATGGGCCTAGAGGGCCGTGGCACCCACCTAATTCTTGAATAATTTTTTTTACATGCATACAATATAAAATTATTAACAAATGCACAGGGTATTGTGGACGTATTGCTTTTTTCTATTCAAGAAAACACAGCCAATTTAGGAATAGAGATGTCTGTTCCAAGGATAGTCTCTCGTCAAACGCACCGTTCAAACCCCCATTTTTATTACCTGCTGAATACTGGAAGCGATCTATATACATTCCTTAAATAGATTCTTTAATTTCATCACTGGACAGAAGATTTAATGAAGAGAATAGGCTAGCGTTTGCAATTCATTGTTTGCACCCGTCAAACATGCTTTCTTTGAAGCTGGAAGAGCTTAAAGATGCCACAAAAACGTTTGAGCATTTTTATGACTTGGATGATTTGGAAGGAGAAATTGAGCTTTGGTATAATTCTACGCAACAAAAAAAATGGGTAAAGACGAATTAGCCGACTTAGAGCTGGCGAGTATTTTGAAAGACGCTCGATTATTTTATTCAAATATAAGGAAGGCATTATTAATTTCATTGCCACAGCCGTGCACTACTGCAACTGTTGAGCGGTCATTTAGCAATTTAAGGCGAGTAAAAACATGGTTGCGTTCCACAATGACTGAAGCTCGTTTAAACGGTAAAATAATATGCAATTTTACTTATTATCAAAAAATAAGTATATTGTATATTGCAGGAAGAAGGACGAATTTTTGGAAAAAATTCTAGCAAAATTTTCAGAAGATCCACAAAGATTACTCCTCAAATAGATCGAAATTGTAATAATCATAAAAAATCATAATTATAAAAAATCATAATTTTCGTGGCACCACCCTATTTCATATCCTGGCTACGCCCTTGGTGATACCTATAAAACGAAATCGAGTTTATTAATAAAATAATACTGCAAATGTTGCATTGAGGAAAATTTAACATTAACATTTTCTATTTCATTTCAAATCGGACAGATACTGCTCAAGTTATGGAAAATTACATGTTACGAATTTCTTCATAAAAAATATGGGCGAAGAACTTCCTTGATATATGTACAAGTATTAAAATTGATTAAGGACCCTCATGCCATAAGATGAATTATCCCTTGTGTTATTTGAAAACACAATGAATTTCATCAAATGATTCTGAATCATAAGAATATATATTTTTTGTACGATAATTTTGTTAAAAGAATCGGATATAATTGTTTAATATTTTGAGTGTCCTAAGTTTTTAAACCACTAAATATTTAAATTTATGTACATTTCGATTTTATGGTATTGAAAAAATAAACTGTATAGCACGCACTTTAATCCAATCACAAATAATTGAACAATAATTAAATCACATCATCATTATAATTAAAAGCTTTAAGGAGCAAAGGACGAGAAAGTAAACAAAAAGCGATAATGAAAAACACACAACGTACAAACCAGCCACGAAAATCAAACACCAAGAATTTTAATTGAAAAAAGTGAAAATTTTTTATGTTTTACAAGAGATACAATGAATTCCACCTCTCGGCCATTTATTGGTGTGTGAAATGGTGGTTAGAAATTTATATGATTTCAAATACTTAATTGAAAATCAAAGAAGTAATGAACCTAAACTAAAACAAACAAGAAAAAATATGACGTCAACCCAATGTTTATTTTCGAAAATAACAACAAAAAATCCAAAGAAATTTTCTTTGTCTTTTTTTTAAGGAAATTATTTTTTATTATAAAAAATTACCATCTCCATTCCTGAGTCTTTTTTATAAATATTGTAAAAATGCCTTCGAAAACTAATAGCAATAGAGGAGCCGTCAAGGACCAATATATAATATCGTCCTTATTATCTACCACTTGATATATCGCCACAATACTGTGGGCTCCAAATATTATACGCGTTAATGTCGCTTTAATTGTCGAAATAATTTTCGCCATTTTTTTTTTCTTAAATCACATTTCACTTTTTATTTTATTATTATTATTTTTTGTCAATTAAAATATAAAATATTTTATAATCATGATAAAAATATTTATTTAGAATCACTTTTCTCTGACTTAAACATTCTTTTATTTCAAAAATGAACTTTACCAGAGGACTTTCAAGCCGCAACTAATGCAAAGACTAAACGCCAATTAGTTTTTTGCACGGGATCTATCTTGGAAAGTTCATTATTAAAAGAAATTGAGACTCTGGTGCTGTAGAAGTATTACATCATTTATTCGAATAATAAAGTATTCGAATAAAGTATAGAAATTCTTTGAAAAAAGAAGAAATTCGTGTACCAGTTCATTGTTTTCTTAGCTGCTGAAAGAATTTCACTAGAATTTTAAAGAATGCAATTTAAATTAATAGAATTTTTTTCAAACAACTTTATTTAATTTTCCGAAAAAGTTATAAGCTTTAAGGAAATTTTCTTACACCGAAAAATAATTAAAAAATTACGAAATTTAAGAAATTTTAATAAATTTCGTTTTAATAAATTAAACAAAATTTCTCAGATTTTTTTAATAGTATTAGAAAACTAAGGATAGAAAATGTGTACTGAAAATGAATTTAGCACCACAATATGATTCAATGACTTTCATTGCGGTACCTGATGATAAACTTTAATAATTCAAGCAATATGTACCGCTTTCGTAATTCCTAGAAACTCGACTCAAATACTCATTGATTTAATATCCGATTACTGACATACACTAATGGATGGCATATCATACAGGTAGGGCATTAAATAGCTAAATTATCATTAAGAAAATCACACAAACTTCCAACGTAATTTAGTTCATTTTAAACGGATTTTTGTTTGTTTCAAAAGTCATTCATACCCCTCCTAAATTAACTATTATTCTCTTAATGCTTTTTTACTATTTTTTTATTTTTTTTACTTTCACTTGTGAAAATCATAAACTTGCTGATTGACTGTGTGTAATAACGTACTGACTGGACAAGGAAGGTTCATCATGTGGATAGTCTTACATGCAGTTCAAATATATCGCTCTCATATGGAGACAGTCATCGCTGGTATGAGTGCAAACTGAAAATTGTTTTTTGCAGTTTGAAATAGTAGGGACGATAGAAGAGAATTTCAATGGTATTTTCTTTTTTTCTTTTTTGAAAAAGGATAATATTTTGTTGATCACTTTATAAAAGCTTTTTTCATCGCTCTTGATTCACACACTAACGGGTTTTCCAGTATTATAGATGATAAAGTTGAGGACAGTACTGCCGTAATCACAACCTCAGCATTTATGGCTTTGTAGGTTGTTCCAAATGCCTGCTATTGCGAATCGGGAATACCAAAATTGCATCAGTACAAGTCAGGTTTGTAGATTTTAATAAAATAGAAAGGACAAAATGAATGCACAGAAACTGTGCTTATAATCAAAATGCTCTGGTCATTGTAGACAGAGATGAGAACGACAATTATTGGCCTTATGCCTCACTTTGGGACATTTTGTCTATTGAGGTTTCTCCATTCCATATTTTTGTTCATTTATTCAGATTTTTAATAGTCCTTGGATTATTTTGAAAAGCTCCATGTTTTTCTGAATTATACCATTTTTGCAAAGACTTTTCGCTTAAATATATTTATCAAAAACTGACCATATAAGCAATTAATTTTTTGTTTAAGTTTTGCTAAAATTTAAAGTATGTTACTCTATTTTAGATTTAAAAATTGCCCATCAGCTTCATTTTAAACATTTTTCATCCCAATTTTTTTAGTAAAATAGTTACTAATTCGCTTTAATGAAGTTTTGCCGATTTCGATATTGTACAATTTCATGAGCTTTCATAATTTTTTCAAATTTTTATAATTTGTGTCTATAAATTTCTTAAACTATTTCCTTATAATAGGAATTTTTTAACTTTTCTGTGCCATTAAATAATTCTCATTGTGTTCGAAATTTATAACAAAAACCCGCTGAAGTAAATAAAAATGAGAATTTTCCAAAGTGCATGCTGACTCAGAAAATGCGCAAATTTAGGCAATTGATCTAAATTAACGTTTCCGAAATATTTTTAGAAATCATCACATAAAAAATCCATCTCTGAGAACGAAAAATAATGCACTTAATTCCAGCGAAAGCTTTTTAAATACTTTTAAACACGCCTTCGTACAATATTCACATTATGACGAACCATTGTGAAATCAAAACAAAATTTTTTTCGAATTCATTTGCAAATGTGTGTGACCCATAAATTAAAAGTAAATGGTATTTTCAAAGGTTTATTTTTCCCAATATAAAATAAATAAATAATTATAAATAAAAAATTAAAGTACTTTAATTTTCGCAACGTCTTGATTGAGAATCAATTTCTGTATAAAGAAATAGGAATTATTCAGAACAGTGCATAAATATTTGAAAAAGAAAGTATTGCACGAATCACAAACATTCTTGTGACCTCAGATTTGTATGTTTGAAAAATTTATCTGAAGTATTTATAAAACTTTGTTTGAAAAGTTTTATATATTTTTGATGATCTAATACATATTCCCTCATGATTTACACAAATTTGTAATAAAAATCCGAAATTGCAAAATTAGAAAAATTATCATATTGAAAATGTCAAATGAAAAATCTTGGTTACATACACTATGCGCGTATTTGTAATTCTAAATTTTAAATTGTAGTCTTTAAAAAAAGTTTTAAATGTGTTTTCTAGTGCATACGTAAATACTTCGACAACAAACTAGTAAACGGAAACGGAAACTGTTGGAATGTTAATAAAAATCTGGAAGTTAATTCATTGCACATAATATATATATTTGTTATTCGAGATATTCTCCATATAGTATTTGTAGTCTGTGACATACTTAATTATACGAGCTTGAATGCTTTTCAATCATGATTTGGGTGTATTTTTTAATTTTATTTTTAGTTCACCATGAATGACAAAAATTTCAATGCATTCATCTTTTCCCAGAAAAGGAATTCAATTAAAATATTAATTAACAATACTTGATTGCACATGTCTTATGAAGAAAATTAAATGAATTAAAATTTCAATGAAGGCATGATACATTTTAATGTATTGAATTTGCAGAATATAGTTCTGAATTAAAATTTTAATAAATTCATCATAAAGTAAATCTTCTTCAAATCTTTCATTTCATCCAAAAATAATATATATTTTTTTTAAATATGAATAATTTTATCAACTAATTAAAGACAAGGAAATTTAGGCACAATTTTGTACAAACAAACTGTAATAAGATTCATCAACTAATTAAAGCGAAGGAAATTTGAGCACAATTTTGTACAAACAGACGGCAACAAGATTCAATGAAAAAAAATTCAATTCTATCCAATTAATAAAATCCTATTTTGAATAATAGTTTTAATTGTAATTTTACACCAAGGACTATTCACTCAACCCATAATGTTCCCCTCAACCGAGATTGAGTATAAGAAAAAAAGTAATTATTGATATTTTGGTATGTAAGTAAGTAATATATTGGAATGTGTCGGCCACACCAGTAAACTCAGCCTTCTTTATAGGTTTTTCGTCTTGCACTGCACGCTGACGTTATTTTCGAAAGTTTTTATTATAACTTTTAAGCATGATGTGGTCGATTTGGGCACATCGTACCGTTACCCTTTTGTATAATATCGCATTTTGTTGTTAATTTGTAAAAAAAAATCATTTTCTTATTGGACTATTAAAAGTGCACATTGTACGGACAACTCTCTAGCCATGAAAAAATTTTCACTGTCCTCTTCATCAAGTAATTGTCTTAGTCCAGGATTCCCTTTACTCCTAACCTACTGAATCCTTATCAGGACTTACAAAACCATTTCACTTACATAATGTTTTGAAAGCTTTCAATGTTTTAATCAAGTTAAGTAAAACAAGAATTATTCAATTTTAAGTACGAGTGCTTAAAAAAGTTTAAAACCATTTTGGGGAATTGTTCAGGTTACAAACTTTTCAACCCAAAACTCCATGCTAGTGATGAGACGTACTTAATAGAAAGCGATGTACTTAAATTTCCCCAAATAATTTTAATTCATTCCTTAGACAGCCTTAGCATTGATGAAATCTAAGGCAAAATCACAAGATTTACAAAATTTGCTATAAATATGAAAACCAAAGAAAACACAAATAATAAAATTATTTAGTACGTTTGATGTAGAATGGAAAGCGGAAGAAATTTGCTAAGAATGTCCCATTAATATGTGTGCATAAGTATGCAAATATTATTTTAATCGTAATTAAAAACTTTCAAGTTTTTCATTTGTTTAAATTTAGAATGTTAAAAGAAAGCTCAAGTTCAATAAACGATAACTAAAACCTTTTTAATCTGTTTTTTAAGGTCTTTTATTTTTTTTTAAATTTAATTAAAAATAACTATCAATATTTCGATACTCATTGAGTATCATCTTCAGGACCTTAAGCTTGAAAATTAAAAAACGGATTATTATAAAAGAGGTCAAAAATATAGATACATTATTAAAACCTTTTTATTGTTTATCACAAAGTTTAAAACTTAAAATTCTTTTTATTCGCTTACTTCAAACTATGTCCAAAAATATATTGTTGTCGCAAACCATACTAAAGACACAAACCTTTCTGCCGTCGCACAGTGGCTGAAAATCGTTTTTCATTGGCCAAAATTCTGTAACTTTTGAACCGATCAAAATATTGAAGTAATTTTTTTTTAATGGATAGATATTTAGTTCAGCTTGACTCAGTTTTAATTGCATTAAAATTGATTAAGTACTTTTTAAGGACTTCTAGGTCAAAGTTGAACTTTTGATTTTTTTTAACTGTTGGAGTGAAATATGGGTTTATTTTTTTTATTTGCATATTAAAAAATTTTATATTTGGAACTTAATAACAATTATAATTATTTTTTTGTGATAATGGAATTTTTTTAATGTTACACTCAAAAAAATATTTACACTCAAAAAAATTTTACACTCAAAAAAAATAGTAAAATTAACTGGAGATTTTGCTGTTACCGCAGAAAAATTTTTTATTTTTTGCTGTCAAAATAGGTTCTATTTATTATTATTTTTTACTAATACTATTATTTTTTACTAATACAATTGAAGGCAATTCTTATTATTATTCATTTGACACAAATATTGATTGCAAATATTCTATATTTTTCCCTGTGCTATTTCTGTTCTTTAGTAAGTAAGTAAGTAAGTAATGTAATGGGGGTTTGGCCCAGGATGGCCCTTTGCACTGCGACCATTGCTGATCTATTGTGCTTCCCCTGTCCTTAACAGTTTAATACGTTCGCAAATAGGATCAGCTTCTTCAGTGGGAGCATTAGCAGATCGTCTTCACTCAGCGTATATGCATGTAGAGTCCTGTGTCTCCTGTGGCACAATGCCCCACAGTTTGTTATCAAGTGTTCCATCGACTCCTCATCTTCACCGCAAAATCTGCAGATGTCCGTGTCAGATAAGCCCATTCTGTATAGGTGGGCTTTGCAGGTGTAATGGCCTGTGAGCGCCCCTACCAGCGTCCGTAGGCTTTTCCTGTCCAGTCTTAGAGCCAGATCCGCCCTCCTAGCGTGAAAGCGTAGGAATTTCTTGGAGTGACATAATCCATTGATGTCATTCCAATGTTGTGCAATCCTGGACGATGTCCATTTCGAAATCTCCCCTTTAAGGAGACTTTTGTTGAAACCAAAAGAAGGGGTGGGTCCAATGAAGTTCCCTTCAGCCCCTCTTCTTTAGTAGTTTTTTGGCTTCTTCATATAAATCCCGAAGTTCCACTTTCCATTTATTTCGAATATTGGAGATGAACGGATCTGATGTTGCCAATAATATATTAAATAGATCTTCATTTGTGGAATTTCGTGAAATTTTTCTAGTATTGTGCTCTCTATAAAATCTGTAATCCTTGTTCCTTTCTTCCCGAGCCTCCTCTGATAGATCTCCAAGTGGCACCAAATGATATTTAATGATATCTTCTCCATGATAAAGGATTTTGTGAACTGTTGCAGACATATTTCTCCATGGGTAGTTGTTTGTTTATATTTTTACAGTTTCCTTAGCATAATCTCCAAATTGTTTAGAGTCAATTTCTTCATTGCACGCAAGTACTTCTAGGATTATCTTAAATCTGAAAATAAGGTATAATCCACTCCTGTTATTTCAGATGCTGTTTCTGGATCTGAAAAGAATCTTCGTGCGGTATTGCCATCATTTGTATTGCCTGACCCTTGTTTTGGCTGATCTATAATCAATCCAATTTTGCGATATTCATTTTGAACATGTTTCTTTTTTGAACTTCTTAACTCTTTGTTGGTTTCATTGTTTCTTATGGATCCTGAAGACCCGAAATCCAAATCATAACTGATTTTTAGTATATGTTCCATAAGTCGTATTCTTGCATGTAGTGGTGATAATCCAAATTCATATGCATCGGTATTATCTGATGATTTTGTCGGAACTTGGTTTAATTGGGTTGATGCTGCTTGGCATATAATGCAGCTGGATGCAGCCTTCGTGTTAGTCAAAGCCTGATCTACTTTTCCATCTATCATTGTAAGGACTAATTGGTAGCTTACTTCAGTTTGCTGCCCATCTAACTGTAACTGTAATGGCTGTAGTGTTGCAATTTGGGCCTTGATATCACTAATTCCTTTGTTAATGGCATCACAAGTTTCCTTTTTTGAATTCAAATTTGATTGGCCTGCAGTATTTCGTAGAAGATGGTAAAAATGGTACAAATGATACCATGAACATATCTGAGTACGAAATATTTCACATACAACTTGTTTGTATTGGTTTTGTCCCGAAGAACCATCACATCCCCATTTGCAAAAAAGAATTAGCTTTGTGTTTCCATATTTCTTTAACGCATTTCCTGGTATTGATTGTAGCAAGCGTTCGGCTGTGTGATCAAGTAGAGATTGTAGTTGTACCTCTGCCGAAATTGGTGTGATTGTGATAGTATCCTTTGATGGCAAACAGTCCATTTTAGCAGCAGTTATGTGATGATATGCTGGATAGATATTTGAACCCTTTTCAATCGCACGCAATCTGAGTTTAATATATTGCTGTTTTGTTAATTTCAAATCCAGAAATAAGGCTAATGCCTCCTCATTTGTGCATTGTTTTGCATCGCTCGGAGTTGGTATACTTTTAAGAATTCGTTTTGTTCTCACTGGACTAGCTTTATTAACTTTTTCAATGATATCCACTTTTGTTAATTGGTTCTGTGATCGTAATTGATGTAGGAAAGATTCTTTTATATTTGTACAACCAATTGCATCGTTAACATCTTTAAGTTTCCGCCTCTTAGATCTATCGCTGCAGTTGTCCAATGATTTGCGTGGTCTTCCAACCTTATATTGCTTTGCTGTTTCTGCAGCGACAGTAAGTTGCCCTTCTAACCACTTTTCACTTTTTATATAAAACTTTTGTTTACTGTAGCTAACTTCTTTGTAGCGTTTTTTAGTACTTTTACAAAATTAGATAATTGCTCTTGTATTTCGAGCTACACGAATTTAAGTTTCATTTTATTTCAACGTAACTAAGAACATCTTCCTGGTTTTTATTTCTAAAATACTCTTCGGCCAGTTCTTTATAACCGAAGCTATCCATATTTTTCTGAATATTTTTATTTGAGTCTGTAATGATTAATCACTTGCAAATATACGTACGTACACGTAAATGATTAACTTATTATTGAGTAATCCCTTATCGAATCCGTAGTTTTATACATTTTTAGATACATGTTATTCACACATTGATCTTCAATTTCATAGTAGGTGGTACTTGAATTGAACAAAACTGCACTTGTTATCCAGACCTTAATATCAGGTAAAACTAATTAGTATCTTGCCAATATGGGGTTCTTTTTATCTTTAGTGGTTTAATGTCGCGATTATTATTATAAAATTGTTTATGACTTTGGCTGACCCTAACAGTTATATTAGAAGGAGATCATATGTTTACTGGAGAACATATTGTGATATTTTTATTTCTGATTTTTTGCTGATCAAAACAAAGCCATAAAACCCTTTCGCAGGTATTATATTTAATTATTTTAGTTTTACGTAGTCTAAAGTAAAAAACATAAACCTTTATGCAAAAAAGTGAAAATTTAATACACCATTGTATACGAGTAATTATACGGCTGTTTAAATTAGAGTAATTTGAATTTTTTTGGAGTAATTTCATTAAAATTAAAAAAGTGTTCTATCGGCGGGTCGTGGCGGGTGCAAAAGTATATAAAAGTATATATGGGGTTAAAGAAGACACCTTCACCTTTCTTTGGGTGGTATACGTTTCTTGTTCCCTTTTGTTTCCTAGAAGTTCTATTCCACTAAAGTTTAAATTTTAGAAAAATATAGTAGTTTCATAAATATTTCATAACACCTCTAATATTAAACGCTAGAGCGGTAACCACTTATAACAACTAAAGACTATAATCCTACCAACATTATAAAAAAGACCGCAGGCCATTATCGATGATAGCTTGCGAGTAGTGACCATTTATTTTTGACAAAAAACTGATAAAAAACACCTTTTACTGAAATAACAAAAAACAGTTGAGTTTGACAGCATACCACGCCCACAATTATCAATAGTTTAACCTAATTTTTTGGCTACCTTAATATGGATATATTAGCTCCAAAATGGCGTAAAAATTTTAAAAATAGGTGACAAAAAAAATCCGACTTTTGGCCAACGAAAAACGATTTTCAGCCACTGTGCGTCGTAGCGATAAGTATACAAAAAGCACACGCACACGAATACAAATTGATACCCAATCAACAATTATGTCGCACATAGAATTTTGTATATTTTCAATACATGTATGAAAAACAAATTTTGTTTAACAACTAAACACTTTTGTTGCACTAATCAAATATTTAGTTTTATTTGGCATTAATTTCTAACACTATTAGACTTGACTTTATAAACTTTAGTAAGTAATTCTGCGGAATAAATTAACACGTCCGATTGCGACAATTGCTTCTAATACAACGGCGAAATGGGAAAAAGGAATTAGATATCAGTTGACATATTCTGATGCGTAGGGTTGTCTATAATTTAAAATTTCTTTGGCCTTAGGGGAATTTTTTTTGAGTTAAGTATATGTATGTGTATGTATTTCTATTTAGGTTAAATTTTGTAAAGAAAACATAAAATATTTTTAAGATCAGCTTTGATACTGACCAACTGGACACTAACACTGGTCAAATATGAGATGTAGATCAAAGTTTATTAAATGTGCTTAACAACATAAAAATTCATTCTCTAATTTGCTCGCACAAACTCGTAGTTTCATTTACATATTCTGCAAGAAATTCCCTTCCCCTCAGGCACCATTGATGGCATTGAATACATAAAATGATTTTTATATACAAAATTATAACGTATGTCTTGAACTGCAATCATCTCTCCAATTATTTTTCGATTTCTTATTAGTGTTTTTGTAATTACTATTTAAGTGTCAGTTGTTATCTGTACCTGTAGAGGTGTTGGAGTAGCAAAGGGTTGATTTTAATACGAATGACGAATGATTATTTGAACGTCTCCAATTCTGAAAATCTCAGTTGCTTGTCACGATACACAAGTGCAAGAGTGAAAAAGGGGATCATTTACCAATGCTTACCAATGCTTGCTATCATTATGGAACGTAAAGCTGGAAGCATATAGTAACCGCGAGGAGAAAAAAATAATATGAAATATGGAAATATAAATGAAATCTGAAATGTCCTACGAAAGTTTTTATTATAAAATTCTACTATCAGTTTTTGCAGCTTAAAATTCAACTGAAAATCAGTGAAAATTCGAGGATTAATTTAATTTTTCCCCCTCTTAACTTATTTACTTGCCCATGTGCTGGAAATACTGTTTTACATCTTGACCGTGTTTCTTAACAAAGGCGAATTAATAAGTAAAGCGAATTCGCTTCGTTTTTTATAACATAAAGCGCAGACTTGTATTTTATCGTTCTCAACACTCAGCGCTGGGCATGTTAATAATTTTGATATTAGTAAAGAGATTTTAAAAAATATATTTTAGCTAAATAATTCCCTTTCACTTTGTGTTTACTTTCATGACATACGAGTATAATCGGTTATTTAGTTTTAAGAAATAATTCAACGTGATAGATCATTTAAATAAAATTGATTTCAAGCCGAAAGAACGAACGAACTCTGAGCTGTTAATGCTAAATGACATTTTAGTTGACAACCCAATAATTTCTTATTAAAATTATATAATTTTTTATATATATTTTTCAGCTTATGTTCTTTTTTATAAATTTATTTGTCTTATATCATTGATTTTGTTAACTTTTTTACATCTATTTTTTTAACGGTTAGAAAAAAATACTTTTTTGCCCAAAAACGTTGTGATCTATCCTGATATCAATACAGCAAATCAAAATGCATGTCATATTACATTGAAATTGTTATGGACAACTCTGTTTATTAAGCCATATCTTTTTGACCATCATATTTGCAATCTTAAGATGTTAAGAAAAATTTTCAGTAAACAATATGTAAAAAAAAACTAACAGTAAGAAAACGTATAAGTGAATGAAGTTACAGCAATGGGAAGAAGAAATCAATTAAAATTCACTTTAATGCTAGAGAGACTTAAAATTACTTACGTTCGCTTCAACATTTTAGAGTAGCCCTTTAGAAGAGCTTTACATTCAACTAGTCGTAATATAAGTTATATACAAAATTAAGTAACATATTTTTTATATCTTAGCTTAGAAAGTCCGAAATTGTTAAAGAAAAAATTTTTTTCTTGTCACTGGTTTAAATAGTGCACGTCCACGTAATTGAATGAAAGATATAATCATAATTAAGCATAATCACTCATGATTTTCAAAAAGTCCGTATGAAGAGAATATATTTAGTTTAGAGTAATTCATAGCAAATATTATTTTTTTGTGTATTTATATAAATCTTCAAGAAATCAAAAATCCTTTTATTAGGAAATATTATTATTGCATAAACATCTGAAAATGGTGTGGTTGTTTCAAATTTAATAAAAATAACCTATTTCAAATTAATAATGATAAGAAGAAGTTAAGGGATCAAATAGTACTTTTTACTACTACTTTGCAAAAATGTAGCACTTAAACTTTCCATTCCTGGCTACGTTTAGTAGAAAAATATTTCACATTAATAAGAAGAAGTCGTTGTGATCGGTCGTGTTAATTAAGTCGGTATAATTAATTTAATAATTTTACGGTTTAAACAAGTCCAACAAAAATCTAAATAGATGAAAAGTGTAATTTAATATTGCGTTAGTAAAATAAAAGTGTTTAATTGTTAGAGAAAATGTTAGTTGTGTGCTTTAATTGGAAAAGAAAAATTTGCAAATTTTGCTTGGCTTCGTATCCATTTTATGTATGCACGTATGTATGTGTATTTGCAATTGTTAAGTATGTATCCATTGCTATCTGATTCATTGTTGTTGTTGTTGCGCTTTTCTTATTCTAATCATGGCTGAGGAAGATATAACAAATCCGCAGCTGATTATTTTATGTCAAATATCAGAATTCCATATTAAAAAAAAATAATTGTGGTGACTACACCACCCTGCGCAATAAGCTTAATTTGAACAAAATTCTACTGTATTAGCGATAAATACTAGAGAAATGAAAAGGTTTGTGACTTGACTAACAATACTACCCCTCTTAGTGCAAATAGGACTTTAGTTATGGAAATGTGAAAATGTAACTTCAATATTATTTCATAATGCATATATTTATGTATTAATTTTAATCGGTACTAAGCTTTACGTTTCCTTCTTCTTTAATTTTAAGTGTAGTTTAACAAAAGGAAGAATCTTTTCAAAGTTGTTTTTTGCATTTTGTTTTCATTATACAGATCTGGATTGGAAAATACACTTCTATAATATTTTTGTTATTTTTTTCAAATAATTTAAATTTCTAAGTTCAAAAAGAACAGCTTTGCCTTTAAGCTAAGAGCTTATAAATAAATTAGTATAAAGGTTTAACATAATTATGAGAATTTTGTTTTGCACAATTTTGATTCTTTTTAAGAAACTAAATTTTTTTTATTTAATATTTTTTGTAGAAAATCAATTGATTTTACCAGTTTATATTATTCTAATTCTCCTCTTTACAACATCTTGTAGCACAATCTATCTATCACAAGTCTATCTATGACCTGAGATTAACTTCCAGTGGAAAATGCTAAGGGTATATAAATTTGGTCATTTTAATTAATTACTGCAAATAACTTTTTTAGTTCTTAAAACTTGTTGTGTTAGAACAGATGACTTTTAACTTGAACATATACATAGATGAATTTAATTTGGGTTTGAGAAATAATAGTGCCCGTAATAAAAACGTGTGCTTTTCGGCAACTAAATACTTAAAGGCAGCGATCAATAATAAATTTGTTTACAGCAATTTGAAATAAAACGGCTTACAATAAAAATACGTTTATTTTTAAGGTTTTTCATGCAAAATTTATGTCGGTACAGAATTACCAGTTTGATTTTGCATTGATTTAACATATCGTTTCTTTAGTGCGATATAGTTATATCTCAAATACCCACATTTTAGAGTTACTCGGAAAAACGCAATCATCGATATCCTCTTTACATGTAAAACAAAATTAAAATCATATCCGAAGTTATACCAAAATGTTTCTGTATGGAACTTAATATTTTAAAAACTTTAATCACATTTTCTATTTTTCTTGTATAAATGAATATGTTGCTATTATTATTGTCTTTTCCCAAAACAGGACATCTTCCTGGGAAGGAAGTTTTTTCTCTTATTTAAATATTATTTAAGGATTTCTTAATTTCCTTCTTTCATTTCCACTAACGGTCATTAACGAACTAACAACCAACGTTGACTTTTCTAATTATATTCTTGTTTAAAACCTTAGAATCTATTTAAACTAATTAAATCAGAGAAAGTCAATAAACAATTAGACAAGTATTGGAATGGCTTATCATTAAGTCTGAAATAAGTTTTAATAGAAAAAGGCAAATTGGATTTTTTCGTACTATTCCAATGCATCTATGACAAATACTCCATTTATTGGAAACCAAAATTTTGCAGTGCTTGTCCTGCATAAACTCATAACTCAAGGATATTTTCTCTTCATCAAATTGAAACGTTTTGCTTTAAAGAACGTATGTCCAAAAACACTAATGTGGTCATTTTCTATTGTATTCAAACAATTTGAACAAATGTCAGATGTGGAAAATAAGACCAGCCATCTTGTATGTTCATTTTAACTGGCGGAAGGACGAAGTGTGCACTCAGCACAGTTAGACTAATTAGTATATAAAAAAGGCTTATTAATAGACTTTTAACGAAAAGGTTCACTAATGACCTTTTCTACTCTGAATATTTCTTTGACGCATTTCAATATTTGCACATGTACGTATATTTGAATTTAGGATACTCGAGGGAAACAAAATTTGTAAATTTTTTGTCAATTGTATTATAAAAATAAAAAGTTGGATGTCGCTGCTGTTCTCGGTAGTTCGTATTGAGCTCGATTAATTCATATTACGTGTACGTTTGCCGTGTCGTAATTAATAAGTAGTGGGTGAGAAATAATTAGATGCATTCGCGTTATGCAATAAAAAAATTAAAGTTTATTTGTGCGAATATATAAAAATATATTTGCAATATGGCCTGTTTAAATTGAAAGTGAAAATATTAAAAGTTATGTGTTTTGTAAAAAAAAATTAAACTGTAAAAATTTATAATTTAATTTAATAAGAAGAAAACAGTCATCAGTAAAAATAAATTAAAGGACTAAAGGTATGTGTTGTATTATATATAAATTATTAATTACTTTATTTACGGTGTGATTTTGTAAAATAAAACGTTTCTAAAAGTTTGAAATTTGCGGAAAAAATCTGAATATCAAACAATTTCGCTATATTTTAGAAACATAAAAAATAGAAACATAAAAAGTATGCTTTTATTTGCCTAGAAATTAGTTGAAGAATGAAAGAATGAAAATTTCTTTACGGTAACGTTACAGAGAGTCAAACGAAATGTTTTTTAAAAAGTTTAAGCATATAAGGGGGGAAAATATGAAATAAGCAAGGACATTGAAAAATGGCTCGTTTCTTTAAAACATCACTGTCACATGTGGGCAGAAAAATTTAGTTACTTTAAGCTTTAAATTAATATTATGAGTAAATCAATGTAAAAATAATAATTTTTACATTGATCCAATTAAAACTTTTTCAAACATTGCTCAGGATTTGTTTACTCTATTTATAAAAGATTAGATTAGAAAAGGGCAGGTGAAAAACTGAAACTTTATCATTCACAGTGAAATATCTCCAAACATTATCATTTTATATTGGTTTAGTTTGTAATAAATCTACCCAATAAGTTATTTCCGAGCTTTACAATTGAATGTCGCTTTATTTAATTATTAATATACAAATGATTTTATACAAATCAAATCAAATGCTCAAAATACGTTGGTGATAAGAACAGAAAACTTTTGTTTCTTCGATGACTTTTGTTCAATGATGTTTTGTTTCTTGGAGAACTCCCTAAAAAAATTACGATATCATTTCTAGTTAAATTTGTAATATATAATACATATATAAAATCTTTGTTGTTTATTAATCGAGATTAGGTCTTCTTAAAAACGTTTTTTTTTTTGATGAATCGATGCATATTTCGAATTTTTTTATATTGAAAAACGATTAAAAAATAAATTAGCAATAATTAAATCACATCATCATTACAATTTAAAAGCTTTAAGGAGCAGAGGAGGAGGAAGTAAAAAAAACGCGATAATGAAAAACACACAGACATACGTACAAACCAGCCACGAAAATCAAACACCAACAACAATTTTAAGCAAAAAAAAAGTGAATTTTTTTTATGTTTTACAAGAGTGTGTGTGTGTGAAATGGTGGTTAGAAATTTATATGATTTCAAATGCTTAATTGAAAATCAAAGAAGTAATGAACCTAAACTAAAACAAACAAGAAAAAATATGACGTCAACCCAATGTTTATTTTCAAAAATAACAACAAAAAATCTAAAGAAATTTTCTTTGTCTTTTTTTAAGGAAATTATTTTTTATTGTAAAAAATTACCATCTCCATTCCTGAGTCTTTTTTATAAATATTGTAAAAATGCCTTCGAAAACTAATAGCAATAGAGGAGCCGTCAAGGACCAATATATAATATCGTCCTTATTATCTACCACTTGATATATCGCCACAATACTGTGGGCTCCAAATATTATACGCGTTAATGTCGCTTTAATTGTCGAAATAATTTTCGCCATTTTTTTCTTAAATCACATTTCACTTTTTATTTTATTATTATTATTTTTTGTCAATTAAAATATAAAATATTTTATAATCATGATAAAAATATTTATTTAGAATCACTTTTCTCTGACTTAAACATTCTTTTATTTCAAAAATGAACTTTACCAGAGGACTTTCAAGCCGCAACTAATGCAAGGACTAAACGCCAATTAGTTTTTTGCACGGGATCTATCTTGGAAAGTTCATTATTAAAAGAAATTGAGACTCTGGTGCTGTAGAAGTATTACATCATTTATTCGAGTAATAAAGTATTCGAATAAAGTATAGAAATTCTTTGAAAAAAGAAGAAATTCGTGTACCAGTTCATTGTTTTCTTAGCTGCTGAAAGAATTTCACTAGAATGTTAAAGAATGCAATTTAATTTTATAGAATTTCTTTCAAACAACTTTAATTTTCCGAAAAAGTTATAAGCTTTAAGGAAATTTTCTTACACCGAAAAATAATTAAAAATAGGAAATTAATTTTACGAAATTTAAGAAATTTTAATAAATTTCTTAGTAAGAGATGGAACAACAAATTGAAAAAAAACTTCAAGAAAATGCTCCTCTAAAATTCGTTTTAGTAAAATTAAGCAAAATTTCTCAGATTTTTTTAATAGTATTAGAAAAAAAAGGATAGAAAATGTGTACTGAAAATGGATTTAGCACCACAATATGATTCAACGACTTTCATTGCTGTACCTTAACATGAATTTTAATAATTCAAGCAATATGTACCACTTTCGCAATTTCTAGAAACTCAACTCAAATACTCATTGATTTAATATCCGATTACTGACATACACTAATAGATGGCATATCATACAGGTAGGGCATTAAATAGCTAAATAATCATTAAGAAAATCACACAAAGTTCCAACGTAATTTAGTTTATTTTAAACGGTTTTGTGTTTGTTTTTTACTTTCACTTGTGAAAATCATAAACTTGCTGATTGACTGTGTGTAATAACGTACTGACTGAACAAGGAAGGTTCATCATGTGGATAGTCTTACATGCAGTTCAAATATATCCCTCTCATATGAAGACAGTCATCGCTGGTATGAGTGCAAACTGAAAATTGTTTTTTGCAGTTTGAAATAGTAGGGACGATAGAAAAGAATTTCAATTATCCTGCATCTAATGGTGTTTTCTTTTTTTCCTTTTTGAAAAAGGATAATATTTTGTTGATCACTTTATAAAAGATTTTTTTCATCGCTCTTATATAAAAAATATAGCTCCCTTATTTTGTGCTTATTGAAGAGCATTTAATTTTTTTAAAGAAATGGTCCTTGAAAAACATTTTTTCTTAGGAATAATAAGATTCAACAAAATCTCAGGATACGTTAAATACACACTGATGCAGATCAACTCTTAAATGCCACGCATCCTGCGTACCTTTTTGGTCACAACTTGCTTAGTTTTCAAGATATCGACTTGGTTTTTTTTGCGTTGGATAGATAAACGTATTGGCTTTAATTTGAATTTTTTTTTGCGGGTAGTTCGAAAAAAATTTTTTTCCTCAAAAATTATGATGACCTAACCCCTTTGCTTTTTTGAAAAAATTAGAAAAAAATTATTTTCTTATTTTCGCCAAAAAATTTTTTGGAATGAAAGCCAATACGTTTATCTATCCAACGCAAAAGAAACCAAGTCGATATCTTGAAAACTAAGCAAGTTGTGACCAAAAAGGTAACCAGTTCTACTACTGCCTCTTCCCGGCCACTTTTTAGTATAACTGGTTACCATTTTGTTCATAAATTGCTTAATTTTCAAGATATCGACTTGATTTCTTTTGCGTTGGATAGATAAAGTCAGATTATGACGAACTATTATGAAATTAGAACACAAATATGTATTATTATTTAACTATACGGCATACTTCGAATCCGTGTGCAAATGCCTGTTGCCTCTAACTGCGAGTGAGCTTTTCTGTCATTTCCAACTGATAAAAATAAGAAGTTAATAACACATTCGAAGGTTTATTAAAAAAAAAAACAAATAAAAATAATAATAATAAACAAATTAAACTGTTTTCAATTCAAATGAGAATTACATAAATCACTTTCTGTATAAAGAAATGAGAATAATTCACAACAGTGTATGTTCATGTAGAAGGGACAGTAGGATTTAAAAAAGAAATTTTAAGATGAATCACATACATACTTCATTTTAGCAACATTTCCTTATGTTGAAAAGAAAAACTTCCAAATAATATAGTTATGTTAATTTCAATTTCTGTAGATTTTAAAAAATGGCTGTGAATGACCTTATTAAGAGCCTCTTCCTTATGAAGAGGAATATTTATTTTACAACGTCATTATAACGTCATTTTGAATATTTGACAATGCATCTACAGTAGAGTAATTTTTTCTAATTTTAATTTTACAAGGATATTTTTTCAAGCATTTTCCTAAATTTGACAACAAACAGATGGGTCTCAAATTTTTAAGATCACAAGAAATTGTTTTGAACAAGAATTCATATGACGTAAAGATTTTTCTCATTCAGTGATTTGGAATGATAATATCAATTTAATTTTAATTCTGTAAGAGCTGTAATATTTAAATAATTTCGTAATCTCATCTCTACATAAACTTCCATGAGACTTTTAGACCGGAAACAACTTTGCATTTCCGTTAAACTAAAAAGGCAAAAGTTTACGAAACTTGTGTGTATTTTGTTACAGTGCTGCCAGCTTCTGTGTAATTATCCGAAAATTGGGCGCACAAATTATTAATAATTTTTTAACAGAACAATTTCAATTTATAGTCACTTATTATGTCGCTTTTGCTAATAATTAAAAAGGAACAACATAAAGCATAATATTTCATACATTTCTGGTAGTAGGGAAAATACTTCAATCTGAAATACATAACACTGAATTCTCAGGTCAATTGGAAGAGTTTTCCTTTCTAATATTGTTTATTACTCTAAACATGAAGTATCCGTTTGACAGTATTTTGATTTTAATTGTTTTTAAAAGTTTTTGCATTTCCAAAAGTTGTAACTGCAGCTTGTACGTGTAATATCATCACAGGGTTACACGTTCTTTATTTTAGCGCTCAATTACACATGCAATGTTTTTGAAACACATGTTGATGGAGAAGAAGAAACCAAAACAAAAATTGAGAAAACAAACAGGGTGGCTCGTATATAAGCATAAATTTGTGATCTCAGTTTGAACTGTGTATATTTTGTTAAAAACAATATATATCGTATTTCAGCAAATCATTTCATACTTGATTTTAAGATATAGTTTCCATTTTCTGCTTTGCAAATGTTTACGAATAATTTATCATTTAGTAAATTTTTAGACAACTCTGTGTGACTGCGAAAAACATGTTTATGTGGTAGAAAAGCATGTTGAAAATAAAACGTCAAAATTGCGACATTCTGTAAGAATATTAAATGTAAAGCAAAACTCAAACTGAACATCAGAAATCGTAGAAGGAACCATTTTTTGTCATATTACTATTGGAATTTTAACAGAATTTTTTACCAAGTGAAACAGTGATTTAAAGTGTTTAATAAATTACAATCATAGTAGAATCTTACAAAAGGGTTAATACTCACTAGGGCAAGAAATTTAAGTGTTTCGTACTTAAACAATCTTGTCTTGCAAACTCCCACAACACATAATAAGCGGTGGAGAGACAGACAGACGGAGAGCCATAAAATCACATTCACATAGAACAGGAGCAGAGAAACTAACAAATTCTAAAACATTAAAGAACTAAAACTAGAGGAGTCCAACTAGTTTCTAATTTGTACAAAATCCAAAGCAACCAAATAAAAGGATTTCATAAACAGATTTAAGTAGAAAACCAAAATTTTTTTTATTATTTATTTTTGCGGCAATTAAAAACAACTTGTTAATAATAATGGAGAAACAACCAGCAAAACAGTATGAAACGTAAGTGGATCAATGTATAATTAGACGAACTGTGGCTTCAGGCTGGCACTTAGTTTATGTTGTTGTTCTTGTTTGGGTTGTTGGACCAACCAGTGGGTCTGCTACAACACAAACCAGAAATTATCATTTTGTGCATTTATATTTCATTTTTTTGTTCGTTCGTTGCATCTAATAATAATATTATGTTATTATGTTAGGTTATGTTAAATGCTGTGTTTTGATACCAATGAATTTGGGTCTACGTTGACTGAGGAGAAAACACATACATACATACATACAAACATGCATAACATGCTAACAGATCTACACATTGTTATTTTAAGAGCCTGAAAAAAATAACATAAAATTTGCATATTTTTTGTTAATAAAGTGAATAAAAGAAATTTTACTAAAAATATCCAAATTTCACCAGTGTAAACTGAATTAAAATAAAAATCGCATTTATTTATAAAATTAAAATAATAATTTGTAAAAAAGTGTCAGAAGTAAGAAGAAAAATAGCGATAAAAGATAACTATTCCATTGGAATATTCTTAACAATTCAATTTATATTTTTTCAGTTCGACTTCATCAGCTAAACCATCGCAACAATCACATAAAATAATGCAAGCAAAAAGAGAAACACCACCGAGAACCGAAATGATGTATGATCCTCCAAGTATGGAAGCAAAAGTGCCCAGGCCTAGGTAAGTTAAACTATACAGAAATTCTTACAATAGTGCATAGGAAATAACTCTTGTACCATTGAATATGTCAAGAAGTTACACTAACGTTAACGATCGTTTTTTGATCATTGACGTATACATTTTTGAAGCAATCTCGAGGTAATGCCTTGCGAGGTGTAATGTGAAAGGCATAAGAAATAAATGTAAAAAATACATTTTTAAATGTAGTGCATACCATTTTAGGTTTCAAAACGTTTCGTTGTGCATTGGAGACGTTATCATTTATGTTTAAATTATGAGACAACCACAACAAATTAGTCTCATTCCCTTATGTTGAATAAGATAAATTTAAAAGATTGCTCAATTTGATAGCTTTTATCGGAATCTTTCGCAGAAATGTGAAATGTCATTCTTATCATAAATTGGATTTAGAATAGTATCGCCAAAAGCGTAATTCTCTCTGGTACCGCTTGTTTGGACTATAGATATTTCAGGCTCTTGGGGCTGATTTATACGCAACTAATCACATGGTTAATTTTTCTTCTCAAACAAGCAATTTACTCCTGTGTAATCGCGATTTCGTCAAACTGAATAAAAAATAAATCACTACCATACAACCTCGTGTTCAGATAAAGAAGAAGAAACAATAAAAAATCCGATATGGTTAATATAATGAAAACTATTAATATAATTGATTATTTCTTTTAATTTTTTGCAAATGGATGCCAATTAATGATGTCACTCATTTAAGCTTTTGCTTTTTCTGGAAAATTTTTGTCTTCTTTCTGGTTGTTCGCCTAAAGTTATGGTCTCTAGTTCACGAAAATATATGAATTTAACGTAAATACGATCCAAATTCGTAGAAAAATTTATTTCTATAAAATTACTTATTATACATTATACATTATACATTCATTATACATTACACATGCATTATACATTCATTATTAACCAACTGTTTCTTGTTACAGTTATTATAATTCGTCTAAACCATCGTGGCCAGAACTTGTGGAAAGCGATGATAGTGACATGGAAACCGACATTGATGTTGAGAAGCTACCACCTCTTGAGGTAGGCCCCCACGAGAACCGTCTACAGCACTCATATTGGTTGTGGTTCTCGCGTAAGGGTGCACATCGCGCAATGGATTACAGCAAATCGTTGCGTGTGGTGGGACGTTGTGCAAGTGTGCAACAGTGGTGGTCACTGTACTCGCATCTCAAACGCCCCACAGCCTTATCAGTGTACCTGGAATTGAGTTTATTCAAACAGGGCATTAAACCGATGTGGGAGGATCCATCCAATTCGAAGGGTGGTCAATGGTTAATACGTTTGCGTAAAAATCAGATTGACCGTGCGTGGGAAAATGTTTGTATGGCCATGTTGGGTGAACAGTTTTTGGTTGGAGATGAAATATGCGGCGTAGTGTTAACGACAAAGATTCAGGTGAGTCCATTTTATTCTATTCTTACATAAAAGATAGATATTGAATATTCTTGAAGAGAAAGTGAAATAAGGATACTATCGCGAAATAAAATGAAAGTGTTTTAGAGAATAACATCTAAAAATTAAAGCAAAATTACATTAACACGAAGAAATGTGAATAAGGTGCTTTGCAATAATAAATAAAATAAATAAGTAACTTAATTTTTTTCAATAATAAATAAAAAATACGCATATTTATATTAAAATACAAAAGTGAAGAATTTTAAATATTTTTGAATGACAAAATATAGAAAAATACAAAGATCAAATTATAATTGTATTAAGATCTTACATTGATAGTTTTGAATACTTAATGCTATTTGACTGGCAATACTAAAAATATTAATACATATATAAATACATATTTTTTTAAACTGTTTTCATTATAAATTTATAAAATGTACAAGTGCAAGGTCTAATAAATTTGATTTAATATCGAAAATAAATTAAATTCATAAGACTAGAGCATGGACATTTTATCAATTAAAGACTCTTAACATCAAAAAAGTTCTGGAATATACTTTAATAATATTTAAATATAAATTTATACAAATAAATGTATTAAAGATGACATCTTAAGTCATCTATTGCTTCGCATCGATATACATCAGATATATTGTATACAGCACATTGTTATTACTTATATCAATTTTAGCATTTATCAGGATGAATCTACTGCTCGTAGTAATATAGTTAGTGATTTGTAGATTTTTTTTTGTGAGTTTAACGCAATGAACCTTACACATACTTAGCGTGCATTTTTGTAGCTGGAGTGTTTTCTTTTGGGGAGTCTATAAACCCTGTGGGGTGGAGGCTACAATCCTTTAATAAATTATGTCGTTAACTGGGAATTCTTTAAGAAGGAACAAAATATGTGTTACATATGCACATATGTATGTATCATCCCGAAAGCGGGATGATTTTTTAAGTTTCGCAATAACAACCACGGTTGTTATTAAGAAATATAGGAGCTAAAGAGTTTTACGTTGCGATAATAATTTCGAATTGTTTGCCCGTTTACCAATGTCCAAAGTTTTTTGTGTTTTTGTATAATTACATTTAAAAATATTTGTTGCGTAATTGTTCGAAACACATAACTCTTTCGATAATCGGTAAACAGGTTGTGAATTAGAATTATTATGATTATTATAATTTTGTTTAATAAATTGAACAACAAAGTGTTGCACTTTTTGCTGCTGTCCTAATATTGTTCCAATTTTACATTATAAACATAAATACTGGTACTTTAGTGGTTAACATTATAAATCGGGGTTGTTTCATTCTTTTGACGTCTAATGAAATGTCAATGATGAGTGGTGGATGTAAATAAAACCCAAAGAAGAACGTGTAAAAAGTAGGAAAATTAATCCCGAAACGATTTTTGAGATTTTTAAAAACAAATTTTTATTGAATTTTAATTCAATAAATGTATGTATTGAGTTTATAGGTATTGAGTTTATAGGTATACTTATACATTAAAAAAATTATAAATTATATTCGTAGTATATCTATAATGCCGAAAATTTGACGACATTCCGTTTTTAAAAATTTAAAATCCCCATTTGTGTAACAACATCTTTTCAACTGGCATTACAAATGAACATAATTCCAACTGCACAACTCTGTTTTTAGATTCATTGACGTGCTGTTGTTTTTGTAGGGTCATACGAGTGGGGAATAGTCTGACATAAACGACAAAAACCATAAAAACAACAAAAACTTGATAAGTGCTTTTTGACGTAATGGTTGGCAAGTGTTGAGTGATAAAGATTAAAAAATAAGCAAAAAGTGATACAAAAACTAAATATAAAATAAATGAAAAATTGCACACACAGCTTTTATAATACTATAAAACTTGTACCATAAAGAGTGAATGTATATGAAAATAATAAAGATTTTTTTCACAGAAAAAAACCTGAAATTAAAAGTGGCAATAGAAGGAAAAATGCCAAAGAACTAATTCCGGATAACATAAGGAAAAACAAACACTCCCTCGCGTTTTAAGAGAAAGTGTCTATAAAATTTTGTGAATCAGATAAACTCTTGAAATTTTAAAAGTACATGCTCATTATTATAGAAGTCCGAAAAAATTTTACTCTTCTGCTACCTAAATTTGCAACTGTAGATAATGTTGGGCAAAATGAAAATTTAGCGTTTAGTATATGAATCCTGTTTCGACTTTAATAATACAAGTTTATTAATTTCAATAATTCCGTGTTTTCCTTAATTTTCTATGAGCTTGAGTTGTTTCAACATATTGAGTAGTTATATACATCCCAGATTTAAGAAAATAACATCTCATATAGAAATTATACGAAAATTTCAATACAGATTTTCGTTAAATATATATTTCAGTTAATTAACACTATTTATTTTCGACCTTTTTTTAATATATGTATATGATTTTTATATAAATGAGCTTTAGGTCTTTTTTACAAAAATTATTTTTATTATGATTCAATATTTCGACGCCTCTTTGGGCGTCTTCTTCATAATAAAAATAATTTTTGTAAAAAAGACCTAAAGCTCATTTATATAAAAATCATATACATATATATTTCAGTAATAACTTAAATTTTTATCATAGTGAAAAAGCACTCCATTAACAACACGGTTTTGTATTATGGGGATAAGTGAGAGAATATTTTTTACATGCTTACTGTAATTTCTCTTCTAGCAAGTTATTTCATGAACAGAGCTCCCCAGTTCAGTCGAGAGTAAGCCTTTACAACGAAAGCAACGTTGCTAAAAATAGTAAAATATCAATGTGTAATAATTATTAAATGAAAATTTTTTAATGCAAACGGGTATAGTAAAAGAGAACAAAAGTTGATTAATACCGTAGAATTAAAGCAGAAAATCTTAGCTCGTTACTTTCAATCGTAATGGAATAATGCAAATTTAAAATCAATTGAAAATATTAATATAAAACACCCACCGTTGTGTCTACTTCACAGAAATATAAAGTGAAACATACGCGCGTATAACCGAATATTAAAATACCCTCCCTTTTTCTTCATTAAAAATTAACAAAAAAAAAATTATATATAGTTTAATAAAACGTCGGCCTAAAAAATAAAGAAAACTTACGTTTTTTGCTATAACATTAATGAAGGAAGCCTTTGCGCAGCAAATCGATTTTTTACATTGATTAAAAGGCACACATACCACCAGAAAGTTTCAACTTTGTGTATAACACACACAAGTGAAGAAAAGGAAACGTGTTTATTTGTTGATTTATTTCTAAATTAAATGTAGTAGTTATTTGAAATATCCTGTATCAAAAAAATTAAAATATATAGTGTTAAAAGTTGCTACTCCGCTGTCTTAAGAATTATTAAAGTAAAATTCAAATACTAAAACAATACAACTCTGGGTGTTTGTTTAATATAGAAAAGAATAAAAAAAGGCCCCTACACATACAAAGAAGATTTACAAAATAATTTATAAAACAATTGGATTATAGACGGGTCGTTTGAAAAACGTGTTATTTTTTACTGTTATCGGTCAAGGCTATTCGTAAATTAATATATTATTTTTTTAAGGAAAAAAAATTAAAATCTAAACCGAATTAAATTAATAAATTACAAAAAAAAACTTGGTGATAATTCCAATCTCTTAATAATCAGTTGATTGAGTGAAAAAATTTAATAACCAAACTAAGAGAAAGAAAGAAAGAAAGAGAGAGAGAGCGTGACCAAGAGAATTCTGCTTCAAAAGTGCTTAAGAATACAATATAAAGCATAACAAATAAAAAATACCCCAAAAAAATAATGCAAAACTAAAATACATATATTTAATTATATTTTAGCAAATAAAAAATATATTAGCAAAGGCTACGTAATAAATAAAAATAAAATAAGGTTTAAGAAGAAGGAAAATCATGTCTCTTAATGACATAAAAGATTAATTTATATTGTGAAAAAAGTGAGTCACGTTTTTTAGTATATTTTGTGATTTCCTTGAACCAGAAGTGCAAGCAACAAAAATATACTGGTACTTACTCTCTATACTCGTTTCCCCGGCTGTGTTCCAGTAAAAGCAACACCATAACTACCACTTGCTAAATCCCCTCCAACCTTTTGAATCAAATCTTCATCATCAAATGCGGAAAATTCAACATATACATACACACATCATATAACAAATTTTAAATAAGGTTAATATGAAGTGCTTTTATTATTAAATGTGGAGGTGGAAAAAATAAAAATTAACTTAACAAATAGAAATATCAGTTATCACGAAAACTATAAGCTATTGTATTAAATATTTAAAATTAAAAGAAAAACACTCCAACGACAAGGACACTTATACAAAGCGCTTGTCTCGACTACGGCTTCGACGACTTTTAACGCCACCTAGCACAACGCCTTAAAGCCGGCATCATGACAAAAGACAGATTAGCCGCTTTACACGCAGCCCAATCGGACGATGAAGAGGCCGAAGAAGTGGCTGTTAATGTAGACACCACCCATGATTCGTATATGGATGACTTCTTTGCCCAAGTGGAAGAAATTCGGGGCATGATCGATAAGGTGCAGGAAAATGTCGAAGAGGTTAAGAAAAAACATTCGGCCATCCTCTCCGCACCCCAGTCGGACGAGAAAACCAAGCAGGAGCTCGAAGACCTAATGGCCGACATCAAAAAGAATGCCAATCGCGTTAGGGGCAAACTAAAAGGCATCGAACAGAATATCGAGCAGGAAGAACAACAAAATAAATCATCGGCCGATTTGCGTATACGCAAAACTCAACACTCGACACTGTCACGTAAATTTGTTGAGGTAATGACCGAATACAATCGTACACAAACCGATTATCGTGAACGCTGCAAGGGTAGAATACAACGTCAATTGGAGATCACTGGCCGTGCAACCACAAATGAGGAATTGGAGGACATGTTGGAGCAGGGCAATCCAGCCGTATTTACGCAGGGAATTATTATGGAAACGCAACAGGCAAAGCAAACGTTGGCTGATATTGAGGCTCGTCACGCTGATATTATGAAATTGGAGACATCGATTAAGGAATTGCATGACATGTTTATGGATATGGCTATGTTGGTGGAATCCCAAGGTGAAATGATCGATCGCATTGAGTATCATGTGGAGCACGCTATGGACTATGTGCAGACTGCAACTCAGGATACAAAGAAAGCTCTAAAATATCAGAGTAAAGCCCGGCGAAAGAAGATTATGATTTTGATATGCTTGACTGTGTTGGGTATCATAGCTGCTTCATATGTTAGCAGTTATTTCATGTAAATGCCATGTTCTTTTTGTTTCTTTGACTATTTCATTAGTTTCTTTTTAGTTGATAATTTTATTTGTATTATTTCTTATTTATAGTTTCATATTTAGTTTAGCTAAGTAATTATCGTTATTTATATATATTTTTTTATATAAAAAAACTAAAACTTAATTAGATTCTCCTTAAAAGTCATAAAAACAATTTAATATTAATAGAGAAAGCAAAACAAATGATTTTGTTTAAACAAAATAAAGAAATTATTCTTAAATACTATATAATATACCTTATATAAATATTTAACTTAAAATAAAATATAATAATCATACTTCTTTAAAAAAGCAAAAAAAAAAAAAAAATACAAAAAAATGTAGAGCAATTTCTTAAAACACAAAAAATCTCTTTATATATTTAAATTATTTAAATTTAAAAAATAGAAAAGGAAAAATATTAGCTACAATATAAAAAAAACTAACAAACATAAAAACGTTATTCGAAATTAAAAAAAAATCAAAGTAATATTCCGCAGTTGAAAGTTTAGTTTGTTAACCAAAAAGATATGTTATGGAATTCTTAAAACAAAACCAAAATCGATTTCTTGCAAATAATAATTATTGCTAGAAACATACAAAGAGAAATAATAACCTGCCATAAAAGGCCTTAAAATTAAAACTTTCGACAACTTCTTTATATGAACTTGTTGTTTCTTGAGCAAATTTCCAATATTTAAGGCCTTATTCTTGTGTAGTTTTTGTTTCACACTAAATTGATAGAATTTAGATGCGTACGAAAAACTTGAGACCTTGACATCCTTCTTTTTTTTAAACATGAATGTTTATTCTTTCATTAAAAGAAACAGCAAACAATTTTTATAATTTCTGTTATTTGTTTTTTTTTTCGAATGTTTTCATAATATTAATATTTGTTTTTTTTTTTACTCCTCTTAAATTATAAATGTTTAGTTTTCATTTCTATTCAAATTAAAAATCAAACTTTCCTATTTATTGTTATAAAATAAAGTAAAATTAAAGAAAAAAAAAACTAAAGAAACTTAAATGCAATTTCAAAAAAACTTTTGAATCTTATGCCTTAAAATCTCATATTTCGTTTGTCATTGCTCCTTTTTGTTATAAAACAGTATGTCAATTATTCAATTGTTTAATGTCTTTAAACGGTCTTCTAATATGATCAATCGCGGGCTTTATATGATAATTATAGTTCGTAAGTTAATTTATTTTTAGCTTTTTGTTCACTTCGTCTATGAAAATATTAGAACTATTTCCTTGGCAATAGAATAAATTCGTCGTTACATGTTTATAAAAAATCCTTGAAATTATAATTTTTTATGGCTTTTACAAAGATTTCCTTTTGGGAAAATTATTCAAGTGGAAGTTTTCTTTCAAGATTAATTTTGTTTTATGGTCTATTGCTGCAAACATATTTTGAATGTGTTCGTATTAATGATGTGTTTTAGATATGTAGCCAAATATTTTAAGCAAATTTAATTAGTATAAAATTTCAATTAATTTGAAGCACCCATAATTGAAAATAGATGAGTTGCATCCAACCACATACGAATTTCTTTTGAAATGCTAATTAAAGTAGATGTTTAGGTTGGTTAAGATCTTAAGTTATGATAGCCGAATCAATTGGTTCCAGTTTGTTATCACTGTGCTGACTGAGTTACGGATATAAATTAGAATAATTATTCCACAATCCATCAATAGTTTTAAACATTTAATAATGCGCATTCGTTGCATCAGCTCTGTTTTGTAAACCAAGCTTTGCGGTTTTTGTTCATCAAATGCTTTAATGGTTGCTTTTAGAATGTCTGATATTTGTAGAATTGCTGGCTGTTGCTTATTCCAAAGTACTTCGGACCAAAATAAGCGCAATTGTGCTCTTTCCAAAAGGTTCTATGAGATTGATGGTAGTTTTCAAAGAGGATTTTAATTTTTTTTGACATACTGTTTTAAAATTCACAAAACCCAAATTGTTTTCGAATTGAATATCAAAGCTCTTCGAAGCCTGGCATAGGCCTGCACAAGCTTCATATTTCACAGAAGTTTGCCAAAATTTTTAAATATTTGCTTATTATTTTAGTAAAAACTGAAAATAACTTAAAATGGTTTGGGTGTTTTTTGAATTTATTTATTTATTATCATTCTATGTCTTCAAAATAAGAAAAGTTTTTAAGAGCGCATTTACTTTTGTATTATAGTCAATTAATTAATTAAAGAAAACAAATACATATGAACAATAAGTTTTTATTTAAATTTTCTTTAAATCTAACGTAAATATTATTAAAAATAAAATACACTTTGCAATTTAGACAACTAAATATTTAATATTTATTGAAAAAGAATGAAAAACTAAATTAAATCACAAACAAAATTATTTAGTATGTATATTAATATTTATGAAAACCAAAAGCAAGTAAACACAAAATACAACAACTATCTACTTAAAAATGAAAAGAAAAACAACCAACAAACCAACAACTTAAAATAATCCCCCTTATTATGGTTGTCGACGTCGACGTCACACCAAGTCGACATCAATATATTGGCAACTGTGGGATCGTTATCGAGAACTATTAAATATTATTGATAGGATATTACTACTACTATGGCTTATAAAATTACAATTGGCCATCAATATTAGTTAATTATTGCCTACATGGAGTTCAGGAACTGCTGTCTTTTTACTGTCGACTTGATGTGACGTCGACGTCGACAATCATAATAAGGGGGAATATATAAATTTAAATAAAATCGTACACTTATAAAACATACAATCAAAATATATATTTTTTTAATTCAATTTCTCTATACTTTTTTTTAAACTATAGTGAATTGTTCAGTCTTGTTTTTTTATTTGTATTTCAGTTCTATTATATATGTATGTATTTATTTAAAAAAACACTGTGCTAATTTTTATATAAAATAATTTTTTGTATGAAAAATATTTTTCACAGTTGGAGACATTTTTAAGGACATTTTTGCTAAACTATTTTTGTAAATGCTTTTGAAAACTTATAAAACTAGAGTGTAAAATTTACATTATTGCAAAAAGAGTAATTATTACAAATATTTTCATATACTATTTTTTATGTAAAATAATCCTTTTCAAATACTCTTTTGACGGGTTATTAATTTCAATAGGTATTTTTATTGACTATTAATTTCCACATATTTCTAATAAAAAGAAAAAAATTCGAAGATAATACTTAGTTTATGAGTATTGAACATTTTTTTTAAATATTCTTTTCGAATAGTGTTCTTTTCTTTAAACGTAAAAAGTATATGTGAAATATTAATTCATAGTATTTCGAACAGGAATATTTTTAAATCAATTTTTTAGTCATTAAACAGGAAATTTTTAAAAAGAAATTCTAAACGTATTATTTTTAGTAGTCGAGGTCTTTTTAAATGCTTTCATAAAAAGCGAATTTCTGAAAGGTAGATATTTCATATATTAAGAAACTAACTAAACGATATTTTGAGGTATATTTCTCTGTTTTCAAAGATGATTTTGCAAGAGGCTTTAAGAAATTGTGAAAATGAAAATTTTCAAAAATTCTTTTCAAAACGAAACATTTTAAAGTATTTTTTTTTTCAAAGATATATTTAGGGCATTTTCTTACTGTATTCAGGTTGTGCTGTTTTTTTAAGTTGTTAATTATTTAAATCTGCCTTTGAAATGATGATTTGTTTAAATGTAATTTCCTAGAGTATACTTTTCTAAATGGGAATTTTTTAAATTTTGCTTTCTGTTTTATGGCGTTTGTTAACAATGTCTTTAAATAATCTTTATAAAGAGTAAATTATGTATATGTATGTACATACTTCAAGAAATAGTTTTAAATACTCTAAAAAAAAGTACTTTTTCGAATGCCAATTTTCCCAGAGATATTTTTAATTGCATTTTTCTTGAATTTTTTTTGAGTACCATTAAAAGCATTTTGTAAAAATTTGCTTAAAAAATACTCTTCTCTTTTTGCTGAATATATTTTTTGAAAATTAAATTCTTTCCCAACAAAATCGTTTTCTGTTACTGATTGTTTAAATTTGTTTTTTCCAAGGGATTCACTTGTTTTTAACTTTTCAGAATATGCTTTACCTAAAAAGCATGTTTATTAAGAATTTCTTCAAGACTACCCTAAACTTTTTTGCCTCTTTTTCCAATAGGTACTTCATTAATTGCTTGCTTATTAGCTTTTCTTTTTTCCCCGACAGACAAAATAGTTGTTTTGTATATAATTTAAAATTTAAAATATATTTTTCAAAATATTCTTATTCCTAAAGGTATTTTTTTACAAAAGCTAAATTTTGTTAAAGGATACACTTTTCAAAGTACTTATTTGAATATTATTAAAGCATATTTCTTAATATAAGAAGACATTTATAGCAAATGTTTTGCTTATAAAAGGTTAAAGGGATTTATTTAAAAGATATACTTTTAACTTTTAAAAAGTATTCTTATTTTTAAGGTACTGCAGTATATTTTTTAAAAGGCACTGTATCGAAGAAGTGTATTTTACTTACTTACTTCCTCACTTACTTTGTATAAAAACAATTATTTCAAGATATTTTTTAAAAGTTATTTTTCTAAATGACAGTTTATTAAAGAAATCAACACTTTGAAGGTGGACACTTTCAATAATCCTTAAAAGTATTGTTTTAAAAAAATCAGTTCCTTTTATTTGTTGACTTAATACTCAAATTATTTTAAAGTTTGTCACAAATTTCCAACAAGAGGCCAGTGTTGCAATGTTTATTGATAAAAATTAAGTTGCATTAAAGGCAAAAGTTTGCAAAAAAAAAATTTTCAAATAATCATAAGAATGAAATTATTGTATGTATGTATCTGAAATGGTTTCCTTACTTATGTCACTTACTGTCCTTTTTCTTAAGTATATTTTTTTAAACACAGTCTTTTTCCATTATATTAAGTTAGTTAATTGTGCATGATTAGATTGTGTGTTAAATTGTAGTCATTAGATTCATTAATACACAAAAATACTTATTACAAATCATATAAAACATTAAGTCGATAAAATGCAACAAACAAACTCCAAAGCTTCCTTTTGACAAGCATTAATCAATTTTGGTAATATGAAAAAAATTGGTAAAATAAAAAAAAATTAATTTTAATTAAAATGAAGATTATTGTAAACTAGTTGTAGTAGTTAATTTGAAATTGAAGGAATTAGATTTTTCATTTTAATTTTGGTTTTTTATTTATTTTATTTGTATTCTTTTTTATGAAGAAAATTATACTCAAAATTTAATAGACAACAAAATTGGAAAAAGGTTAAAAAAATTTAATAAAAATTAAAGGAAAAAAAATATATAAAATATACTTTAATTCTTGATATTTCAATAAAGTTTTAAAACTGATGGTTTTTTATTGTTAAAATAAAACATAAAAATTGGTTTCTTTCTTTGATTTCCTTGCGGGAGTGAGCAAAACAGAAAACATTCGCATCATTTTGAACTCATTGATTCATTCAAATCAGCATCATGCAGGTAAAAACCACGATATTTTATCAACACATTAGCGATTTTTTATTTCGCTTATATCAATCAATTTATGATAAAATGCACAAAATTCGTTTATAATGTTAATTTTTTAAGTTTATAAAAGTTTTTTTTCTTTCTGAAGTTCCATTGAAGTTTAGTTGATTAATTTTGTTATGTTTTACCCGTATTCTGGACTACAAGTTGTTTCGATTTTCTAAATCAATTTATAATGAAATAATTTACTTCAAAATCCGAAGATTATATTGACCCTCATTTCGACTTCGAAAATTTCGTACTAGTTTAAAGATCAAATTGCTCTTTAGTCTAAGACTAAATTGTCGAAATCAAAATAGGACGACACTTGTAATATTATTTCACTGAAAATGTTGTTCATAAGCAGGACGGGCACAGACCATGGCGGCCCAGCTAGACAATGGTCCTAATGCCAGCAGAATTCAGTGCATCTACCTACCATCGCTTTTGCATGTCAATTTGCAAACAATTGGCAATTCTTGTACAAACCATTAGGAAACAGCTGTATTGTCCAATATCCATCACAGAAGGTGGATCAGTTGGAGAGCTGGCGCGTCGAATTTATTATTAGTCCGAACATTATTCGACACATAAACATAAATTTCTTCTTGCCCTGATCCTGACTCCAACCATAACCATCGCCCAATTCTTGAGAATGTCTCTTCGCAACGAAGTTCTGGTTGTTACCTGGGTACTTTCGGTTTTTATATTGGGCCAAAAGCGGCACCCATCATCTGGGTAGTTTCTTACTGTACGTTTAAAAAAAAATATATATACATATATATATATATATATATATATATATATATATATATATATATATATATATATATATATATATATATATATATATATATATATATTTGTGTACGTAATATATGTATATCGCTCATTTACTCCAACAACGTCATAACTCAAAAATACCATTGTTTACCTAATAATCCGGAATTAACCGTCATATTGTTTATATCTTGTGGAAAAAATTCATACAAACATTTTGTCAAAGTCATTTCTTGAAAAGAAATTATCATTTTAGTTTTCCATTGAGTTGTGTGTGTAAAACTAGTTTTTTGAGTTATGATGTTCTTTTCGTAAATGGCGTTTACAATAGGTGTTATTGCAGCGATTTTAATTAGTTTGTTGGCAAGGCAGATAAGACATACATACATGTTCTCTCATTTCTCTCTCACTTTGTTCTCTCAAGTGTATATTAATAAATGTCTTTTTAAGGCCATTGCAAGAAAACTTTCATTGTGTAGGCATAAATTCAAGTTAAAAATAAAAATTTCTGCTGGAAAAAACGCGTGTATGTATTTCCGGACAGAGAACTAGAATGTTTCAATTAAAAAAATTACATTGGCAGCACAACAGGCAAAACATTTTCTTTAAATAAGACACTTATTTCTTATATTTCTTCTATCGATCCATATTTCCTGTATTAGTTCAGTTAATTGTCATATCTTGTATTAATTTAATCATTTATTAATAACAAAAATTTTAGTTTTCATTATATTGCACTCATTTCTGCTTTTTTTATAATTCTAAAAGTAAATTCACCTCGTTTTATATTAACAATAAACATCACAAATAATAAAATTAACAATAAATACTTAACTAATGGAAATATAAATACTGCCTACAACTTAACACACAATTTGTTTCTGTACTAATAAAAAAATATAATTAAATTTTTTTAAGAGTATTTTCTATGCTTTAGTATTACATTAGTATTTTATTTAATTAATGAATATTCTTGTATTACTAAATATTTAACTTCTTATTTATTTATGTATATATTAGTTTAATTATTTCTTATTTTATATGTGCACAGTCGAATTCGGATAAACGAACGGAGTTTAAAGGAGAAAAAAAATCAAAATTCTTGACTTCTTTATTGATTGATTACTTTAAAAAAGCCGCTTAAACGAACACCCGTTTAAAAGTTTGTAAATTGCAATATTATATAAAACAAATATCACTTAAAAGAAAAAAATTATTTAACGCTGGAGAAGTACCATTTCTTTTAAACGTTACACGTTATAAATTTTAATTTAAAATCGTTTTAATATTCAATATGTTACATATTTTCTGTTTTCGATTCAAAGTTCGGTTTTTGTAATGCTGAGCTTAAACGAAACGGGTTTCTTTCATACGAAGTCGGCTTAAACGAAAATGTCGCTTAAGCGAAAAAGAAATGCTAACTTTTTCCATTTTCTTATATCCGAATTAGGCTGCATGTATAGCTATTATATATTATTTTATATATCCAACTAAATTGAACATAATTTGAATTCACACTCATTATAAGTTGCAGAAAATACCAACTTTTGACAAAAACACAAAAAGCATTTAAGTGGTTTTGAATGTCATTAGTCTTAAACTGTCGATTAGGAAAAAAAAATCTAATCTCTACCGTTTATTATTTGCTTTTGTGACAGATGTGGATCAAGAACTAAGTTTTAATATTTTTTTTTATCAATGTAAAAAATCTTATATCCACAATTTTTAAAAGCTTTAACAGCTTTCATGTAAAACTCACTTTTCGTTGCCGTACAGTTTCTAAAATAATTTCTACAACAAATTTGAAAATCAAGTATTTAATTTAAAATTTTTCGGAACTGATGTATAAATTTTATTTAAAAATAATTTTTTTTCATAGAACATTTCTCAAAAACTGTTATCAACTTTAATGTTTCTAATTAAACTAGGATATAAATTTTCTATATATCGTTTCATCATTCATTTTGAAAACAAAAACAAAAAAACTTAAATTTATATTTTAAAAAATCTGGTTCGTTTTCGAACTAAATTTTCGTACGCATTTAGTGGGTTAAGGCCTTCAAATTCTGGGAAAGCTTGTCGTATAGTGAGAAATGCTCTCCTGTCCTGAGATAATTTTTCTACAAAATTTGTTGTAGAAACAGAAAAGAATTCCTTATAATCATGAAAAACTCGGGAACAAATTGTGAGAAAAGCGGTGCAAATACATTTTGCTAGAAAAAAAACTATTTCCCTTTAGAAATTTTGGGAAAAAGAGAAGTATTTTGCCTTAAAAATTTTACATTATGCTGAGATTTATTCATTTATTTTTCTTTTTGATAGCAAACTTCTCATAATGAATTAATACTACTTTCTATAGAAACTTCAACGGAAATAAATCGACTATTTTTAGGAACTGATAATTCCTTTCACAAATTGAATATAAATTTCAAAAGAAAATTTCGTTAAAAATTATGATTAATTTAAAATTCTCAGAAACTGACTTTTTTATCGATAAAATAAAATCTTAAGAATTGTAATTAATTTCCGAAATTTAGTTACAACTGCTTACAGAAGTTTACATTTTCTACACTAAGATTAATTTCCTAAATGAGATTAATTTTTTTTTCTATGAGATTAATTTTCGAGAAACAGAGATTAGAATAATTTCGTACAGAAAACGAGATTGAATTTCTATAGTAAATTTCAAAAAGAAGGACCAATTGTCACAGAATGGGAAAATTAAAAAAATGAAAATGATTTTTTAATAATTCCTCAGAAGCCAATTTTATGTTTAAGTTTGCAGCAATTGCAATTCGTTTTCTATAGAATATAAACAAAAACCTAAAATTTCCCTACGATGTACAGAAAATCCGTGATCATTTTTCTATAGAAAAGTTGTCAGTTGTAAGTTTCAAAATTCTCAAGAGAAAATTTCTTAACGATTCTAAAATAAAAAAGTGGAAAGAAATAATTTAATACGGAACTGAAATCAAATTTTTGTAGAGAGATTTCCAGAAAAAATATATTTCTTCGAAATTCGGCAATTTAAACCTTTATTTGGTCCGATGTTTTTTTTTATGTAAGTTGATGTTTGGAAAATTTTCAAATGTATAATTTATAATTTGAATATTATATTTTGAGATTTCTGTTGTAATCGTTGATTTGGTTTATAAATTCTGTGCCAAATAGAGCAGTTATATATTTGAGCAGAAAGAATATTAATTGTAGTAGAATTTTTTGCCATGTCCGTCCGCCTACATTGTACTAATTTTCTTTTAAATTGTAGAATTAATTTCACAACATCTTCCATTCGAAAACCACTTAATTCGCTATTGTTTGGCAAAAATGGTGTATTTCTCACATTAAGCACTTGTCCATAAAACGCTCTAATAAATCCTTTTTTCTTTTTTTCTTGATCTCCTTTGGGTTTTAATTTTATTTATGGGTTATCCCAACTATTACGCTCCTGCATGCCGTGTACGTTTCCATTATAAAAACCAATAAAAACACTAAAAATTTGTTTGCTGCAAAAAAAAAATATTATATAATAATAAAACTGCTTTTGCTGCCAAAAAAAATATAAATGGATCATTAAACTTAAAATAGCACGAAATCCAAATAAAATTAATTTGGAAAGGGTTTTGAGTCTCCCATTAGTACTCGTATGCTTGGAAATACAACCACCAACCAACCAACCAGTCACCCCTCCCTCAGCTGTTGCTGGCAAAACGATTTTGCTGCAGTCCTGGTTTTTAATTTAATTTTTACTACAGTCTAGTTTTATTTATTTCGCTTGTTTTTAAATTTTATAATTTTATGCACTTTTTAGTTGTTAATTTTGCAAGTATTAAACTGTTGATTGTGATTTAATTTTTTGGTATAAACATACATATATTTTTCTAATATTTATTTCTAATTTATAAAACGCCTTGTTTTACTACAAATAACATTTATAAAGCATTATTATGTACCTCTCACAATCTAAATACGATATCGAAAAGCAAAAAAAGAAAACGAGAGAAAAACAAAAATACAAAATTTAAACCAACACGATCTGCTCGTTTTATTACAACAATTTTTGGTTAATTTCTTTTGCTAACAAACTGCAAGAGGATTGTGTATATTTGGTCAATTTCAACGCAGTTGCCTCTGAAACGCATCATGATTTACAAAAGCACATTAAAGATAACGCACGTTTTATTGACTGCTACTAACACAATGATTTAACAACAACTGCAACAGCAACAACAACAACAACAACAACAACAGTAATATTATTGATATGTATGTATTAACAATTAACACCTACAACAACAACTTCACATATTGTTAAACTCTTTACTGCAACATCTCGGATACATGCAGCCATATGCAATAACATTTTATTTACATCCACCACTTGACTTTTCATTCAGAAATGAAAAAATGCGCTCAGAAAATTTTCCTCCCATCACAATTCCCCGTTAATGCTACACGCTTTTCCTTTCGCCCGAAAAGTGTCTGCATTTTCACCACTTATCATTCATCAGTGTTGTCGCCTTCAATTTTTGATCGTAACATACTTTGTCTTATAACAATAAATTCGAAAACTGCTGCAATGCAAGATCAAGGGAAAAAGAAATGCTTCAATGCGATTTGTTTCTTAAGCAAATAGCAAATAGCCATCTGTAGAATTAACAATCGAACCGCGCCACCAACATTATTTAGCCATTCGTCGGACACAGTTTGAGAAAACAAAATCCTGGAAAATCTCTCGTTTTGAACATCTTTTCAACGAAGATTCACAAAATAGACGTTTTCCTGCGGACTAATTGAAGTTGGAGGTAAGTTCCAATAAATGTGCCAAAAAATATTTGTTAAATATTTTTTATTTAATTGTGAATTGTGTGAATTTTTTTTAAGCAAAAATAAATTTTTCGAAAAAGAAAATTTATTCAAATTGTTAACAATTCAAATTGCTATTAAAGCAAATGAGTAACGAATTTTTTCTTTAATTTATCGATCTCTAAAGACTGTTTTTGAAGAAATGAAAATATACTAAAGAAAATCCAGTTGTTTTAAACTGACAATTTAGTTAATCTGGCTTGAGTTTGATTCCTGAATTTAACAATTGATCAAATTGAAGTTAATTAGTCTGTTTCGAGTTCTTACCTGATTTCTCAATTCAGTTTACTAACTTTATTTATTAAGGAAGTGGTAAGGAGAAAGCAATTATTACACTAGCAGAACGGAAGAGTAATGTTTTTGATGGTCGCTACACCATCATCCTCAGGTGTTCAAAAATCTTGGGCATGAATAGAGACTAATTGGTTTTCATTAGTTCTTCATTAAAAAAAATATTTGAATTGACAAATTCAGTAACCGAACTCGACCCTTTTATAATAACTTTTATCCTTTTAATCATGTTTTGATTTCCATCAACTCACATTTTTAAAATTTTCGCCATTTCTATAATTTTGCCCCCTACACAGAAAAAACTAAGTTTCGTTTTCTAGTACATAATTTACTGCGGCAATAAAAAGTTTAACTGAAAAGGAATTACACTGTAGACAAAATGCTTGTCTGAAAATTTTTTTGCCAATAATTTTTTTCTGCGTATTATACTTTCAGTGGGTCTGAAATTACAATTACCGGTAACTTAAATTTCCACAACTGCTCTGGTAATTTAAATTAATTTTCATTGGTAATTACATAAACTTTACAAGTATTTAATTGTAATCTTTTAATTTTTTGGATAAGATATGGTCAGAGTTAATCTGGACAGAAGTAATTATTCATTTCTAGCTGTTACATGGAAACAATCCCCCTTATTATGATTGTCGACGTCGACGTCACATCAAGTCGACAATAAAAAAAGATAGCAGTTACGAACTCCTTGTAGGCAATAATCAACTAATATTGATGGCCAATTGTAGTTTTATAAGCCATAGTAGTAGTAATATCCTATCAATATTATTTAATAGTTCTCGATAACGATCCCACAATTGCCAATATATTGATGTCGACTTGGTGTGACGTCGACGTCGACAATCATAATAAGGGGGAATATTTTGCATTTTAGGAATATTTTACATATTTATATCCTGAATAATATTTTCCTTTCAAAACTAAAATGGTTTTAAGTAAAAAGTAAAAAATTTTAAATAAAAAAATTTTCTCAAATCTCGATTTGAAGAATTACAATTGTATATAATTTTTTATTTGTTGACGATATAACTTTCTTATGATTATTTTTTGTTATAAAATATCCTACAATCATGTTCGTGGCCTGTTCAATAGAAAAATTGAATTTTAATTTTTCTAAAAAAATTTTTATTCATCAATTTCTATTTTGTTCCCTTCAAAGAATTTCCCTTAGATATATTACACTTGTGCAGGCGTTTTTTCCAATCCTCAAAGCAGTTCTGATATTCACTTTTTGGTATTGCCTTGACCTCTTTCAGCGATTCGGTTTTTATATACTCAATCGTTGAAAAACGGCGTCCTTTCATGGGTCTCTTCAATTTTGGGAACAGAAAAAAGTCGAAGGGGACCAAATCTGGTGAATACCGTGGCTGAGACATGATTACGGCATTCTTTTCGGCCAAAAAATACGAACAAGCAATGAACGGGTGCATTATGGTGATGCAAAAGCCATGAATTGTTTTTCCAAAATTCCGTATGGCATGAGCCGATATGCCGAAATCCTTTGCTCTAAAAGTGATTCGACGATTCTCCATAACAATTTTCCTCACTTTCTCAACATTCACATCTTCTCGACTTTCTTTGAAAAGTTTATACCACCTATAAACGTTTTCTAACTCAGACTACAATCACCATATGCCACTTTCAACATTTCAAGTGCTTTTGAGCACTAAATTCCATTTTTTGATGCAAATTCTTTGATCCATTTTTTTCCACAGCACAAAATCGCCGAACCAGCAAAACACGTTTTTAACTGTTGTGGCTCTCACAAACAACACAACTAAGAACATGTGTTCGATTGTTACGTGCATTCGATTATCCCGAAAAAATTCAAATTTTACCTTTTCTATTGAACAGACCACGTATAGTTTCTATAGTTTTTCTGCATCGCTGGCATTCTGCCGAGAACAAAATCTTTTCCTCTGTGATGTGTCCACAACAATTTTGTATTGCTTTCTTTTGGTCCGGCCGCAGGAACACACTCCTTTGTGGTGTATCCGAACTCGGCTTCACTTTCTAAAGCATGTCTGCATTACCGGTATTCGGCCGGGCGCAAAGTCTTCCGCTTGTGGGTTTGTCAAAAACAAGTTTCGCTTAGTATAAATTTTCTGCATTGCCGAACTTCGGTAGGGCTTAAGGATTTTTTTCCATGAGGCATGTAAAAATCGATTTTTTTCGAATTTCTACATTATGGAAAAAGTATTAAAATTTGAGGCTTATTTAACGTTCAGAATTGGTGATAATTTTGACATTAATTTTAATTTGGATTTACATATTTCATTGGGGACTCACATATTTCGTCAAATGGGGTTTACAAAATACATTCCTACTCTTTGTCATGTTCTGCGTTCAATAATGCAGACTTGCGACGGAGGTACAGAAAATCAAGGTGGTATTTTAACTACTCAGATTTATATAAGTTTAGCTTGTGCGGTAGCGCAGCATTAAAACTAGGCCTGAAAACGGTCTGAAATTTTTAACAGATGTATTTATCATAAAATTTTACTATAAGCCACCGAATGAATATATGAAATCCGAATATTCAACCTAAAAATGTATTGGACGGCTAATTTCATACTTGTTCAGAATTACCGGCTGAAATCTCTATAAAATCGGATTTTACGAGGGTTTTTTTCTATGATCTGAGTAGGAGTGGAACATTTGACTATTTGTTTGTATTGGCAATAATATTCATTCCATATATGAATATATAAGTAGTTTGATCTTCTAGTAATTATATAAGTCGTTTTTATTCAAAGCCCAGTTGCCCGAATGCTGGCAATCGGTCGGACAGTACTGATTGCACTTAAATACATTCGGCCCCATTTGAAATGGTGTGGGGACATTATACACAAGTAATAAAACACAATATATAAACAATTAACTTGAAAATTTTAAACAATGACTATGTATACAGAAAAATATCAGTTAAAAACATGGTGAATCACTTGGCCCAATCCAGGCAAAAAAAAACAACAACAAAAAACCAAATATAGGTAAATGAGCAGGCGGGCATCATCTGTTATTAATTGTGATGATGAAACTTTTGTATTTTTTTCTATTATTTTGTATTGTGTTTTTTTCCTTAAAGATAAATACAAAATTATTAATATCAAGTAAATATTAGGCGTTGTATAAAAATTGTACATATACATATTTACATACAAATGTACAAATAAAAAAACGTGTTGCTACTTTTGCCATTAAAACGTCTCCTTAAAGAGTAGAGTTTCCAAAAAAGGCACGAAATTGCCTAAATAGTCATCCAGAAGTAGTACGAATTCATTTAATTCATATCATATTGATTGTTTGTCGTCTGAATAAATTATTAGAATATGAAATTCATCCACCACTTCCATGGTTTGTTTAAAAAAAATATTAACTTTTTGTAAATTTTTTTTTTAATTTCTCCAAAAAAAATTCACAATTATTTGTTAATAAAAAAATTTGATTTATTTGCTGAAATAATTCTTGACGTACGAACATCCAATTATTCGAAAAAAAACTAGCTCGCTTTTTTGCGTCATCAACATCAGCTGGTTATTGAATTCGCCTTGAAACAACGCCTGCATTTTTATACATTTGTTCGGTGAAAACTTTGAATAAGAAACAAAAATGAAAATTAATTTACACCATTTTTTTGTACTTTTCTAATATATATATATATTTTTTTTATTTCATAAAAGAACTTTAGGTCTTTTTATAAAAGAACAAAATTTATTATATTTCAATATTTCGACGCCTCTTGTGAAAAATTCAAAAAAAAATATTAACAAAATTCTTTTCGTGGAAAAGACGACCAACAAGGAGGCGTCGAAATATTAAAAGAAAAGACAAAATAAAATAAAAGACAAAAAGAAATTAATTTTTTTCTGAATTCAGTTTTTTTCCATATAAATTTGTTTTGTTGGCATGATTAACGAGATTAGGCAGGCCCCATGGTCTTGATTGAAAGTTGAAGCAAAACAAAATTTTCACGTAAATCTAAAGAAATAATTAGTAATTTTAAATAAATATAAGTATTTTCTAAGCTTAGAATAGAATGCAAAGGTTTTTGGAAGTAATGCATAAGAAGTTGAAAATAAGTGCTTTGGAACCCGGCAAAAAAAGAGCTACAAAAAGTCATTGGATTTCGGTTATTGGCAAAATTTTCTCTTCAATATTTTTAGAAATGTAAATTTTATATGAACAATTTTTAATGGAGTCGAGCTCAAATCTCTTCAGACTCCATGAGAGAATAATGATGTTTATTAATTTTGACTGTGTTTCATGACCAGAAATTACGCGAGGACGTTATTTTTTATGTTAAAGAAAGTAGTTCTAAATAGAATTAAAATCGATTATTTTCCACTGGAAACAAACTTTAAAACTGGAAGGGGATAAAAACTTTCTTATATGAAATCCATTGTATCAATTATTAATTGAAGAAAAAATTAATTTAATTAATTAATTTGAAAAAATTAGAATTTTCCGTTTTTTTGTGTAAAAAAAGCATTTAAAAATATTTTCAGTTTTGTAGAATTTATTTAGATTTTTCTCCACACTTTTCCAATTTATCTTTGTAAAAAGTTTAAAAGATATACTAATGGAAATGAAATTGTCCCTCCTTAAAAATGACTTTCAATATTTTTCATTTTCACTGGGAAAATTTCTTGACAGATTTCTGTCAGCAATGAAAATCCCATTCCTTGAGAATGAATTGAGAAATGTTGTTCCTTTCAGTAAAATAATTAAATTTTATACTCTTTAAATAGAACAATAAACGTTGCATGACAACCAAAAAGGGCGTTGTTAAAACGATAGACATTATAAATGTGGAACAACAATTTCAAACCGTATGATGCATCATGATACTGCAAATAATGGTGTTAGCAACGAAACCAAAGACAGACAGAACTAAAAAATAAAATTATAAAAATAGCTAAATTGATACAATGACTTGTCTAACTTATTTCAATGATTATTTTACAATTATTGTTGCTCTCAGTAGACAATGACACACACCCACTTAAAAACTTTCATTCCTACGCAACATACTAAAAATTATATCCTGCTGCCACTATCACCAACTTCAGTTGTCTTCGTTGATATTGAATTACAGATTCATGGGAGTCCACTGCTGGTTACTTGCAAACGAACCTTTTGTTTTAAGTTTGAAATGAGATTCGTTATTGTAGCAGCAATTATTGATTATTTTTAATGAATTAATGCTTTATTCAAAAGGTTTTTTCTGAGTGTTATTAAATTAGAATTTAATTTGAATTATTAATTGGGAGACGTATTCATTTTACAAAAAAAAAAAAAAAAAAATATTGATTGTTCTCTATAGAATAACAATAAGTAGGGTTTTCGTAAGACATTTTCATAAAATAAAAAAAAACTTTCTAATTGATTTGAAAGGAGATATTTATACCTGCAGCTATTCTGGGGATTAGGGCACGGAAGTTGTCCCTTAATTAGTAATGCGGATGATCAAACTCATGAGTAATTGGGATACAGATCAGCTAGTTGATGGCTTCCCAAAAACGCCTCGAGATCAGTTGGCGGTTCTGTTTATAGATGCCCATATGTGGCAAGAGGTTAAATTTCATCCCATGAGCATTTTTTACTATTGCGCTAGTCTCTCTACCGCACTCTATCACACTCTCTCGCTCTCTCTCTCTCTGATAAAGGTATAATTTATTTAGGATTTCCAATGCTACCTGTCATCAAAGGGGTGTAAACTCATTGATTTAGTAATCGATCGTTCTAATTTCTCTAGTCTTAGAAGTAGTTTTTATTAAATTATAAAAATATCTATAATCGCCAAATTTTAGGTTCCACATAAAGGCTTCATCTGATTATTTACGACAACTTGATTCGCTGGCCAATAATGGAGATAAATTTTATATATAATTTTTGTTTGCAGCTTAAACTAATAATTTCTTATCAATTGTGATCTCTTTAGGAAACTTGTAAATAATAAAAATATTTATAATTAAAACATATGTATGTATGTATTTCTACATATATGTACATAAAAATACATACATACATACATACCGGCATACATACTTGTATTAATTGTCTTGAAAAACTTCGCATTCACTTAACAACTCAATGATGTCAAGTATGACAGGCTTTTTTCCGTTGAAAATTTATTTTGAAAAAAATCTGCTGGATTGTTAGTTCGTTGATGTTGTTTTGCGTTCATATTCGCTTGAGAGCTTTTCAACTAAATGAAAAAAAATAAAAAAGTCAAAAAAAAAAAAACAAAAACAACTGCAAACTTTACACAAGGTTAATTGTATGGGGTTCAAGTTATAAGAGTAGATAAAACTAATGTTAAGACTGGAAAATTGATGAAATAGGTTGCAAAATAATATATAATTATTTTGAAATAAAAAGAAAGTTTATTGTATAAATAATTGTTGTTTTTTTACAACTTTTATAGCTGGATTTTTTAGTTTACACACTCGTACCATGAATGATGCATGATGAATGGATGATTGAATGAAATGAAAATTATGTACGCATATTTGTATGTTACTCGTAGCACTTCGATTTTATAGTTTAAGATGGATAATCCATATATAACCATTGTTGAATATGAAAATCGGTTTTATTTGTGTATTATGTAATTTACATTTAAATATTTTGTTGCACAATTACTTAATATTGCGTGTACTATAAAATGTTTCTTTGCAACTTTCCTTTGTAGCTGTTTAATATTTACAAGTCTAAGCCAGGAGGAATAAAGCTAAGAAAATTTGAAATTAAAGTTACGTTTGATGTTTGGTCTAGTGGGCCACCGAAAAGAGTGAAGGTAATTCGAAAGAATTACTTTTCCATTGTTTCCCATACATAGTGTATTCTTGACTTCTCTAGAAGTTGGGAACATCCACAACTTTATAATTCTAATATTTGCAAATGCTATTCTTATTAAGATATATACATATCGCACTCGTTCAACAATACTGTATTAACTCAAAATTTCAAAATTTTCAGTAGAGGCAAAAAACTTTTTGATTTTACATTAATCATATATGATAAAACAAATTTTAAGTCTCCATTTTTGTATGAAGGAGTGGTCAGTACAATGGGAAATTTTTCTAGCAGGTAGATATGGACAGCGTTAGTCGTTTTTTAGCAAAAACTGAAAATTTGAGAATTTTGAGTTAATACAGTATTGTTGAATGAGTGCGATATATGTATATTAGAATTTACAATAAAAAGAATTTTCTTCTACTGCGTTTCTTTCAAAACAAAGTGACAAAAAAGATATTGAAAATAGATTTTGATCCATTGAAAAAGTGATAATCATTAAATCCATGTTTAAGTCATTGGAAGTGATTATAAATACCTTAGACCTTAGATTTTGTTGACTTATTTGGAAGCCTTTACTTAGGAAAAGCCATTAAATCTTTGCTTCAATACTTAATATTGAAATTTATTATTCGGGAGAATAATAATCGTTAGAAACAATTAGTTTTTTTTCAATGCTCTTTGCTTCAATTATAAAAATTTGATAACAATTTTACATACACTTTAAAAAACAGTAAATGGCTGTTTTCAACATTTTCTTAGAATTAATAAAAAAATTCTAAAAGGTATTTTATAGTACGTGACTTCCTGGATTTTAAAAACAATTACCAAGCAGTAAATTTTTACTCATCTCAAAGAATATTTGAACTAAAAACTGCTACTTTTTTAAACAAATAATTTCAATGCTTTTATAGAGTAGAATGTCTCTTTAGATAAATGGGGACAGCTCTAAACTACTAAACAGAAGGTTGCTAGTTCAATTCTATCATGCAGTAATATTCGAAAAATAGGTTTTATAAATATAATTCCTTATCATATTGTGAACTTAACAAGTAAGTGAAACATTATTTCTGTGGCGCATTCTTCCTCCAATCAGATAATAATTTACAAATCAATTAAAAAAATTCATGAATTAGAATTTGAAAAATTTAATTCGATTATAAATTATAGGATACTCGACAAAAACTATAACGATTATAAATTGTCGTAATTAAGGGAACTTCTGATGTGCAATGAGAGCCTAGTAAAAGCATTGCGCCCGTGTTTGCCCATCTAATCTTCCACCAAATAAATGCACTAAGAATATTAAGGAAATTCATGGACAACATTTAAGAAAAAGTTCCTAAATTTGATTACATGGTCACGAAAAATATAAAAAAATATAAATATAAATTAACAATTTCCACAAAAAAATTTCGAAATGAGGGAAAATTTTTTACTTAAATTAAGTATAATTTTCAATGAAATAAAAAATTTCTTATTGATATTAGATAAAATGTTAAATTTTTTACTGAATCCCAGAAAAAATGTCCTTGGCTCCATACGACAACCATTTTGAACTCAAGATGAGTCAAAATTTTTCTAAATTTTAGTACATTTTTTTTAGTTAAACAACGAATTTTCAACTATTGATGCAACTCGCGACTCTGGAAATGAAAGAAAGAACGGTTTTTAGAGAAAGGAAGGAATAGTTGTTTGTGGGAATATTTTTTGTTTCGATTTTGTGTCTTGAAGAAATATATAATTTTCTAATAGTTTACTTTAGTGACTTTTTACGATCGGTCAATTCAATTTGGCAAAAGTTCGACAAAACTCTGTACCACCAAGAACACTATTGCATATTGTATAGTTTTTTAAAGTAATCAATTGACATCTATTAGAATTATGTGATAATTTTTACGAATTATAGTGTACGCGATCAAGAGTATTGACACAAGAATATTACTTTCATTTAAATATTTAATTTTGCAGACGTATAAATGTCTCTAAATTTAAAATTAAATGTTCGTATTCGCGAATATTTTCTTGGATATCCAAATTTGTATTGGCGAATATCTAAACACTGACACCCTTAATATTCACTACAAACTGAAAGTCAAATAACTCCTTTTTTTATAAACATGGATTCATCGCGCAAACGTATGTACATATGTATGTGTCCGTGTTTGTATTTGTATTCCATTTGCTGCTTTTTTTAAATATTCATCAATGTTATAAACAAGGTTAATATTAAACAGTGAAAAGTAATATTTTTTAGCGTCTTAATGGCGAATAAGATTTGCAACAACACCATCATCAGCCGAAAGATGATTTCATTCTTATTCGAACAAACACAGAAAACATTTGATTTTTTTTTTGCTCCAAGATTTTTTATTTTTATTAATTGTAAATTTATTTAACACTTGTTAATTTGGTTTTTTCGCTTTAAGTATTTTTAAATTGGTAATACTTTAGGCAAATAAATAAACAAAAATAAATATATGTACATACATATGTATAAGTATATAAATCCCAAACAAAATTGAACAATAATTTTAAATTAAACAATAGTGCCACCGTTGTTACATACTCGTGTATATTTACATACATACATACTTATGTACATACAGTTCAGTCATTCACACTCTGTGCGGGTTCCTCTTATTTACAAAACCATAATTATACCAACAATAATACAAACAATTTGTTTAAAAGCGAACCAGAAAAAAAGTTAGACGAATTGTAATCAAATCATGAATGAGTCATGCACCTTGAAGATAAAATAAAAATAAAAATAACTAATAGAAGTTTGTTAGAAAAAGTAGTCAGTCAGCAATAGCAACAGACTCTGCTGGAGAGAATACAAAAAACCATTTAATATGCAAACAAATTAAATAACAATGAGAAGAGAAAAAATATATGTACTTACATATGTATATACTATACAGTAAAAAAATGCAATAACAAAAACTTGCAATAATCAATTATTATATTGGCTGTGTAGAGAGAGAGTTACGTCAACCTACGTACATAATGAGCAGGGGAATTAATCACGGGTTCATTAATGAAATAAACAAGTATGAGTACCATTTAGAGTTTGGAGTTTTGCGGACTTTTTGATTAGCCGGAAAACGGGGAAAAAGTCACATTCCCGGAAATCCCCTCCCGACAAAATGTTAGTTCCCCAAAAAAAATAAACATAAGCAAACATAAGCAATAAACAATTATTCGGTTAAATAAAAGTATTTAATAAAGTAATGAGTACATAGTACATATGTATATAATTATGTACATTTATAGATATACATATATGTGTGTGCTTATTTATTTGTAAAATAAGATTGGTATATAAAATTGCCAATAATAATTATGTTGGAATACGCACAATATTTGTTGCTAACCAATTCACACAAATCGGTCCATAAATTTGATTCTTTATCTAATTGATTCATAATATATTTTCCAAAGGATAAATCGTCATACTCTGGAGTTTAAATCAATGGAATATGTTTTCTCCAATTACCATGTAAATAACATATAAATTCCACCATTTTCATATTCGAATTGTATATTTTTGGTTGAACTGCTAAAAATAAAACAACTTTATATGCGTTTTAATATAACAACACATACATATACTTAACAAATTAAAGAGATATAGCTACAATACCTTTTTTGATGGCCCGATAGGGTGTTTGATAGGCTGATTGTATTTGCAACACTTGAGAAATACTTAAATATGGTAAATGAATAACATGTTTATTACTTATTTTGTTGTTGCTTTTTGATTGCCCTGATAAAATAAAACAACATTATGTGAATTTTAGCGTAACAACACAAAAACCCAATAAAATAAAAAAATAAACCTTTAAACAAGCAAAAGAAAACTGAAGTAAACCAAAGACCAGCAAGAAAAACCTCTTTCAAGCAGCTTTAACAGACATTAATAAATATAAAATGTAAATGTAAATGGTAATTATGTATATTTTAACTACCTACTTTGCGCTTAAATCTATTAAATAAAAATTTTATTTTTATTTTTATTACTGACATCATCACATCCCTTCAATATGATTATTCAACTTGCTTTTGGCCAAATGCGAAAAAAAAGTTGCTTCATGTGAAAAGGAAAACAGTTTTTCTTGGTTGATGGTCCAAATAATGTTTGATATATTAGATTTTTGTTTTAACATTTTCCAAATTTTTATTCGTGATCATAGTTTGTTAATAATATTGCATTATTATTTGTTTGTTTTGGTTATGAGATAATACGAAAAATCAAAAGAACTACATCGTTGTTCTTTGGCTTTTACGAAATCTCTAGAGTAATAGATGGTAAGACTTCAGAATTTTATGTTTTATCCAATTAAGCTCGCTTAGATTATATAATAAGAAGTGTGACTTCATATATGTAAGTATGTACTTACATAGAAGACCCTACTTGATCAACTATCAATCTAATCCGAGAGATAATCACACTCTCAAATCGTTCAAGATCAGTCCATATGATTTAATTTGGGGCAATTTAAAGCCCAAGAAAAGTTCTTGAAAAAGTTGTCATCCACACAATCAATTTTTTTTATTATACAGCAATGAAAATAGTTCGTCGACGTCACATCAAGTCGACAGTAAAAAAGACAGCAGTCCTGAACTCGTTATAGTCAATAATTAACGAATATTGATGGCCAATTGTAATTTTATAAGCCATAGTAGTAGTAATATCCTATAAATAATATTTAATAGTTCTCGACAACGATTCCACAGTTGCCAATATATTGATGTCGACTTGATGTGACGTCGACGTCGACAATCATAATAAGGGCAATTAATTCAAAATGTATGATGGTGATCCATCACTGATAAGAAAAGTGGTTATTTTGGCTAATGTTTGAAAATAAGTTGTGTGTGGAAGTCACTTCTTTTAATTTTTCTTTCTATTGTATTTCTATATTCAAATCTTAAACCCAAAAGCATCTAGCCAGTGCCAACCAAAAAACAAAATCATTTTCTAAAGCGTTTATATTAATACACATTTTCAATATTATAAAAAAATATTAATATTATAAAAAAATTATTATGAACTGTTTTAAAATTATTATAAACATTTGATATTAGCACGCATGGTATCTCATAACAAATTTGAGCAAATTTGCTATAAAATATTAATTGGGTTAAACAACGTTGTAAATTAAAACTATAAAAATATTATTAATCCTCTTAACTTCTCTTTCAGGTCGTGTTCGAAACAATAGATTTCAAAGTCTAGACTAATTTTGCAAAAATAAACCACCTTTAAAAACAACGTCTAAATAAATGATAAACATATGAATGTGTGTTCTGCAAAGGCTTTTTTATCCCTTCTAATTAATAGCAGTTTTCAGTTTATTTCCATTGTAATGCAAATATTGACGACCTTATTCATAAAATTCCAGTTCAAGGTTGTGTTCTTTTGTAATAATTATTCTCCCTTACATTTTTATGGAAATACACATGTACATACATACATAAGTACATACATATTTAAACGTTTTTCCCCAGTAAAATACAATTATGATAATTTTTGCAAACCTCATGAATTTTCATTTCAAAATGAAAACTCATTAATGGTTGCAAAATATAAAGACAGCAGTAAAATTTTGTTCCCTTTGGCCTTATAAATATATTTGATCTCTTCTTTATCCTCTTCGTAATTCCCTTTTGTGCTCTTGTTTCGATAACAATCCTTTTCACGGATGAGTGTAATAAAGTGCTGGCATATTGAGAATACATATTAGTTATTGATTGACTGCCTAATTAATTTTTATTCATTAAATGTTGCAAATACAATTACAAATTGTATTGTAACTTAATTTAACAAGCAATAGTAACAAGGACTTTCACTTGCTATAGCGAAGTAGACAAGTGACTTGGGCGGGAATCGAAACAACCGCAACCAAGAGGCTGATAGACTAGTGAATCATAAAGAAATGTGTAAGATTCTGCTGATCAGTTGTGTTGTATCATCGTAAATTAGATTTTGATCATTAAACAGGTTTTGTCTTTCGCTAAATGAAATTTATCGGATTTTCTTTAAGAGAAAGTGTAAAATTTGTAGCCGTTTCAAAGAGAAAAAAATGGGAGTTTCATGTTCCTTAAGCACGCAATCCTGTAAAGTTGTTAAAATTTTTTTATTAGTTAAAGCGATAAATAGATTTCCCTTCTTATATATTGACTAACGTAATGTTATACTATTTTCAGAAAAGATAATAATGGAAAAAATGATATATCATGAGTATTTTGAAGAAAAAAAAAAATAATGAATAAATAAATATATATATATATATATATATATATATATATATATATATATATATATATATATATATATATATATATATATATATATATATACATCTATACAGTCGAAGTTAGATAAACGAACGCAGACAAATTCGTATATTTTCTTTTTCAATTTCAAAGCACTTAATTTTGCATAAATGAAAATACGCTTAAATGAAAATTCATTTAATTGAAACACTTTGTTTGTAAAATTGCGAGATTGAAACAAAGTTTACTTAAAGGAAAAATTTATTTATTTATCGCTGACGGAAAACCATAAAGTAATGGCTTATTTTAGCCGTATTACATACAATCGATAAAAATTCATTTTTCAAAATAAATGTTTATTCAAAATTGGAATATGTACATAAATTTGACTTCAGTATGTGTCATATTTTCCATTTTCGGTTCAAAGAAAATTTTTTTAAGTGCTGAATGAGAAACGATTTTCTCTTAGCCGAAGTTTTGTTTAATCGAAAATCCTGTTAGACAAAAACCAAGTGCTGAAATTTTCCATAAAGTTATATCCGAATTTTACGTATCATCTATACTTCAATATATTTTGTTAAATAAATAAATTTGCTATTTCATTATTTACTCCCTGACAGTATATAATGAAACAGGAACTGATTGTCTTTTTACACTTTTTCGCTTCGTTCAGCAGATACGTTCACACCCGCAAATATTGTCTTTGGAGTTATTTCATGCCTTCGTTAATTTGGGATATTCATAGCATTAACAATGTTATCATATTTTAGAAATATTTACAGATTTGGAAATAGATTAAAAAATAAAAACAAAACACAACTGCAAATAAATGAATTGATACATTTGCGCCATTTTCATTTTTTACTACAAAAAATGTTATAAATTTGGGGTGATTTTATGCAAAAATTATTGTTATTATTTTCTTTAGATTTTATTAAATCTATAATCTACCGGCGTAAGTGAAATTTAAGGCGTAAAAATAGCCAAAAGCAGTTCAAAAACTTCTTTCAGCCAGAATAATTAATTTTAAATCAACCAATATATGGCAGGTCGGAAAATTACATAGAATCGTAGAACTGATTTATAATTTCTTTGTTGTAGGCCAAGTTTTTTAATAAAAATTATCATGTCGTCGAAACAAAAAAAAAAAAAAAAAATAAAAAAATAAAAAAATAAAAAAAAAAATAAATAAAAATTCGACAATATTTCAACATTTTTTGATTCAATATCAAATTTTTATCGTAAAAATCATTTAAACAATTTCTTGCTTTTTAGAATTTCTCTTAGAAATTAAGTCAGTATTCGGCCGTAGCGGATCCAGCTTGTAACTTAAATGAAAAACCAGCTTTTGTATTAAACAATAAATTTGAAATGAAGTTTTTCTGATAAAGCAAAAGGAACTATTTAAAATTTTTTGTCAGTTCTGCGTACATATAAAACCCTTTCAGATTTGTCTCTTTTTTTATTTGTCACATTTTTATTTTGCATATTTTTTCCTTTAGAACATATTTTTTTGCAGACATATTTTAGTTTAAGAAATTTTTTCTGATTCGAATATGTTTCAGATTCAATTTATGTACATATTTTCGAACCTTTCATGTAAAATTTATTAATTGTGTTTTTGTTGGTAAATTGAATATACTTTGTATCTCTACATATATAAAAATTACGTGTATGTTCGTGATCGCTAAACTCAAAAACTACTGGACCAATTTTGACCAAATTTTATATGCCGTGAGGAGTGTTTCTGTGTAGTTTGAAATTCGTCCGACAGATGGCGCAATATTCCGTTTTTTTTTTGTGTTTTTGCACCGTAACTCAAGAACTACTGCACCGATTTTGTATTTTGACCGATAGAGATTAGCGCGATAAGCCTATGCTATGTTTCGCTGAAGGCGCTGGGTCCTTAATCAGCGTGTAGTGGCGTTAATTAGACCGATACCGTTATTTGAACAATAACTGCTATGTCGATTTAGTGCACCTTGTGTTCTTCTTCGAAATATCCGCCATGACTTTTCAACGAAACCAGACTTGCAGTGAAAATAAAATTTGAAGGCAAAACAACGTTTGCCGGGTCAGCTAGTAATATATATTTTTAATGATTTTTTGTATTTATTTCCTGTAAATCGCTTATGTGTATTTCGGTTGCCCTTTTGGCCAAGTTCAGAAATAAATTCAAAAACTTTTGCGAACTTTTTCTTAAAATCAAAAAAAAAACTTTACTGGATTATAACATGAAAAGTTTCGTAGTATGAACGGGTTGTTGTAAATAAATTTGTTCACACGTAAATACTTATATAATTTGAACTATTTCCTAATTAACAATAACTGACCTCCTATTTTTCCTGTTGGACAGAAAAAAAAAACAAAATTGTTAATTTTTCTTGCTTAAGCAAGAATGCAACCTTTTCTTCCTTCCACAACTTCCACTTATAATTATAAGTTATAACTTATCGCAACTGCAAATATTTAAAGGAATTTGGCGTCGCTTTTTTTAGTAACATATATTTTTAATATAATAATTGTGCTTACAAGTGCCTGGTTTGTCTACACGCTGTCACTTAGAATGTGAGTTTTTTAATTTTTTCATGTGCAAACAAAAATTTTTAAGTTTTTTTTTTTCTTCTAATGTTAACATGTAACACAATATACATACATACGAGTACATATGTATGTATATGAAGGAATTCTTTGACCTAAAAATATACTTTTTCTTTGTTTTTAGTCACTAATAAATTTATTTAAAAAAATACCGTCTGACAAGTGTATAATTTTCAACATTTTGGAAGGATAGTTTTATGTGTGAAAAGTTTGTGTGTGTGTTTTTTTTAAAGAACATAAAGAGTTTCAATGTTTATTACGCACGCAAGACTTTTACGTCCATCTATAGTTGTTACACTGAAAAAAATACAATCAAAAAAATTACCTTAAAAATTATTTCAAAAATTTCCTTAATTTATGTTAAAATTTCTCTAAAACAAAGAAAAATTATACTGGAATTTAATAAAAAAAAACTATGTCATGGCTTCCCACAATGAATTTCGTAGACTAAAGGGCTTAAAAAACATATTTTCTAAAATTTAGTAAATCTTTATTAAACCTAAGGAGTTTGTGTCATACAAATAAGAAACTTTAATTTTGTTAAAACGAATTGATTTCGGAAATGATTTACTTACGAATAGTTCATAAAATTTTAGTCACCTGAAAGTCTTAAAATTTTAGTTCAAACTTTCCAATAAGTTATTAACAATGTCCGACAATTAAGGAAATTTTTTTCAATGAATATTTGAACTAAAAATCTCGATAGGTTAGTGGGTAGAGCTCTAAACTACAAAAAAAAGAAAGGTGCTTGTTCAATTCCATCATTCGGTAATTAGTAGAAAATGGATTTTATAAAATTCCTTATCGTATTGGGAACAGTGAATAAAATGTTATTTCTGTGACGCATTCTTGGAAAAATAAATTAAGAGAATTCATGAATTAAAATTTGAAAAAGAAAATTTCAATTCTATTATAAATTATAGGATCATTGATAAAAACTCAATAAATAATAGTCGTAATTTAGAAAAATGTTGATGTATATAATTGCTTGCAATCAGGATTTGTGTATATTTATGTACTCGCAATAACAAGAATGCGTACCTGTTTGCACATCTAAACTTCTTTCAAAGAAATGCACTAAAAATATTGACGAACGAGAAATATTGAAAACTTATTAAATTTGAGTTCATATTCGCGAAAAATCAAAAAAATATATATAATTTTTTTTAATTAATAACACTTCAAAAAAATTGTTCGAAAATTAAGTAAAATTTTTACTAAAATTAAGTATAATTTTAAAGGAAATAAAGAATTTCTTATTGATATTAGATAAAATGTTATTACTAGCAGCGAGCCATACCACAACCATTTTGAACTCATATTCAGCAAATTTTCCTAAATTTTAACTTATTATTTTTTGTGAGTGTAGAATTTTGTGTTGAACTAAATTTTTAATTTAGTAGGAAAATATATTTTTTTTTGGCTTGAAAAAATATCCAGATACAACACGCATACAGGCACAGAAAATTCTTAAGTTAAAAAACTCTGTTGAAGTATTTTTTTACAGAAAATGTTCTCATAAATTTATTTTTGGTGTAAAAATAAAATTAGTGTGAAAATTTAAGTTTCGGATTTTTTTTTTGAATTATACATTTCACACACATTAAAAAAATGTAAGTGAGAAACAACTAATTTCATAAAAAAAGCTTTTTTATTAACTGCCTTTTGTGCGGGCTACTGTAAATTTGATTTCGGTGTTAGTTTCTGGTTCCACTTTTAATGGTTAAAAAATTGAATTATCGATTGCGATTAAAGAGTGAAAATTTGGTAGCAAGAAATAATCCCTAAGGACTAAATCTGGAGAGAAAAGTCGATTAGGTAGCGGTCCGTGACCACACACGTTTGCATCCCTACATTGTGTTGGTGGAGCAGCACTTTTTAGCGCTAAATAATTGCAGTTTTGTTGTAAATCAATATTGAATATGTGTAAAAGCTTTGGAGAATATTCGTATGTAATAGTTTTACCCTTTTCATGGTAATTGATGTGAATGACATCGAGTGCATCCTAAAAAATTGTAGCCGTGACCTTACGGGCCAAAGGAGCCACTTTATTTTTCTTTGTTACACGTTCACCTCTGTTTTGATTGTTATTTGATCGCTGCTGTGTTGCGGTGAGTCCATGATCCGTGAAAATTTACAAAATGTTTGAATTACGCCTGAAAATCTTCGAACACCCCTTTGAAGTGGTCACACGGCTGCACTTATGTTCGAGTGTGTGGGTAGTTGGAATGCCCAAAGCCTTAGCCACCTCACGCACTTTCATCTTCCATTCGTCAAATATCATTCCTTGAACTTTATCCTCTATTTCTAACATGAAGATTGCTTTTGGGCGCTTGACGTAATTTGGGGTGGTGCGACCAAAACACAACTACTTTTAAAATTTATGGTATAGAGTCTTATCAAGCCTTTCTTTTGTTTCGGAGATATTGTTTTTGCTTAAAAAAATTACTTTTTTCCATTTCCGTTGAAATTAACGACATTGTCTGCTTTCAGATGCTGTCAAACACAGACTAGTAGATGCAGCTTGCTCCAAATTCGTCAATAGTCTAGTAATAGAATATAGTTAATGGGGGAACTATTGCATTGAAGGTTGTAGCGCTGTAAATGCACGGAATTATATAACTGCCCTCGTATTATCGAATCTATCCCTGACCCTACCACGCTTGTGTAAAGTAACAATATCTTCTGTTTGACTCGAAGATAATTTAGCGAAAGGTTTCAGAAGATGTTTCTTAACATCTAACAAATTACAACGTCCAGGATTAATTTATAACATGTTGGAAATCCTTTTGAAATTTAGTTTTCCTATGCAATGTGTATATCTAGTTCCACTTTGGCAATAAGTGCCATTTATAGACCTTTCAGTTGTTTTGTCTTAGAGCTGTTGCCATCAAACTTCTTACCATCTTTTTGCAGTTTGTTGAAGTGAAAAAGTGATAAAAAAAGAAATTTCAGGTATTAAGCAAATGCTCGAACTCTGGCGCAATTTAGGTGCAAATATCTATTTCACTTTTTCAAATTATTGCGAAATTTTTTATCGATTTTCTGCACAGAAAATGCTGCAGTTTCCATTGAAACATTACCCTGAAATATGTGGCACAAGGCAACTATAGAAATATGGAAACGTTTAAATATGAAAATAAACTTTTAAATTTAATTGAATTTCTTGACCAAATTTATTTAACAGAATATAAATAAATATATTTTTTTTTATAAATATGCTCCATTTGGCATTAAAAAAAGAAAGAAAAAACAAATGTTGCTACAAATATATGTATGTGTATGCATATATGTAAGTTGCAGCATCTACAATGTTTCACTTAGAACAACAAAAAAAAAAATAAATAAATAAATGAAGGACACTTCCTTAGCAAGGATTATCAATACAAGTGTTCACATACAAAGAGCAATGACAACATGACAATCAACATAAAAGATGTTACAATTTGTGTAAAACTACTGCTGCAATTACAGAAGTAATAAACTCATTTTAGTGCGTGTAAATCATATTTTGTTTATGTGTGTGATCGTCTGTGTCTGGATAAGTACATTGGAAGCAACTAAAATGATTTTGATGTTTCTCTTAATATAAAATATGTCAAAAATTCAGCGCACACTCCTCCCCTTTTGTTAAATTGTTTAACAACCAAACAGTCCGAACTTAAAATCATTTCAAACATAAACTATGGAAAATAAAAATAACGTTCATATTTGTTGTTGTTGCTGTAAAAGAGATTGGCCTTTTTAACTTGTATATTTCGCAATAACAATTTTTTTTTAATTTCTTATAATTCGCACTATGGGCTTAAAATGTGGAATAATTACATAAAATTTGTTGATGAAGAAAATATTGCACAATAATATTTGGCTTGCGAAATATATGTGTATAAAAAAGAGAAAAAGAAATATGCTTGATCTTACAGTAGAGCTGCAAGACTGTCGATAGCATCGATTGTTTTACAACAAAATATTGAAACTATCGAATGGGGCCGACGATCGATAGTTTGGCACTCAACATTTTCATTATTTTGCTATAAAAACTATCGCCGAATTCCATATTTTAGACAGTTCGATATCGATACCATCGATAGTTTTGCAGCTCTAACTTGCGGCCGTCACTGAAACTTCCCGCTAATATCACTTTCGATTTGAGGCGTATTTTCGGAGTAATTAAAAAACCACTGTATTAGAAATTTTTTGGTAACGTTATTTTCAGAAGCAATTAAGCGATTTAAATAATAGTTATTGCGTTCAATACCGTTCAAAATGCCCAAAAAGTGTCCGAACTTAGAAAAACGACTTGCAAGAATATTCGGAGTTTTTCAGAAAACGCACTTATGAGGGAAGTGAAGAATTCATTGAAATAGGGAAGCTACTCGTATTTCCTCAGTCCACCCTGTGGTCCGGAATAAGGAATGAGAGACACTGCAAGGATAGTCCGATTGAGCGAAGTAAATATATACCACGTTTATACGCACGTCTTATTTGCAAATAGAACTATTTGCAAATAACTAATTCACTGTTTATACGGGTAATTGCATACAGAACTTATATTATTATTAGTGATGCCATGTGACGAAAATATGATTGTTTGGTAAGTAAAACACAAAAAACGTTCATGAAGTGGCAACGTCTTACTTTTTATTTGCAAATAGTGTCGTTATTCACGACTTGTTTAAGTGAGTTAATAAGTTACAATAAAAAAGTTATACGGCAACATTCTTCTTTTTTATTTGCAAATAAGACGTGCGTATAAACGTAGTAATAGTCTAGTAACATTATGATGTCGAAGGGCAGGACATCAAGGTATGGCAAAGTATGATGCACTCACAAGCATCAAGTCTCGTTACGTTTACGGTCGTTGTCAGTTGCGCATGAATGCATGACGTATTGTAGTCAAATATTATTGGAATATACAATAATTCTTATTATTCGCTAAAAGCAAATTTGAAAATCATTTTTGTTTCTCCTTCCCGCAAACGCTGCAATTGAGCACTCAGAGTGCAATAAGTCTTTCCACCCAGTAGATGCAGGATAATATTTTGTTAATATACGAGTAGTCGTATGTACACAAATGATTATCATAATACGAGTACTATCCGCTTGCCACATCTTCAAGAACAAAAAATGCTCATTGTTAGAGCATTCATCATGACTTGCCTGCGGTCTCTGCGGAAGTACATATTGCATTTATTTTATGATCGTTGTAGTTGATCAATTCGTAATGTTTCTTGGTGTTGGCGGACGACATGACGAATTAAAACGGTCATACCGCTTTCCATTTTCAATGTGAATTTTCATATATTATTTTTCAAGTAGTAAAACGAATTTAACGAAAGAAATTCGAAAATCACATAAAGGATCAGTAATTCGGTTCGGTTAAGATGTTAATACATCCATGCTAGAGTTATAATTTGTCTAATGCTTTTAAAATAAAATAAGAAATTCATTTTCGTTTAAAAAAAAGGCGAAAAAATCATTATATTAGTAAGAAAAATAAAATTCTAAAAAACTGCTTTTCAAGGTGCAAAAAGGACTCTAGTGCTATATTCCAGGGATTGGTGAAAAATAATATTAAAAAATATAATATTATATTTTAGCTTTAGCTCTTCATATGCCGGCATATGAAGAGCTAAAGCCACAACAAACAATTCATTTTGTAAAAAGCTCCAATTGTTTTTAACGAATAATAAATTTAAATTTTTTTAAGTATTAAAAATATAATATTAAAAAGATAAAAATAATTCTGGCCAATAATCGAAATTCTAAACAGCTTGAATTTTTAGTAGAGATTGTATGACGTATGAAGCGGTGAAATGATTTTGTTTTTTTTTTTCAAAAATAAATGGTTAAATAATTAATTTCGAACGGGAAGTTTACAAATCGAACAAGTCTTAACATGTTGTTGTTTTTTAAGAATTTATAACAAAAAGCTACATATAAAGCTGTGGAAATGTGGAGAAAAATAAATATAGGAAAGGACCCTACTACAATTTTGAATGAAGGACCAATAGTCAAAAGTATAATTATATTGTGGAAGATGAGTGAAAAACAAATATTTTACAACACATATATACGTTCAAATCCTTAATACCGAATGACCACCGTTTCCTTCACTGTCTGGCACGCAACATTGCTCATGTGTCTCCCACGCTCTTATCGTTAAATTCGAGCCCTGTTCAAATTTATGAAAATTTAGTTCAAGGAAAAGAATTCATTGCTTCGGAACTCTGAAAAAATTCATCCGATTTAAAAAAATATATATTATTAATTATTTATAAAATCATAAACCGTTTTTATAATTAATTAATATTGTGGTCACTAGAGGCCACTCAACTCGCTGGTTTTTCATAATTTTACCATCAAGAGAATATGATTTGGATCCGATAAAATAATTGTTGAAAATAAAATTATTTATCAAATTTGTTATTCGAGATATTCTCCAAAATAACTATCTTAATATGTTATTGTTTGTTGTTGGCTTAGCTAGGTATATGCCTGCATTTCATTGGCGCTAACCAAATCATCAGTACCCTTTTAGCCAATCATGATTTGGCTAAAAGGGTACTGATGATTTGGTTAGCGCCAATGAAATGCAGGCATATACCTAGCTAAGCCAACAACAAACAATAACATATTGAAAATAAAATTTTTAAGGAATTGATTTTTCTTTTGGCAACTGAGTATATGGGTCATTACATCAAGTTATAAATGTTTACGTTTGTCCGCTAAGAGGGAGATTTTATATATGAATGTCTATTCAGAACTTCAGAAAGTTAAACGGAGTGCAGAAAAAATTTATTAATAAAAAGTTCTACTTTTAATTTTATACATAGGCCGGGATTCCTTCGCTAATATTTTATATCAAAACAGCTTACATGTATTCTTTGTTGCTTCATTTAATTAAAATCATCAATATCCTTAACGTGTTGGATGTGAGGTATTTATTTCCTTGCTGTGATTACAAAACAAATTATGTATAAATATTGTAAACTGTGTTTTGCTACTCTTGGTAATTTTATTATCCTTTGTAGCTTAGTTCAGCTTATATCATAATTTGATTGAAAAGGATACATGAGAGGTACCAATATCCTTGCTAAAACTAAAAAAAATTTCAGACACATTATGAGCTCTGTTTTGTGACTTTTAAGGAAAAAAGATAATTTTTTACATATTTGTTAATTTTTCCGACCTAATGATATGTAATTTTTTGTTTTTATTTTTATTCCGGCTCTAGTTTGCTTTACTTAAATTCCTGAAGAAGAGAACCGATGGTGATCGAAATATGGAATAAAAAATAAAATTTAAATAAAACAAAAAAAGAAGTTTTATTTAATATATGACCTAGAGCCGGAATAAAAATAAAAACAATAATTTTTTACTTTTAAAATACTTTTTTTAAAATGGGAATTATGAGTGTTACAAATATCCTTGCTTGAACTTTTGCAACACTCATAAGTATTTCATGATACCATGGATCATACGAATTATTTTTAACCTAATTCGTCCCCTTCCCATTTTAACCGATTTTGTTCGGTGACTTAATGCTTAATGTTTCTTTCTACCATGGATGTTTTCTGATTGTCTACCGAAACCCTACCGACTTCTAGACAAATACGGATTCGTAATACTCAAGAAAGAAAAATAAAGAAAAATAAATTAATGTACAGTCTATGGGACTTTTCTAATTAAACACAAAAACCAAAATAAAATGATTTATTTTTGTTTTTCCTTATTCTTTTCTCAAAAGGACTTCGAAACAGTCTCTTGTGTAGGAAAACTTTAAAATCATAATTTTACTAATTTTTATATCAAAAGTTTTCATGTCTTTGTCCACCCACTGTACATGCTGCGCGTATGTTGTATGTATGAGTTTGAATGAATAATTGTGTGTTAGAAAGCTTTTAGAAGTTTTTAGTTGTCTGCCACAAACTGAAATGGTTGGTTTTTCTGTTAAGTTTTTCTTGTTGTGTTATAAATTGGCAGACATTGTGGGAGACAGAGTGTGACAAAAGAACAATACATTTATACACAACTCGCTTCATACATACAGACATAAATATAATTGTATATCTACATATGAAAAGAGTTGTTGAGTTTATTGTGAAATATATCCTTGATTTACACCCAAGGAATGTGATTTTTTGCCTCCTCTGTCTCTCCTTTAATTCATAATATAAATATTTCTTAGAAAGGCAATGATGGTGATGACCGCATTCTAAATAGAATAAAAGGAGCAACTCCTTCGATTTTATTGTCATCTTCTTTTAATTTTTTTTGCTGCTTAAGTTCTATTCTTTGTTGTTCCTACTGGGGGGATTTGTGGTACATAGTCCGTGGAATTAGGCGGTTATAGTGAGGGGAATTTGAGTGAACAGTAAATGTGCACATATAAAAAGAAATATTGTTCTTGTTTATTGTGTTTCGATATTTTATCATTTTCATATTTATGTATGTATGAAAAAATAAATTATAAGTTAAATTAAATAAAAATGAATGTTTTTCAGATCAGAGATTTAAACAAATGTACTAATACTATTACTTGTCACTATTTATACGTGCATTGTTGGCTTTGGCTTTGCCAGATGAAGTTGTAAAAAATCGTGTCTTTCCTTATATAAAAATAAAAGATGAACTAGTTCTTCAATTTAATATTTTATCGTGGTGGGTCTTGTACCGGATCAGGTCTTTATATCCGTACGTTAGCAAGTTGAGTAGGACGAGTAGTGGTTATTTTCTCCAAAGAAAGGACACTCACTTAAACTAAGCAAACATGTAACAGGTGGTCCAAATATAAGAATATTTTTAAAAATTCAATAAAAGTAATATAATATTTGTTAATTCTAATGCAGCCTTATGGCTTCATTGTATATGGAATACCATTTCATTCGTGTGTCAGCCGCGGCTGGCTTCGCAGTAGCTTATCCTGTCAGTCAAAAAATTTTACCAGACTTTTGGTGACAGTTTCTGATTCTATCTTACGAATGGCTCGTTTGTTATTGACCAGCATCGTTACTGAGCTATTCGCCGAGCACTCCATTAGAAAAATTCCGTCCAACTAGCCGTCTTCCGTCTTCCTTGGGAATAATATTTCTAGTGGATAGTGTGAGGACTCAATTCCCACCAAAGACTGGTTTGCTTTATTGCAAACGAGTGAAGGTCCTTGCTGCTGTGCTTGTTAAATTAATCGAAAATATAATTTGTAATTGTATTTGTAATAATAAATAAATATTAATTAATTGCTTGCGTAATTGCTTGCTTGGAGGGACACGGAAAAACACAAATAAAATTAATAGCGACACAGAAAATTGTATTTCACTCTGCTGATGTCTAAGTAATAAACATTTTCAAGATTGTAAAAAAAATTAAGTGAGTAAATAAAAAAAAAATAAAAACAGCCTTTATTCTTATTGTCCATTAGTACAACAAAAATGTATACCATAAATAAAGCCCTAAGGCAATTATATCTAACTATCTTTAGCCGCTGTTTAATTTGTGCGCTAATAAAACTTTTCTATGACATTGTTAATTAAGAGACTCCTCTTGCCATTCCCTCGCCATGTACAGCTTTCATTGCTTTTAATTTTATTTGTTTTTTAATTAAAGAAATATAATAAAAATCTGCAGATAAAGCAAAGAGAAGACAAAAGTACATGGACAAGGGATCTGTTTTTACAGCACCATCATTATCATATTCTTCCATTTCCTTCATAAACTTTGGACGAAAGTTAAATACTTTTATTAAAGAATTTACAGATTGCTCTGGCTTAGATTGTCTTTAAAATTTCCTTTGGCCCTTTCATGAAATCCTTTTTAACAACAATTGTATTTCAGTATTTATTGCTCTTGTGACTGTAATCGAAGACGTCGAGGTTTATTACCATAAATTTTAAGAGGGAATAAACGAAGATGGAAACTTTTAAGTACTTAACCGCCAAAGGAAATGCCTCTAGGTGTTGACTTGAAACAATTTATTTCCCAAAAAAGCTTTTTTCATAGAAAAATTTTCATAGAAATTGCCTGTTGCAAGGCAACATTTCCTATGTTAAAGTTGCATGTTGTATAGAAAGATTTTCCATTATTTGGAAGTGTGTAGAAAAAACAAAAATTTTTTATAAAAATTATTAAATAAATTTGTATCCTGGACTATTGTAGAAAAATATTTTTATTAAGAATTTTTTATTATTCTCTTACTAATATTTGCAGTGTGAATGTGTCCTGTTAAACATTTTGTTTCTGACACTTTTTGCTGGACTAAAGAAAAATGTTGCTCGATATCTTTAATCTAGTAAAAACTGTCGGAATTGTTTTGTTACAGCGTAACATTATACAAAGAATAGGTGCCTGTTACATTTTTTGCTTTAATTTATTATAGAAAACTTGTATTTCGAAGGGAAAATTTCTCAAGGAAAACTGATGTATTGTTTACTGCACACGCGCGCACACACACACACACACACCGTGAACAAGATTTTTCTGTTTTATTTTCGCGAAAAGACATTTTGTACAGGAAAATTTCCCAGTGAAAAAATAGAAATTTTTCTTAAGGAACGATTTTTCAAAAATACAATAGTTGATATATTCAATTTCCTTGGAAGTAAAGTTGACAAATCTCTTAAACTTGATTTGAAGATTTTTTTTATATAAAAAAGTATTAATTCTTTAGACCTTCACGAAAACATTATCTTTTCTTTAATCAATAAGTGATAAAATTACTTTCATTGGCAATTTTGCACGCCTTCCAGATGTGAAGCTTTTTTCCAGTGGTAAATAACCTTTTCTTTAAAACAACAGTCCATTATAAAAAACTATTTAGCATAAGGAGGATATTTGTTTCGGAGAAACAATTTATTTGTCTGTTTGGAATCTCTGAATGGGGTGATGCGAATAGGGTCGTAATGTCCAGTTTTATATGTTGTCCGAGGGACTGAATAAATTTTTCTTGCCGCTGAAGAAGCATTCAAGTGCCTCTGGGTTATTAAAACGAGTTGAAAAATATTTCAGTCATTCCGTTCTGCTTATTATTTATGCCATCTATATCCGATCGAAAATGGAATATAGTTATAATGTATATACACGGGTATCAAATTATTTTGTAAAATTAAAGAAATAAGTACTTTTTTTGAATTTAATAAGAAAATTCTCACTCTAACTTTCTAGGAAGTCGAAAAAATGCACTCACTGTTGCTCTGGAAGCAATAAAGATGTCATTCTTTAATAATAACTGCCGATTATCTCTCTTCTCTATTATATTATTGATTTCAAGCACAATTTTTACTGCTCCTGATGGTGTTGAAAAATATTATTCTTATATACTTAGATAAATCCATGTACTTTGAGTTGATTTCCGTCATTATTTTTATTAAATTATGTTTTGCTGTCAGTAACGGCTACTGTAGATCATCAAATTACCAATCAAATGTTTTGATAAGAAATATGTTTTTTATTTTCATTTTATTTCCATTTTGCAAAAATCTCTTAACATCTTTCTTTGACTACGTGAATCTTTTGCAATTTATTATTATGCTTGAATAAGTTTTATTGCACTATGGCTTTGTATGTGCGAGTAAAATAATAAAAATAAGATATTAATTTTACCCAAGTCAGCACACTAATACATTTATATCAGATAATAAAAGATGTTTTCTATTTATGACACTATACAACTCTTTATATACAAACAGTTAATGTTTAGATGGTTAAACTCAGTTAATATTGAAAAAGGATTTATGATGAACGAAAAGTCATTCCTAACGAACAGCATCAATTTTGTGATCAATAATTTGGTTTCAGGGAATGGTTTAAATATTGAAACTTTTGAAATGCCAAATGTATGTATGTTTTCCATTCTGTGAATTTTGAGTTTTCTTTTGTTCAAAGTGTAAGTTTTTTATAAAAGTGTTTGAATCAATAAAAATAAATAAATGTCAGAGTGGCCAACAACAAAAAGGCTCAGAATTAACTTGAAATGCAAAAACTTGAAAATAATATTGAAAATAAAACTTGTCAATTAGAGAAAATAATATATAAACTTATTAAAACAAGCGTTAAGAAATTTCAAGTTAAACTAAATTTGCAGCAGCAGTAAAAAGACTGAAATCCTTCATTTACCACTTCTTAATCGCTCTACATTTCATATAAAAATTTAAAATATATACGAGCATATGTCTCAAGTTACGTAACCCATATTCGCTGGTATTCATTCCATCTCACAAATAAAAAATAAAAAAATCAAACATTAGCAATCAGAAAGTGTTTTCTGATCAGAAACTTTCCAAGAATACAAATTAAAATGAATGTTAAAAACAAACTTCAAAATTAAATTTGCAAATTACAAAAGAAGTTAAAGTGGAAATATTTTGTGTGCATGTGTGTGTTTCTAAAATGGTAGCATATCTTTTATTATTATTTCAATCTACATTTGTTTGGGGGAATTTGCCGTCTTGAAAAAAGGAAGAAAAATACAAAAGAAACACATTCTAATACAAACGCATACTGTCGTATTGAAAATATTAAATAAAACAAAAATATTGTGTAAGGACACATTTCTTGGCTAGTGATATGGAAATATAGGAAAATATATACACAAACATATCCAAGGATCAAATGGAAGAAACAAAAAAGAGCGAAAAAAAACACACATGCGCACTACATTAAAACCATTAACAATACAACATTTACAGTCACTTACATAAATACGCATAGAACACACACATATATACACACAAATATTTATACAAATGGTACCCTTCAGCTCTATTGACTGTGATACAGGATCAATATTTTTATTTAAATTTTAATGGCAAATTTAGCTCTCAATCATATTTTTCTTTAGTTTCCTTGTTTTCTGAGTTTTCTATTTCAAAAGTTTCAATAGCCTTCTTTCTAATTTTCTTTTATAGATTTCTGCTTTTCTTTTTAGTAAATTTTTGGTATTTTTCCTAAGTCTATTCTAGTGAATTCTGATAGAAATCCGATTTTTTTATTAAATTTCTTAATAGGACATTTCCGATTTGTCTTCCTCTGTTTTATTAGATTCAATTCGAAACTTGTGTTTTGTGGATTTTCAACTTTTAGCATTGAGAAATCTGCAATTTTATTTTATAAACTTTCGAGTTCTGTTTTGAATTTTCATTTTAAAGAATTTATTACGAAATATTTATTAACAAGGGTTTTTTCCTAAATTTAGGTTTATGGTATCTTTCACTTTCTTTATAAAAGCAAAATTTTTTTAAGCTATACCTAAATGATTGACAGAAATAAACAAGTCCAAGAGTTATCGGCGATCTTGGGAAATATGATTTTAACCCGAACACTTATAGATGAACAAATATGGATTTAAAAATCCAAAATATATGAACTTAATAAAATATTATTTATAAATATTGTAAAAATTGCTTACAGATAGACAAATTCAAAGAAATTTTTTTCATCTGCGTGAAGAACGAAAACACAAATAAGAACTAGATTTATATATATGTACATACGTCTGTGTCGCTTTTTAATTATTCTTTACCTATATATTAATTATTTAACATGTTCAAAAAAACTCAGTTTAAAGTTTTGACAGCATAGTTCGTTTGTATTAGTATTTTAAAAATTTTCAAGACTTTTTTCTATTTTCATTTAACTTAAAGTATTTGTGGCCACATCCTAAATTTTGCTATAGAATATTATTATTTTCACAATACATTTCTAGTGATTTGAAAAAATTGTTAGACTTTGTAACACTTTAATAGTTGGGGAAAAATTGCTATTCGATTCTTAATATTTTGAGTTTTTTTTGTGTCTGTGCTTTTTATGGATTTAATTTTTTTTGCGATTTTTAAGATCTTTTCAATTTAGTTACACATTTTAAACAGTTCTGTCTGTTTTTTTTTACATGTTTTAAATATTTTTCAAAGTAGTAGTTTTTTCAGGTATGATTAGGGGTTTTCGCCTGGAATTACCGGGAATTCCCGCTTTTCCGGGATTTGTTATGCGACACCCCGGTAAATTATCTTATAGACGATATGATGCCATAGTTAATAGTTAGTTTTAAATATTTTTCAAAGTAGTAGTTTTTTTAGGTATGATTAGGGGTTTTCCCCCTGGAATTACCGGGAAATTCCCGCTTTCCCGTGATTTTTTATGCGACATCCCGGGAAATTATATCATAGACGATATGATGCCATAGTTAACACATGGAGTCAATAATTCGATTCCTTCTATTCTTGGGAAAAAATTTTCCATACTCTACATCTACGTCTTGATGAAAGAAGGCACAAAAAATGTACACTTTGGTAAAATATTTAAAAGAGCCTGATTTCTTCAGCCGTAACCAAGAAAATTTTTTTGTTTTCCTATGCTTCTAAGTATTCAGTAATTGCATATGCAGAAAATCTTTTAAATCGTCTTTTTGCCCAGCCTAATGATGTTGAAGAAAGTAATGATGATGTTGAAGAATGTGATGCTGTCAAAGAGAAAATATTTAAATAAGTTTAAGCTGTTAATAAGGCTAATGTATGTACTCAATCTTACTCCAAAAGTACTTTAAATTGTTCAATAAAGAAAGAATTGAATTTCTTGGAAGGATGTGGTTAAATGACGCAAAATGTTGAATTTTTGTTTAATGTCCTTCCAATTATTCGTCCAACTTGGGTAGAAAGTGAGCAGGCGTTTTCGGTAGCAGGGCAATTTGCTAACAAAATTAGAAATAGGCTTTCTGACGAGTCTATAAACACTTTAAACGTTTTAAAGAATTATTTCCGAATTATTTCAACTGAACTTTTTATGTTCAGTTATATTTGTAAGATAAGAACGTATGTACTACCTTCTCTATCTTTCTCACAGCTGAATTGAAACTTGATCAAGAAAACCTGATGTGTGTGAAAGTGGACTTACTTTTTTGATCTCATATAACAAGAATCAATGTTTTTCTTGTTGGTACAAACCTTTAAGGAATTTCAAAACTAAAAGTTAAAAAATAAAGTTCCTTTTTCAAATACCCAAACTAAATTAATATACTTATGTATTATTAAAACATAGTTTTAGTATGTGTTTTAAGCTTTCTAATAAAATGCTTGTTAATGCCTAGCAATTTTATGGAGCGGGATACCGGGATCCCGTCATATTTAAAAGAATTTCCCGCTTTCCCGGGAAACAAAAAGGTGCGGGAAAAAACTCTAGGTATAATGCATTTCTCACTATTAAACAAAATTAAAAATAAATAATGATTGATTAAATTTATTAAAAAGTAAATCAAATCATCAACATATTTGGGTGTCTTCTTCCGGATGGGCTTAATGTTCTAGATTTTAAATATCTATATATGTATATATACTCATATTTATTTATTAAATTTCTAAAAGTCAAAGTTAATGCCCCTATTGCGGTTCACCACTCAACTCAGTTTGGTCGTGTGAGAGTCAACCCAACTTATGCACAACCACACTCACTTTAGTTATTGCGATACACAATAACTAAAATGAGTTTGGTTGTGCATAAGTTGGGTTGACTCTACACGACCAAACTGAGTTGAGTTGTGAACCGCAATAGGGGCATAAATTTCTACAAACTAAAATCTTTAAAATTTATTTTATTGGAAAAATAATGACTATCCCATACTGTTTAAAAATAATCAAAACGGCAACGCTGAAACACATTAAAGCAACATAGAACAATAAATGTTCTAAAGATTATTTGTATTATAAATATGTATGTGTGCATGTGTGTGCATAAGTACATACTTACATGTATATTAACACCATTCTCACAATCCTTTAGACAAAAATGAAGCATATCGCCGCGGGGGTGTCTTATTTCTGGTGATTTTATTTCTAAATTAAGTCGAATGAATTTGTATCGTTGATTGCGATTATGAAAAAGTATTTTTGTTTATTTTCAAATTTTATAATAATATAAATTTCTAAAAAGCCATATTTTTCTTTTAACGTGAAGTTATTTTTAACAAGTTTAAGACAAGTAGTCTCATGATATTTTTTTTTTCATTATGCTTAAGATTTTTTAAATGGGAGATAAATTTTTTTTTATTTTTTTTTTATTTCTTACTTTAATCAACAAATGTGTAGCCAAGATTCTTTAAAAGAAAAACAAGTTTTTTTTGTTGTTGTTGGTTCCTTTCGTTGCCATAAAGCCATAAAAGTTTCTTTTGCTCTCGTGTCGGCTTTTGTTGCTGTTTGGCTTGAGGATTTGCTGGTGTTGTTTGGGGTGTTATAAGACATTAGAAGTTAAAAGTATGCTACAAATTAAAGTCTCCAAGAGTTGCTTTCAGCTGAAAAATCTGCTTCTCTTAAGAACTACCTGGAAGGTCTCGATGTCACTGCAGCATCTAATTACTCCTTGTGGCGCGCTGCTAAAAAGCTTAAAACACCCGTTGAGTCTAAACCACCCCTGCGCACTTCTACCGGAGGTTGGGCAAGAACTAATACTGAAAAAGGTAACATATTAGCTGGTCATTTAAAAGACGTATTTACCCCAAACACATGTACTGGTGCTGTTGATTTGCCGAGCGTAGTTGCTCTACCCCCTCGACCTATTAAGTTTAAGATGCTTGATGTACAAAAACTAATTGCTGAAACCAATCCAAAGAAGGCCCCGGGTATTGATGGAATTAGTAACAAGATGCTGATGCAGTTGCCTCGTATTGCTATTAGAATCCTGTTATTTATTTTTAATGGCATTTTACGACTGGAGTATTACCCACACAGCTGGAAACTTGCCATGGTCAAAATGATTCCAAAGGCGGGTAAAGATCTTACCAAGGCTGAGTCATATAGGCCAATAAGTTTGCTGTCAACAATTTCGAAGCTCTTTGAAAAACTTCTCATGACAAAATTGTCCCCAATTCTAGCTGATAATGGATGCATACCGGACCATCAATTTGGTTTTAGAAGTCAGCACAGCACCATTGAACAATGTCATAGATTGGTTCATTTCATAAGAAGAACATTTGAAGAAAGAAAGTATTGTTCTTCCCTATTTATTGATGTCTCTCAGGCATTTGATAAAGTGTGGCATGAAGGCCTAATTCTAAAATTGAAGACATATCTACCAATAAACATTGTAAATCTTTTGGAAAGTTACATTATTGCCCGGAAGTTCACTGTCGTGGAAGGAGACTTCATGAGTGTGCCCGAAACCATTTCATCTGGGGTGCCTCAGGGGAGTATACTGGGGCCAGTTTTGTATTTGATTTATACCTGTGATATGCCTTTGAGCAGTAATATCCTCACCTCTACATTTGCCGATGATACAGCCTGCCTTAGTATGCATGAAAACCCTCACGAGGCATCCCGTTATCTTCAGCAACATATTAACCTGTTGGAATTGTGGTTGAACTTATGGAGAATAAAAGTAAATGAACAAAAGTGTGTTCATGTTACATTTACCCTACGAAGAGATACTTGTTCCCCCATTCAAATCAACAATCAAGTTGTTCCTCAACATTCACATGTGAAATATCTTGGTATTCACCTCGACCGACGGCTTACATGGAAACACCACATTGACTCTAAGCTGACACAAATGAAGCTTAAATTAACCCAGATACATTGGCTGATTGGTAGAAATTCTACCCTCAGTCTAGATTGTAAACTTTTAATATACAAGTCGCTTTTGAAGCCGATATGGTGTTACGGAATTCAGCTATGGGGCACTGCTTCAGCTTCCAATGTAGAGAGAATCCAACGAATGCAAAACAAAATATTAAGGTTAATAACTACGGCTCCATGGTACTTGAAAAATTCTATTTTACATCGTGATTTAAATATGCCACTTGTGACCGCTGAAATTGCAAAATATGCTGGAAAATATTTAACAAAACTCGAGTTCCATCCTAATCCCCTTGCTCGTAACATCTTGAACTTTCCTGGACACATCCGCTTAAAAAAGAGGGACACTACGGCATTAATACGCAACTCTCCAGATGAAATTCTTTGAAAATATTTTTTGTGCGTAACATGAATTTTATGTATTATTAATTATTATCACTAAGTTTATGTCCGACACTGGTTGGGCCTAATAATTATTTATATATTTAAGATTTGAACACTTATTGTTAGTTCAATTATTTGAAGATACAATAAACATATATTAGCGTGAAAAAAAAAAAAAAAAAAAAAAAAACAAATTAAAGTCAACGGGGTTAGTTAGAAAAAAATTATGTAATCTAATATGCATTGTAGCTTGCAAACGAATTCGGTAATGGTTTATTTTAGTCATACATATTTATAAATACCATTACATATATAATGCGATTATAATTAAGATTTTAAATTAAGTTTATAAGTATCTTTCTAATGGTGCTATTTTGCTGTAAAATAAAGTGTAAATTTTTTTCTCTTTTCCCACGGTGTTGCTTTTGGTATAAATAGAGATAAAACTTTACCTATTATTTCATAAACGAGCTTTAGGTCTTTTTATAGAAAACAAATCTAATTTTTATTCTATTTAAATATTTTGACGCCACATTGGGCGTCTTCTTCAGGAAAACATTCTTCTTTTTTTAAAGAAGACACCAAAAGAGGCGTCGAAATATAGAAATAACATAAAAATTAAATTTGTTTTTATATAAAAAGACCTAAAGCTCGGTTATGAAATAATAGATATATTTAAAAAAAAAAATTGTGTCAATTGATAAAACTTTCTGTTTACTTATATACATATATAAGTATATATATATGTACATATTTTTTATATGAAATTTTTAACAAAATATTCCGTGAAGGAAAATTGAAAAATAATTTGACCGTTATTAACTACTTTCAAACAGCCATGGCGTTTTCATTTCTAAAACAAAAATATTGCCCTAAAAATGGACAATACATTTTACATGTTACCGAGACTCACCCGAGGTGATGCCTTTTTCAAGCTCACAATAGAACAAAAATATTTGCCTGAAATAAAACTGATTTTAAAACACGTAGCAAATTTACATGTTTCGTGTGTAAAATATTCTGAAATAAACATGTCCTATTTTGCACTAATGCTCATATTTTTAGAGAAGAACACAAACATAGGGGCAATATGTAACATTTGCAAGAGAAACGCCATAACCTTCTTTAAAAAGCTTTCCCCAGGGCCACAAGGTTCCAAATTAACTGACTGCTGCACAGTTTTTCATCTCACATTGTATAATGAGTGGATTATGCATTCTTCTCTGTATGTGTCTATTTTTGAATTTTCATTCTGATTGTTATTATTGTTTTGTTAAATATAAAATTTTTATTAATACATTATCCTTAATAAGATAAATTAAAATATGAATTTTTTTCCTTGCCATATGATGATGATTCATCATCATGATTAAATGATTTTCACAAATGTGCTTAATTAATTTATTGGAGCCATTTAACATTAACTAACACTAATAAACATTATATTCCTATTAATGTGGCATTAGCTTATTTGATATAAACTAATACAAGCGTACACAAGCATATTATGTCATACATGCAATGGAAAACTTTTGAGAAAATGGGAAAAGATAGCGGAAAGTTGTTTTATTTTTAGTATATTTGAGCTAAACATAATGTCCGTGTTGTAACAAAATTACGTGCATAGACATACAAATACAAGGACATACAAGTTTGTGCACATTAAATTATACTCTGGCACACACACACACACATAAACGGATATAAATTTACTGGTAGAAATACCAAATTTCCCTTTCTTTATTCTATTCTAACTGATACGGCAAAGCCTTTGTTACATATACATGTATAGATTTTTATAAATGTGTGAGGATATAAAATAATTTCTCACACTCATCGATACTCTAACTTAATGTGTATGTTTGTTTGTGTTACATGTTATACAGCGTTTCTTTTTGCAAAAGAATAAAAATGGCAAAACAAACAATTTTCGCCACAAGTACAATGTCAACAGCACAGTTGGTGGCAACACACAGAGCAGTACGTGCACCAACCAGCTCATATTTGAACACTTATAATCATTAACACTTTTTCATACACAACGGAATTAAAAAAAAAATATGTATGTATATGAAATTGCAAAAGTAATGACGAAATAAAACAATAAACCTTGATGTCGTTAAACTTGCGAAATTATATATTTTTTCTTTTGGCAAATATATTGAGAAATTTAAAGTATTTAAAATGTATTCGCATACTCATACTGCTTCACTTGTGATATTCATTCAAACATTCCGAGTAGACTTTTAAAAATGTATTTATTAACAGCCTTATTCAAGACTATTGATCAATGTCATAGAAAAGTTTCACAGAAAAAATTCATAAATCACTTACATCTTGAATAAAACTGTAAGAATATAAAATCCAAGATAGATTCACTTCCTAAAACGAATTGTTGAATTTAAAAATCCAACTCTAAACCTTGATGCCAGCGAGAAAAATTACTTGTTAAATTTCTTATATGAAAAATCCATATTATAATTTGGGCAAATGTCTTGTGTTGAGAATTCAGGGCATTAAGACTTGAGAAGACCTTACAAACCAAAGTTCTATTAGGCCGTACAATACACATCAATCCCGTGAGCTTGGCTATAGTCTTATCCTACTGAAAATGGCATGTCGTTTGCATCCATCCAATTCGTATCAAGTTATATTCTGCGTAAGTTCGAGCAGTTGAACACGATGGGAAATTGATTGTCTTGGATTCTCCAGCACGCTTTCACTGATACCGGCGATAATTCGCAGTATATCTAACATTCGTTTGTTATGTGGGTACTGAAGCAATTCTCTCGAATTTAGAAACTAAAAGCTGGAGAGTTGGCACGCAAAACAAACACTTCAACTGCTCTAATATATTGCACAATGTTTGCACTAATTGTGTTAATAAATTTGTATCATTTGTACGTGCCGCCTAATCAAACAAAGTTGTCATGGTGATATGGCACAAGTGATTGAGGTAATAAATCAAAAATCCTCCAAACATTTTATTGGAAAATCTTTGATATTTATTTGTATTACAATGTGTGTGTTACTGTGTAAATGATTGAGCATGTGTTGAAAGGGCATATAAGCGTCTTAATGTCATCATGTTTCAGTTAATATTTTTATATATTCTCTATATGAAAAAGAAACGATAGATAAAAAATTACTTTCATTTATGTGACACACATCTTGTAACAATTGTGTAAAGGTAATGACTACTTATTTAATATTCATGTACTATTTATGTAATGATGATGAACAAAGTTAAGTTCTTTTGTCAGAAGAAATTATTGGAGCGGAGAAAACTTTTTCGTTTCCTAAAGCAAATGCCAACATCGTTATTCAATATGTATATCAATATGTTTCCCCAATAGAATTTATAATATCAAAAAATATAAAAAAGCTTTGCTTATCAAGGATTTAAAAAATTTTTATCTTTAAACAAAATATTATTAAGACATATTGTTAATGAAGACTAAATTATTTATGATTTTTTTTATAGTAAACTTTCTTTTTCACCGGCTTTTTATATTAATCAGGTTCGTCTACACCATGTCAACTTTCAACTTGTTTTCTATAAAAAAAAACTTGCTCAATTTCTATTAAAAAAATCTGCTAGTCAAACATATTTTTCTATAAAAATTTGCTTGTTAATTATATTTTCTATAGAAAACTTGATTGTCAACAATGTCTTCTAAGAAACATTTATCGTCAACAATGTTTTCTATAGACAACTAGAATGTCAACAATGTTTTCTATAGATAATTTGAGTGTCAACAATGTTTTCTATAGAAAACCTTATTGTCAACAATGCTTTCTATAGAAAACTTGAGTGTCAACAATGTTTTCTATAGAAAACTTGAGTGTCAACAATGTTTTCTATAGAAAACCTGATTGTCAACAATGTTTTTTTATAGAAAACTTGATTGTCAACAATGTTTTTTATAGAAAACTAGATTCTTAACAATGTTATTTATAAAAAACTACATTGCCAACAATGTTTTTTTATAGAGAACCTGATGGTGTACAATGTTTTCTATAGAAAAGTGGATTGTCAACAATGTTGTCTATAGAAAATTTTATTGTCAACAATGTTTTCTACAGAAAACTTCATTGTTAGCAATGTTTTCTATGGACAACTTGAGTGTCAACAATGTTTTCTATAGAAAACCTGATTGTCAACAATGTTTTCCATAGAAAACCTGATTGTCAACAATGTTTTCTATAGAAAACCTGATTGTCAACAATGTTTTTTATAGAAAACTATTGTCAACAATGTTATTTATAGAAAACTAGATTGTCAACAATGTTTTTTATAAAGAACGTGATTGTGTACAATGTTTTCTATAGACAACTTGAGTGTCAGCAATGTTTTCTATAGAAAACCTGATTGTCAACAATGTTTTTTATAGAAAACTTGATTGTCAACAATGTTGTATATAGAAAATTTGATTGTCAACAATGGTTTCTATAGAATACTTGCATGTCAACAATATTTTTTTGAAAACATGATTGTCAACAATGATTCCTATATACGAATTTATTGCCAACAATGTTTTCTATAGAAAATTTGCTTCTCAACAATGTTTTCATAAAAATTTACTTTCAACAAAGTTTTCTTTATAAAAATTGCCGGGAAACATTGTTTCCTTGAGAAAATTTATGTGCAGGTAATGTTTTTCTTATAGAAAACAGCAATATTTTCTATATCGAGGTCTTTTTATTTAGACAACTTGCAGGTCAACAAAGTTTTGCATATAAAAGGTTGCTTGTCGGCATATTTCCTAAGGCTTCCGTCCTTCCTTGTCAACATTGTATAGCGTAGCATATTCGTACTCCTCACTGTTAAGTAAATGTAGTTTTAAAATATGCAACATAATTTCCTTTTCCTCATGCAATATATTTATATTTATATTGTATTAAATCTGAATTTTTTTTTTCAAGAACATAAAACTATTCAAATTTAGATGGTCAAATTTGTGGTCCATTTTTTCTCTGCTATTGTTCACATTATTTAATTTCAGTTTCTTTGTGTCTAAATTAGACATTTCTGTAAAAATTGGTCTCGTGCTTGACTGTTTGAATTTAACAATAACAAAAAAGGTCGAATAATATACAAATTTGAACACAGAAGTATACTTACATGCCGTAAAATGTATGCAATATGTTAGATTGCAAAGAGACAACCAACCACTGTCCCTTTTTTCACTTTAAATTTTTCTTCTTAAAGCTCCTTTTCTATTCTCTATGAAAACCTTGTTCTTTTTTTTCTCTATAACAGGAATATAAGATCCTACACGAATTTTGTTTTCTTTTGATAAATATTTTTACCCAGATTTTGACAAGTCAAATATTAAATTTAATAACAAAATGGTGTTAGAAAAGTAAATAAAATAATTGCTAAGATTTGTAATGTCTACTAATTTATAAATGGTGTACAAGGGTGGTTGATTTCAATTTTAAAATTTAAAGGATTTGTGGGACATTTTGCATCTTAACGTTTCTCATTAATTTTATCCTGCGAGTTTGATTTATGGTAAAATAAATATTTATGTTTAAATTCATAACTCTGCAAATGGATTTGTGAAAACGAGCACCCTCAACTCATTTCAAGCCACTTAAAAATTTGAAAGAAATAAAATACTTCCCTAAACGTTAAAGATGAGTTGAAGATTATAATGATGGTGATTACCATAAACACTTTCTAAATGTCTTTTAAGCAATGGGGAGAATAAAGCCTATAGAAAAATGACACTATAAGACACAGAAATACAAATCTGTGTTTAGCAAACATACACTACACAGGATAACAAGGAGCATTATTAACATCTTATGAAGAAAATTAACTTTCTACATTTATTAGACTTGTCTTATTAACTTGGTTTCGCCAAAGAATTATTCCACGTCGAATAGCCTTGGGTGTTTTTCCTTGCTTTGTGAATGGATCATATACACCAGATAATAAGGATATTATTTAATAAAAATATAATTTTTGATATTAATGATCAATATAAAGAAACTTGTGGTTATTTTTCGGCACTCCCTGCTCTGAAAAATCACGTTTCATTAAAATGATTTCAAATCACTGAAATATATTTTTTCCAATTTGGTGATTTGAAACCGTTTACCTAAGCGACTGTCGATTTCGAATCATTTGCTCATTTTTTACAAATATTTCATTAACAATAAATTGATTTCATGTTTTATGGGAAGTGTTTTTTTTCAAATTTATTTTTGCAATAATAATGTGTCTTTTACACAAAATAATTGTAAAATATATATATTTTTGAAGGTATCGTTAATTTTTCAAAAGGAAATTGCTTCTATTTGACATTCATCATGGTCTCCTTTTACCTCTTTAGCTCTCAGCTGATTTGTTTCGAAAGTACATTTGCGGTTACCAGAGTCACAAAATGTTAGAGTCATACAAAATATGACTAATTTATTGTCATTTAAATTAGATTTGTGTATTTCTTTACAATTTTCATTTGTTTTAAATGCATTTGATCACTCTCGAAAAAAGTTTTGACAATATACAATAAAGTTGAATTGTTTAAAATTGTTCCTCGAAAAAAAGAAAAGCACGAATGATTTCCAAAACTCTGAAAAATCACAGACGTGATTTTAAAACCATTATTTCAAAACAGAATGTGAAGAAAATCGATTTCAATCAATTCAATCGACTGCAGTTCCATTTCATTAAAAATAAAAGAGAACAACAAATTTAATTTATGAAAAACATCGACGTATTTGGAAAGATTTGACTTGGGATGAAGAAAAATCACTCTAAATTTAAACGAACCCCGTCGAAAGAAAAACTAAACTCTCAACATTGAAAAAATCAATTTGTGTTGTTCCCAGATGATTTTTTTCCGTAAAAAAAAAACAAAAATTTTTATGGAGAAATGAAATAATTCGAGACAAAAAAAAAATCATGAAATCTTTTAGGTTCGAATTTTTTTTCTTAATGAAATCTTTGAAAATTGCAGATAATTAGTGAAGCCATTTAGAACTTTAAAGAACAGCAATTAAAACAGAAAATTCATATGAAACTAAATTTCCTGCGTAATTTTCAATATCTTTGTCTAACGTTTTTTTAAACAAAATACATACAAAGTTTCAAAGGATATAGATTTTAACAACAGTGTATAATGTTACAAATTGTGTTAATACCCTTTAGAAGTTTAACAAGGATTTGTTGAAGCAAGAAGTCTTATTTTACAAAAATCTATAATTCGTATATTCAATATTTCGCTTATCATTAATATTATGAAAATTCTATTTCCTGACAATAATTACCAGTTGTTAGCGAAATATCGAAAATAAACGAAAATGTTTATGAAATAAAGTCTCAGATTTAAGCAAATATTTATTAAATCAATAAAATTTTGTAATTCATAATTAAACGAAATAGCGTCATACGCTATAATAGTTATACCAACATATAAACATTTGATGCAACTATGTATATCTCTTACGTTTTTCAAATGTCGTATAGAGACATGGATGGGAATGTACAGCCAATAAGAATGCATTTTGCTGATAAATATTTGAAACGAAATTCTTTAATTTTTTCATTAACAAAGAAACTGTAAATATATTAGCAAAGATTTTTTTGTAATCGAAGGAAATTTAATACACGTACAATGAGAACAATGAAAAACTGCTCTTTCTATCCATGTTTATTTTTATTATTTTCAATTTCTCTTTTAAAAAATTTGACGTTTTTAAGTTCAACACATAATACAGCGGAATGTTTACAACGGTCATTGTTGTATTTACTACAACTTACCATCTACAACATGTTTGTGAATTTAATACCATGTGAATTTAATAATTTTAATCAAAATTAAAGTACGTATTTTCAAACATATTCAGACATACAAAATATAATTTGAAATTATTCTAGCTCGTATGTTTGCTGGGTATACACACATGTATGTCTTTTATGTTTGTGTTAGTAGGAATTGTGAATGCTTTTAAAGCTTAAAAAGATACTGAATCATTTCAAATCATAGGGAGCGCACGCTGTTTCTTCACGTATTAATATGTAGATCTTTGAAATTACATTCCTTTTCAGATTTTTAATAAAATCTCTGAAAAAAAATATGTTAAGGATTTATATTGTATGTAAGACTTATAAGTATATAAAATACGTTTAATGCTTTTGTATGCCTCTAGGGATTCTTTTATGTGATTTGAGTTTATTCTCGCCACCTTAATTTCTTCCTTTTTTTTCAATTAACAATTTAATCAAAAAACACGTTATGCATGTTTACCTTTTTCCGGTGTTTTCATTTAGTTTCCTTGTAATGCCATTAATCTACTTTCAATGACATTACCTTGATTGGAAACATGTTCATCGAGATTTTACTGTCTCAACAACAATTGTGAATGAAAACTTAAAAGAAGAAATGAAAATTAAACGAGATACTTATACACGTAATAGTTTGTATAGAATATTCAATGATAGTTTGTAAAAAAAATGAAACAAAATGAATTTGCATCATGAAACATTTTTATTAAAAAAGAAAGAAAACAAGAGTGAAATCATAATGATAATCTGATGGTGTGTTCCACTTTAAGTTTTTTTTTTTTTTTTTTTGCTAGTGTATGCTTTTGTTGGAGGATACACAATTGACAAAGAAAATATTGTTGAATATTATTTTTTTAATGAATATTAATCAGTAATACTAACGGGGGGTTTCTTTCCCAAACACATATTCACCAATTTGTATTCATTAATTGTTTTTCTTTTTTACACTTTTGACAATGAACTTGAAATTGAAATGATTGCATAACATAAACTTGTTTGTTAATCGACGTAATTCTGGCATAAGAATAAAAAAAAAGATAAGCGTGGCTTGTAAAAAGCTCAAGGAAATTTAAAGCTTGACTACTATTTCGCTAAAAAAAACGAATATTTCCGCACGAATGCTCTTTTAAGTTATCAAGAATTAAATGCTTATTTTTTTATAATAGCCAACCATTTATGTTTAATTAAAACAACAACTTGTTTAATTCTTTGCACTTAATCACTTAATGAAAGCAAAATGGCCATAAGCAACGTATGTATATATTTTATTAACATTCAAATAAATTTGTGGCCGTAAAAATTGTCATTAACAAATAATTTAATATACATAATGGATTTTCAAAGTCTTTGTCTCATAAATTTCGATAAAACTTCTTAAAAGGAAAAAAGGAAACATAATAAAGGGTAATAAACACATATAATGGGTATAATTCAAATGTTATTGGTAATTCTTTATTACCAATTTTCAATGTGGAAACTAATGATTTATATATTCAGTAAATTATTAAATATTTTCTTAAAATTCCAATAAAATTCTCTGTACGTTTACCGGCAATACAGGCCAGATAAAGAGGAAGATGCCTACAGCCAATTTTTTTTAATAAAAAAACATCTTTATACCCAGACACTCATTGAACTTAATGGGAATCCTGCAAGGTGGAAAGTTTTTGAAATTTTTGATTAAAAAAAAAAAATTTATAAAATCAATGGACGCTATAGAACAGGTGTGGCCAAACTCGTATCACAGATGAGTTTCATATTTTCTAAAATATAGTCTCAGGGCGACTATGAAATATGGGCAAACAGTTTTAGAATTTTTCATATTTTTCATAAATATTTAAATAAATAATTGACTAGAATTTCAATTTAAAAAAGTTTTATGGCAAATAAAGAAAACACAAAAGCATATTGGTAGTTATATATTCGTATTATATATTCTTTAATTTTTATTATAATTATTATTGTAATTTTTTTTTTTCTTGAAATAGATATAAACTTGAAAAATAAGTAGCAACTGAATAAAAAGTTGAATAGGAGGAAACTTAACATTGCATAAGTGCAGCAAGTTTAACATTCATTTGACTGATATGAACGTAAGGCAATTCACAAATATGATTTGAAATGTTGTTCTTTTAAGTGTTTTTGTCTGTCAAACATAAATTTCCTATTCTCAATATGTATAACTTAAATGGACTCCAAATTTACTTAATTTAAATGGGCTTTAAATGACTTTAAATTGACACTTAAATGTTTATTGAGAGTTGTATTTAAATCTTGTTAGAGTTGTACTAAAACATTTTATTTCGTATTTAAATAGAATTGAAAGAAAAGTTGTTCAACCTTAGCTTTGCAGGCTACTTTCAAGACCTTGTGGTCGGCCGGTACACCGCGGTCGACTTATTGGCCAGCCCTGCTATAGAAAGTTAAAATAAATAATATCGAAAATGTTTTTGAATTTCATAAAATTTTAATATATTTTCTGGAAAAAATTTAAATTAAAATTTCTGTACAATCAACAAAAATTTTAATGAATAATATATGAAAGGATTAAGTTCCCATAGATGGTTTATTTGTCCTCTTGCTACTTAATTTTTCATTGAATGTGTCACCATCAATATCCAGTAGGAAGGAAGGAAGGAAGTCTTTGCGAAACCATAGAAATCAATATTTTTTTTTGTGTTGGTCCATTATATTTTTGTTTATCTACAATTCACTGAATGTTTCAAGCATGAATGAAGATGCCCAGAAAACAATTTCCTTTCGTAATATTAATCATTCACAAAATGCTTCTTTTAGTGAATAAACATGTGCTAATGTACTGTTGCAATCACATGCCCCGAACATTAGTCCCTTTCAATTGGACCAATAAAAAGTTGATAATCTGTCTCTGCCATTTACCATCATTGAATGAAATATTCATCATAATTTTTCAAAAAAAAAAAAAAAAAAAAAAAAAAAAAAAAAACATTTGTAGCAAGAAGTAACTGATGTAAATCGATTTCGAATTATTTAAAATTAAAAGAGAGTTTTTAAATACTTATTATTTTGCTTATATTCATATTTCAAAACTAGATTTTAATGCCCTTTTCTGAAACATTTTATACATATTCGCATTAAAGTATTTTATATCATTAGTATTTCTCTACTCTATATCTATAGTCTATTTTCATGGAGAGTGATTTCAGACTAAATAAAAAATAGTTTAACTAATTTTTTTTTTTAATTTCATCACAAGTTTTCAACATGATTTTTATCTAAATTGAACGATTTCCATCATATACCTGAACGATTCCATGGCAGACTTTATTTATGGATACTTTCATCTTGCTTAAAGTATTCTTCACCCCTGAACGGTGGACCAATGCAAACAAACAAACATTATTAGATTAGCTGTCACAGAAAAAGCATTAAGTTTTCTACCTCAGAATTACGTTAAAAATATATTTCTGCACAATATAAGAAAATCCACAGACTTAGTGTGTAATACGTCATACGTAACTAACTCCGGTAAGATTATACATATACGTCAACGGAAAAACGTCAAAGTTGGTGCACAGTGGCCATTTAAAACATTTTTTTTTGGCAAATGAAGTTAAAAATTAATAATTATTTCTTAAAGAACTATTTTAATTTTTACTTATAGCTCTCGTTTCCGTATATGCTTCTTATTTTACTGTCCAGTTAAAGAGAAAATTTCAGTCATTTTTAAGAAATGATTTATTGCTCCTATAAAATCTTGATTAATTGCTTCTAATAATCTGTAGAACTACTTCTTGTAATCTTCTGTATAATTCGTTTTTGGTCCTTCAAGATAATTTTTGGCCTTGGTTACCTCAGTAGGCTGGAGGGTAGTGTACTAGCCTATCAGTGCAAAGGTGGTGAGTTCGAATCCCAACTAAGACTCTTGTCTGCTTCACTAAGAAAAATAAAAAAAAAATAAAATTTTTAAATCGGTTCTCAAATAATAAAGTTATACGAGTAAAAACATTAAGAAAACCGGCTAATTAATAACCTTGTCCTTTTGAAGTCGTTGAAATCGCACTTCTTTCGAATCTTATGTCCTGGATCTTGTCGACATCTTTTTACTTGATAATTAAGGAAAAAAATAAAGCGAATCGCTTGTGATTTAATGAAACATAGATTTCAGATAAATTATTTTTGTTCCTCAGGAATGCAAGCAAAGCCACACCTTTCCATATCCTTCTTAAAAACTGGCATACAAACGAAAAAAACTTCTACCATCATGAACATGATGTTTACAACTATAATAAAAAGACCTGCTTGATTTATATATTTCCATTGTTTATTTATGTATAATATTGCCAATGAATTTTGGCTGATGAAGTCCTTAAGTCTGCAAAAGTTTTCATACGTCTTAATTATTTATACTTGTATATTTTATTCTATTCTTATGTAGTTAATCCATCTTCAATAATTAACAGATTCAATAAAATATTATCCTTAAGGAGTCATTTATCATTCTTAAGAGAAGCTTAAATTGAAATTGAAATACAAATATTTAACGTAACCTTAAGAGATCAAATATCTATGTCGTCATTGTTGTATATCCTTGTTAAATATATTCTATTATCAATTAAATCAAATCGATTGTCAAGGTTAAAATAACAAAAAATACTTAAATGAAATATTTCTACAAGATGATGGTGACTTCTAAAAGGCCACAATACAGGTACATTAATTTTATTCATAACATCATTACCTCATTTCTTCTAATTCTTTGTATGTGTATCTGTGTGTGTGTGTGCTTATATTTTTATAAGTGTAATTGTTAAGGTGAGGTCGGACCTAGCGACGACTAATGTAGGCAAAAATGTTCATTGACAGAAAACAAATTCCCAGTTGAAGTGGTAGAGGCAATATGCCTCCCAAGTGTATGATATCCCAAGTGTGGCATGCAACAACATTGAATAAACATTTGCCGAAAATACTGGTTACGATTATTTCGTTAAATATTTATTAACTACGTCTGTTGCTTGCTACATTAAGTATCGGCAACTTGTTATTTGGGAAGTATAGTGTTTAAATAATACAAACAGCAATAACAGAGATTAAAGGATTTTAAGAGGACGATGAAATGATTTAACACACTCGCCTAATCACATAAACATATGTGTGTACTTGAATGTTACTGATGCTGCAATAAGAATCGTAACAATTTTATTTTGTTGTGATTTTCAGCAAAACATAATTTAAATTTTTTATACAACATATCGTCAAATTTATAAAAATATCATTTTAAAACTCAATTCCTTCTAGCTACAAAATGCAATTTCAACTATTTATTTTTGCAATTGATTTTTACATACTCGTACTTACGCGTTCCAGAACGCTTATCTAGTACGCTTTTTCACAAAAATAATAATAAAAATATATGTTCTTATCTAACAATCGGGTTACAGTTTAAATAACATGAAATTTTTTATTAAAAGGGGCGTTTTTTAAACATAATCGATCGTATTTTCGCCATTCGCCAACGGATTTTCAAAATTTATTTGTTGTTTAAAAGGCAAGCAAGTTTTTGAAATTTAGTTTCACCACAAAAAAGTTTTAAATTTTTAAAAACTTGACATGATCGAGAAAGTGCCCTGGTACTCCATTGACTGTGACAAAAGAGAATTTTTATAATATTTTATTTTATAAAAAGCATAATTTTGTATTTAACCAAGATGAAACATTTCGTTATTTTAATAAAATTGTTTCTGTTAAGAAAAGCCATTTACATTGAAACAACGTAATACTTCACCTAGGTGAAATACAAAATTAGGGGCAAAAATTTGTTGTTGTTGTTGTGGACTTAGGTATCTACACGTATATGTCTGACATTCCATTGATGCTACCCATCTCATCAGTAGACTTCAACCGTATTATTTTAATAATAAGCGGGAGATCAAATTCTTCTAAAAATAAAACAATTAATATTTATCAAATCCATTATTCAAAATATTCTCCAAAATAATTATTTAAAAAATTTACATATGTATATGTATGTCTGCATTTCAATGGCACTAGCCAAATCATCAGTATATATTCAACGACATATTATAGTCCAAAGCCTAATAATTATAAACCATCTCTGGGAAAATACTCTTTTACTCACTTGATGGGTGATTTCCGAGATCTCCCAAGCTGGTTTTTTTCGAATCACTGAGCTTTTCTTTGAATATCTAAATTATCATCAATTGTCTGATTTGAGCAGCAACAATCATGCTTTCTTTAATTTGTGAATTTCAATAGCTTAAATAAGTTTTTCATGAACCCAGGTTTTATGTTCAAAAGTACTAAATATAGATTGTCAGGGGAATGGAGAAATTTTATATTTTTTGGTACTGGAGTAAGAGATTCCCTTTTTGAAGATTCCCTTTTTTTAAATAGTGAACAACGATCTCTTCTATCCCATTTACAAATAAAACAAATAATATTTTGTATATTCCAGTTGTAACCCTAAAATTAAGGCAATAACTTGTAAATCGTCCCAAACTTTGCCAATACCAAAATACAGTTCATACAACTAATTTACGAATGGCGTCCAATTTGTTCACTCAGTTTCAAAAGTAATATCGCCACGAATGTAACAAAACTTGTCAGGATTATTTTAAAGCTCTCTTGACATTTTTACAAATCACTTTACCCGGAAAACAGGAAACACAACAACGCTCTTCAGATAATAAATACTCTGAATGTTGTCTTCAAAATTTGTGGGTAGTAGCTGTAAGCAGCGTTAATTATATAAGTGTTGTTCAACAAAATGTTGCTTAATGAAAAACCAGTGTACCGTTCCATAGTTTCTTGCATGTATCCTCCTTTTGCTGTTATTCTTTTCATTCTGCTTGTACATGTAGGAGAAGTTAAAAGGCTATGGCAACACCGGCTGTAACACGAAAACAATGCCTGATCAAAACAAAATAAATATGCTGTTCCAATGAGGGCAGGTAGGTAATTCAAAATTAGTTAGTTCCTTTCTTGTTACAAAATCTTGTTGACCACTATTGTGTATTATTGAATTTCTCGAACTTTTACTTCTTTCGAGCCCAATACCGTACGGTTTGAAAATGTTCAAAGCCGAATTTAAAAAATACAATCCCTCTTATTATTATTATGTCGACGTCACATCAAGTCGACAGTAAAAAAGGACAGACAATATTTAACTAATATTGATGACCAATTGTAATTTTATAAGCCATACTAGTAGCAATATCCTATCAATAATATTTAATAGTTCTCGATAACGATCCCACAATTGCCAATATATTGATGACGACTTGCTGTGACGCCGACGTCGACAATCATAATAAGGGCAAATAAGTATGATAAAATAAGCGTACATCAATATTTATTGGTATAATGTTTTTACCAAGTTAAATATTAAAGTTATAAAGAAGTAGACATAAAAGTCGAAATCAATAGGGGCGCACTAATTTTAAGAATAAAATAGAAAATAAAATCTCGAAATATCTTAATACATCATCTAAAAAACCCCAAAAAATATTCAAATTTTTTTCGGAAAAATTTCCCGACTTGGCTATAAGTTTGCTCGCTCGTCTACACTGATCTGTAAATTTATTTAACGTAACAAAACGAAATCTCTTTAAATACCCAAAACATAGAAATTTAAATTAATATAAATTTCATAATCCTACTCAAACCACAATGTCTAAGCATATTTGCCACAAAAATACAATTCCCCCGATTTGTGTATAAGTTCTATAATTTGGCAACACTACCTTTTACTTGCGTGTAGCAACGGAGAGTAACGTATACTTTGTATAAAACAAAAAACTTATAATTAAAGTTTATAAAATTGTAATGTTTATACCAAAATACTCCTTAAGTTTCAGCTCATACTATGTACGAGTATTGCCGGTTTTTCTTCTTGAGTTGGATTATCGAGTCTGCAGTAAAGGATAATGAGAATAATTAAGAGTAGTTGATTTTAAAGGTAATCTAGTAAAAAAAGTAAACGAAAAGACGGAAATTCCCCTTCGAAAAAAACTGACGGAAATGGAAATTAAAAAAAAAAATAATAATAATAATAATTGCAAACATTGGTAACAGGCAAGTATGCATGCAGTGTGCATGTTACAAATAACAACATACAGCCATTTCCAGTGAAGCTTTAACACAGATACGAGTATCTGTTAATGCAACCTGTATGTACGCTTTTGCTGTTGCCATTAAAAGAAAAAAGGAAAAAATGTGGCTTACAAAGTGACAATGGAAGTGTATTGTTAAGTGTAGACTTTTTTTAAATTTAATTTTATATATCTGCAGCACAAGCCTTTATTTGATGTATAACGAAACGAGCAAGGATATACAGGATGATGTCCTGTAAAGTCTGAAAAAATTGCATTATGCTTAAAGAACTTTAAAAAAACTGTTAATAAAAATTTCAGAGATCCGTAACGTTTTAATTTAAATCACTTACTTACGTGACAGGAACATATACGAATACACACACGGAAGTAAAAAATGTTGAAACTTATATCTTTAAGCCGCCCTATTGTTTTTATATTGATCTATTGTTATCGTGCTTATGTTTTTATAATCCTGGTCTACGAGTATTCTAATTGCAGAGTGTTTGTGTAACGAATTTAATTTATTGCTACACAAAAAAAAACTAAATTAAATTTATAACCATGCCATCTTCCTGAATTAAGTATTTGTATCATATTTCATTACGTATATGTTTATGCTTCATTCATTTAATGCTTTCAACAAGAACAAAAACACTCTTAACAACACAAACTCATTGTGCCACCCACAGTTTTTCACCAAAGAAAATTGTGATTATTCCTGTTGCCACTGTCAGCCGTGCTGTCGGTACTGTACACAATTAGAAACGTGTGTATTTAGTTACAGATTTTACTACATGAAATTTTGCATTTAATTCGATTTGTAAACAAGTGCCTTTGGCAAAATTAGTCTTGTATAAAGATATTTAATTAAATATGAAATTTTAAATGTAGAAAAGGTTTTTGTTTCCCAACAAGCCATGCTTAATCCAAATTCTTGTTTCGATTTGCAAAACTTTTTTATCTCATGTGTAAAATATTTTAAAGGCCAGAAACTAATTTTGAAGTGGCAGATATCATGGTGGCTCAGAGACTATTTTCCAATTGAGTCCCCCGTACAGTGGAATTCAGATAAACGAAAGCCGCTAAAAAAAAAGTCGTTTAGTTGATAACTATTGTTTTTGAATAGTTTCAAAGCACTTTACTTCGCTGTAAAGAATACCCCTTAAAGGATACACATGTTGTGTGTAAAAGGGTTTCCCCTTTCACAAGTGTTTCACTTGTCTAAAAAATCTTCCAGTTCATAAAATTTTATTTATGGTCATAAAAAGTGATTGTGGCTTTTCGGCATTCGTTTTTATAATCCTTTTTTAACCGACTCAAAAAAAGGAGGAGGTCATCAATTCCTGAGTATTTCTTTTTTACTTTTAATGTTATGCGTAACATTTGTGAACCGATTTCTATTTGTTTTTGTGTTGCTTCCAGGTTAATCCCATATTTTATTTTCTTTTTTAATCGGATGCGCAATTTGCCACCCGAAAAACATTATCGTACAACTCCACTATTTATGGACCGATTTTGAAAAAAAAAACTTTTATTTGAAGGTGTAGCTTGCACTTTGGTTTCACGGAAATTTAAATGGAAATCGGACGGGCGAAGTGGCTGTCCGAAATAATTATTATAACACAACTTAGCCATTTATGGACTTATGTATATTCAAAATTTTTATTGAAACGGTATTGGTATTGTTGCTTCGGTTTTGTAGTCTGGTCGATTGGATCTCTGTACTGAAATGGGTTTTTTCTTGCCAGAACTATTTTTTTTTCTTTCTATAAAACCTTTTTACATTAACATTATATAATAATTAGTGAGTCTGTAAGACATTACATTGTTTCTTTTGGGTACTAGCCTTTCTAAAATGTAGAGGAAAAAAACTCCATAAATGAAGTGCTAACTTTAGTCGTATATGTTCTTCCTTAAAACAGCTTGTCTACATTTGTTCTATTTTTATCTTGGCATTTTCTTTACTGCTTTTAACATCGTTGGTAGTTGGTATTTCGTATTAACTTTTTGTCGTATCGTAGTCATGTTGTTGTTATTGTTATTGTTCTTCCTACTGCTGCTGCTACTGCTGTTATTTTGGTACTCTATGTACATATGTATGTATTGCATAAATTATGGCCTTAATACCTTCTTTATTTACCCACCATACATTTAGCTGGTGTACGAATTATAACTTCTACCACTTCAAACCAAAAAAAAATGTGTTAGTGTATATGTATGTATGGTTAAATATGTGCATTATGTATATAAATATGGAAGTGTGCTTAAAGGAAAATGTGCAAGAAGAGGAAGTAACTCTCAGACAAATAATCATTAAATGTCTACACGATTTGCCGCATTGAAAAACTTGGATTTCGTTCAAATTATTTAACTCTCTTTTATTTCGAATTCGCTCTCTCATATTCTTTTATAAAAGTGTTTTAACTATAACTGTTAAATTGTAGTCATACTCTTTTGCTTTTTTCAATACCCTTGATACTCTTAATAGTGGATGGTGTTTAATTGCAACAGAGCCAAGGGCGTAGAAAGGATATGAAATAGGGTGGTGCCACGAAAATTATGATTTTTTATGAGTATGATTTTTTATGATTATTACAATTTCGATCTATTTGAGGAGTAATCTGCGTGGATCTTTTGAAAATTTTGCTAGATTTTTTTTTTAAATTCGTCCTTCTTCTCGGTTACCAATCTTCGGTGGACGCTTAGCATACATAGTCCTGCAATATACAATAGACTTATTTTTTGATAATAAGTAAAATTGCATATTATTTTACTGTTTAAACGAGCTTCAGTCATTGTGGAGCGCAACCATGTTTTTACTCGCCTTAAATTGCTAAATGACCGCTCAACAGTTGCAGTAGTGCACGGCTGTGGCAATGAAATTAATAATGCCTTCCTTATATTTGGATAAAATAATCCAGCATCTTCCAAAATACTCGCCAGCTCTAAGTCGGCTAATTCGTCTTTACCCATTTTTTGCCAAGAATTATACCAAAGCTCAATTTCTCCTTCCTAATCATCCCACTCATAAAAATGCTCAAACATTTCTTTGGCATCTTTAAGCTCTTCCAGCTTCAAAGAAAGCATGTTTGACGGGTGCAAACAATGAATTGCAAACGCTGGCCTATTTTCTTCCAGTAATGAAATTAAAGAATCTATATAAGGAATGTATATAGATGGCTTAGAGTATTCAGCAGGTGATGAAAATGGGGGATTTGAACGGTGCGTTTGACGAGAGACTATCCTTGGAACAGACATCTCTACTCCTAAATTGGCTGCGTTTTCTTCGATAGAAAAAAGCAATCCGTCCACAATACCCTGTGCATTTTTAATAATTTTATATTGTATGCATGTAAAAAAAATTATTATAGAATTAGGTGGGTGCCACGGCCCTCTAGGCCCTTACCTAGCTACGCCCATGAACAGAGCCAAATGTAGTAATTTTGGTTTATGAAAGAAAATGGATTCCGAGAAAGTAAAATAAAAGAGAATAGTAAATAGTTGAGTCGTTGCAAATATGTATGTATGTTAGTATCTTTGTGTTTGTAAAACTCAATGTCGCATACATATACTATACATATATGCTGTTAGACATTTACACATACAGATAAATCGTTTAACATTTTATACGCGTTTTGCAGCCCCAATAATGACGTTAGAAAAGAATTTTCATTTGGGTACAATGCCAGATTAGTATCAGACTGCGGGTTGGCAGGTTCGATTTTGTTATTTTATATCTTGTCTATGTGTATATTGGAATTAAATGAAACATCAACTACACCAAAGTAAAATTAATTTACACTTGTTAAGCTTAAATACATACAGATGTATGACTAACAGTCATAAGAAATTCATGTATTGCTCTAAATATCTCGTGGAAATATACGAAAATTTCCGTGATGATTTTAAATGTATTATTATTTACCACAGCGTTACTACGACGACATATCTGGTTACCCTCCAACATATATTCCATGGCATTGCACCAAGTTTGCTAGCGTCTTTTTGTTTAACATTTCAGTTTGAATTAATTTGAACTTTTGGCAAACAGGAGACAAAGATTTCGATCTTGGTTAGGCAACGTGGAGAAAACACCCGAGAGCTCTAAAGCAAACTCTTTATCGCGTAATGATGTGAACGAGCGGTAATCAATGTTAAGCAGTATTCTTGAAAATATTCTCAGATTTGCGACTATGGCTGCTGTTCTTGTTAAGGTTAAACTGCTTGACCATAAGAGCAAAATGTAGCCAATGAAGCATGATGAGTAACATGTTTAAAGGTGCAATTCCCGGTATGCCAGCAACCATCAAAGCAGCTCTACTCAGTATTATGTCTATACTCACGTAATAGATGACCTTCTAATGCAAGCCACCATACTTTTGCAGTTTAGCACAGACTTAATTATCATGTTATAGAGTCATTTTGAGTCCCTGAATCTGATTAAACATTTACTCCAATTTTACTGCCCTACTTACTACTTGTTATCAGTGATTCTACTGGCATATACCACAGTTTGACACACCATGGAGTGCAGTTCCACGAACAGAGTATTATTGTTGATATTCCAGAGAAGATGGACAGAGAGATTTCCTGTTTAATGACCCTATTCGCTATTATTCTTACAATATAAGCCAAAAGTTCCCAAACAATTGGAATAACCGATTGTTCAATATTCAGTATTTCCAGAGCTGTCATAATTGTCACTTCTTTCACATCGTTAAAGTCAACTTCTATATAAAGAAATGCTATTAATAACATATTCTTTATATTCTAGATTTTTCAAGAAAACTGTAGTATTTTTAATACATTCTCGTCCCCTTGTATAGGTATACTAATAATCGATTTAAGATCATCATTGAAGATCAATTAACCGTTTCTAGGTTTTGGTCAAGATCCTACCCATAAGCATGGCAGCAGTTCATATCGCTAATTAAACAATTTTTTTGCTCAAATTTCATTCGAAAAAGTACTGAAATTTAATTATATATATGAACAAAAAAATTACAGAAAATCACTTTCGCAGAGCTAGAACATTCTAGTCAAAAATGTATTTGCACGTACTACACATGTACACATTATTTACGGGGTTAGCAACAGCTTTTGTATATTAAGCCAATTTGTAATTTCTGCCACAGCTTATGTGTTCGATTTTAAAGCTCTTGTATTTGCATTTTATTTTAATCCGATACTTTTTAGTTTTTCAAATTAATCCTTTTCCCCAACCTCAATTGCTGTAGGTAGCCATGTTTTATTGTATTTTCCTTCTTGTTTTTTGTTGCAAACCAATGTTGTCTCTTATTATGCGAATAGATATTCTGTGTATTTAAAGCACTGTGAAGTAAAAATAAAATCAGATATTCAATTTACATGTGTTGGTCTTATACATATTGTCAGCTAAATTGTTGCTAAAATAAATTTTCTTTATTTGTATCACTGTCACTTGCATGATTTGTTAACGATCGTCTTGTCGACACAAAGAAAGCCGGAGTTGCATGGTCGCCGATGGCTATAATAAAAATTTATTTATTTTTTTGTGTATTCAAGTCCTGTACAACAATAATTAATATTATAAGTTCAGACTAAACTTACAGCTGTGATCGGTGAATTGCACATAAATGAGAAATCGTATCGTTCCTTTAATGCAAAATGCAATTAAAGTTTGTAAAACGTAACCCTCTATTTCGACACATCTTGTCATAATTTCGGGTTATCTTCTATTTTAAATATTCGGACGAATTTAAGGCAGTGTTTCCCCAATAATTTAGAACTAATTTTAATTTTTTAGAAATTACTATATTGTAACAAAGAAGCGAATTATAATTTTACACTTAGAGAAGTTTAGTTGCGGTTTGTTTATTTAGTTTTTCTAAAATATAAAAAACCATTCGTAATAAATGTATTACAAAATGTACCTTGTACTTTCATTTTCTCTGTGTACATTAAAAACTTTGTTATTTTTATTGGTTGTTCGATGTTTCTTTTAAGTGTATATTTAAAGAATCCTGAGCTTGAAATCTACATTTTTTATAATATTGATTAAAAATAAAAATTTAATTCGCATGACTAATCCGTAATAATAAATAAGTTTTTTTTACTCTTTACGAAAACATAAAATTTAATGTAAAATTATAAGGATGGCTTAATAAGCCATCATTAATTTATCCGTGTAGAGGTTGCAAGTTTGTTTCCCATCTAAGGCTCTGGCCTGTTTCACTGCGGACGAATGTTAATATGTTCGTTAAAATCAAAGTTATAACATCATTTTTATGTATGTATTTATAACATTTGAAATAAAACAATTCTATATTTGAAATGCTTTAATAAACAGTCACACTAAATCACCCCAGTGTGCACAGCATGGCGCTACTAGTAAATATTTAATTATCTCCTAGTGTAAAGTATTAACTCAAATTTAATGCCATCTCATTTAATTTTTTGTAAATGCCATCAACATTTAATTAAAAGTCATAATAATATTGTAATTTTTAAGATTTTGGCGAGAGGAATCCAACATTGAATAATTAATTTTCTCCTTTAAGATGCTCGTATATAAAAGATTTTCAAATGTTCATATTCATAGAAATTTGTTTGCATAATTGTTCTTGTACCTTTTCAAAATTCCTTAAATTTTTGAATATAATCCAAGTTAATACCGTCTAAAGCTTTTAATTGATAAAGGCAAAATATATCATTTATTTTTATTTTATCTTTGTATATATTTTGCCTGGCATCTTTTTTTTAGGTAAAGGGAGAAACTTAAAATAATTAAAGTATTAAATCCCAAATCCATTTAACGATACATATTTGTTTGCAATCGTAAGTGTAATCAATGTTTTGCTTAAAGTAGAAATTAAATAACAGGGTTAAAACAATTTGATGGAATTTTGTTGTTTTATAAAGCCAATGAATACTCGTACATCCTTAGGGGAAATTTGTGCACGTGCCAGATAAATTTGAAGGAATTTTAAGGATATCGTTGGAATTCATAATAATACAAAATCAGATTACTTAGACTGGCAGGCGAGACTGCTAATAACTGCTTGTACTGACTGAATGTTTAATATTGTAAATTGGCAAGCAGAGTTTCTTTTTTTTTCTTTCTTAAGTTGTAAATTTATCAAGAGACATAAAAAATTCAAAATTTTTGTCATCCCTTATCGTTTGCTACGAAATGAGACGAAACTAACAAATAAAAACCCGAAATAAGTATTTGTTTAAATTACAATAGATAAAATAAATAGCAATATGGGCCTAAACAGCAGCATACAATGCATAGTGGGCTTGAATACATATTAATGAGTTGCTTTATTTAAAAGAAAAAATATTAACAAATAAAATAAAAACAGGCGACGAACACAAAACCTGCCCATAAAACATGCTGACAAGAATTTTCATATTTGATTAAACATGTATTTAAACTCATATTTTAAAAAATTTATCAGGATATATTTAAGTTTATAAAATTAATATTTTTGGTTTACCACATCTTCAATTATTTTTTCGGTATTCGAAGACACTGTGCAGTAACAAGGTGTTGCAACATGGAAGAGAAAAGAAATAAAAATAAAGTGACAAGGCTACAAAAGGTAAAATATGCTTCTTTTTAAAAAAACGAGAAAGAAAATTATTGTTTTCTTCTTTTTGATAAAAAGCAACACTTACATACATATATACACCTAGACAAACACTTGTAACATTAATTAACAAAAACATGAGAGTGGGAAGAAACGAAACAACCGGATGATAAGTAGCATTGGAAAATGTGGTCCTATCAGACAACCAGCCACCTGGTAGTTTATCAAACATTGTAGTTGTTTGAAAGGATTTACTAATTCGAAAATACGAGCAACAATTGCCAGCAAAAAATATAATCGCAGTCACTTTTGAAGTGATTTTTAGTTATTTATAACGTTATGTATAGGGTGGTCCAAATACAAGTATCTTTTTAAATTATATTATTTTGACACTGATAGATTTTTACTGTCCGAAATATTGACTATCAGTAAGTATCTTAACTTCGCTTTACATTTGAACAACTTCGTTTAATATTGCAAAACAATCGTACATTGAATTTGATTGAGGTACATTTTCATCTCAGCGTTTATATATAAAAAAAAAAATTGCCCCATCTGGGGATCAGAAAATTCGCACTTTATTGTCTATAAACCAATGCATTCACAGAGTGATGGCATCATTGGCAAAAAAAATTTTCGAAAATGCTAGAAATGCAGTCAATGGCGATAAGCCATGATTACGGATTTCTTATGGCCTCAAATGAAAGATAGGGACTTGGATAAAATCTGTCGTTTCAGCAAGATGGCGTACCATGTCACGCACTTCATTTCATTTTCATAAAGACACTTGCATTTGGACCACCGGACTGTATTTAATCCCAGCACACCTTTTTCTACTGCTTACGTCGTCATGATCAAAAGTTGTTGGATTATTTAGCCTGTGACAATAATTTATTGTTTTCTTATACTAAAACTCAACTGAATTAAATAACGCCCACAAGTGGGAAGATGCCTAAAAATGCCACTCCTTAAGAGTGGCAATTCTGAAATAGTTTGAGTTTTACCGAAGACAGCAGAAGTAAAACTCAAAATTAAAAATGCATTAAGATGGTGTCAAATAATTACCAATTAATTAATGTAATAAGAATACGAGAATTTTTATTATGCTTAAATAAATTTCACATCATCCGTAATGTGGTGTGTAGTAAAGAAAGTTGGCTTACTACGTATAGTGCTTTTTTCTTTCTACTATTAGTAACAAAATCAAATTGTATGTTTTTATTTGCGATAGAAATCTAAAAAGCTGGATATCAAAATTCTCTCTTCTTTGGACCAAAAAAGAGTTTTGTCATGAACTTTCTTATTCCATAATATATATTAGTTAGTTTTAACCACAATACAAGTAATTTCTATGAAATATTTCTGTAAAATGGATTTTAAAATTTAAATATAAACTTTTCTTGTAAATATGAGTATGCAATATGCAATATCTGGTGTCAGTTATAAGTTTTTGTTGCTATTGTTTGTTTATTGCATAAAAAAAATTGCAAATATAAAAGATCCCATATTGTTAACTGTGCAACAACAAATGAAACACATGCGAAATATATCTATTTAAAATTGCCATGACCCACATGCGTATGTACATGTTATTTGTATGACTTTCGTCATGAGTGCTTCCGAATGAAAAAAGCATGTGGCGAAAAGCACAAAAAGGATATCAAAAATAAAATTTGTAAAAATGCCAAATATATTTTTGTTGCAAGTTCTTCCGAGAGAAGGCATGTTGTTTTAATTATTAGTGAAGTAATTTCTGCAAAATTTTATGGCTATTAAAGGAAATTTATAAAGGTGTGAACTACGAATGAAGGAACGACTTAAAAACAGATGCACATTTAAACGGGTTGTTCCAAAAATTCAGTTTCCCAAAACTGATTGATTGCAATAGTTGTTTTTTATATATTTTCTTAATGAAATTTTATTTTCATCATCAATCACGGGAATAAGATTCTGAAATTTTTCGCCCGGGTTCGACTGGGCTTTAAAATCCTAACTTGGCCTTAGGTAAGTCAGATTTAGGTTGGTGTTTGGTAAACATTTATGTGTGAATTCAAGCAACATGTCTAGCGTTACGTGTTGCTGAAAGCTTCTTGTGTCTAGTTTTATTAAATGTAAGGAAAGTTCACACGTTTAATTTTATGCGTTGCTGATCGTAAACAAGAATTCTGGTCCGACTGAAATCGGTTTACACAGTTAAATTAGTATATGATTGATAATTCGTACATATTTTTTTTAATAATTCAGTAAGATTTTTTAAACTTGTAAAATTGTCAACTTGAGTGAAGAAAAAGTGCACTTAAGACCTTTTGTGTGATCTAAATGCCAAAAATGGAATAATTCGATGGGGGCAGAGAAACAGATTTGTAAGACATGTTACAGCTCGAACTTGTCTAGAATGCTTTACCGAGTAATCGTTAATTGGACAATTGTAAACCCTTAAGATTCTGAGATGTCAATGGTTTATTTGCTAAGCTGGTCTTATGGTACTTATTGCTTACTTTGCAAACTATACGACCTTTATCTAGGTTACGAGCTGGAGAGTCGAAAGTAAAAATGAGTCTGGGAGTTCGAAATGAAGTGTCTGCCAGTCGGTTATTTTCCCTAGAGTAAACCATAAGCAGTAAATGCCGAAAATTATCCATTTAAAAAGTTCTCCTTCCTGTCCGCTAAATTTTTTACACCCATTGTTTATGGTGTATGTTGTGATAACTTCGTTATTTACGTATTGAAAATTATATTTCACGCTTGATTCAATTTAACAAGTGACATGGTGCCTGGCTTTTCCCATCATTAAATAAGGAACATCAAAATAAAAATATGATTTCCTGTCTGAATCTCGGTCACACCGTTCACTTGTTTCGTAATATTTATTTCTTCTTGTTGCAATTGCCGTAATTGCAGGTTATTTTCAATAGAAACGTGAGTACATGACTTAAAACTAAATTGCAATTATTAATAATTAACTTTAAATATATAAAAGAAAATGGTTTAATAATGCTTTTCATGACCTCCATGGCGTATGATTATTGGTTGGACCAAATTATTACTCAAACGCAACGTACATGTACATCACATGACGTACTCGTACTTTTTATAACTTTATAGAGTTTCTCTTTGACTCATTAATGGCGAAAAATTGCCAATCAACTTTTGTGCAAGGACACTGGGTGATTTATTAGGAGACCTGAAGCATTTGTTTTAGTCTTGTCCAAAATTTTTTTTTACTTCATAACTATTTGGAGTTCCGTCTGACCTTAATAGCCAAATCATTTCATATAGAGAGACTTTGATTACACCTGACTTTGTATATACATTCTGTTGTAGACGTTTACTTTAAAAATATTCTTCGTGAATGAAATGAATGAATAAAAATTTTAAATTGAAATTTTAACCTCTTTGTACTTCTAACCATTTGTAGTAAAGAATTTCTCATCAGTGGCCACTTATTTAAATGAAAGTCATAAGAAAGCTTTTATAGGAGAAATATCTGTGATAAAATATTAAATCAAGGCCAATAAGGACGAAGAGCTTAAGTAAGAGTATGATTTTGTCGTTTCACAGGAGATAATCTTTAAACTTTGAAGTTGATTTTTAAACAGCCTTTTGCATACATTCGCTAGCCTACATAATTTAATGAGTTATTGGGCCAAATGAAATTGTACTCGAGTGTCAAAAAAAAAAAAAAATCATTGCACTATAACTTCCTGAAAAATTTGTGAAAAATTAGTGAATTTTTACTAAAGAGTACCTTTGAAGTGGTGAGCTTAAGTCGTCTTAAGCACTTATTCTTGACTACCACAGAAATAACTCGAATATTCATATTCATAATCTCTTGATATTAAAAAGACGGCATGTCCTTTCAAACAATTTAAAGTTTCCTCGAAACTTTATTTCCTATTAACATACATACATGTATATGTTGGAATATATTATGTAGCTTTTACATACATCCATTATTCCACAAATTGTTTACACAAAAACAAATATAAAACTTTTATTGTTGCCTTTCTCAGCCAATTTTAGTAGGAATTATATAAGAATTTCTTATTTTAGATTTTATTGTGTTTCACATTCCTTTCTTACTTAAGCTCTATTAAGAATTCATGTCAATGAACTTTTTTTTTTGCTTTGCTGTTTCTTAAAAAACAGAAGTTACAAGTATTTCTGAGTAATGGCGAAAATACAGGCGTCTGATTTTATAGACTTACATATATATATATATTCGATTTATTTTTTATTTTTATTTTGTGATGTCTTTTTTTTTAGAAAAAATAACAATCTATAGATGAACTGTATGTATTGTTAACCAAATAAATAAGTAAATGTATATATATATATATTTTTTTTTTTCTGGGCTCTAGTTCAAATCTCGGCACACTCCATTAGAAAATATTGTTTCTATTCTTCAATGCTTCGAATGATTCTAAAAGACAGGAAAGTAAATTTATTTTTAAGTTCTACAAAACACGATAAAAGCCGAAACTATTAATGTCTGAACAGACAACTTTTTGAACTTCTTTTTTTAATATATTTAGAATTCCATTGATGAGATGCGAATATCATAAGCTCCAGCTGAACTTGAGGTCAGCTTAAAAAAAATAAATATGCTGCAAGTTGAAACAGAAACCACATTATTTTTCCTAATTAATCTAGACCCGTCTTTCATTCTGCAGCTCATTTATCCGCTTTCTTCGTCCACAAGAATATGCTGCAATACTTAACGACTGTACGGTCTACTTGGTCTCATCAGATAATATATTGTCCACAATACCGTCCACTTAAGTGTCGGTGGTCTCGCATTCTTGACGATTTTCCAGCCATGGGGAACATATGACGAACGTTTGCTCAGTGTCATTCATGATATCCTTGTTCTCGTGTAAGTAACAAGGAACGTTTGATTTTTTTTCTGACATCGCAGTCAAGTAGTAATTTACAACCCCAGATCATTTATTCGCCAAGTTCTCTTGCTATATTGGCAATGAATCTTGGAGTCTATCTGCGTTTTGTATTGATGTTACACTTATCCTGCCAGCTCTGCATAATCTCGTGCCTGGTTGGGTCCTTCCCCTCAGGTTCTGTGCCGGTGTTTTCTTTCGTCATCCTTATACCCTTTAGTTGCAATATGTGCAGATCTAAGGGTGTCATTTTCGACGCTTTCTAACACCTTTCGGCTTCTTTGTTTGTAGTTCTCATTTGTTTGCCATCATAATTATAATAATAAATATTGATAATAATAATAACAGGAATATCAAAAATAGTTGAACAATTTTGGTATAAATACAATTGCGATGAAAGACCACTTTTGCACAGCACCACCGATTTGTTGGACCCATTTCATTGGGTAAATTTGTCCGTCAACTGAAATGAATCGTCCGATATTATTTACAAAAATAATTAAGTTTTTTTTTAAACATTGATATTAGCTTTTCTATTTGTACAGCGTGTCCTTTTTTTCTCTCTATATATTTTTTAGTCTCCAAATTTTTGTGATATTAATTTTTTTCTCAAACATAAACAAATTATACCAATGTTCTTGAATTAATTAATTAATAACTAATTAATTTTAATCTCAAAAATATAAATTTCTATGCTAATCAAATTAAAATCTTAAAAACTGTTGATTTATTTTTATGCCACTGTTGAATGCCAACGATTTCAGGAAATGTATAAGAAATGTTTTTTTTGCAGTATATTTATTGTAACCCCTTAATATAAACTGACACAAACCCTTACAGACACATGCCAAGATTTTAAATAAATTTCCTTTTCCTTAATGGCAAAAAATAAAAGCAAAATTCCCTGGTATAAACTAACAACAACCACAATTTTAAAAGAAAATTTTTTTAAAAACAATAAAATTTATTTAACAGAAACGTGTTTCAATTTTATTGACTTGAAAATTTATTGAAACAAGAGAACAAAAAATGGAAAAAAACACATTCGAAAAAATTAAATTAGTTTAACAAAAGGATTTCTACTATACGCACATAAACATGTATGGATGTATGTATGCGTATGTAGGAATGTGTGCAGTTGCTGTCACAAACAACATTTCAAAAGGTTCTGGGTGATTAAGTCATTAATAAAAATTGTTTGACGTTGGAAAAATGATAAAGTCTACGGAAAATGGCATATCTGAACTATTAATAATTTATGTACATAAAATATATGTATTACATAAAATATATTATATTTAATATATACGAGTATACATATTATAAAATTAAAGTTCATATGGGAATTTATAAGAAAAAAGTTTAACGAAGGCAAATGTTTTATAAAATGAAATAATTTTAAACTTTAAAATGCAATGGAAAATTAAAACGAACATATTTTTATCGTTGCTTTTAATATAAAAATCGATCTATTGTCATAATTTCGAACACAATTTTATGGAAATACCACTTGACTTTAAACGTATTAACACCAAGCAATTTTTTCATAAAATTTGCCAATAAAAGGTAGAATTAAACAGTTGGCAAAAATAATGTTGTAGGAAGTCGCATGAAATTTCTTACGCTGTCAGCTTTGCTTTTTCGTTTGCTTCAGTATCCCTGCTATCAGGGAATAAAATAAATTGCATGCAACAAATTTCATTAAATCCAATCATTATCGATTAGTAATGAATATGTTTTTTAATGTATACGAATAGAAAAATATGTACATACGAGTATGTATATAAAAAATTGAAATAAATTAGATTAGTTAGAGGAATACTTATTAGGCATATAATTTTTTTATTATAAATACGCTTTAGCTTATTTTTTTCTCTAAAGAGTTTATTAATTTGTAATTTTTTGTCCGTTTTATTTTAATTAATAAACTTAATTTATTATAAAATAAACAAAATATAAATAAAAATTAAAAATAAATTAAGTTTATTGATTGTAAAAGGTGAAATTAGGCACTGTTGCATATTGACAATGCAATCCTATAACTTTAAAAGAAATTAACAAGAAATCCTTTTTGAAAATCTGTTCTTAATTTTTCATTTCCTTTTTTGTAATTTAAAAAAACAATACTTTTAATATCAATGAAACTGGCTTTATTAAATATATAATTTTGCGCCATTAACGTGTGATTATGATTTCAGTCTGCTGGTGAATAGAGGGCAAAATTTCGGTATCCGATTTTCATACACTTTTTCCAGCAATGCCAACAACTTGGTATTGAAAGTCATCAATCGTTTGCGCTTTATAGCAGTAGACAGGCGATATGACATACTGCCAAATAAAGTAGACTTTTTTACCCCAATTCAATTAAACGCATTCTTATTATATTGTTCTTAATAACGTTGTTAAAAAGCGTTAAGAAAAAACTGCTCATTTTCTAGAATGAAAAACCATTTCACATTTTTTATGCCACATTATTGGCATATTTCCAAACAAATTAGTTTTAAGTGTTTAATATTTGAACTCAGCTGGAATTTGCATCACTATTTTCATGCATGCCACTTCGAACGTAAACTGGGTTAAACTTAAACTTGCGTGCTTTTTGGCAAGCTGGCAAAAATATTCATGTGTTCCGTTTTCTCTAGTGCCCTTTTTTCTGCTAAAGATGTTTTATTTAGTAAAAAAAAATTGGAAAAATTTGAATTTAGCTGTTTCTACTCACTAGTCTAGAGAAATTTGTTTTCTAAACCACTAACAGCCATAATGAGAAAATAGTGTTGTTTGGAGAACGAACGAAAAAAGTTGTGTTGCTTGTTTGATGAAGGCAGGAGTACAGTACGTGATAAAGCTTTAAGTATACATAATAAATTATATGTCCCAACTTGTAGTTGTGAACGTATTAAATTAAATCACAAGGAGACATTTAAACTTAAAAAATAATTATTATAACAAATTGAATATCATTCAGTGTAAAGTAACTTATCATCAGGTAAATGCCACTTATTGGAAGAAAATTATACAAAAATAGAACGAGAAGGCTTAGTTGAAAAAAAATTCATGTGGCACTTGTATATCATCAACTACTTGATGAAAAACTTCGGAGTTTTGTACAAAATTTGCTCAAGGATATGGGTACCTTCCATATATCCTTTTTTTAAGAAAGAACTCATAAGAATATGATTTTTAATCTACCCTATACTTAATTCTCTGACTGCCTTGTTTTTTTTCTCCTAAGCAAACATTTTCTATGTTTGTTCTTTTGCATATTTGCTCCATTTTAGACGAAAAATTGAAATATATTGCTTTTTATTTGTAGTATTTTACACAAGCTTAAAAAAGTGTTCTCGCTGGGAATGGCGATGATGAAATAAAGAAGCAGCATAATAAATGTGGAATACGTGCCCGGCATAAAAATGCCAAAGCCAAATTTAGTTTTACAAAATTTTAAACTGATCTGGTGTTGCGAAAATATTGCTCTATCTTTTATTTTTGTGTGAAGCAAATAAATTTATTAGGTGTAATTTAAAACGTCTAATACTTTTCTAGTTTTTGAAGCGTTTTCTTTACAGTTGCTCAAAATAGTTTCTGAATTGTAGTTGTTTAATTTTTTCTTGTTAAATTGGTTACGCTCAACATGCAACGTTCGCTCACTTGATCCCATAACTTGAACCCTTTGTGATGCTTATGATAGATGAATGAACAATTGGAAACCAAGATCACAAAAAACACCGAAGCAAAATATGACAAGAATTGAACCTGCAACCCATTGGCTACTAGTCTATTACAATAGCCAGTAGTCTACGAGAATTAAAGCAATTTTTTCGAGTTTAAAGGAATTTTTTGTGAAAACTTTTTCGCATAAACATGAATTAAATAATTGAGTTTTATATTATTCGAAAAATATGAATGTTAAAATTAGTCAATTGTAATTTATGTCAACCATAAGCACATATAGAAAACAAACTCGTTTCGACAATCACTGTCAATTCTAACTACCGAACTAATTTGATGCAACAATTCCTTATAAAACCATCCTTACTTTATTGCCCTTAAATTAGGTGTTCGTTCGTAACAAACATTTTTCTTGGTATTCTAATAATTTCATTCATAAAACCTTTGATTGCATTAATTTTGAATAATTGCCTTTGACTGCCATCGTACATTAACTGCTAATTGCATTACTTTCCTTCGGAATTTTTCTATATATTCTACTGCTATGGCATATGCTCAATGCTAAAGCTAATGTTCTTCAAATTATTAGAATGAAATTCTATAAGCACTCTCACTTCCTTTAAGCTGTAATAATTACATATACATATGTCAATTAAAATTGAAAAGTAAAGTTTGCTTTGAAATTACTAACGTTGCAAACAAACGTTATTGACTTTCGAAACTTCTAATAGGAACTAATTAATAGTAGTTAATAGCTTTGTCATAAAATTTGTATTAAGTTACTTTAATGCTTTTTTATCTATAAAATGTCGAAAGGTTACATTTAATTATGTGCTTAATTTGCAAGCCATCCTTGTATCGTGTATCGTTTATTAAAATACACATTTGATGTACACCGTCTCGGTAGTAAATTCTAGCGTCTCCCTTGTGTCATGTATTGATGAAACTTAAGCATAAAATAGTTTTCCTATAAAATAAATATTAAGTCAAATGGGCTAAACTCATACCTCGATATTAAGTCAAGTCAAGTTAAAGAAAGTGTCTTGTCAAACAAATACGAGTATAATAATTCCTAGTGTGGACTCGATACAGCCTTTTGCAGCACCTACGAAACGAAAGTGTGTTTTTTTACAAACGTATTATAATTTTTCACTGAAAATTACCAAGAACAACTATATACTACTGTAAGGTAATACGTTAATACAACATATAGCAATTGACTTGCCTTGACGTATAAGTAATATTTAATTTCAATATCACTCATACGCCACAATGGTTATACATATAATTCAATTTAGCTGGTCTATAATAAATTATAAATATTAAACTTCTTGCACTGACAAAGTACAATTAATTTGTAATACTTTGCTGACATATTAAGCGTGTAATAAATCATCATAGAAAAAACAATGGAATGAATATGTTAAGAAGAAAAAGAAAAACAAAAACAAAAAAAAATAAAACTACTGAGAACAATATCGAGTGAAAATTATGTGGATATATTGAATAATGTTTATGTACAAATAAGATATTTGTTATAAATTTGGAGTGTTTGTAAATAATTTCAATAACTAATAAAGGGACAAATGTGGAAACTCAACGAACAATAAAGAGGCTCGAAGGCCAAGTTAATGCTGGTTCATTTTCATCATTTTCTCATTTTAAGTTCTTTTCACTGATGTCATAACTCTTTTGGCTCTAGATTCGGCCGTATGCAATACCAAAAACGAAAACGCTCAAAAATAAAAATAAGAATAATTCCCAGAAATGTTCATGCAGTATAAAATAATTCCCTTTTTGTGGAATGTATTTAATTTTTTTTATAGTTTCATTTTATTTTTGGAATCACTTCATTTTATGAAAATACTTAAAATTGAATTTAAAAAAAATAATGGTCAAAATTTGGTGTTATTTCATCGACTTATCTTATTTTGTTTGGGACTCATATTACGTTCTTTCATTTAATTGTTTCTCATAGAGAAAAAATATATTCAAAACCGGCTCCGCTTTCTAAAGTGTTTCTGTATTGCCGACTTTCGGTTGGGATCAAAGATTTTTTCCTTTGAGGCATGTAAGAAATCGTAATTTTTATACTTTAGTTTTTATTTCACTGAAACTTGGTTTCTTTATTTGTATGGGAGTTAAATGCGTCTCAATCTTTTTTCATATTTTTTTGGGACTAATGTCAACAAAAAAAGATTGGGACTTATTTCTTTTGCTTAGGTCCTATTTCATGACGTCTTATTTCGTTGGCGTTATTTCTTTCAGCCCTAGATCCAACCCATCGCGTCAACATTCCTAAATGTTTCTCAGTGTAGTTGTAACCAAATCTGGTTGCCTCAGACACAATTTGCAAATATCAGCTTTCATCCAATTATGATGCTACCTGGCTTTTTACTCTTGTGCAAATTTCCTCCTCCCCATTTTATAAACTCTTTGTTCACAATTTAAGTCTGCCTACGGATGATTCTGCAATAGTTTGTTGTATGTAGAGCTGAATTTGGATAAACGAACGCCGTTTAAAACAAAAAATCTTAGTAAGAAAACAAAAGTTCTTAACTAGTTTTAATAAATTTCCGTCGCTTATAAGAAAATCCTCTTAAATGAAAAATCGTTTAAGCCCAACATATTTTGTTTGTAGAAAAATATTTATTTACCGCTGGACAAGTACAACGCAATATCAGCTGATTTTGATCGTGTTACATGCAACCGATAAAATCTCAGTTTACAAAATAAATTTTGATTCAAGATCTATATGTCATTTATATGTTTTATTATAATGTGTCGGCTCAATTTTTGAAAAGGGGAATTGGTTTAAAAGAAACGGTTTTCTTTTACCCAAAGTCTGTTTAAACGAAAATTTCGCTTAAATGAAAATTAGTTGCTTAAATGACATTTGAAAAAAATTCAAACAATAATTTTTTTGCTTTAAGTTTCCATTGAAGAAAAATTAAACAATAATTTTGTATAGAATTTTGTATGGAATGTCATTTTTATAGCGATGACAAGATGTTGAATGGATCAAAATAAAATAGGAACATTTAATGAAAATGTTGAACTGAGCCGTATACTATTTTTATGGGAAAGCGGTAACATATTAACAAACTGATGGTAGATGCTAGATATGCTCAAGTGTAACAAGGATATAAGGACTTTGGTTTACTGATCTCATTCCTCAGAGAAATTCCCTTAAGCAAAGCGTAGTCTGATGTCAGTCATTTTGTTTCCCAATACAGGATATCTTGTCGTTTGTGGCCAAAAAAAAACTATTAGAATTGGAGAACATATTTATTGTCCTAGCTGTTGGTGTAAGCACATTCCTTAAAGGTAAAATTTCATTTTTCAATTACGCCTTCTAGTACATATTTGTTGCAACATTCTTGTTGAAACTTAATAATAAATGACTTAACAACTCCATCAGAATATCTTAGCACATATTCCTATTTCTAAGCACAGCTCTTGATTTTCAGAACATTTATGCACCTAATCATTATTAATCATGATTGACAGATCATTTCAATACACGTCTTAATTTACACATGTCCTCCTGCAAAGTTGACACGCACACACTTTCCTAAAATGCAAATTTTCATAAACTACATCTTTCTATGAAGTTTTGTACTTCTTACAATATTGTGTGCAACACGTGATTGAACAAACAACTTATTTCTCATTTCATCTCTTTTAAGTTCCTCACAATCGGAGTACAATGTTTGCAGCTACGAACGCTGAAAATTATAGAAATGGAAGAAACTATTAAAAAAATATATTTTTTTTTTTTGTAAATTGTAAATTATTGTTTTAATATTTTGACATTTCGTGATACAAAAGACGAAATAAGTTTTATTTATGTTGACTGAATGTTATTTCTCATGAAGAAAGACTCGTTGATGACAGGAAGGATTTTACACAAAAGTCAACTAGTATCCAGCTGATGCTTTTATTATCAAACACACGATAATGATGATGATGATGACGATGTTATTGTATTAAATATGAAATATTAGGTTCAATGAAAGCTACTCTTTTAAAGAAGTCGTAAGTGTTGTGAATAAAAAAGGTTTTGAATAGACTTGTCATTATATCAGAATTGAAATCATTGAAGTTGAAGCTAAAATAGGTTTTTTTTGTTTTGTTTAAGAATAAAATACTATTTCCTTCTAAAGAGAAGGTAGAGTTTTTTTGTAAGAGTTTCTATTAATATTTATTTTATGTCCCTATGAGTTTCATATAATTTTCCCAGTGTATTTAATACATCAATTTGGTTTATTCTAAACCTTTTGTTGAAAGAATCGTACAGCAGAAACCATAAACGTAATGATTTCGAAAATGGTAAATTTATAATAAAATATAAGCGTCTATCTATCCTCATAAAAAAATAAAAAAAAACTCAACTCTTTCCGTATGACTAAGTCAATTGAGTACTTTTCTTCCATCATCAAAGTACTTTTCCAACGGTTCCAAGGAAATTTCTATATCAATAATAAATTGGTACTTCCAGCTAAAAAATTTTATTTTCATAATCCAAAATTTTTTATTTATGCCATTTGTTTGCCAATGTTTTCAGCTTTATCAACAATTTTGATATATTCCCACTCACAAACATTTCAAACTCTATAACAACAAAAATTAATAAAATAAATTCCTTAATGATAATGATAAATACGATAGGATATACATACACCTTTCGCTTCTTCAATTTAATTTTTTTCCCATAAACTTTGAATTAAATACATAAACATGTCCAAAATTAATTGGCCACTAACTTTTGTGTTGTAAATTTTTTTGTTAGCAAAGCAAACATCTATTTTTTTTTATTTTTGTTGTATGTTTATGTAATTATGCTGTTGAAAAGGAAAAGCAACAGCAACTAAAAGAAAAAGAACAACATTTTGTACCCTTGTTAATTATTGCTTTACTGAAGTCCTCATAACAACAGCAACAATTAGAAGTACGAAGCAGAGAATAAGAAAAATATCCTGAAAGTAAAGCATAAGAATTTAGCAAAAGAGAAGAAAATCACAGAGTTTTGGGCACTTGAGTTTATATGTGGTAGATAGGAATATATAGAAGTGTGTGTATATATACGAATAGATGTCTGAGTGCATGTTTTTGTTTAATTTTATTATTTGCTTCTACTGCAAAAGTTTGTTGTTTATGTTCTTTTTTTTTGCACTTTATTTACAAAATAGTCCTCCGTAAGCAAAACGCATCAGTCTAATTAGCTTGTCCATTACCTTTAAGCTCCGAATTTCTTATGTAGCCTTATGACGAACAGATTTAAACCGGAAATTAATTTTTATGTACTCACAACTTCCTTTCATAAGATCCTTTGAAAATTTTTTTTATTAGTTCTTTAGTAAGTTTCATGGTCGACCGGTTTATATATGAAAATGTTTGTACATTGGAAAGATAAAAGCATTACAGAGTCTCTTGAAATCTTTTGACCGTCATCAGACCTTTCCAAACTGTGTAATTTTCATCACCTCATATTTTTAAGCAGCTTTCAATTACAAAATGCCCGCATGCTTACAAAAATTATTCAATTCAATATTCAGACTGAGATGTATTTTTCAAAAACGCCATATAATTTATATATCTACAACGTTGCGTTGACTAGACGAGAACAAATTTTCCACAAATATCCCATTATTTCCAAAATCACAATAAAAACAATTTTAAATAAAGAAACTTAAACTCTGTCAAAAATTATTAATTTGCCAAAGTATTTTATAAAAAACAGCAGTCTGAATTTTAGAAAAATTTTTGAAACCGCAAGAGTTGCTTAGGAACATCAATAATTTTTTAGCAACTCGCTATTTTAACTAAAAGTCAAAAAAATTTCAAACACCAAAAAAAAGCGACCTTCGATTATGAAAATTGCGTTTAAATTATACTAAAAGTAAAATCTTAACTTCAAGATTTTCAAATTAAAATAATGGATTTTCTCAAATGTATACGAGTATACAGTTGTGTTGCATTTTAACGTGCACCGCTTATAGCGAACAACTTCTCCGGCCCCAGTTTTATACAGATATGTATTACGTCTATAGTATACTACGGTTATAACAAACTATCGCTCAAAGGCTTATGTAAAAATCAATTACTAAAATATTTTCAATTTTTTAAGCATGTAACGAACAAAATAAAATCGCTAAATATTTTCTTTAACTTGCGAAATTCGTTAAAATCATTATTTACCTGTAATTGACAAAGTGAGAAAAAATATAAAAGCAATGAAATTTTTAAATAGATAAATAGATTATGGGAATGTCACATATTTTAATGCTGCTTACTTTTATTTATTGAAAAGAGAGATGTTTACTGCGGCTATAACGAGTCGACTGATGAATAGATCAAAAGCTATCATTGACTAATAGGTCGCTGATAAGAGAGACAATTTATTAGCTAATTTGGGTGCAATTATTTGAGCCGAACTTGAACCATATCATATTCTATACATCATGGCAGACATGAGCCATGAATTTTATTATTGCCTGACGTATATATAGCCTTTGTCCCTTTTTGGGACATTATTTCATTTTATCATTTAATTATTTTTTTAAGATTCATATGCTTTTATCTATATATGTACGTATTGTGCAACATGTTTGTCCCATTGTGATTAAATTTATAACGGCCAGGAGGCGTATAATTGTTGTGCCACTGTTGAATAAATAAATATTGCTCATACGCAATCGTATTGTGTTGCACGTTTATATCTGATATTACGTATTTGCATTAAATCATTTACAAAACATTTCTATATTGTATTTATAAAAATATTGAAGACTTTACATCGAAAAGGCATTTTTTGCTTATGAAATTTTTATGTAAAACAGACAACAAAGTCCATGCTAATAATTTTTCTTCCTTTCTTTTTGTTAATGATATTTTTTTATAATATACTAAAATTATTTGGAATACTAACCCAATAAACTGTTGTATGGATTAAATTAGTCTAAATACCTGTATTTTGTTGGTGCTAATGTAAATTCAACAGACCAACTTTATACATCATGTTTGATGGCTGACAGATAATAAATAGGAATAACAAAAATATATATATAGTAAATTACAAACAACAAACAACTTATACTCGATATGAATTTCTCGCTCTTTTAATTGGACTCACAGTGCATCAAATAAATTGTCGTAACCTTTTTCTCTAAGTGATTTACATATGTAGTCAATCAATCTACATATAACCATCGCCTCCTGAAATGGTTCATACGCTGGGTCCAATCTTGGCATACTCTCCAATATATCGGCCGGTATCTCACGAATCAATTCTTCAACATTGGCCTCCAGTGCGCCCGGTCCAGTTGGGGGCTTGTCCCTTAACATAGCCTCACAAAAAATTGTCTAAAGGCGTTAAATCGCACGATCTAGGCGTCCAATTGACCGGCCCCAATGTGCAATGTGGCACTGTCTGGTTGAAACCACATGTCAGCCAAATCCGGCTCTTCTATTTTGTGCAAACAAATTTGTAATCATCGCACGGTAGCGTTCATCGTGTAACATGTTACACGAAAACAACTGAGCTGCCAAAAACAGAGCTGCCAGTGTTCTTGATATAAAAATCAAGAATTGCCCTAATGGGACTTTTGAATAAATGTACCAAATAACCTAAATTTGTTAATGAATGGAAAAATTCGCATGAGATTTCGTAGAATCAAAGATTCATAGAAATCATCTTTAAATGTAGATTATGTAGTGCATTTGTATAAAATTCTAACAAATTTTATATAATAACATGCAAGCATGTTATTGAAGTATGTTCCTATATCTCTGATATGAGATGATATAATCAATCAAATGCGAATAAGGTTAAAATGTATGTATGAATTATATAATCACCCCTATCGTGAATAAGAAGTGAAATTTTTGTTCACGTGGAATTTTTATTCCACCCGAACAGAAAATTGGTATCAGGAATTTCACGTGAACAATTTTTTCCACAACTTGAACAGCTGTGGAAAGTGTAATTAATATGTTATCAGTGTAATTTGAATGAAGATTTGAAAATAAAAGATGTACATACACATAAAAAGATATATGTACATACACATAAAGGTGCAGAGAAATATTGCAGAAATAAAGCAATACATACATACATACATACGTATTAACAATAATTTAAAAAAATAGTTGTTAAATTAAAGTTGTTTTATTTCTTCAATTTCTAGTAATCTTTGGGTTTTCTCTATTTTATTATTGACTTCTTTCAGCCGAAGTTCTTTGCACACTGCATGATGCCGCTCTATCATTTTGAATTTTTTAGCCTCGAGTTCGTTACCTTTTTCCAACGACCGGTATACTTTTCTCATTATCACCTGCATTTCTTTATTGTGACAGTTTAATCTTAACAAATCATGTCGATCACACAACTTAAACATGATTGGTTTATGATTAAAGGTAGTTTTTCTTTGTCTCAGGACATTATGAAAATTCTTATGTACCAATTCTAAAAGAATTTTCAAGGGAAAAGAAATGTCGGTTGTTTTAATTGGCTAATAATTCATAGATAAAATGAGAAATTCGTTAGTTAATTGCTACTACTTTTGTGATATTTCTGCCATAACATTGGAAAGTCATTACCCAAAATTTTGGTTAAAATAATAGAGATATAAGGAAACATGAAAGTCCGCTTCATGTAGCCCATCCTCTTCACGAAAGGCATCACGATTCAAAATAAGTCGAGTGAATGATGTAAAATTGATCCGCACAAAAATATAAATGCGAAAATAAGGCCAGTGGATCTGTTACCTTTCATTTTATTGAGAAGGATGTCACTTTGAAATTTATTTACCGATTTTGTCCTAAAATTACTTTTTATCAGCCTTAAATTTCTAATTAGACAAAAAATACTTACATGATGTATGCATTCCCCAAGCAAAATCAAAGTGAACAAAACAATGAAAAAATTCCACATATTGCACGAAAAAACAACATTCACGATAAGGGGAATTTTGTTTTAAGTGGAATTTTTTCGGGGGAAATTATTCACGATTGCAATAATGTGGAATGTGGAAGGATTTCATGCGGAAAATTATTCCCGATAGGGGTGAATAAGTAATTATAAAACTTATGAACCGAATTAAACATATATAAATCTGTTGATTTTTTATAAACTTTGAATTTTGCTTGCAAAAAGTGTTTTGTACTTAAAACTTTTCGAATATCTCTGTAACTAATAATGGATTATTTTCTAATAAAAATTAAAACATTTGTCCCTTTTAGAAAATGTTCTTGAGCTTAGTGTTCTTTAATAAACATAAGCTCATTAAGAAAAAGGACGAAATCTTTTTTATGCTATTCAATGACTTCGTTACGAAAAATTCCATGATGCAATATCCTTTGATATCTGGCAGTATATCTCTGTAGCCAGAGTTCATTTCAAAATACGTGTAAGACTTCTATATCAAGTCAAAGATATGCTCAGTGAGCCTTCCCTTATACACATACATATCGTTTACACAAGAGGCATTTTTAAAATAATTAGCCATCCTTTAGTATATTAAACTAAGAAATAATTATTGGCAAACAGATGATTAAGTCGAGTCTAATATAATAATAAAATAATACCGAAATCAGCATTGAATATTTCCTTAACTGTTGAAAGAAATCAATTCATTAAAATCATTAATTAATTTAATGATTATGTCATTTCAGTTTTGAAAGACTATAGCTGACTCCTTGCTGACTTATGTGGCCAACTTTCTTGTTGCCTCGTAGGGGTATAGTTACTGAAAGTTGTCTCCATACAAGGCCATAAATATTAATCATACGTCATCTATTTTTTCATTAAAACTTTTTTTACAAATTTATTTGTTCAAAACTTTGTGGATAAAAAATGCTTAGTACGAATTGCTAATCAAATGCTGTTTTATTTGCAACATACAGATGTCCCTTTTAATATAGTCTTATGGCTTTTACAAACTGAATTAAGCTAAAAATATCTCTTCAGAATTATTTTAAACATAAATCATTACTCTTCTTCTCTGTCGTTTCGTGCTTGACACTTTATTTTTCAATTTTTCTTTTATGCGTTTTTTTTTAAGTTAAGAGTTTTGTTTGCTTGTGGCAAGAAAAAAAAAGAATGTTAAAAATATTAGGATCATATTGACATACTCCAAGTTGATGTCGCTTGTGTACAACAAACATTAAAACATTTCAATTTTCTCTGTATATAGAATATGATTTTGACTGATATGACAGGATTTCTTAGAATTAATATGCGTGCAAAGTGTTTCGTATTAAAAACATCAAAAAATTGGCAATTTTTGTTGAAGGTATTAAATTGAAACTGGCGCTATTTTGCATTAAAGGATTTAATTTAGCAGGAAACACCCTTTTTTGTATGTTGTAGGTAGAACAAAAGAGAATAAAAATTGACGTTTTTTTTTCTTTGTTTTAAGTTAAAATATAGTAGGAAGCAAAACTTAGTCGAGTGTGTGGGTGTGTGCGTGTGTACGCCCTTATGCATACATTCTAACCACACAACGTCAATGTTGTTGAATAAAAATTTAAATAATAAGTTGTTACACACTTAAAGGAATATCAAGTAGAGCTGCTAAAACGAATTTCCAACAGCCTTTCATACATAAATTAAAAAAAGAACATACGTACTAGTGTTGTGGCCAATAGCATTTACAATATTCCGATTACTATTGGGAATATCTCTAGCGATATTAACGAATACGAATACTAAAACTAAATTAAATTTTAAATTTACAGATATTTATCTATCAGGCCTGTGCTAAAATTGCGTTGCTTTTAAGCCATGAACAAAATCGCGTTGGAGATTTCATGGTGTTTTGCAAATCACGCGAATTACAATTTTCAGCGTTATTTCCATTTTTCGAAATATTGTTACAAAATTAAATAAAAAAGATTTCACATAAATATGTGACAACAATTGATTATTATGTTCAAGACGAAATACTTATTAGAAATGAGCAAGTGATTCGAAATCGACAGTTACTTAAGTGAACGGTTTCAAATCACTAGATTACAAAAATTTTTTATGTACAAAATTCTTTTTCATTGATTTGAAATCACTTTGGTGAAAAGTGATTCTCAAAACCATCCTGTATTGGCTCTATTGTTATGTCTGCAAAATTAAATATTCAAAATTTAATTTAAATAAAAATCTTGCATCAATACTCTTCTTCGCGTACATTATAATTTATAAAAAATTATCAAAAAATTTTAGTAAATGTCGTTTGATTAATTTAAATTACATGGAAAGTACTCAAACAGACTTAGTTTGAGTCACATAATTGGAAAAGGTTGGAAAAAAGCACTGTCCTGTATCTCATAATCGACACCGGTTGTGGTCATCAGGTCTTTAACAATCTCTAACTTTGCATATGTTCAAAACACATCCCGCTGGCTGCTCTCGAATTCACAGCGATTTTTATAGACAGTACATGTTGTTTGTGTTGTTTGTTTTTTAAATTTTCTACAAGCAGATTATTATTTTAAATTCAAAATGAAGTCGTTATAGAAGTTTATAATTATTAATTGTTGTCCGGATACTTCGGCAAACAGGGAAAATTTGCTATTGAATATAATAAATATTATGAAAAGGTAGAAAAGTTTATATAAAGAATTTTTGTTTGTTGTGTCTTTAGCCATTCATATGCCTACAATTCATTGATCCTTTAACCAAATGGTCAGTGAACTTTAAGCAGTTCAAACTGCATTCAACCTCATAACCAAACAAATCAAATATAAAATGAGAATCAGATATCAGACTTAGACAATTTATGTTTCACATAAGTCTATTTTATTTTTTTTGCAACATGCATACAATATATAGACGAAAAACAGAATCTTTATTCTAAATACTTAATATTGGAATTCATCATTATTATTACAAATCAATATTTTCTGTGTCATTTATTTAATGTTTTCTACACTTTATAAATTTTTTCCGAACACCAGATATTCGCTTAAATCTACCGTATATGAATACAAATCCGAATGTCATAAAATAGGCGAATATTCGGTAATACGAAGGCGAATATTCCTTATATCACTAATACACACGTACATATATTTAGGCTGCTTGTCTATATAACTAGAGCTGGTGCTTCTTTTTAAAAGTTTTTATTCAGAGTTTTTAATTGATTAAATATTTTAATTTTTAATAAACTTAATTTATTTTTTTTTTAAGCTTAAGGTCTCTTAATTTTTTTAATTTTTATCGATATTTCGGTACTCACCGAGTACCATCTTCAGGATATTTGTTTATTTTATATAAATTAAAAAAAAATAAGAGACCTTAAGCTTAAAAAATAAATTAAGTTTATTAATTAAAATAAATTATTTATTATTATTATTATTTTTTTTTTTTATTAGCTCGATTGGTTCGAAAAGCTATTGAATAAATAAACACAACTCAAGATACAGACAGAATTGATAATTGAACTGAAATTGAAAACGTGAAGCAAAAAAAATTTTACTAAATTTATCTATATACATATGTATATAGTACATACTTACATGTGGTCCAACTGCCTAAACTGTGGTTGTCTTCATACAAAACAATAAATATTAATCATACTCCAGCCTTATTGCCAATAAAACTTTAACTGCCTGCTTTTATAAATTTAAAATCATATATATAGTACATGGTATTGTTAATAACATGGCTAAGATATTTTTCTTTCTTAATTGTTTACACAGTACGTCAAAAGTTGTGTCCATTCAGAAGTCGTCCTGGTCGCATTGGAAATATTACATATCGGTCTAGTCAAGCAACTAAAGAAAATAAAGATAAAGTAGAACGACTTCTGGATGTACGAATACTTCAAACTTGTTTTGTTGTTTCCTCGTGTGTTCATTAAGGAAAATATTTTTGTGTGAACCACAAAGACAAATTTAAAAAAAAAATTGTTATAAGAAAACTGTCTTGAATTGATTTTACTCTATATATTTTTCTCAATGAATTAATTATGTTAAACTTTGAAAAGTCATACGCATACGTTTTATTTCTCACACCCATATAAATTTTTGTTTATAAAAAATAAGGTCTCAATAATAAGCGAAATGTTTGGTCACGTTTAGCTATATTTCGGTTACGTTATGTATGAGTGGAAATGACGCGATATAAAAGAACATCATTCATGCGATATGAAGTTTTACTTAAAAATAAAAGTTTCCATATAACACAATAAAACCAATAGGCTCATACACTATGTACATACATACGTGTACACACATGCCAAAACCAAAGTTTAAAATTACAATGTGCTAGTAACGTTGATGGAGGGAGAACAGTGGGCTATTAAAAAAAGCATTTTTTTTTTCAAAAGTCAAAGTTGGAAAAGAAAGTCTAGCTGCAATGTGGCCTTAGGGTACGAACAGAGTGAACGCTGATGCCGAGCGGAGCCGAGCCGAGCTTATTGACGCTTATTTTCATGCGAGAAAAAGATTTGTGTATAACACAGTGAATGCGAGAATCAGCGCTGAAATTCTGTTTATTCCATGTGTTTTGCTTTTGTCATTTAGTCTTGTTGTTCATTTGTGTTTATAAAATTGCTGTACACGGTAATGGATTCATCTGATGAAGAGTATTTTGCTTCTCCTAGTGTGATTAATGCAATTATTAACACCAAAGAATTTGGAAAACACCCAATTACACTAAAAAGGCATGAATTTGGTGAATTTCATCCTTTATATGATAATTTAAGAAAATATCCAGATAAATTTCAACACTATACCCGAATGAAAATTGAAACCTTTGATTACATTCTGGACAAGATAGGTGTGAAACAATTTTGTGCCCACAATTTTTCCACTAAAACACGATTGTGATACAATTTGTTTTTTTGGTCCCACAAAGCAGGCCGGGAAAAAATTTCACGTATTATTTGATCGATATCCATTTTTTTTTTATTTTAAACCATCAAAAAAACACGACTGTAGTCTAAAAAGTAAACATAAACAATGTTTTCGGCGCTGAAATACGCTTTGAAACTGTTTTCTCGCACTCATCTGCTTTGCTCTCTGCTCTTGTCGACGTTCACTGTGTTATACACACGCTTATTTGTATTGACTTGTATGTAACCAGTTTTATCGCACTGACAATCTTTATCGCACTGACAATCTCCGCTCGGCTTTCAGCATTCACTCTGTTCGTACCCTTAATCTGTACAGTCCTTGTTCACATGTATTTACATGCAAGTAAACTAAATACATTTCTGTTTGCATACGTGTAGGTACACACATGCCTAAAGAATGGAATCAAAAAAAATTTTTATATATTAAACCTTATATAACTTGATTTTTTATATATTATGAAAAAAAATACTATTTCCTCCGAAGTCTCCTATTTGTCAGGAATTTGCAAAATTAAATATATTTGTCATTTAAAATTAAGTAGTGTCATCAAATACATTCGTATATAGTTGGTAAATTGAAAAATCTGGCAACGGCCAGATAAGTTATATTTCAATTTTTAATGGAATAATTTACCGTCAGAAAACCTGGATCTGGTCGACTTGTTGGATTTTTACATATCAAATTGCAAAAATCCAGCAAATTGGTAGAATAGGAGTTTGTAAGCTGGGGTGCTACCATTTGTTTTTAAGTTATTAACAAAATAAAATGTAAAAATTCTTTCTTTTCCAGCCTGCATGTATGTACGAGTATTTGTGTCCATGTACCATGTTTATGGTACAAATGTGCGTATGTTGCCGAACAAATTATCTCATGTTTCCATATACCATTGCCACTGGTTATGTTTCTGTTTGATAGTTGCACACGTATGAACAAATGCCAAACAGCTCACACATAGAAACATTAACATGCATATAAATTTACGCATACAATTGCTTAACAAAACGTATAATATTAGCAAACAAAACATTCAGTGTGGGACTCGAATACTTAACTAGTCCAACTGGAGTTGCTGCCGTTATTGTTCATTTTTCCCTTGGATGTTTATTTATTACTTTTTTTCGCCCTTAAAGCATATTTTTTTGCATAAATAATATTTGTATAAAAAATACACATATTTATATATATATATATATATATATATATATATATATATATATATATTTATATATATATATATATATATATATATATATATATATATATTAGTAAATGTCGAAATAAAAATGAAATGTTAAGAAACTATGTAGAACTTGCAAGGACGAAAAACTACAGTAAAATGTTTATACATCGTACTAAAATAAAACTCAGAAAAAAATGAAATCTCATGCGGTACAAAATAAAATTATATTCTAAAGGTACTATCGCATTAGAGAAACATTTGATAAAAAATCGGAAAATATTTCTTTGGCTTAGTGTAACCACAACATATTTTTCAAAGCAAAATAGCTGATACAAAACAAAACGAAACAAAAATAAAATATACTCATGTTGAGTATAATTTTTTGTTGTGCTGTTTATATAAAAGCATTCTAATCCTACTTGATTATATATTTTATAATCATCATACTCGATAGAGAATTCTTATATTGTATTTATTTATTTATTTATTTTTTTTTTTTTTCATAAACATATAAGATTGAATGTTTTCAGACGGTTTGGTGTAGCGACCAATGAAATGTTGGCATATGAACAGCCCAAGTCATAACAAATGTAAAAGTTTATTATTATTATTATTATTATTATTATTATTATTATTATTATTATTATTATTATTATTATTATTATTATTATTATTATTATTATTATTATTATTATTATTATTATATCTACTTCGTTAGACAATAATTTATGCCGCTTACAATTCAGTTATGACTATTTAATGTGCTTTTTTATAGTGACTTATAAAGTATTTTCCTAATACATTGATTAGAAAGTGATGAGGTAGTATAGATATCAGAACTAATACAAAACTCCTTTTAATTTTTTTCCTTATCAATTTTCACCATTTTCTTCAACTGCCAACAAAAGTAATTCTGGCAAAAGGAACCGACTTCAATTCAAGAGGCCAATCGAACAAATAATAAAAGCGAAGCAATTATAATAATCTGTTCGTAAGTGGAGGAGTTATGTAATGATCAATATTTTAGACGTCGAAATTGTCCATAGTCTTATGGGACCAAAATGCGATCATGTCACAAAAATATTTTTAAAATCGGTTTACAAATGACAAGGATTACCTATGCGTGTACAAACACTAAAAAGAAATACAAGCGAATTAATAACCTCCTCCTTTTTTGAAGTCGATGAAAACTAAATTTAATACTCTCGTTTAAAAGGCTTTTGTAACTTCTTTCTTTCACTTACCAATGAACATTTTAATCCTTTCTTTCTCCTTGAAAATACAGAAAATGTTACACTTTTTCTTAAAAATGAAAACTACTACAACTACTACAAATCTCGACATATTAAAAATATAAGTATCTCTACGTAAATAGAACTTAACAAGTATTAGAAAAAACGCCATAAATAAGGATTTGATAATTTGCGAAAATAAGTATGTGATTGTTCTAATATTGCTTCAATGCCTGGGAGAGACGGAACACTAATTTGATTTATTTCGAAGTATTCAAAATGTTCTACAAAATTAAAATCCAATACAAACAATAAATTTTATAGAAATCCTGATTTCACATTTCTAGCAGGCGGTCTGGGATAATTAACCAGCATAAATTCCAGGAATGACATTTCCTCGTTAGCAAATGGGAAGATTTATTTCAAAAGAACGTCCAATCAGTTTTTAGCGGTCATTTTCTTCTATAGTCAGACAATTGGGCAAATGCCAGACGTGGGAAACAATATTTGCGTTGTTTCGATACAAATCTTAAATGGTGGAAAGGCGTAAAGAAGATTTTCAATTTAACTACTCGTATACCTGAATGCTTATTTGGATTTTTATTAATTTAATATGCAAAAAACGAAGCATAGAAGACATTTTGTGCCCCTATAGCTTCTGCGAACACTGTTTCACTTCTAAAATTTGACAGTTTATAACGGTCATATTGTTAAAACTACATCTGTGCCATCGGCTGTTATTGACTGAATTTGCTTCGCCAAATTACCGCGGATGGATGTAGCGTTCAACAACACGTGCAAATGATAAAACTGTTTTATCAAAATTTATTTTCATCAAAAAAATTATCTTCAGCGATGAGGCCCATTTATGGATGAATGGGTAAGTCAGCAGAGTTATTAGCGGGTTGACTACAAAGCAATTTATAACAGAAAGCCTTTGTTCGATCCCTGCTCAGGACAAGTCATCAACATCATTAATTTTTCTTTCGTTAGTACAACAATAAATAAAATGGCTACACATACAGCTTAATAAACTTAATGCGTCTCCTTAACACCAGAGGCGCTATAACTCTGCTATCAAGAAAATTCATAAAATGGCGCTACTTGCCACACAGTTCATGCCACATTCGACATTCTGCACTACCATGGTCATATCACATGGAAATGATGTTAATTGGCCACCGAGATTCTGCGGTTAAGTCGCAAATCTATTCGAATAAGCCATAATCCATATCGTACTCAAAGCGACTTATGACTTATGACTGACTTATGCTCAGTAGTCAAGAAAAAACTGGACATTCCATATGCATGCCAACCAGCAAAGCCGCGGCGGGCGGACATTTGCACAGTATTCTATTTCATACATAATATCATCAATAGACCTTTTAAATGAATGAAAAATTTCAATGGTATCTTACACACACTTTGTTTTATTCATTTAAATTTAATTGAAAGATAAAAAGTGTTTAATGCAAGACCCTTTATTTGTGCAAATGGTACACAATCAAAAAAAAAAAAATTTACAATTACAATATTTATTAAATTCATTAATCGAGATATTCTCCAAAATAATTATTTAAATAATTCATTATTTGTTGTTGGCTTAGCTAAGTATAAGCCTGCATTTCATTGGCGCGAAAAAACTCATCAATACTCTTCATAAATTGGCTGAAGAGTACTGATGATTTGGTGAGCGCCAATGAAATGCAGCCATATACTCAGTTAAGCCAACAACAAACAATAAATTACTTGACATTTACTGCAGTATGAGTATCCCAGTTATACTACTGTCCGCACATTATTTAAGACACATTGGTTGGGAGTTCCTATCATGACAGAGAAGCCTAAAAATTTTGCATGAAATGAAAACAACAAAAACATAACGAACGAAGAAGAATTCTCAAGATTATTTCTATTCGAATAAACAGAGTATTTGAATATCGAAATTGATATTAATTTTTTTTTTTGATCCTGCGTACATCATTAAACCATTTTTGTTATTTATGTACATGTTCTTATGAATTTTATTATGTATTCAAATTAAATTGTATAATTTACAATTTAAATTACATGAAAGAAGTAACAAACTGTCAATAAGAGCTAATATTGACTTCAATATTTATTTAAATGTGTGCTACACGAATAAAGGTAAACAAAAATATATTTTGAAAATATCCGCTTAAATTAGGTTTATTGTATAAATGTTAAAATTTTAAGATTTTATAGAGGACATTCTTTTAATAAACTTTTTTTTTAACTATGCCTAATAAAGCTGTTTTAATTCTTTATGCATAAAATTATCTCATTAAATTACAAAACATTTTATTATTTATTAAGTTTAAAATAAGAATTCCAATTTCCTATTATTATAAACCGCGAATTAACTATTCGAATAAATCTTGCATTTTACCAAAGCTATATTTTATAATTTTGCTTCTAACAAGATTCTAATTTCTAACCCGATCTATACTTTTTTCCATTTACTTTAACATTAGTAGCAACTACTCCTAGATTTTACCTTCTCTTCTGGTGGCTTTCAAGTGCCTGTTGCTACATTTTTTCTGTTTTGTTTTGCAAAGAAACTTTATTGTTTAAACTCTTAAAGCTCTTTGGGGAATTTAATTTAAGTTTGGCCCAGTTACTATAATTTTACTATAACAATGTCCTGTGTGTATAGAAATTTTGTTTGTATTGATGTAATTTAATATGCATGCATTGTTTTGTATATTGTGCGTGTGTGTGTGTGTGTGTATGTGTTTGCGGTTGGCATTCTAAGTCCTTAAACGCTTTTCGACAAATTTGATTAGTTTGTGGGCAACATTTGTGTATGAAATATATTTATATTTTTGTTGTTTGTGTATTGAATTAACAGCCTAAAAATAATATTGACAAAATAAAAAATAAAAAAATAAATGAGGGAGTCATTCATTCAATCATTGTAGGTTTTGTTTTATATATTTGCCAGTTTGAACATTAATAATTCAGTTGATTATCCTTAAAGTGAAAAATGTATTTCTTACCTTGTTTTCAGATTCATTAATATTACTTTTCATAAGGGAAATTATTTTATTTTTGTCGACTCGATTAACGTCATGCCAGGGTGGGTGCGGCAAACCGATTGTAACAAAATGAAAACTTTTCGTTTTTTTTTTCCTTCTTTAACTGGGGGTTGAAATTTCATATATTTTATCTGCATATTTTTAACAAATTATTTTATGTTTAAATAATTATCCGATAAAGAAAGGAGAATATTAAAAAAAACTGTCAACGTTAAGCACTTTTTATATTCAATGTCACTTATGGAAATATTTATACACATTTGCAACAGTTTTTAACCTTGTCTATTGATACAATGACATTTAACTACATTATTTCCCGCCATGTCTTGTTCAATCCAATGCCACCAGCAGCAGCAAAATACAGCTTTTTTATATCTTTGCCTTCTTTGGGTTCTGCTTCTCACTCGACAATAGACTAGAGACTTTGCAAATACCAAAAATATATTTTCTTATTTCATTTTTCTCTCTGTGTTTTTTTTTTTCTAAATAGAAGTCTATTTTTAATTACACGTACATTGTCTTTTTCCACATAAAAGTGAAGAGATAAAAGGGGAAAATGTCGTGCACTTTTAAAGATGTGGACAATGGCATGAGGAAGTTTTTTTTAAATGCATGTCGGGCTGTTCTTTGTTGCAATTAAGTCGCTTTTAAAGTTTTAAACTGTTCAAAACTTATCACGCACAAAAAACTTGTCTTGCTTTCGAGTATTTTTATTACGAAACATTTTTCTGTACTTCCATAAATAGTTTGAAAGCAATTAAAAGAAAATTCAATAAAGTTTTTATTTCATTTAAATTATTTTATATTTTTATTAAATTTTCCATTCTGGTTTCCCTTTGGAATTTCACAAATATTTCAGTTTCAGTTGACTTAAATTAACAAACGGAAATTGACCTCCCTTATTTGGTATCTGTGAATCATAATATATCTTGATCATAACCGCAAGTAAACTTTCCCTACAACCAATGTGACTATAAGAGATATCCGCGTGAGTGAGCTTGCATAAGTGATTGCTTCGTGATTGCAAAACTATGAAATGTAATGAGAAATTCAGAAATATAAATCAGCGTACTGCATGAGAGAGTTCTTAATAAATTTTGATGGTATAAATGAAGAAATTATTTCGTTAATTTGGAATATTTCATTTTCTGAACATTTCTTGAGCAAGAGTTTTTATGTACTCACCAAAAAACGAGCACAAACGCCTCATGCACAATCATGAATAAACATTTGGTGCGACTAAAATTTATATTTTTATAATAAAAAACCATAAAAACCAGCAAAAAGAATTTTTTTAAAGCTGTGGTAATTAAGTGAAAATAGGTTTTTAAAAAGTTACGTTATACGTAAATAATTAACCCATATATTCATACGATGAACAGAGGCCAAGAAGATTCTGCATATATGTATGTGTGTATGTATGTATTTTGTTGCCATGGTTATCAGAAATTCCTATCGAAAAATAAAAATAAGCAGCTAAAGTCTATAGAATGAGCGATTAAACATAAATCAGTTAAATGTCGGAAATTATATATTTTTAACAACATTTTCGTAATCGTTATAGACCCATTACAATCAGCAGAAAGCAAGTAAATAAATTGTTAAAATGAACTGGAGGAAATAAGTGGCAGCTTAAAGAATGAACGAATAACAAACAGATGACTCATGCAGAAGAAACTGTTTTTTATGTTTCGAATACACACATATACACACTCACGCACACTTACACGCACCGACAAATCCATCCAAATAAATACATACTTATATAAAACAGATAATGAAACCAAAATTTAAAAATATATATAAAACTTAAAGCAGAACACGAAAACAAATGGATAATTTGTATGGCAAAGAACCTCTTAAAGCATTTAATAACGTAAAGGAAGGAAAAATCTACTGGATAAAACAAAAAAAATTAAATCTTTATAAATTATTTTCAAATAGCGAGATTGGAAAAAATAAACAATATCACATTTCAGTTGACAATCTCAATAAAGCGATCGATAGGCTTCTAACAAATACCACAATGAAACAAAAATAATGCGACAAATGTACTGAAATATCCAAAGGTTTATAGAAAAGATATTTTTTAAGCTTATTTCTGACTACTTGTTTATCTTCTTACGGCTTTTATATTCTCCTCTTACATTTAGCAAAAGTTGGCAAAGTATCAAAAAGATGTTGCATTTACATCCTGACTACACTATTGATTTTAATGTTTAAACTCGTTCAAAAGATTTGCAATTTTATAATTAGAAAATGTACCAACTACGAGAGAACGTAATTATTTACACAAGAAACAATACGGAGAAATTCAATTGGGAAGCCAAACATTTGAATTCATTTTTTTTTTTTCAATTCCAAGGATTATACTTAATTCAGAAGAAGTAAACAGTAAAAAGGGTGGAATATTTCCAAGAATAACGAATAGAAAAATTATTTGAAAAACAAATAAATCTTTGTTGACATTCGTTGAGGAAAGAACAGTAGTAGAGGGGTACGCCTTTCATTCAATACTCGACTCGGTTTAACAAACACGCGTCGCAACTTAACCGTAACCGCAACCGCAAATACAATTAAACTGTGGAATTTTGTTTTCAATCTGTTTTCTCTTCCTTTATGGCAGCAGATGACAGAAATTTTCCGTTTTGAAAAATAAATATGTCGCAAAATTTTGCACTCATTTCTTCCCAAATGGGACAAAACCAAGTGGGAGCCAGAAATCAAGTGCCAGATGTATTTGTTTCAATTGCAATTTTTCTAAGTATTAATTATTTAAGCATTAAGTATGTTTAAGTATTTTTGGATACTAACTACGGTTATTTCAAGATTTTGTGTAAGTTAAATAGTTTTTGCCAAAAATTAAGGACTCCAAAAATTTTAATTTGTATTTTAATTATGTGTGCCAAATTTTTCAAACTGTATTGATTTAATTGAAATAATTAATTAGTCTGGCACAAGTTTCGAGTTTTTCAATTAATATTGCTGTTTTTCCAAATTATTTTTATTAAGGAGAACTAAGGAGGAGCTAATTACACTAGCAAAACGGAACAGTACTGTTTTCTATAGTCGCTACATCATCTTTCATGTGCCTGCTTTTTAATACTTTTTTTAGGTGGCTGCTGGCAGGCTGCTGCGTATTACATTCACACGTAATACATTTGCATATGAAAAGCAAATATAAAAATCGAAATGTTTCTTGTAATTTTTAATAACAATACCAACGTTTCTTAATGCAAAACTCCCATTTATTTCTTATTTAGCCTTTTCTGTCATGCTCCACTTTATCGATTAATAATACAACCATTGGTTTAAGGACCTTTCGAAGCTTTGTTTTGTTTATGTTTGTTATAGTTCATTTTGGTTGATTTCATTTTAGTATTCACACTCCTGAAGGACAATCGAAAACAGTACTGCTGCGATTTGCTATTGTTATTAACAAATTTAAGGCTCGACTCAAGCTTGTTTAATTGAAACTTAAATTATGGATTATTGTGTTGTGATTATATTGCAAATAAATAATTAACTTTAACGATCAGGATGCCTTAGCAGGATCACCTGCCCACTGTAATAGTAAGTGTCACCCTAATGTGTGGTATTATTTCTTATGTTTCTTGTGCAAAAATTTTAACAAAATATTTGTATAATTTCATGAAACCTAAATTCAACTGAAAATTTGCAGATAAACATAACGAAAATTAAGAAAAAAGAACAAATTAATACGTGCCTTTTCTTATAAAATAACCAATGTTTGTTGGCAACTCTTTAGAAAAAGTTTATAAATATATTTAAAAGTTTTTTTTTTATCAAAAATGTTTGTTCTGTGTGCGTACGCCTCTACATATCCTTGTCTCTAAGGAAAATCATTAGTAAAATTTTGCCAAATTAATTGAAAAGCATTCAAAACTCATATGCTTATATAAAAAGCTTCATATTACAAACTATATAACCATAGAAGTCTTTAAAGCTTTAATGCAAACAAATCAGCAAACAATTGTATTCGACTTGCGTCGTTTTTGCTTTTCTTATTTTTCACATACACAATATTGCCCCAAAATACTACCTTAACAGGATTTTTTTTCACAAGTGAATATATTGCGGTAGCATTTAGGCCATCAAATAATAGTACAGAATTTGACATCACCCTTGTATGCCCAAAAGCAAAACCTTAGGAAGCCATGTACAAATGTGTGTACGAGTTCATATTCATACATGTATACGTACATCTGCATGTTTGTATCTATTTTTCTGTACATCAATTCATATTTTTTATTGTCAAAATCTAGGAAAAATAGAAACCAAATAAAATCGCTTAAAAATGGGAAAGAGTACGAAATGGATTCCTGCTGCTTCAACTAAATTGGGTTAATGTTACTTTTATGTTCTTTGTTTGGATATGGAAGTTTGTATGTGTATGTATGTATGCATGGATGTATGTATGTCTGTCTATTAGAGAAATTGTCTTAACTGTATAAAGGAATACGTTTGATATACATTTATTTTTTTCAAATATAATAGTTTTTATTAAATATAATCGTACACAGAAAAAATAAATAAATTTCATTTTCAGCAAACAAATTTATTGAGTCAATGAATATTTTGTGAATTTGTAAATTCAGACAGTTAAACAAATAAACATTTTTATCTTCTATTCTAACGACTCTAACTAATAATTAACTGCGACAATAAAAAAATTTTGACTGAAAATAAAATTTACTTTAGACGAAATATTTGTCTGCATTTTTTGCCAATTTTTTTATGAACACGTTGTATATATATTTGTACATATACATATACATATGTACATAAATGTAAATATGTATGAAAGCCATATAAAATGAGAAGGAAAATACATACATATTTAAACAGAATAAATTTTAACATTATTATTGTCGAAATATTTTATTTGTAGATTTTATGACCAACGAATATATTTCTTTTAATGTACATACATATGTATGTATGTGTATGTTTGTGCTTGCATGTATGAATATCAAGGGAAATTTTTGAAATTGTTTTAGTTGAAAATCAATTTCAATTGATTTTTTAAGACATCCTCGAGGGCGTAAGCATCATGTCATATGATTGTGATTGACATTTCCCCCATGAAACTGTTGTTTGCAATAATAAAGGCGACGTTGTTGTTATAGTTGTCTTAGAAAACTGTTCAAATGTCGCTGTCTTGCAATTGTCATCGGCCATGATATAAACAAAAATATATGTATGATGTTGAAGCAAATTTTTTGTACTTAATATTTAAATGTATCGGGATTGTAACGACATATAAAAAGTTAATTTATTATAAAATAAAAATAACTATTTAGTCTCAAAACTAACTTCATACGTTATCCGTTTTGGGCTATAAACTATTCTATAGGAGTTTCACCTGGTCCCAATGTCCATTTATGGAATCGTTGAAAAAGTTCTATTTTTATATAGTAAAATGAGAATTATTGAAATAGTAAAGAACATTATTTACCTTTAACAAAAAAGTATGTTTCTATGGGTCATTAACGAAAGAACAAAGATGACAGCCTGCATAAAATTGTCACTCATTTTGTTCTCATCGGATATTCTTTGCTCGCAAGATAAAGCCTCTAGCGTTAAACTTCTTGGAAATAGAATTTGAAGCATAACACTTTGTAGGCGTCTGTTCATTATTTTGCCATAAGTACGGCTGTATTAAAAATCAGATCAAAATATTTTCATTTTCTTGTCGCTAACAAATACTGAAACACGAAAAGTAATGCTGGTGCCTTTCAGTTGGCCACGTCTTCAAGACAGACACGTGCCAGCTTGATGACAGTACAGGAATAGACTTTTTCTATCAGATAACACTCAAAATTAATATGATTTACATGCAAATTGCGAATTTTCCTCTAGTAATGCAACTTTAAAAATTCGATTGCCACTAACGACTTAAGAAGACCCAAGTAAAAGTTGTAAAAAAGTTTGAAATTAAAGTTTACGTCAAGAAAAGCAAGAAATAATCACAACATACCACGTACGTTTTCCAAGCTTCAAAAGCAAATTTCTTTTCGGCAAACAAATTGATAAAGAATAAACATTTCGACGGTGTCATAATATGAATATTACATTCGACGTTGTATATCAAGTAAAGATACACCCTTTTATTATTAAATTTGTTCGAAACTGCCTTTTAAGGACGACAAATTGCGAATTGTCCTGTAGATATTGTCAATGAAAATGACATCTTTAACTGTCTAAACAAATGGGGAGGCTTTCTCTTATTTACATGCAAATTTTTTTAGAGCTTTAATTTGAAAGTGGTAATAGATTTTTTCTCCTTAAATAATAGTTATCAAAATCTGTAATGTTTCGCTTTGCCGTGGAATATCCTTTTCCCCCCTCCACATGAATTTTCAACTCACGGCAATACAGAAATTTTTGCAAAAAATTAATCTTAGTGATAAAAATATAAAAAGTAAAACAGACAAGTATGGAAATGACCAATTTCAAACAGAATCGTTTTAAAAAACTGTGATGAATTTCGAATGTTTCGAGAAAAATCTGCAAAACAAACTGAAATTATCTTCCAAAATATGAATAAAATGCTAATTTGCATACATTTACGAAACATAAATTATAAGTATATCACAACCTTTATTCAATATTAAATCGTTGCGTTCTTCGAATACTTTCAGATCTTTAAAAATATATCGTTCCTTTAGTGCAACATAGACATACATATTTAAAATATCTAAAAAAGCAAAAAACAAACAAAAACCTAGATTAGATTAAAAAACCCAATCGAATTGATAACATTCCATTATTCGTTCTCCATCTGCCACACTCCTTTACTTCTGCTAAAAATGCTTTCCATTGTGAAATGTAAATTAAAAGTCAGACTTTCTTTTTTGTTTTTATTTTAGCCAGGAGCAGTTTTTATATAATAGTGTTTCTTTTTAAATGAATATTTACAAATGTATACCAAAGTATTTTTTGCTATTTTGTACTACATACATATTTAAGCTTGATAGGTCCTGGTTCAGCATAATATCAATATCCCACTACACCAATGTCACCAACATAAACGTTGTTAGCCTTTATAAATGTATAACATGGTCTGATGGTTGCAACTTGCAAGTCAAATACATAGTCAAACCACATTAACAGTCAAATCAAAAATAATCACACACACTCACTACTCATCATATTCCAATCTCTGCCATTAGACCCCACCCCCGACCAACTTGAGAGCCAGTCGAAAACATGAAATTTCACACAGAGATATTCATTCATAAACATGACATCACAGTCAACAAAATTTGCATATTTTTTTTTTTGTTCATTTTGTTTGCTTCTTCCATCCTTTTTGTTGTTTGCTATTTTGCTTTTTTTCTCATATTTTATTTTCCATAATTCAATAACAGAAGTCGTGACAAAAAGCAACAACAATTAAAAATGCAAAAAGAGAATTAACAGTTTCAAAGGCAAAAAATCATTTAAAATGCCTTTTGTGGTACAGGCTACTCCCGATAATATGACACTCGCTAATATTAAAACCACGATATAATAAATTTCTAGATAGTTTAAAATTCTTTCAAGATCTGTGTAAAATAGATGATAAATGGGAATTTATATATAAGAGTACTATGGACTACTCGGTAATTGGAAAGTCATAAGAATGCCATTTTGTTCGAGCACAGCATATAATTTGAAGATGAGCCTCTTTCTCTGCACTCTATAATTTAAACTATTTTAATTGGCAGCAAGAGGCGTAAATAATAATAAATAATTTTGGGAGTACGAGTACAAAGACAGATGAGGACTTCCTCTCAGTTCTCATTACAATCAGTAATTCTTCGGATAATGAGAGAGAAATTTTTCAATTTTTCATTTCTTTTTTTTATACTTTAATCTTAGTTTTTCGAATTCCTATTATTTGAATACATATTTCTTTCGTCACGTTAATGAAATTCGACTCTATTCTTTTATTTTTCCATTTGCAATTTTATGTTGTTAATTTGTAAAAAAAAAACATCAATTTTACAATGATCATTTTAATTTATGCGTACATAATTTATATGTATGTACATATCGAGCCCTTGCTGCAGTAACGCAATAATTCAAAACTGGTTGTTTTGCAGAAATTGAGTTTAAAGTTTTGGATTTTACACACAATTTAATGGTAAAAGAAAATTTGGTGCTTTTCTCAATTTCGTAATATAACCTTAAAAAATTCAAATTTTTGAGTTACTACGGTATTGCACCAAAGGCTCGATATACTTAAGTATATATCAAAAATGAACTACTTAAATATTGTATGTATGTATATGTTCGATGCTTATAAAGCTGATATTGGCACAGTGGGAGAATTTCACCACAAAAATTAAAAATAAATCAGCAATTTTTAAACAAACCGTCCAATTTCAATAAAATTTTGCACAGCGATAGATAAAAATTATAGATTGAAACTAAATGCTTTGGATTTATTTGGGTATATGGATGTCTAGATGTCTGCGCATGAATTTTTATCAAATTTTAAACTTTTTTACACACGATGTCAAACATTTTATAGTATAAAATTTTATTAATTGACAATAACTCCTCTAATTCTTCCGATTTGCACTGCGATGTTTTCAAAAATTTTATTACAAAACGTAACTATAAATGAATCACTTGTTTCTAAAGCAAATCATTTAGTTTAGATTATTTAGAAATCGTGACAAAATTAATACTTATATTCATTTTTTAATAGACAAAACTACGTGTACATGTGTAAACCTTTGCTCCAAATTGACTTGATGCTAATTTTGTTTGGTTTACTATCCTACAAATATTTAAAATTGTTACTCGCACTAAAATATTCCCCTTGATTATGGCTGTTAATCCTCAGCTGGTAACTAAGACCTCTTTTGTGAATTTTAAACTTCTCATTACAGCAAAATATTTATGTATGCATATGAACACATACAGAGACATTCAGTTTTATGTCCTCAGCTACAGGTCCTTAACACTTGTAACACCATGAAACATTTACAGAACTCAGTGCACATTTGAAACCATGATTTATTCAACTTTATTCAAGCTCCAAATACCAGTACACACTGTGGCGAATAGTCAAACCTCATCACATATGTACGTGTACGTTATGTATACTATTGTGTTTTGGAAAAGCGTAAACGCACCCACACATTTGCTTTCGCTGTATGTGTGTCAAACATTCCAGCAGCACCATTACCCACCTGTTCACTGAGTGTACATTGTTGTGCCAAAATTTGAAGCAATTTTATTCTATTTTTATTTCTGCTATTTTTTTAATTTTTTTTTTTTTTTTTTTTTGTTATTGTGTCAAGGAAAAGGCGAACGAACACAGTACAAGTGTAAACTTTGCAACTGGTACGAGTTCAAGTAAACCTTATTCTTCTTCGTTCATACAAAATGCTCTAATCTATTTTTAAATGTATGAACGCAAGACACGAAGTTAGCGAAAAACGGTTTTCCATCGCTGTGGGAAAACTGCGAAAATGTACAGTGTAGTTATAGCAGATAGATGCAATTTATATTAGATGGTGCTTGGCATGAATTTTAAGAAAAAAATTTATGTTAAAGGAAAATTGATGCAAGGCCATGCTCACTCACCTCTCACGAATCCTTAACTTTAAAAATTGTATTACATCTACAAAATTATGCAATTAAGTTCTTTTGGAAATTTAATTTTACTCGGTGCACGAAGCTTCTGTATATCCTTCAATTAAAAAATGAAATATTGTACATTCAATGAACGTTCGGTTTGTTGCGAGTAAATTCAAATTTAATTGTTTATAACTTGAATTATAAGGGGTTTCACGATGGACACTGCAAACTGTGCAAATAATGTAAAAATTCATCGTGTCTTCTTCCAACACAACAACAAATTACTTGCATTTGTTATTTACTCCGAATGGTCTGGAATTTAAAAAAAAAAAAAAAAAATTATGTTAAAGGAAAATTGATGCAAGGCCATGCTCACTCACCTCTCACGAATCCTTAACTTTAAAAATTGTATCACATCTACAAAATTATGCAATTAAGTTCTTTTGGAAATTTAATTTTACTCGGTGCACGAAGCTTCTGTATATCCTTCAATTAAAAAATGAAATATTGTACATTCAATGAACGTTCGGTTTGTTGCGAGTAAATTCAAATTTAATTGTTTATAACTTGAATTATAAGGGGTTTCACGATGGACACTGCAAACTGTGCAAATAATGTAAAAATTCATCGTGGCTTTTTCCAACACAACAACAAATTACTTGCATTTGTGATTTACTCCGAATGGTCTGGAAAAAAATTAAGCTAAAATGTTTGTTTGTATGTATATTTACTCAGTTGCAAATAAATGTAAACAAAAGCTTTTGACACATCAACTGTCATATTGTTTTTGTAAATAAACCCATTTAGAAGGATGTAAAATAATTTTTATAAATTTCATAAAATTATAAATTTCTCGTTAAATTCAAATGCCATTAAATGTAGAATTGTCGTCTTATTAAACAATAATTATTTTGATATTAATTTTGTATGTACAAACTTAACACAACAAACAATTATCATCGACTTCCATTTTATTTCTATCACAAATTTTGTTACCTACGAGTAACTTGTGACATGTACTTAATGTTTTTTTTCCACTTTATGTATTTTTGTGCATTTTCGAAAAATATGCAGCTGAATTTGTCGCATACGAAACCGAATGCCACGGAATAGGTGAATGTTTGTCACATCACTAACACATACATACGTATGTATATGATAGGAAAATTATTAATCGTCAAATTAATATGCATTTTATAAGAAAACTAATGAGCGTTTAATTGTATGCGGACTGAAAGAGGAATAGAATAGACACATATCGAACATAAATTGCTTGTTGAGGAGTTTGCATTAATTATATATATTTTGTAATGTATATATATGATAAAATTCTCGTATTGTATTTGAATGATTTCAGACTGATTGTAGTAAATCGGAAGAGTTGATTTGCACCAATGAAACACGTGCATATCCAAGCCACAACGAACAATCGTTTTTGAAATATTCAAATGATTAGTTGGGGAAATATTGAAAATAATTTCTAACTCCTAATGGCAACTGACGTGTGATATTTTGTCGGCAAAACAAATAAGTTGCACAGAAATTTGTACTTTTTTCAAAATTTTTATTAAAGTCGCTTATTCGCGTTTTTTATATCAAGAAGCCTAGTTCAACTTTTTTTGTTAATACTCCTTTTGATTTGTACCATTAATATTTATTTAAAATAAAAATATTATAATATATTATACACAAATACATTCAATATGCTTTTGTTGAACTGATAAAAATGCAAATAAAAAATGAAAAATATATGATAATTAAAATTTATAGCTCAACTTATCTCTTCATTTATAACTTAAGTGTAACGATTGAAAAATTGAATTGCAAATCAACCAGCCATACAAATTGTTCAGCTATTGTTTTTAAATTCTAAAACAACTACGACAACAAACAACGGAAGACAACTACAATTTTAGCATCCATAGCAAAAACAATAATAAATTAGTTGTAATTATAAAATGAATGAATGAATTATTAAAGAACTTTGCCATAACAAATTACATGCGCAATAAAAATTGTGCAAATAAGAAATCGAGATTCGACACTAGAGACAGACGCATTTGTATAATCACATTACGAGCGACAATTCAATCAGAATTGACATTCAATGATGAATAATTAAATAGAAAAGATTAAACATACATTTGTGTAGCGGCAAATGTATGGATTCTGGCAGCATTAATTGATAAGTTTTTGAGTTTATAAATGCAACAAAAACACTGAAAGATCCAACCAAACCAAATTAAACTGCCAGCTATTTCAGACTAATAAATACGTTATTGGAAAGATATACTTTTTTTCCTGTGGAATGGATTAAAAAACTCAAAAACAGATGCAGATTGCTTTTACTCGTTTCTATGAACAAAAGATAAACGATTTAAAAAAAAAAAATTTTTTTTGCTTTATTTAAATCCATATATTGAGGCTGGGTGAAGTCGGTAAAAAACTGTTGTAGAAAAATCATAAATGAATTTAGTGCAGTGTGTCTCAATTTCCATATTAAAAAAAGATTTACATATATATAAAATTAAAATATCAATAGAATTTTATATTACTAAAAATAGCTTTAAAATCAAACGATTTGCTAGTTTTCAAACACTTTGGTTTTTAAATGAATATTTAAAAGGATTTTTAGATATTACTAACCTAAGGATTTAAAAGACTCCAAAAGCAAGAATATCTCTGTTATAATTTGGGAAGGAGCTAATTTCATTTCTAACTAACTAAACTAAATAATACACTAGTTTACGAAGGCTATTCTTCTCTAACAGCATTGAACTCAACTCCATTAGGCGCTTAGAAGGTGTTTACATTCATCCATTGACTAGATAATCTTTAATCCTTGTTGAGTCATTTGGCCTCATTACGATTTTCGCTTCCGTATTTACACTAAAACATTTCTGTAGATTAAAGATAATATTCTACTAGATTCTAAGATTTTTCTTTAATCTAAGAAAATACTGTCTAAATCGAAACATGGCAACGATATTCGTAATAAGTCTCATAGACTTACCTTGTACATGACTAAGAGCAGTTTTTATTAAATCAAAATCGGTCTAAGAGTTTGAATACGTTGCTGTTACAGATGCATATAATAGTTTTTTCGAATAGAATTTGGAATAGAATTTTGGAAATGTTTATTTTTACCTCTAAAACTTTTTTTGTGGAAAAAAAGTTTTTTAACACCTTTTCGGCACAAAAACTTCTTAACTTTTTTGCCAAAAGGGGGTTAAGAATACTTTTCTTGAAAACCAATTAAATGATTTTTTGGGAAGAAACTCACAAAGGCTTTCAAGAACCTCATTTTATTAGAGCTTCAAAAGCTTGTGGCGTAAGAGTTTTGAAAAAAAAAATTATATACAGGCCTGTCACATAAATCAATTTCGATCGAAAGTGGAATTGATACCGTATTTTATTATTTTATTTATTCGACCAAGAAAGTTTTAAATTTGTTTTTGTACTATCAGGTACAAAAAAATGCTAATTCCATCATGAAATTAAAAGTGGTTTCATTCCGAAAAACAATTTCGTTTTTTGTTTTCTGGAGAAGCAAAATACGGAATCAATTCCACTTTCGATCGAAATTGATTTCTGTGACAGGCCTGATAAAATAATTAAAAAACCCATAGCGAACAGTTTTAAAAAGTTTTTTTAAGAGTTTGTGACAAGTTTTGAATATGTATGTACTTGTGTGTTTCTGAAATTTTAAAAAGTTCTATTTGTAAAGTTATAAAAAACTTTCGAAATCTCTTAGTGTAAACTATTTCCAAGATTTTTTGTAAAAAGCATTGTAAAAAGTTTGAAAACAGTTTTTGTTAAAAAAGACTTGTGAAAAATTTTAAATATATTTTTAATTAGTTTAGAATGCTTTTCGTGAAAGGTTAATAAAAAGGCTTTTTCTGACAGAGTTTAAGAATTTGTAGGGCTGCAAAGCTCTTGAAAGGTTTTTCTAATGCTTGTCATAAAAAGGTGCTTTAAGAACTTATAAAGCTGATGAGCACTTTTTGGAAAATTATTACATAGATCTTTAAAAAGATCTTTGACAAAATGATCCTAGAAAAGCTGTCAGTCAGAAGGTCTTGTTTAGAAAACCTTACAAACTTGCCTATAAAAAAGCTTTCATAATATTACCTATTTGCAGTATTGATAACGCAGAATTTTAATGAACAAAATTTAAGACATCAAACTTCAAGAACCAACAGCATAACCATAGTTTTTCATTCATAAAAAAAAACAATTACAGCCATGGGATGAAACTTTTGCGCCAAAAGTTGCAAATTAGAAGCAAGTGCTAAAAATAGATTTCAGTTCACTGATTTCACTGAAATACTCGTACGTGTGACCGAACAAGTTGGCACGAGCAGATTCTTTGTTTTAAATTCCCATTTTTATGTTTGGGCAGCAGTATTCATGGAAGCTGCATCCACTGAATAAGCAAAAACAAATAAGAAGAAAATGAATAGAATAATAGAAAACGGTTGCTGAGAGTTTTAGAAATGTGTCTATCAAATACATATGTATTAAGAAATTTTGAAAAAAAACTATCAAGAATTATAAATTGTATTAAAAACTTAAAAAATAGAACTAATTAACACTAGTTTTACGACCTTTTTTAATAAATATTTTATTTTATTAACTAGCTTTAGGTCTTTGTATAAAAAACTAATTCTTTTTATTTCAATATTTCGACGCCTCTTTTGGGCGTCTTTTTCAGGAAAAAATTTTTTCTTCAGGAAAAAAAAACTAGTGAGGAACTAGACTTTGTTTTTTATTTAGATTGGGCTCAAAATATACAAAGTACTATGTTTCGCTCAATTATAAATGCATTTTAAGATTATTTCGCGTTTCATTTACAATTTGTTCGAAAAAGCAAACAGAAATAATTATAAAATAGAGAAAAGAAATATCTTCAATTAAAACCCATAACAGAGACTCTATTGCGGCTTTCGAATTTTTGTACAAGAGAAATCTTGCGTAATATCTCGCTTCTAGTACAAAATGTCAAAGGTGTAGTCGTTAATAGCCAAATGCAGAAAGGGTTATAATTTCCAGTTAAAATAAATTGGAAAACATATTAAATGGCCACACTGTGATAGATTCATGTATGTCCATACGAGTGCACGTACATATATAAATGCATGTATATACAAATGAAAATACTTAAAAATTTATTGTGCATTTTTGAACGAACATTGATTGATTTTTATTTTGTTTCGTTTAATTTTTCCAATCTGGTGCGAGCGAGTCCAAAAAAAGGAAAAATTATTGACTACTGGGTATAAGTTTGCATGCATGATGCGATGCAATGCGATGGCATGTTAACAATTTAATCAATATGTTTGTAATATATTTTTTCTATTTTCTTCCCACTTTACATTTACAAATGCACGCTAAAGTATTAATTTCGAGAAAAAATGATTTAATGCTTTACTAATTTAATAAATAATTCATTCAACATTATAATTGAATTGAATGAGATTTTCTCAGTTCAGTTCATAAAAAATTTATCTTACACACACGTATATGCATAAAAGCATACAATATGTATGATATTTATGTACATACATATGTGCATATATGGTGTGTACATATATGTGTATATTTAATTTGAATATTTTATTTAAATTTATCGAGTTGAGTTTTTGTGCAATTTTAAGAAATATGAGTCAATTGCTAAATGCCATTTGCAATTATTAAGAAATTCATTTCATTCATATAAAACTGCACACATCAGTAAATACGATGTTTTTCTTCTGTTCAATTTAACGATGATTTAAACTCAAAAAGCAGCCGCATTCAACAAATCATTTATATGGTTGTTATATTTTTGTTCTAAATGCAAAAGTCACGCAAGTTCATGCTTAAGCAAAACACACTCATGCGGGTATGGGCATGTAAGTATATTTATAAATGCATACGTGTGTAACAAAAATTAGTTCATTAAGAGCTTGAATTTCACACATGAACTGTAAATAATCCCCTCCACCCTTTGCCTTACCTTATGTAGCCTGTCACAGGAATATACTTTTTGAAACTTAAAAGGTACAAGTCTATAAAAACTGTGCATTAATATGGACATCGTAATAAAACACTCTTAGAAAATAGTGTGTATGATTGATTATTGAACGTTAATAAGGAACACTTCGTTAATGATTCCAATTGGAACTTTTTTAGTTTAAAAAATTAACTAATCTGAAGAAAGATCCGAAATAACATCTCTATACATCGCAAGAAACCATTTGCAACCTAAACTCATTTCAAAAATAAAATTTTTATCAAACACTACGTTTATGGTATTCAAGTATTTTCTAACAATGGGAAAATCATAAAATGCGTTGACTGTAACAAATAATGTAAGATAGGCAGTCGAAGGCTGTTCTTGATTTCAGTAGCATGGATTCCAGGACCGTTATGTGGACCGACTGTCAGAGCATATATTAACGGAGGTAACATTCATCCTTAAAAAATCAGCCACCTCTTTGATATCGAGGATCTCTGCCTGACAAACAGTACAGTGGTCATGCATGACCTCATAATTTATCCATCAAATTGCATTTAATGAAGAAATCAATTCTAATGTGACTATGCATAAACTTATGTATGTATGTACAAATAAATATGTAGACGATTCGTTTGCATTTAGGTCGTTTCAATTATAAACTACTCATTCCGAACCGAACTTCATTATTTAACAATTTTTTACCTGCTTTTATTTTACTTTCATTCTGCTCTTTTTCGATTTATTTGCTCAGTTCGTTTATTATAGTTAAATTAGCCTTAATAACTAGTACTTGCTTACATGCTTCTAAAAATAAATGAATGTAAGTTTGTAAAGCCACTGCAACAACGACATGCAACAAGCAAATATCACTGTCATCTCTACAAATAACAACTACTTTGCATATAAATGTTGTTTGTGCGCATTTTTTATATTCCGTCGCTAGTGTTTTTCCCCCCTTTATATGCTATTTTTGGTTGGGATCCCTATTTTTCGAATCTCTCTCTCTCTTTCCCTCTCTCTATTTCTCGTTGTTTTAACTTTTTCGTACAAGTATGGGTAGTGTAGCCACTAGTACACATGTTTGCTGATGAACTCACCAACACATGTGCACATGAATATATCCTTGTTAACAGCAGCTTGTGCTGAATAAACATGTTTCCTCTGCATACATAAATACTTGTGTGTATGTGTGTTTCCGTGTATACTCTCGTTTGGCCATGCATTTATTGAAAATTTATATGTGTAAGTGCCTGTTTAGATTGGACGATTTTTGTCGCTGCAATTCTTAGTTTGTTGGTAAATAGGGGGAATAGAGCTAATAGGGGAAGAGAGAAACTAAAGAGAGTACACATAGGCATGTACTCTTGCAATTCCTTTTTCCCGCAATTCGTAATACGTAAATTCCTTGTTTCTTTACCGTAAGAATATACTTAAAAAAGAAAATATCAAAAATTACATACGTATGTATGTATGTATGCATAAAATATCTGCGACAAAAATCGTTCAATGTAAACGCAAATGCAATTTTAAAGAAAGGAAGACAAAAATTGCAGCGACAAAAATCGTTGAATGTAAACTGGCACTAAGGAGGTACATACATATACAGATGTGACAATAGAAATAAAAGGCTGCATTATAATATGGTAGAATATCTATTTGCGAGGACATTTAACTGGTTAGCAATAAATAAATGATGAAATATTCGTATAGAACAAAAGGAAAATAAGAAGTATATCACGTACGTATTTATGTACTATTATATGTCCGTATAATTGCGGTATTCTAGATCTCTCTGCTTCAACAACATCATAAAATTATAATGATTTTAATGTTTAAAATGCTTATTTTGAAAATTTTATATGCACAGTTGGATAAAAATTCGGTTGGGAACAAAAAATGCACATTATTCCATGGCTTTTGTGAATAACCGACTATGCCTCAAAAATCCACAAACACTTTATTTGAAACTGTAGAATTATCTTTTAAAAACCGCTGAATAAAAAAAATAAAACGATTTTACATTAAAAATTTCGCCAACATAATTCGGATAAAAATCAAGTGCTTTCACAGTCAGATTCTAAAAATTAGATAAAATGTTAGACTGTAACTCCAAAAAAGTCACAGAGGTCAACAACTTGAAAGCAAGCATAATGATAATTATTAATTAGGATAATTATTAATTATTATTCTAATGAAATTGGAGATTTATGAGATGTTAATTTATAAAAAAAATATTGGATATAATGAGAAAACGCATTATGAATTATAATGAAATTTAAAATTTTTACTTCTTAAAATCCTCAGAAAAATGTGTCTTTTGTACCTTTTATTAAAATAAAATGTCATTTTAATTGCACCATAAAGCTCGAAATTGTTAAACAACTTTAATATAAAAAACGTGACAAACCCTTTAACATTTTGGTTCATCATGAAAAGAGTCCTTGAACATCCTGCTCAACCGCAGCCAAACGAAGCTTAATTTAGCTTTAAGGAGAACATTAGTGTTTTCAATGAACGCATTAAATTAAATTTAATACAATCCCTTTTTGTAATTATATGGATCAAATACTTAGTGGAATTCGTGATTATTAAACGAAGGAAAAATATTCAACTTATCTTTTGGCTATAAAATGAATGAATGAGTCTAACACAAAATGTTATGAATTTCCTTCTGTGGTTGTTTGTTGTTAGTCATTTGCAATTGTCGTAGTCAGTTAAACATTTTTATGAGTTTTTTGTGTAAAAAACAACGGATTTGTGGTACGCGTAAATGCCTGATTGGCGCCAGTTTCAAAAGCAACACAAAAAACTTGAATTTTTATTTAATTTGTAACAACAACAACAAAATTTTTCATATAACATGAAGCAATAATTTTAAATGACAAAACCGTGTACAGAAAGTTGATAATTAAGGGTCTAATGCGAAGTAAATATTTTTTTAATATTTGAGTTAATTAAGGAACTTAGTACATTTTTCCAAAAAATGCTTTAAATGCCTTGAAATTTTTCCCAAATTCAATTTTAATTATTCTATTTGAAATATTTTTTATTTATAAATTTATGAATGATACCTTAAAATCGTGCCATGGAACTTTTAAGTGGTCAGTTGCAAAATCATTTTACAAAAACGTAAAATTTCACAATAGAAAAACATTAGAGTGACAGTAAAAAATTCAGATCTGCTTTAATATGATTGATTTTTATTCTCTGTTTATATAAAATGGTTCCATATAATTTGGAATGTATGTCCGCTTCACTCTTTTATTATCGAATTTTTAGTGACAACTACTCGTACCTGTAAAATAAAGCGGATATTATCTATTATACATTGTAAGTAGTTATCTTGTGGACAACTTATTATATTTTTGTTTTGTGTATATTGTAGTGTAATACACTTTCAACTTCATTTAGAAAAATTAACTATACGATGGTGGTCTTAATAATTTTGCTTCCAATATCTGGTTTCTCTTACTTGGCAAAATGTAATTAACATTTTTAAAATTTCAGCTTTCATATAGAACATTGTTGGTATAACATTGGCTTAGTTTTATATAAAATTGTGATTCTGAGGATATTGGGAATACTTTTTCGTTAGATTTTTTGTTGAAGATTTAAGAACTGATATTTTATTTGTGGTTTTTAAATAAGCTGACTCCCTGTGGTATTATAAAAAAAAAGTTCTTCACTATTTTTATTATTTTTTAGTAATAGAGCAACATTACTTTTTCTATTCACTTTCATGACATTCCATTTCCAAATAATAATTTTAAGGATATTTCGCGAATTTACCGCAAAAAAGTTTTGGTAACATCAATTTTAATTTCCACTCTTTCATTGCAATCGATAATTTACGATCACTGAAAATAATCGTTAGAAGTGGCAACACATACCTAAAGCGAAAGCAATTTTGCAACAGCCATACAACTTAGAAAAAAAGCATTTAATAAAAAAACTGCTCCTGTAAAATTTTTTTTTGTCCCTCAAGCTTTATTTTTGGCGATTAAGACACAATATGTATTACTTTTTGTATATCACCAGCCCGCTTCACTAAATCATGAATGGATTTTACATTTTTGCGTAGTAAATCTTGAATTAAAAAAAGAGCAGTTTGTAAAAAAAAGTTCCAACCACTACTGGCCACGAGTATTAATTAGTTTCTTTGTTGTTTGTAAAACAGTGAACACATGCATCATTTTCATAAGTACTCCCTCATTGTGTAAAATTCAATAACTGCAGTTATACGGTTTTGCATTCCAGCTAATAATTGATATACACATTCATTTCTGTGTATGTCTGCACATTCAAGAATCGAATAACTAAACATCGAGACTAAACTTAATTTAAGTAGCAACATTTACTGCAACCAATGCCACATTTATGCCATAACTACATACATACGAGTACAGTCAACGTCTTATAAAGTCCTTCTCCGTCTCTCCCTGACAATACTTGTATAATTGTTGTACAATATATCTGCAATAATAACAACAGAAATAGATGAGGACAAGAGAAGAAAAAATGCGATAAAACTTAATGCTAAAAATACAAAAGAAAATAAAAAGTTTAAAGGAGGAAGGCAAAAAAAAACTTTGTCCCTGATAAAGTTTTTCTTATTGTTTTTTTATGGTGCTCCTATTATATTCAGATCTCCATTATACACGTATTTTGTGCTCTTGCACAGGCACTGCATGTAGCACGAGCAAAAATTTCGTGGTAATATCCCACACAAATTAATTAAGTTCTTTCATGGGCGATGATTGCACTCGTCCTTTAAAAATATATGTAAATATATAAACTTACTTTGTTTTTTATTGGACCAGCACTCCGGGGATAACCCTTACAATCGATTAGAACTTTTTCATCTTGAAATTTAGAGGGAAAACCTCTGCTTGTTCCATATACCAACTGTTTGGCTAAAGAATGAATTTTCCTTGTAAGGAGTAGTGAGATTCACCATCACATCGAACACAAATGCGTGTGCGTTTAATGAGTAACAAGTTGTTGGCAAAAAAAGATCGAGTTCCGGGAACGAAGTCCTAGATTTCATTAGTTCAGGTTTCCATTGGAGTAACGACATCCACCGCAAACTTTATTTATGCTTCAGTGAAGATGGGATCTTACTTTGAAGCACTGGCCCCCATAAATGAGAGCTGTATTCTATCTTAGGTTAGATATACTTGGTATAAATAGTAAAGAAATCGGAGGGAGTGAAGTTATCACCGACACCAAAAGTTTTGGCATGGTGCACAAAGAAAATATCGCAGATGATGATTGTAAGCACTTCTAAATAAAAATATCGTTAACGCAGTATACAAATTGAAAAAAAAAACTCAAAACAAATACAAACAATTTTCTTATCAAGTTAAGCGATTGGGTAACAGCCATCCATTTATGCTTTTTGCAAAAGCTTTCTTAATTGCTGCATCTAAGCGTATAAAGAATAATGAATTTTATTTTATTGCTCATACGTCACCTTTATCACTGTTTTTGTTAACCACATGAAGTCTACATACATACGTATGTATTTCTATTGTGCTTGAATTATTTAATTTGTGCGCTTTAGTGTTGTGTTTCTTTGTTTCGTTAAACACGCGTCCATTCACGTGTGATCTGTTTTAAATTTTTTTGCTAACAGTCCACACACGACAACCCAAACTCACGCCGAAGTAAATACTTAGAACAAATTTGCACAAAAATATACATTTATTTTGAATTTACTTTTAACATTGCATTAGTGACTTGTAAATAAAAAATGTAAACTGCTACAAATTTTTATTTACTATATTACACACATACATAATTGAAAAATAAAGCCAAACAAAAAAACTTTTTTTGTTTTTGGCGTCAACATAAAAATTTAAACGGAATTGTCTATCGTATTTAGTGCGGCAGACCCTTAATTATCGGAGTTGATAAAACCTTAAAAATTTTCATAATATACAGTTGCTAACAAAAGCATATGCGTAAAGCATAGAACAAACTAAAAATTACATGTGATTTCTTAAATTATATTGAATTTTTTATTATTAAAAAATGATGAGCAAATAATTTACACTAAATACTAGCAAAAAAAAAAAATAATAATAATAATAAGAATAGTACTCATATATTGCATTATTTTGGGTATGAAAATATCAGTGTAATTCTTTTTTATACTAAAAATCGCGCTTTGTTTACAAATTAAAAAACCTTCTTATTATAAAATGTTGCTAATTCTATAAAGTCTTCATAATGCAAATATATTTGATCTACTAGTTCCCGTTTTAATAATTTCAAAGATGTAATGGGTGCTCCAACTTTTCAAAAAGTAAGAAACGCCAACTTCAAAAATACACCAACGCGTCACAAAATTTCTCTTAAAGTCGGTAAAATTGTGTGTTTGCCTTTTCCCTTTATTATTATTTTAAAACTTTTAAACCACATCTTTTCTTGTGATAAAAAGTTTTCGAAATATTATTTGAAGTACTAAATTATTACATACCAATCAAGTTCTTTTCAAACTTGCATTTGCAAATAGTTGAAAATTTCCATAAAAATTTTTTTTGTTTTTGTTTTATATTGTAAAATGACAGCTATGTTATAAAATTTTAAAAAAAATATTACAGTTTTAATTTTATCTGTTACAATTCCATCTGCAAATTTTTTTTAAGTTTAATTTACCTTAAAAACAAACAAGTCTGCCCATAACTGACAATTTGAAAAAATCTTTCTTTATTAACCATACAAATATTAAATCTAAATCCATGACTGACTAATGATTGGTTCAGAAGAAATAAACAATGAAACCATTTTATGACATTACATGTTGACATGAGATGTACATATGTATATACTCACGAGATATTTATATTAAATAAATAAAAACAAATCAAGAACAAATCAAACAACAACCATGTATTTGTACATATTTTTGTTATTTAAAACTCGTTAAGTATCATGCAAGAGGACATACAATAAATTTATTATTAACAAAATTGTTTTATAAACAATAAACTTTTAACAGCTTTATTTATATCCTTATAAAAAAAAAACATACAGACATCTGTTCAGTCAGTCTCACACTCACTTACAATTAGTTGTGACAAACACCCTCACATATATAACACCCTCACAGCACAACATATCAAATTAAATAAAAAAATAAAGAATGATTGGTTGTCAGCCAGTCAGTCACTCCATCACACGAATAAACATGAAGAGTTCACTTTAATTGAATGATACTTAAATACAACCATGTCAATAATATTAAAAAAAAAGAAACAACATTAAATTTTCAAAAAGAAAAAAAGCGAAAAACTATTACAAAAGCCATTGCACGAAAAAAAATCAGGACAATAAACACACCTTGACAGCAGATTTCCCATTGTGCATGTATTTGTATTTATATTTGCCTTAACACCAACGCTAAAACAATACAGTTAAAATAGACAACGTCATTGCCGTCATACGTAGTTGTAGCTGTAGTTGTTTTACTGTTTTTGTTTAATACTAAAATCATAAAACTGAAAGGAACACCCACACACAACCGGAGAGTTTATTTTTAACACCCAACGAAAAGGAGAAGCATTTTATTAATTTAACTTTTGTGAGTGGGTGTCTGAGTGCGACATTGCACCTCCTAAACGGAGTTTGACCTGGTTTCTCTTCGACCAGTGATCTTAGAGATGCAGTGGGGCACAATTAATTTTTTTTTTTAAATATCCGACAAAACCCAAACATCTAGACCGATTAAAATGAATCAGATATGGAAAAACATACAGTGTTTAACGAGTATTTAAGTTCAAAATCTGATGCTTGACTTCGTAGAATTTTCTCGGAAAAGACGCACTGTGTGCGTCCAACTTTTTTATCTTTCCAAAAGAATGTTACACATTCAATTTATTTGTTGTACGTAACGAGTTTAATATCATATACATGCATGCAACTTGATTGAGGCACCCAAATTTTGAATTGGGTTCAAGCAAACCAAACTTTTCAGTGTTTTAACTAGAAAACTGTGTCTCAATATTTTTCATTAAAAAAATATACTTTAGCAATTTTTTATTAAAAAATATGTTTCTAAGAGATTTTCTTCAATATTTTTCATATCATTTATTTTTGTAATTGTAGAGAATTTTCTCTTCTCATTGAACAGTCTTTACAAGTATTAAATAGGAAATTTTGCTCAATTCATGTGTAATTAAGTAATAATTGTTCAATTTATTAATTGAGTTCTTGCATGGTTAATTGAGCTCAATTAGCCCTTTAATAACACAACTAAAGTGCATGTTTTGGCATGTCATTTGAAAATTTTGAATGCACTTTTTTCAATTCAATTTTTTTTAATTTATTTTAAATTTTTAGTATCTACATAAAAAGCTGTAAAAACAGACACATGAACCCTGATGATTGCAAAAATTATTAATCTGAATTGACAAATTCAATAATCGGATTCGAATCAGGATCATTTTAACTCAATAACAAATGCAAATTTTGGGAATTTTTCAATATTTCTATCTGGTTTTACAATACGAAAACTTCGTTCGATCAATATCAAATTTGTTGTTATTCTTCAATAAAAAAAATTTCAAACGAATTTTTCATTTAAATGTATAAAATCTGGCAGTTAACAAAATAGAATCATAGTTACTGGAACAAATTAACCCCAAATTAAAAGGCTTTATTACGATATTTTAACTCTTAAACATTTTAGACTTTATCAAACAGCAATGGATTATTTTAAAAACTCAAATCTTACTTCTAAAATGGAAAATTTACAATTCCCTTTTTTGTGATACGAACGAAAAATATCATTAGTAACCATAATTTGATTAATGGTGGTATTCAAGTTCCAGAATTTTTAATGCTTCCACTTTCAACCATGACTGAAGACTGGCTCATTTTCTTGATTAAGAGGTTTCAAATATGTGCATCCATTTGTTCACAACACAATATCTTGAGCTGTTTTCGTTGCCCCTTTACACTTATAAAAATCCTTTTGAATTCAGATTAAAAATGTTATAAATGTCTTATCACTTAAATGACAACATCTGACAACGACCGTATAAATTTACCACTTTGTTATATGGTACATATGAATCGGTCGATGGGTCAATATAAAATTTTATGGTACACCCAAAGATAAATAGGCAAGTGAAGTCGAATGCGTGCAAATGTATGTGAGTGTTAACAAATTTAATGAGTTATCCTAAGATAAACCAAATGCACATAGATACATATACTATTAAATCGAAATAACCTTCTAGGCCAAATACTCCCATATATTTATACACACACACACACACGCACACACGAACACGTTCAGCATGGAAATCTGGATTGAAATGTATAATATTTAATTTTCGTATGTGAATATGAGGCGTTATATATGAATGTAAGTGTGCGTGTGTATGTGTGTACTAAATAAAAGACATAAATTACATACCAGATTGGAATACAAATCAATTCTTTTACACTTACACAACATGATGCAAAACTTCACACACACACACACACACACACATATATATATATATATATATATATATATATATATATATATATATATATATATATATATATATATATATAAATCTGCACTCAGCGAGGTTCATTTTGTTAGACAAAAAATAAAATCCAAAATATTTTAACCCCATGTTAAGCAAATATTTTAAGAAGATTGGATAATATTTATAAGTTGCTCACTTTGATCAATATTAGAAATTTTACTTGGCAAAGTCAAAAGTTTGTCAAAACGAGATCTTTCGATTCTACTTGACTGCTCTTATATAGTGGAAGCAGTCACATATACCATAGAATTCAAAGTGATCTTATTAAAATTGTACACATGTCAAATTTACATCACCGATACTCGGGGCGTAGGCAAAGTAACATAAAAGCCATATCTTTGGAAAAATTAAGCAGCCTAATGTACATATGTACATACATATATGAACCTACTCATTATCCATGTGCCTGCTTAGATGTTTATAAATTTATAATAAAAAGGAAATTTGTACAACTGGTCGATGTAATGTCAACAAATTTGTAAAAAAAGGGTTAATTTCAGTTGTTCGAATTAACAATGGCACTCTTGTTTGCCTTAAAAATAAATTTAAAACTTGTCAAAACCTTTTCCAGAAACAGGCGAATTCTTTGCCAGGTTTCGAATCCCCAACCAAAAGGCCGATTGTCTGCTAAGGTGTAGCATATCTCTTTTACTCGAATATTTCTAAGATATTGTCTTGTTGTGTAGAATTTTAATAAATAAATGACGCACTCAGCGGCATGAAATAACCCCTTTCACTCGCCCAAACAAAACATGAAATAAAACGCAGACGTTTTTTTCGCAAACAAGACCGGGTTTCGGAATCTATTGTAATAACGATTAAACAGTGAAACACACGTCACGTTGCATTGATGCTTCTCCAGAGAGTCAATATATTTGAATCTACTGTTGCTACCGATGGGCTTATTCGCTGCTTCTCCACTAATTTGCTGTCAAACCACATGCTAAGCTAGATTAAGACTGAAATTATGTCAAACCACCAACCTCTCAAGTAAGAGTTTAATTTGATCAAATCAGATGATTTTTGTGGCCAATAGATTATCATATCCCCATTAAACAATCCACGTAAGATTTTTTTAAAATATAATTATCAGGCCTGTCACAGAAATCAATTTCGATCGAAAGTGGAATTGATTCCGTATTTTATTATTTTATTTATTCAATCAAGAAAGTTTTAAATTTGTTTTTGTACTATCAGATACAAAAAATGCAAATTCGATCATGAAATTAAAAGTGGTTTCATTCCGAAAAACAATTTCGTTTTTTGTTTTCTGGAGAAGCAAAATACGGAATCAATTCCACTTTCGATCGAAATTGATTTCTGTGACAGGCCTGAATGTTTTCATAAATGAATTTCCGAAAGTTCATATATATATATATATATATATATATATATATATATATATATATATATATATATATATATATTATGTTAATGCTTATGATATTAGTTAATATTCTTCTCTTATAATTGGTTGTCATGTAAATAATACAAAGTAAAATACTATTCAACTTTATTACTAAGCAAATATTTATTAAAGTTCATTAAAGGAGAAAGAAAAAACTACTAACGTCATGCCACGCAATCATATTTATGTAGGAATATGCTCTTTATACCAAGAAATTGGCCTTTTGTCACGCCTGAAAGTATGCAATAATTATAAAATCCAAAACAAACTCAAAAGTATGCACTAAAATATTTATATATTAATTTACAATTCGTGTATTTCGCTTTTACTTATACATTGTGTTACTTACATTGTATTTAATAAGGGAAATATAAAGGAAAATAAACATACTCACACGTACACACTTGGAAATAAAAACGCGATGAGTCACGCAGACACACACACATACTACCTCATATATTTCTATTATTATTTTTTTATGAACAGCAATACAAATAAATAATTTATGAAAAGTCTACATGACATCGCGTATGTGTGTCACGCGAAAGAGTATAAGTATAACAACACTCATACACATGAAACTACACATTTATTCATTTTATTTGTTTCATTTTTCTTTTCCCTCCAACTTTTTATACTATAAATGCAAGTGGTCTTTGAACCTTTTGCAGACATAAAACTTAAAATATGGATTATGGTTTTGTTAGTTGTTTACGTAAAAAAACATGAGTTCTCTGTTTATTTTGCTTAGAAATATTTGGATATGTTGAGGATAACAGAATTCTATTACGTTTTATTTTAATGTGAGAGATAGATGTCAAGCGATTACTTGGAATTTTTTAATTGATTTATTTATTTTTAAACGGAAATAATATCTGAATATCCTGTTATTGCTGGAGCGCAACTAGTCACGCAAGTCTGCGAAATTAAATATCATCATCGTGTTTTTTTGAAAATAATCTATATTTTTTTTATTACAGTTTTAAATTATTTTCAATAATATTTTTGTCCACAAAATAGAGGAAAAATCACGGCATTATGATACATACTGACCCAAATGTTAGTAAATACAAGTTTAAAAAAATGTTGATCGATGCCGAATGCGGGTTTATTTGCTCTGTTCAGCAAAGTGTAACAATTTTAAAATTATAAAACTTTTGTTATAGATATTCTTTAAATTCATTAGTCGATATATTCTCCAAAATAATTATTAAAAAAATATTGTTACTTGTTGTGGGCTTGGCTGTGCATATACCTAAAGTTCATTTGTGCCGACCTTTAGCCAAATTATATTCGAAAAGCTATTCAAACTCATATACTTATAAAACACACACACACAAAACTATTATATTTGTGAAGTTGTGAATTGCAGAAAATATAAGAAGACTTTAAATAAACAGCCCAATGAATAACTTATATACGATTTTCACTCCCTTTAATTTTTCTTATAATCTGTATGCAATCAATCTCCCTACGGGTGATAAGGCTCATATTTATTAGGTAAAAGCAAAAATGAAATAAATACAACTATTATCACCCAAATGGAGATTAATTGTATACGTTTCATTAACCACAAAATGATTTGGCTAGAGTCTACTGACGATATGTATTTGGTTAGCAAAACTAACAACTTTCTTTAAATAAAAATATTAAAAAGTACCTTCCTTTAAATCTCTTTATAAAACCAACCAAAAAAACCCAGTGACTATGGGAAACACATAGTGGCAGATTTTTTGTAAATTTGAAAGAAAATTTTAATTTTTTACTGTTGCTTTCAATCAAAGTATTCAAAAAAATTTTCTTTAATACATATTTCCAAAATCAGGCAGATGGATTTGTGTGGCAATTACTTGGTTGATAATAAGTACGAATATTGTATTGTTTTGCACAACACGAAAATTTTACACTAACGCCTATTTTTACGATTCTATTTATCTTAATATTTAACCATTTACAAACTTGTTTCCAAATCCCATGTACTATAAAAATAAATGTATATACTAAAAAAAACTTTACTATGTATGTACATATGTATGACTGTGTGTATATATGTATGTACCTCACTAATACTTTGGAAACACATTTTCCCTAAAGATTATATTTAATGCCTACTAAAAAAAACCAAAAAAAAAGAAGCCGGAAAGCAAATATGGGACATACTCTCATACGAAAGTTGAGGAGAAAGTATTAATAGATGACGCCGAGCACATCGTAAATCACAAACATGCCTCAACATCGAAACTTTTCTATTTTTCTTTCAACATAAGCCTGCCTGCCTGACCGTGCATTCACGTTGAATATTTAATGGTGTCAGGCACAATAACATCTCTTTTGCATCAGATGAAAATTGTTTCGTTTATTTTTTATTATAATTTTTTGATGAGAACGTATTTCTCCGTAAAACTTTATTTTAGTTAAACATTTAAAGTTATAATTGTACTTCAGGTGCAAAGTTTTCATAAAATATTAAATAAATTATAGTCTCGTTTAGGGCTTTGTCCATTGTCTTCTTTCGTATCGTGAGTGATGACGGAAAATGTATAAAAAGTAATTAATAAATTTTATTTTGAAGTGAAATTTGTAGATTCATTTAAAATTTAAATAAAAGTATTTTTTTCTATCAAAAATATTTTGCTTTAAAATCAATAATTTGAAATTAAATGTTTCAATAAGAGTAACAGCATCAATGTAGTTCAAATCCGCATCTAACAAAGTACTTAAATTTATTTACCAGTTGCATTCGCTGAAAAGCAATTTCGGTATAAAACAAAAAAATAGAATTTCACGTCATGCAACTTCATCGTCACTATCGTGGACTTCACTAACATTGTCTCAGACTCAGCATTGAAGGAAAAAAAGAAGCTCCAACACATAAAAACAAATACTAAACTATTACAAACCAATACATGGCGTAGAGCAAATACTCATACCTATACATATACATACATACATATTTGGTAAAAAAAAATGATTTATGGTGCGATAAGAAATATATTTGAAGCCAAAATAATAAAGTACGAAATTTCCAAGTCTTAGGAAGATTATTTAAAAAAAAACAAACGAGAAATTAAGGAATTCGTAATCATTAATAGTTGTACGTGATAAGGCGTGCATGCATGATGAATATGTGTTTTTTTTTTGGCTTTTAATCATTCTTTGATTACCAAAGAACAAGATCAATTTTGAAGACTATTAAAACGACGGTTGTAGTACTACCATATTGAAATTTTTATTGATGTAATAATTTTCAAAAATGTAGCAGCAATTCATTTATTTTATTTTTAAAATTTATAAAATCTGCTATAATTTACCACAACCATACCTTGTTGCAGAGAACACAACATTTTACTCATAATCATGAAGAGGTCTTAGATTTTGTATGTTTATACTTTGATGTATTACACCCAAATGTCTTGGGCGCCCTTGGGATAGGATAATTTTTTAAGACGAGAAACATTGATGAAGTCAGCCTTCATTAAACCATAATATTATGGTTCTAATATTCCTAATATGAGTTGGGTTGCTTTTTAACATGAACTGGATAATTTGGCAGTTATGGGATTTAAATTTTACACCTCAATTACCAATAGTTTATTGGCATAGATATAAGACTTTATATATTCTAAAAGAAAGCAATCTGGAAACATAAAATCCAACAGAGTTAGTGAGCAAGAATAGGTTCATTTCGAAGATTAATTGTTTGCAGTTCTTTTTTTGCTCTCTGTAAGATAATTATATCATTTGAGATCGTTTTTAAGACTAGTCTAAAAACTAATGATTACATTTATTTGCGCAAGAAACCTCTGTGTCATCAATTTCCCTTTAGCACCACAAAATTCTTTAACCTGCATAATGTCGTTACAAGGCCAAAATGATAAAGACCATGTGTTTATCTATGTGCACAAGAAATTTGAATTTTGTGGTTTTATTTCGTTTGAGGAATCATTATCCACAGCAGTGGATAAAATCAAGATATAAACGTTGCTGATAAATTTGAATGCAAAACAAGCATGTGAGGTGCATAAGTTTTATTTTCTTTTCTCAAATTTGCTTTCATATAAACACCATATACATACATGGAATACAATCAAACAATTAAAGCAACACCCTAAAGTAGGCCATGATAACGTTCTTTTATCTCTTATATTTGGAACATTAAAGTATGTTACATAATAGGAAGTAAATTCTCAATAGAAAACAAATTTGCAAACTTGGATTTCATTTGACTTGAGCAGACAGCACATATTACTATTTGCTTAAAGCCCTTAAACTATGCCACAATTTTTTTTATATTCTTGCCACAAATTTATTTAGAAAATCCTATTGTTAAATGTTTATCCAATTAATATGCTTAAGTTGCCGGTTGTTGTCGTTCATTTTGTCCAGTTTTTCTCTATTAAAGCGTATTTATGTCAGTATGTTGTTAGTTACGACCTTGTGATAAACACCTATCGCAATCATGTCACACAAAATGTTGTTTTATTGGGTATTGTTATTGTAAACGTTTTGCAAAATCCAGTTTATAAATAATTTTATTTCAGCAAATTGTGTGCACATTCAACACAGGACTTATGGGATTTTATCTTCAATTACATGTCAGTTTTCATTTGATCTAATACAAATGAAAACTTAAAAAAAACATCATGTGAGTGATGTTGCACATAAAAATTTTGTGAAAAATACGTAAATAAATAATCTGTTGTGAATTTTAATTTAATAAATTAATATTTAACGCAGAATTTCAAACATCCACAATTTCATGGCACATTAAACAGAATTATGCATATAACCTTTATAAGCAAATTTTCTATGCGCCTGTCTGTTATGCCGTAAATAAAATACATGTTGTACAGATATAGTGGCATAATTATAGGCTTAATGCAACTTAAACTGCAAGTGAGTCATCAAAGTTTTAATACATTTTCAATGGCTTTTTTAAGGTAACGTCTTTTCTGGGTTATTTAAAGGACAACAACATTTTGCTGCATCCTTTTAGCTATTTATTTCAATGTAAAAGTAAGCAATTTTAACATAAGCTTATTATCACTTAATATTGAAATTTATTATTTGGGATATTCTCCCCAACTAATCGTTAGAAACAATTAGAGTTTTTGCAAAATGCATATGAAAAGCTAAAGCCACAACAAACATTTTTTGATTTTTTATAAGCTTATTATCTTTATATAGAATTTTTTTAAGAGCTTCAGGGACGAAAAATCTATCCTGATTGATCTATTTATCAAGAAAATCCATTTTCCCTGGAATTTTATCGATTTCACTTGTTCCTGTGCCTGAGTGTTTAGCAATTTCTGATCAGTTTTATAATATGGGTATCAAGCGAAAGGATTTTCTAAGAAGAGAACTGATAAGAAAATAGAATCGCCCCTAAATTCGAAATGGCAGCTACATCAAAATTGCAGATGCTTAAAATGGCGAGTCCCAATGTTATGGATATTAACTGAAAAGAATAAAATAAAGATAAAAATAGAAAAACTCTATAAGGAATATGGCGTAAATCCCAAAATTGCGTATGACTTTATATTATTCACACACAGGATTTGTATGTGTTTCATATGAAGAGGTTTTCTGAAGTTAGAATTTTAAATAAACTTCAAGCTCACAAAAGGCAAATAAATTAAAATTTCAACAGCTCTTCTTCTTTTAAGCGCGATTTTCGTTTAAACGGATTTCGGATAAAAGAAACTCGTTTTCTTTAAACGAACTAAGCAGTTTCAAATGTTTTTTTTTTTCTTTTTCTGAACCGAAAATAACAAATATGATAAATGCTGAAAATAGAAAAAAAAATTGTGAATTGAGATTTTTTGGTTGCACGTAATACGATTAAAATTAGCGGAGACTGACTCTGCATGTTGTTTTGTCATTTCGGCAGGGGTACGTAAATATTTTTTCTCCTTTGAGCGATATTTGGTTCATATAATATGGCACTTTTACAAACAAAACGTGATTCCTTTAAGCTGGGATTCTTTTAAGCGAAGTATAATACTTCAGTAGAATCAATCAAAAACAAAAGTTAAAAGTGTTTTCTTATAAACTATTCTTTCTTTTAAACGGCCTTTGTTTATCGGAATTCGACTGTACTATACATTTAATCCATTTGGCAAATTGATGAAGGCCTTTTCGAATCATACATAGTTTGAATTTCTTTTATTGTTTTAGCGGGAAAACTGAATTTTAATTAAATCAGGTAAACCAAACCAAAGTGCAAATAAATAATTTAGTTGAAAAACATGTGCATAAATAATGCCTTTCAAAAAAGTTTATTTCCTAACATCTCTATATTGCCTGAGCAACATTCAACCTCGGATGTTTATGCCACATAAATCAAATACAATATGAGAATTTCAATATTGCATATGAATTACAACAAATACATAATCATAGTAAGTTTAGAATGTTTCTATACAAACCAACACAACAAACAATTTACTAAACGTGAGTCTATTTTATTTTTCTCTCAAAACCCATACAATTAAATGCCCGTTGGTCGTTAATGATTGTATTCAGTGGGGCAAAAAATGAAAAAATAAAATCTTTATTTTAAATACTTAATATTGAAATTCATTATTTGCGATATTCTCCCCAACTAATCGTTAGAAACAATTAGAGCTTTAGCAAAAGGCATAGAAAAAATCAAGAGTTTGTTGTGGCTTTAGCTCTTCATATGCCGACATTTCATGCATTTTGCAAAAGCTCTAATTGTTTCTAACGATTAGTTCGGGAGAATATCCCAAATAATGAATTTTAATATTAAGTATATAAAAACATAGTCTCAAAATTAATTAATTCGATGCAATATAATGTGTATATAACTATATAATTATTTTATTTATAATTATTTTCTCCATGTCAAAAAAAAATTGTTTTTAAAATTAATTTAATTTTTTATATTGAAAACGAACCTCTAAAATCCACATACTCACAGACATTCCCCCAATTAGACATGCAACAGCACTAATGCAGTCTCATGTATGTATTTTATGAGGAGCACTGGAAGGAGAAGAATAACCTTAGAAAAGAAAATATACTGAATTAAGAACAAGCATTGCTTTGGTCGACGATATTAAATACGATACTAAATATAAAAACAAACCAAAAAAAGATTTAATAGGATAAGCTACAAGGAAAAAATATAGAAAAAAAGTCTTATTTAATTTGCGAGCAACTGGGGAATCATTGCACGAAAACACCCAATCATCCATTGGCAGACATGTATGTACGTACTCCTTCCTTTCACTAAACATGCAACATATAAAAGTAAAATACAACGCAGCTGATACAAGTAAAAGTATTGCGAGAAAAGTCACGTCATTTAGGAAGGAAGGAAATATGATGTTCAACTGTAGTAGTTGTAAATTTTGTAGCAAAGACCAAGTGGCATTAACAACAGCACACATTGACTAACACTATTAGGAATAGCTGTTTGCTAAGTTGGAAAAATTGGTGTGATGGTAGAAGATATTACTTTGAATAGTTATTTATCTAAAACTAGAAAGAATAAATTTTAGCAACTTGCAAAGTTTCCCTAAATAAAATATGTCATTTAATTTGCACAAAATTTTATCAACTCAATTATTTAAAAAATTTCGTAATGCAAGCACCCGATTCTAACCAGTTTTGAAATTGTTTCCTACAAGTAAATGCTGACTTAACATCCTTTAACTGCAACAGTTTTTTTAACATTGGAAGTGTTGGCGTTATTAAAACCGTTACTTACACATACATATAAATTGCTTCTGGCACAATAGCGGAAATGAATTTATATCCGGTCAATTTTCTTCATTTCTTTTGTTACATAAAGTTTTCATATTTATTGTAATCAAGAAAGAGATAAAATTGTTGTTGCCTTAAATCGATTTCCTTTTTTATTTATAGAAAGTATTGTATTCTTTCTTTTGGTATTTATAAATGAATATCATTTATTTTATCTCAACCCAATGTGCAAGTTAGCAAAACCTGGGGGGTGATATTTAAAATGCTTATCTAAGGAATTATTGAATTGTAAGTTTAATACTGTTTTTCAACAACAAAAATTTCCTGATTTTTGGCAAATTGCGGTAGGAAAAGGACAAGGCAGCTCCTTCCTTAATAACATCAAAGTATATCTCGAAAATTAGAACCAATTAGAAATACATTACAAATAATTATAGCAAAAGTTGTATTGTATTATTAAAAAATAACTTCTTTAAGGTGTGTTAAATATATGTTAAGAATGATACTATAAATTATAACAATATCTATTAATTATCCGAGATAATTATTTTGAAATTTATTCCTGGTTGCGTTGTGTTGTATAAAAGTTTTCTAAAACTATTATAATTATATGTTTTGTAATTCGCAGAAGAAAACTATGATTGAATTTTACAGAATTCTCATATAGTATATATATGACAAAGATTTACATCAGTACCTGTCAGAAGACCCAACCTGACGCACTGAGTGAATAAAGCCTTTGACCACCGTCCCCGTCGTCCCTTTCACAGGCACACATGGGAAGAGAAAAACATGTGCCCCTGATAAGATCGACATGGTAGCAAATTCTGTACAGGCTGCAGAACCATGTACAGACCAGACACCTTGCTAAAGTGCTGGAGCTATCTAACCTTCTACCATGCCAACGACCCAGCAGTAAAAAGACCCCGTATCATGGAATACTCAACAACCGCAACCGCCAGGGCAGCCCTGTCGAATAGCAACAGCACATAAGGATATATAGCTTGAAGAGAACAGCTAGAACAGGATCACTAGCACCATATTGCAGGAACACTCATCCGACCCATAAATCTTCCCTCGTATCTTTGGGTTTTAACCCATTGGTGAGGCTCCCCGAATGAGCCTCACCAATAACCAGTCTAGGACAAGTCTTAGGTGCTACTGGTTTCCGTGGCTCCAGATAGGACCTCTGGATAGGTCCCGTGCAAACATGAGGTATCGGTAGTGCCAGACATAGAGCATAGGCAAGGCCACTTCCTTAAATACTTATATGCCCGCCCGTTTCCCTATTATTTCAGGAATTGTGTAGTAACATATTAAGTTCTATGGTAACTTGCCAAAGATCAAGGTCTGGAAAGAATATAGGTGTTTGTATAAATATGATTCGGCTAAATTGTACTGATAATTTGGTTAGTGCCAATGGAATTCAAGCATATACTCAGCTAAGCCAACAACAAACAAAAAAGTTGAATTTAAAATATTTCAAGTTTAGAATTTTTCGATAAACTAATTTTATGTAAATGTTCTTTTTAAGATTTTTTTTTTAGTAAATTGAAATTTGTATTCATATTTTGGAGATTTTTCGAGTTTATTTTTATCTAAAATTTTAAGAAAAATTTTCAAGTATTTGTATAAAAATTTTGTTCTTGATGAAATTTTTTTTGAATAGCGAGTGTTATTACCTTTTAAATTTTCTGCAAAATTTAAATACAAAAACTCTCTTAATTTTATTAGCTTTTTTGTGCATTTTCTTGGTTTTTTTTCTATACGAACTTATATACTTACATATACGAGTATCATTAAATCAGTGATTTTTTTCAATTTACTCAAGTTGAAGTATGAATATAAAATTTTGATTTTTTTATTATCCCTATTAGAACAAAACTACAATCTTCCAATATTCTAACTTTCATCTAACTGAAAGTTTTGACATTAGAAAAACAAACAAAAAACAATAAGATAATAAATTTCACATAAACTAATCATATGGGAATAATCTAAAGTTTGAGAACTTGAAATAATTGTACAACTGTTTTGCATGAAATTTCTATTCTTCAACTACTCGCCAAAATCTATTGAAAAAGTTTTGCAAAAAAAAAAAAAATTTTGTTGCAGCAGAAATCGATTTTTGTTTGCATAGAAGCAACATTTGATAATGAAGGGAGCACTGAGAGTATAATTATTTTAATGATTGTTTCTAGTATAGTTTTATTTATTTAAAATTGTGTGCCAAAATAAACGTTGAACTAAAAAATTTGGGTCAAGCTTAATTGCATTGTAGTTTGTTTTTGGAGTGTGAACTTAAAAGTGTAATGCACTTGTTGTTAAATTTTTTATAGTACATTTTTATACTGTTGAATTATCATCTACATTCACACATGCATACAAGTGTTTTTTTTTCAGATTCATATGTGCTATACTAGGCAACAAAACATCGTTCATATCAACAAAAAAAATTCTACTTAAAAATCAGAAACTTTTTTCAAAAATAGACCAATACACTTGATGATTATTTACCATGGCATAAAATTTGGGCACACTAAGTTGTTGGCAATCTTTTCATTGGTAAGATATAATGGGTGGACATGGCATATTAAAATGTTGCAAAACAATATTAAATTCTTAACCAAATGAAGAAAATTTTTGCTGATGAGGTGTGTGGCGTCATTGAAAACGTGCGCATCTTCTCGTGAAATACATATAAAAAAATTAATTAACTTCATTCTTTAGTATAGTCTGATGAGATATACATATATCATTGACCTCTTAAAGTAAAATAATAATCATTTGCTTAACAATATAAACAAACTCAACTTTTGTAAAATTTTCTTTCTACATTCAAATTTTGATTATTAATGACAGTTTGATTTTTAACCGACTTGAACAAATAGTGGAGGTTATATATTCGTCAATATGTTTTTTGAATAATGCACTGTAGGTTTTTAACCCTGGTGGGAGAAATCTTTAGGACGCGATTCACCTGATACCTTTTTTTTACTTGACTTCAAAAGCATCACTTTCGAGATTTTATGTAATCGGGGTTGAGAAGCTTGCGCGATAAAAAAAAAAACGCACGAATCAGAAATTTTAGGGAATTTCCGACAATTTGTGTTCGCTTTTCCATACTTTGAGCAATATTTTCCAGCCAGGGATTGAAAACTGTCTTTTTTTAAGAGAAGTAAATAGAGAATAGAGAGAGAGAGAGAGAGAGACCATAAATTCTTTTTACAACTCTACTATTCCGCATTTTCTTAGAGCTGAGTTACAGCACCTCTGGTGTTAAGGAGACGCATTAAGTTACTTAAGCTGTATTGTGCATTTATTTTATTAATTATTTTACTTCGCCGATAATTCTACTAACATTACGGTGAAGGAGGGCGCACCGTGATGTAGTACATTGGCGTAGTAGAGTATCAATCGGCAATGTTCAGTGATCAATGTTCTATGCTTTCATCACTTAAACAGTCCAACAACAATTAACACAACTCCATACTAACGTAATTCATAATGTTGATGAGTTGCACTGAGCAGGGATCGAACACAGGCTCTCTGTTATAAATTGCTTTGTAGTCAATGCTTCAGCCAACAGCCATTCAAATTTCAAAAGTACGATGATACAACAATCAGATGTAGCACTCTTGAGAAATGTTAAACTCGTGTTTACTATTTCATCCAATTTTGCAAACCTCTGCAGACGATTCGTGTTGAAATTTTAAGAAACTTCAAGGTTTTAAATATAAAACTTTTTCACTTTCATTATGGGAGATTTTTCTGCGGACTTCTAAGGTTTTCATTGATATCCATATACATCTATGCTCATAAGAAGTTAACCCCTAAGTAGCCACCTAATTTACGTGGCACAAACTGCCACCTAGGCCTGGCTGGGACCACTTAGCATCACATGCCCACCAGACTTTTTTCCCGTATCTTGCTGGCTTGGAAGGAATGTGTTGAGTGAACTTCGTTCTTCTTCTAAACGGAAAAACTTGTTCATCAACTGTGATGCGAAGTAGTTTTAAAAAATTAAAAACATTCTTATCGCTTAATTATTTGTTGTATTTAAGGTAATTAAATAATATGTGCAATTAACAATTGCCACCAACTTTCGGCAGGCATAATAATAGTCCATGTGAATTTTTAGTAAATACTTTTTATAAAATATTATTACATATTTAATTTGCTTTTTTTCCTTTCTTCGGTAATGAACAGAAATATTTTTACTAACATTGCGTCATTGTTTTTTTTTTTCTTTTTTATTATTAATTTTGGTGTGATATTTTCGTGATATTTTGTTTGCAGTGAGTGAGTGCATTAACATGAAACAATACCTTTAAAATGTTTTTATTTTTTGAAGGTTGTCTAAAAGGAAACTTAACGCCAGCAAATAAAAGTTTAAGTACTCGGAAGTGTTGTGTCATATAGCATGACATTGCTGTGTCTTGAATACTTAACGAGCTACAAGAACAACAAGTATGTACGCCAATTGAAGGCAAGGGCAAATTTTTGTGATTAGAACAGAACAATGAAACACCACTACATACTAAATACTTTCAAATTTCCAATTAAATTCAGTGTTTATTTAGCAGTGGAAGTTAATGAACTCAAACTACAATAAAGTTGAGTTATAATAGAAAAAAAAAGGTTGACTAATAAATATTCCATTCGTTAAAATCGTGATATTTGATTATTTAAGGAAGTAAGATTTTTAAAATTTTTATACGTACCCACTTCTGAAAATAGCAATTATTTTGTGGAATTTATAATCATGAATCTAAAATGTTTCTAAATTTTCTTGAAGCTCTGCGGCTTCAGATCTATTAACTCAATTTGCTAATGAAGTTTTTAATTTTTTTTAATTTTTACCCCACACCTCATTATAAAATGTTAAATCCAAAATGGAGGGGATTATACCAAATTTGTTGAGATTTTTGGTTCAATAAAAAATTCAAAGACTTCCATATAAATTATTTTCAACTTGTACAAATATAATATAATTTCAAACTGTTAAATAATTTCGTAAATATTTAAGAATTTTAAGAAAAAAATCAACACACAAAAAAACTTTTTTATGTCATATCCAGACCTGCACCCTAATGAGCCAATTAAATTTAAATGGACTTTGTTGTTCACACATTCCAATTTAGTTGACACAATTAGAATTTCGCAGCTAAAAATTGTTTAATTAAAAAAAACTTTGTCAATATTTTTAATTTAAAAAAACTCATCTGATTACAATGGCTAAAGAAAATATAATTTAGCAATTTTTCATACAAAATTCATTTGTTTCAAAGAGGTGTGTTTTCAAATATTTTTCTAAAAATATTTTTTAATTTTATTTTTGTTATTGTACAGATTATTTTTCTCACTTAACAGATTTCACAATGGTTTCATGGGGAATTTGACTCAATTTATGGTTTATCAAGTAGTAATTGCTCAATTTATTGAGCTTTTGCATGATAAATTGAGTGCAATTAGGGCCTTAATTGTGTAAATTTCCTATTTGCATAATTAAGGTGAAATTTTACTATATATTTGTATATTCAGAAAATTAAGTCTGCATTTGAAAAGTATGAAAATAAAATTTCCATACAATACAAACTTCTTAAAAAAATTATGCACTCGGCAACTTAACCTGCAACAGATTTAGTCAAATATTTAGCTAGAGCTAAATATCTTATGCCAAATTTTCGAGTATCAATTTTCTGTTGGATCGAAAATAAATTTTTCTAAAGAATTAATTTTTCAAATAAATTTTAAACCACTGTTTCCATCGGGCAAAAATGTAATCAACTCTTCACCTCAAAAAACTCAAATTGCCACAAATTTTATTAAAATCTGTTGTTTTTTTTTGGACAGATGTCGTTGTCTAATAAAAAATAATGTTTAAAATATACCTTCGCTAATTTATAGTTAGTTTCTTGTGACTATTTTGAAAAAAATATTTAAAAAAATCATGAAAATGCAGAGAATAGGATCCAAAAGTCGTATAAATTGGGAACAGTTGCAATGATTTTAACATGGGGTTGTCATTGCAAGATGTCCTCCTTTTTGATTCCTATTTAAAAATTTGGAGGCCATTTTCAATACATTGAGAAAATTTAATTTCTTATAAATTTTTTGCAAAGAAAATAGTTTTATATTGAACTAGGATTGGTATTTGGTAGTCATGATTTATTTTAATTGCTTATGTGAAAGTAATTTTTAACACTCATTGAAAAATAACGTTTTCATGCAGATTCAAGGAAATATTTTTTTATTAAAAATAATTATTTGCAAATCATGTTACTCAGATTTATCATCCTATTGGATTTATGGAAGCAATGAAAATGTTAATCCTTGAGATTGACTTACATTCTTTTTCAGTGGGACATACCAATTTTAATCTGTAACTAATTGCAAAAATCATTGGTTTATTCTTAAAAGCAATCACTGATATCTAAGTGAAGTCGATTAAACGGTTCGGAAGATATCATTGTACAAAAATTTCGGAAACAGTCCTTATTTAATTACTCCAAAAGAAATTGTCAGATCATGCGCAAACATATATTTTTAAAGATTTTATTTCTAACATAACAACTGATCCTAAAATTCAAAATGTAATTTCTTTATCGAAATTCTAATTCAGAATGAATTGCTGATGTGATAGTGTTCCAAAGGAACAAAGAGCAAAATTTAACTAATACTGCAACCTAAATGGGCAGAACGTAACAATAATGTGTTTTTCTTTAATCGATTTTATTTTTCTTTAAATTGTATAAATTTAATAAAACGTGTTCTCAGTGAACATTATTTACCAATAATGGGGGTTAAGTTGTAATAAACCGCAATTTGTTTATCGTGCTTAAACGAATAAATTATATGTTTTTGACATTTTAACAAATGGCAGTTGAAAATATGCTTTAAAACTATAATTTTAACAATGCCCAGATGTATACTAACCAAACTGATTAAAATATTGTTTGTGCAGAATAAAACTTGTTTAAACTACCTGGCCGATAGTTTGCAGTGCAGTTATAGCTTGAAGAATAACGATTGTTTTTTTTTTCAATCAAAATAAATCATTTAAATTTATTAAAAAAAACAATATACACTTGGACAAAACTCAGAGCAAAATTAAACTGGTTTGTTAATAAAAGGAGCAAAAAATTCACACAGTTCAGCATTAATTTTAAGGAGAAACACACTTTATAAAAAAATATTTTTTCTTCCTTTACAACTTTTTTCTAGCAAGTAAAATTGAAGCGCCTAAAAGCAAGCAACGACAGTTTAAAGCAACAGAGCAGCGGAAATAAACACAAACACAAATGAAATGAAATGAAAACAAATGATATTTAAAGAAACTAAATATATCCTGTTAGAAAGACCGTAAATAATTGGAACAAATAAAAAAAGCAACTGTAAATACTCATAAATCACAACAACAACAAAAATATTTTAAAAAATGTTTTTGTGGTAAATAAGAAATATCCTCACGCAGTTGATATTTCTTGACGATTTGTTGTGTTCAAAAAGGCAATTTGAAATGTGAAAATAATTAGAAATGTATTCAATTAAATTAAAAAAAACATCTTAATGAATTCAAAATAATGGTTATTAATTTTAAATCAAATGTACATATATATATCAATTTTGCCCAATAGAATTTCTTTTGTCTTCGATTTTTAAGTTCTTATAAAATTTTATGTTTTAATATTTACAAAAAAATCAAACTTATACTTACAAAATTAGTTGCAAAGCATTATTTCCCTAAAGTAAATTAGTTTCAAAGCATTATTTCTATAAAGTAAAATTACTTGTTTGACTCAAACTCTTTGTAAAGTTGAAGATTGTATCAAATTAAATTTTCTTTGAATCCTGTCAACATTGAAACGTTTCCGAATGCAAACTTTTAAAGATGAAAACGAGAACAGAAATTAAAATTTTCAACACGCCTGAAAAATTTATGTTTATTTTCCTTTTTCACTGATTTCTTAAAAACTTTTCTTAGAAGAATTGACTGTGACATAGAAATCTTACGTTGTTAATTAAATATTTATTTTTATTTTTCTAACTTTCATTAAATATTTATATGGGAAAACTTCTTACAAATAATTTTTATTTTTTTTTTAAATTTCACATTCAGTGCAAATTAATGATATCTCTGCAGGGGTGGAAAGTAGAAAAAAATTTATAGACAATGTTATGGCAATGCATTCTAGTAAAAAGGACCACAAATTGACGTTGTCAGAGTTGACGTCAAAGTTAAGGTCCATCAATTTCGAGTGCCGTAACTTGGCTCTGGTATATGCCTTTTTAGTCCCCTTTACCAGGACCTGTTTCTAAACCTTGTTTTTTTGTTGTATGGTGTTATTTATTTTTAATTATATATTTTTCATTCATTTCTCTTTGCGACATTAAAAGAAAACAAAACATGAGAAAAGTGCGGCCTGTAGTTAAAAGCATAATTTGATAGTTTGTATTTATGGAAGACAAATGCAAAAGTATAAAATAAACTTAGATCAGATGATAAAGCAAATGGTGTGAAAATGTTTATTTTTTTCATTATTTTCGTCCAACTGGACTCTTAACAATTTAAAAAAAATTTTAAAATGTTTTATTTGTGGTGGCTTTAGCTGTTCATCTGCATTTGATTGGTCGCTAAACAAAATCGTCAGTGAACTTATGTTTTGTTTGTTTTTTTTTTTTTTTTTTTTTTTGCATAAAAATACGAGGTTGAATGTTTTCAAACTGCTTAAAGTCCACTGACGGTGTGGTTTGTCGGCATATGAAGAGCTAAAGCCGCAACAAACAAAACATTTTTTTAACTCCAATTGCTGTAACAATTAGTTGGGGAGAATATCCCAAAAGAATAAATTTTCAATATTAAGTATGTTAAACAATTATTAATAAATAAACTATAAACTAAATACTTACTTGTCCATGGTATCCCACATTTATATGATTTTATTTGCGTTCGTTTGCTCAAATTATACTGCCGTGGGACATTTGCGTCAATCTGACGCATTTACACCATATGCTGCACAGTAATGCATTTACGAACAGTACCTTTCAAAAATTCTTAAAAGATATCGAAAACAAAATATTATTTTATACATTGCAAAAAGTGTGACTCTTCGGAAGGTTGCAACTAGACCTTACATCAACAGTTTACTAAGTTCATAGTTTTATTTGATACAATATGCCACTTGTCTTCGTGAAGGAATCAAACAATTAATTTTCTTAAATATTAGTAACACAAACTTTTAATAAAAGCCTGCTGTAGCGAAATTTTTTAAATACTATGATATAATTAAAAAAACAAACAATGTTTTAATGTAATGTAAATTAAAAACACTAAATCTTATTTTTATTTTTCTTACACCTTTATACAATTAATCGGGTGATAATAAATGTATTTATAAGGCAAAACGAAAAATAAAACCTTCTGCTAATAATAATTATTAAAAACTATTCAGGATATTAACCGCATTAATTTGTTAAAAAATTATTTCGATTATAATTGTTTGTTGTGTTGAGTTTGTGTAAATATTTTCACAAGTAGTAAATGTGATTGAATTCCATAGAATTCTCATATAGTATATGTAGGCTTTTGTATAAATATATGAGTTCAAATGCTTTGCAAACATGTTCCGGCTAAAGTGTGCTGATGAAATGTGGTCGTATACTCAGCTGAGCCAACAACAAACAATAAATTGGGACAGTATCCTAAATGATTTTTAAAAAAATAATAAAATAATCTTTCAAAAATGTTCATATTGTGAATTATAAATAAAAAATAATTTCTTGTGTTAAATTTATTAAACCCTCAGTGTGTTTTATTTAACAAATTGTTATAAGATCATTAAATATTTTTAGTTTATTCTTAGTTTAAACTAATAATAATAACAAATTAAAATTTTTTATGTAAAATTCAAAACGTTTTTTTTTAATAATTAAAGTGTTAAAACGCACAAATATTAAACTGTTAATAATCACTTTATCCATATAAAACTCTTGTTAATTAAAATGTATAATGTATAATTATTTTTGACGTGGCTTGGACAGCGCTAACTCTAATTAACGTTTGTATACAAATCCTTAAAACATCCTATTAACACTAATCCCTTATAGAACCTTCGAAAATACACCAAACAACCCATGAACACTTGAAACATGAAAATGTAGACATTAATTTCATTGTAGATTAAAATATGATGTGATGTTAAAATTAAAAATTATTATAAATTTATAACGATATTTCAAAAAGTAATTTTTTAGGCTAAAATGTTGAAAATTTAGAAATTAAATATGATTTATAATTTAAGTATGTTTAGTTAATTTAGCAAAGTTATTATGAACAACATTTTGTCAGCGTTGTTCCTGAACAATATATTGTTTAAAATCTATCATATTATTTAATGATAATCAGAAATAGTTGTTTGGAAATACTAAATTTGTTTATAAAAAGTGATTTATTTTATAAAACATAAATTTCATGTCTCCAGCTGTGGTAACAACACAGGGACACAAGGTCATATGTGTGAAGGAGTTCTTTCCTTTTGATCTGCTAATTAAGGAAATATAATTCCAAGTTATAGAGTTAAGAAAACCAAAGCAGAGTATAATAAAGGACCTTTTTTGAATGATTTTACGCATTCTCAGTAAGCGCGATTGTAAGAAAAAAAATGTACTCCTGCACAATCATGCAAACCGTCGTGAAAGAAAAGGAATAGAAGTTACTTTCTTTTATAGTTTTATTAAATCTTCTGGTATACATTTAGGAAAAAATAATGAAAAATTCTTAAAATTTTCAAAACTTAAAATTAAGATGGTAATTTTAAGTTTTGAGAATTTTAAGAATTTTTCATTATTATTTTTTAAATGTATACCATTAGAACTGATTTAAAAAAGTAGAAGTAAATGATTAAATAAACATGAAATTAAATAAAAATAAGAAAACTTCTTGTGCTTGTGGTCATTCATTTTAACATTAATTTATATAAAGATGAGCCTAAACTATAGGGTCCTTCATTATTGTGTGAAAACTTTTCGCGTTTTCTTTTTTGAACAATATGTAAAGAAATTTATTTAACGATTTTATATAAAAAAATTTAACTTTAATAATAATTTTGAGTTTTTTTGAAGAGCAAGCAATTTCCCTTTTGTCTTTGAAAGGGCGAAATCGCTTTAAAAAAAATTAAAAAGAAAACACCATTCTATTTTCTCAAAATTCGCCAAATTACAAGTATTTTCAAAACGGCGATCTTGTGTCATGGGAAAATATTAAAATTTTTTTCTCATTATGTTTGTTATTATTTATATCTGTTATAACATTTTTAACTGAGTTTCTTATATTTGAACAATTTTTTGCATTGATTTGTCGCATTCATCAGAGGCACCAAGATCGGTAATATGTTACCGATAACCAACATATTTGCACCTTTATACAATTTTTATTATTTTCTTTATCTTATATTGTAGTTATTTTATATACTTAATTCTGTTCCTCTTATTTAGATTTAAGTTTATGGTAAAAAACACTTTTACTATTAGTTTTATCTAAAGTATTTTTTCATATGTAAAATGATATTTAATATAATTGAATTATAAAAATCTACAAAAATATGTAAATAATTTTCCTCTTATAAAAAAAAATTAAAAATAAAACCTTATCCTTTAACACTTTGTACACTTAAAGTAATATTAACAAACTTATTAACTTAATAGTATTAAAAAAATAATTAATTAACTAGTAAAATTAAATGCTTTAAATTAATCATTTTTCACATTTATTAATCATAAAAAATGTTTATTTTTTCAAAAAATCTAAGTGTCTAATTATGGTAATTAATTTATTTCTTTATTTTATCTAAGAGCTTTAATTTTTAATAAACTTAAAAAAATAATGTATAAATATACAAATGAATTAATTAATTAATATTTAAAATATATATTTTTCAAAATAATGCAAAAAGTTTAATATGGAAAAAACAAGAGATCAATTAATAAATTTAGGCTAATTATTTATAAAATATAATATAAAAGGCTATAAAATAAGAGACATAAACTTCATTAAAAAAGATTTACAAAATATTTAAAGAAAAATTTTCTAAATAAGCACAATAAATATTTAAAAAAAAGTGTGGAAAAAATTTATTATATTTTGTAAAAGAAAACACCAAATTTGAGTTAATATTTTAAAAATTACAATTTAAAACTTTAAATATAAATTATTTGAATTTACAAATAAAAATTATTTCCAGGAATTTTATAATATTCGCATTTAGTTTTAAATATTTGTACTTTCTATTCACCATCATCGTTTTTTTTTTTTTTAGTTATTCTACCTGTTTTTTAAATTGTAAATTGTGTTAAAAATATAAAAAGGTTTTTTTTTTATATTTTCTTTTATAATAATTTTGCAAATAAAATGTTGTTCCCAACTCTTCTTAAGGCATGACCCCGACTCATGGTGTTAGAGCTGAGAAAGAAAAGTTAATGAGAAAGTTGCAATAAAGATCTTCACTCTCACACACACATACACAAAGAGAAAATATGACTAAATTCTAAAGCTGTAGACTTCGCATATTATTATAAGGCCTTGGAAGTTGTATGAATTATATTGTTGACAAATCTAATTATAAAGTATTTTCGAATGGCCGTAACTTTATGACAATGAGTGTAGTCTTTCTTATAGAAAATCTACAAAATCAAACTTTTAACAATAAAACCATTTTTCTCAATTCCAATTTTAAACCGGGCAAATGTTTGAGACTAAAATTTTAATTCAAATTTATGCCCACTGTAGAGTAAATTTTTCATGAATGAATGTTGTTTAAGTGTTATTCTTAAATTAATTCAAAACGTTATACATATTAATAATTCATTCATCTTGAAATTTTTATAAATTTTACAAGTTTCTTAAAAGTTGACATATTTTTTCTTTGTGTGTAAAATAAGTTTTTCATAATTTGTATTATAATTGCAAAATGTATCACATCAAGAATTTTTTTATAATATTTAATATTAAAAATTGATAAGTTGTTTTTTTTACAAACGAAAAAATCGTACTTTTCTAAAAGTTAATTTTATATTCTTCAAGCCTTTTTGAAAATATATTCGTTTGTTATGGCAATTCAATTACTATTATTATTATGATGCTTATTTGCTGTTTATTGTTATTATATTAATCCTGTGTCGACATAATCCTTAAGTCGACATAAGTTTAAAGCAAATTAAAACCGCCACAAGTGATCCACTACTTCAAAAGTACCCCTTGCAAAATTTCATTAATTTTGCCCAATTTTCCAAGGAAGTTGCAGCAAATGAATGTACAATTTTATTTGGAATAATAATTTATGAAATTACGTATGATAGTTTTTGAAATGTATTCGTATTATAAGAGTCAACAGAACGCAACTATATAATATCCCGCATCAAAGAAAGAATTCGTTTTAAAAAAACAGCTTCAAAATGCAGTCCTGCAAAACTATAAAATCACATTTTAACAGAAAAAATTAACTATTAACCGGTTTTACTAACTGGCACTAGTTAATCAACCTTTCACGATTTTAATTTTAACAACAACAACAAATAATTAATTTTTTTTTATAAATTAAGCTGGAGAATATCTCGTATAATGAATAAATACTATTTATTGTTGATCTGAAAACCTTCACACCGATTCATATTTCGCCATAGATCTTTCCCGATTTAAATTTATCGATAATAAGAAATCGAATTTCTTCAGAAATACACCATCGTTTGACAGTTTTTTAGAAATTAAAATAAAATTATATTAAAAGTCACCTATTTTTTTTTACATAAATTTCAACGTTAAATTATTTTTTTTTTTAACTTTTAGTATTATTTTTCGAATTATTAGTGGTAAAAAAAAATCCAGTATAAAATAAAGAATTTTAATTTTTTTTTTTTTTTTGCAAAATATTCTGCTACAAGATGTGATATATTTTTAAATGGGCCTGGAGAATATAAAATAGGGTTTTTTTTTGTTAAATACAAGTTTGTATGGCTGATATTATTTTATAAAAAAATTTGCCATTAACGTTGTATTTCCTGACAAATTCTTGGTTTACGTATTAATGTCGATTACGACTCGTATAATATATTCGTCAAACAGGCGGGAAGACAATTCGAGAGGTGTTATTGCTTTTCGAGATATAAATTTTTTAAACTTCATTGTACAGATGAGCATCGATTATTCGATATGAACTGAAACGGAAGCGTTCTAGATAGTGGAATAATGTAATTCTCGCACTTCACTTTCCATGCCTTTATTTCAATGTTGAACTTTTAAAACAACTTTCAGCTAAATAAACGGATGATCTGCAATCCCGGATAACAACAGTTGATCACTGTTAATGGCTTTAAATAAATATAAAAAAACTCTCTCCCGCTGAATTGAATCACGGATAATCGATGCCTGTCTCATTTTTTTGTTTTTAAGGAGGGAAAGGAGTATGTGTCCTTTCTTTATTACTCTAGTGATACTTAGACTATTTTTTGGGAATCTTCTTAATTTGTTTTTATTGTCATTTAATCCTGGTGAGCCAAATATTTGTTTTCTCTTTTTTTGTTACAATATTTACGCTTATTTTTGTAAAGAAACGTACGAGTAGATTTGAAATAAAATGCCAGCAAACGAATCTAACAAGCATATCAAAATTTTTAAGCCACTACAGAGGGGCAAATTCACAAATACATATACATACATATATACATATGTATGTATGTATGTATATATGTAGATAGTTAGATTAAATCTAAATATGATGCAAATCAAACTGAAATTGAAAATGGTTTCTTTACAACAAATTTATCGATTGTATACCATACGAGTATACATACATATGTATTGTATTTTAATGCAAGTTGTACCACTTGTGTGCTATTGCAACCGCCAGTATATAATTTTTCTTCAAAATAAAATCAAAACATTCAGCAATAAAGCCCACAGATAAATGACAACAACAAGAATAACAAAAGTCCCATAAATACAAAATAAAGTTATAAAAAAGTAAATATGGAAAATAAATAAATAAAATAAGATAAAATAAAAAAATAATATTAAACTTTACACGTATGTGTATGTATGTATATCTGAGAAAAGCAATAAAAGTATTTCAAATTAATAACAAACAAAAAAAGGCCGAAACACTTACAACACATTTGAACACGATAACTAAACAAATTTACAGGATATACATATTTTAAACATATATGTAATAAAGATTAAAAAAAAGGAATCCACAATAACAAACGGAATATGAAAAAGGAGAATTTAATCTGTATTTAGCATTGTTTATACATAATAAATGAATTTAACAAAAATTTCGAATAGAGTTAATAAAAATTTAAAGAATTAATAAAAAGGAAACCCCTCAAAAACTAGCAAAAATAAAAGTAAATAAAAAAAATTTTAAGGAAAATTTTTTTAAACCGAAAAATTATATCAATGTGCAATTTAAATTGTTTACCTTTCAAAACAACAATAATAAATAATACAAAACAACAACAAGATGAAGATGAGAAAGAAGAACCGTTTATCACTTATAAAACAAACACAAAATAAAAACTAAATCTAATAAGAGTTATACAAATATTTATACAACATGAAAATGAAAAACAATTTATAAAACAAATATCCCTATTTAATCCTTCTATGCAAATCAGCCCGAAAACAGCAAAAATATTTATAATTAATGTAAAAAGAAAAAAAAACAAATACCATGTATTAATAAATAGCACATAAATACCGTATACATTTATTTCTAAATACTAAGATGCTCCGCCCCCAACGATACACGCCCTTCAAAAACACTCCAACAATCTCACATACACAAAAACACAAACACACACAGTTGCAGACAGAAACAAGAAATTAAAACAAAGAAAAATTCTGTTTGCAACTCGTTTGAAATTTGAAATAAAAGACAAAATCTTACACTCAGGAAAATTAAAGCAAATTAAATTAAGGCGAAAAAAATTCAGGAAATTTAAGATTAAAAAAATAGAACATGAAATTTTTGCCGGTTCTTTTTTTTAAATAATATTCTATATAATTTGAGAAAAATCACATTCTCAATAAAAAGAGAAGGGACACGTTTGCTCTAAATATTGTTCTCCAATACGTTATCAAATGTTTTTCAAATGTGAATTATTATTGGAAAAAAATATTTTGTTGTAGTTTCTATTCTTCATAATTCTAAATTCAAAACTAAAAAAAAAAAACTAACATTCTAGTAATTTATTTTCAATTTGAGGAATATTTTAATGAAAATTAAAAAAAAATCTGAATGTATAGTTTTTTTTAACATTTTTGATACTACTTTTTGACAGTAATTTGAGAATAACACTTGATATCAAATTGAGAAAGTGCTCTTTCATCAAACATATATTTCCAAATGAAGTTAAATTTTAATTAAAATTTTAATTTCGAATTTGCGACCGAAATTTGAAAAAGCACTGACAACTGCTTTTATAATATTAAATGATAAAATCGAGATAATAAAAAAGTGTTTTGAATTTGAATATGCTGGGCTTAAAATTTTATAAATTTCATAGCAAAACTTTTTTCTAACAGTGTAATGCTAAAAATAAAGAAACAAGGGCGTATTTCAAAAACTAAATATGCACAGTGAAAGAACAAAATGTGGGCGTTATTCGAAAAATTTTAAAATTCCGAAAAAAGTATTTATCCACCTCCGCCAGTCTAATATTTAGTTTAATATTTTGAAGCGTTTTCAACATCGCTGTAGCCTAATTACAACTGATATGCTAAGAAATCTAGGGATGGAAAAACTACCGCATTCGATATCGTTTGAAATTTCGAACAAAGTTCTATTTAAATATATTGAAATTTCCTTGGATATTGAGGGCCGTAATTTGCCCTTTGATTACGTTTTTGCTTAAAACTTTTAATAAATATGCATTTAAAATTATTCCTGCTATTTTTCTGAGTGTAAAATTTTTCTTTAGTAATAGGAAAAAAAAAGATCAAATAATACTCATTGATTGTTAAATCATTTAAACTTAATTATCTATATATTAAAAATGATATTTAAAAAATTACAAAATAAAAAAGTAAAAAAATGTGTTAAAACAATTAATTATTAATTAATAAAATAAATAACAACAACAAATAAATCTTATATATTTTCTCTCTCCTTAGTAAAAAAAATATTTATATATATACATATATATAAAAGAATACAAAGAAAAATAAATTTAAAAATTTATAAATTTAAAAATTAGTTATTTATTGAATTACAAAGTTAAGTGTTAGAATTACAAAACATTAATTAAACAAATTAAATGAAAAAAAATGCGAAAAAAACTCAAAAATAAACAACAAAAAATATTTATATTAATGATATTAGTATTTCCTTTTTTTATTTCGATTGATTAAACACACGACATTATTTGGTCTAAAAAGATTTAAAAAAAAACAACAACAAATAATAATTTAAAAATATTCAATTGATAAAAAATAAAATAAAATTATTAAATAAAAATAAATAAAAACAAAATACGTAGTTTTATTTGAAGAGCAAAAAACAAAGTAAGACTTTCTTCTAACTGCCTTGGTTCCGAATAACTTTCAAAAATTAAATTTAGGAAGGTTACAAACCATCCGGGAAAAAGCACTTCCATTTCACTTGACTTCAGGAATAATTATATATTAATTATCTTGTCAACTATGATAAATTGAAATTATTTCTTACCATTTCGTTTTTTTGTTTGCATGTAGGAAGGTACACTATCAGTGTGGAATCGTGATGCCTCTGACTACTTCAGTACGACACGTATCCGGGATACACTACGTAGGATATTAAATATACCTGTTACCGTGCCAATGGAGTATAAGATACACTGTGATAGCCTTAAATACGTAGCAATGTAAGTATTGGTTTCAAGTGATTTTTCAAAAAAAAAGGGTTTTATTTATTTTAAAAAAAATATATGTAACAGCAGGACATCTTTCCTAGCATTTTCGTTACAAAATCAGTGTGTAAATTACAGTATGAAATTAAATTTATTTTCTTCAATTTTACCAAAACTTTGTTGAAATGCTTAATATTAAAATTTATCGGGATTATTGTAGCTTTAGCTGTTCATATGTCACATTTCAAATCGACAGTGAACTTTAAAAAGTTTGAAAGCATTCAATCCCATATGTTTATGTCAAAGCAATTGCATACAATATGAGAATTCTCTATAGTTTTTGAATATTACAAAACACAATTATCATAGAAGGCTTACAATGTTTTTATCCGAACAGCACAATAAACATTTCTACTTAACATGGGCCTATTTTATTTTTCTTGCAACACGTATACAATTAGAAGTCCTTTTGGGTGTCCATGAAATGTCTATATATGAACAGCTAAAGCCACAACAAACAAATTTGAAAAGTTTTCTATTTCAATGTTTATAAAAATTCATTCGTCAACGCATGGCGTAATTTACTGGAATTTGTAACAAACGTAATTTGCCCCCAGCATTTTCATCTCAATGTTTTTCTATTTGAAAACTAAAAAAAAGTGCTGAAAATACAATCAGTGGATCCTAAAGCCAGAGTGCGGAAATTTTCATGTGTGAGCACTAAAATATCAAAATTTTTAATATTTCTCATTAATGAGATTGGTAAAAAGATATATACTTTTTCATTCTCATTAATGAACATTTAAAAATTTTCCGCCAGTGATCAAAAATGAATGTGTATATCCGTTTTTTTTTTCTAAGTATACAAATGCAGAACTGAGACACCAAAAAATATTTGCCCACATATATGAGAGGATGAATTAGCTTGATTTCATTATTGATTTTTAGCCGACTTCAAAGAAAGCTTCCTGCTTTTTTATATTCGTCAATTTGTTCTTTATATGTAAAGCGATTTTTGGACATTTGTGGACTGATTTTAAAAAATCTGTTTTTATATAAAAGTGTATACCACAGAAGTGGTTCCATTTTAAAAGGTATTTAGATTAATGGAGCAGGAGAATCGGAAACTGCTATGAAATAAAAGCATTTCAACAAAAAATTGAATCGCCTTTAGGAATATATTCTAATAGGTTTGAAATAATAAAAATATTAAAATATGCCTTGTCTTTGAAACCGGCGTCAAGAAGACTGTAGGCTATAAATGAAATCTTGCGTTAAAACTGTTTTTAGGCACCGTCATCAAAGGTGTCAGTAGCTAAAGAAAGGCACATATGTATTAATATTTTTCTTATTTATTTCAAATTTTTTTAGAATATATTCTTGAAGTCCGTTAAATTTTTTTGCTAAAAAGTTTTCATTTATAACTTCTACGATCTTTTTATTTATAATAAATGACAGAAATTTTTAATTTTCATATATGAGTAATTTTGTTTTCCAATTTTTTCACATTTGAATAACGAGAAATACACTAAATTTCTCAGATATGAACGAACGAAAACAAAATGTTTTGTATTCTCTCAACTGTGTATGTGTGAGACGAACCAGCTAAATCTAGACCGCACACAGGGCTGGGCAGTATTTGAAATACATGTATTTGAAATACGTATTTAAAATACAAATACGTATTTTGTATTTTAAATACATACAGATTTTTAAGTATTTTGTATTTTGTATTTTAAATACATATCCTGAAAGTATTTTGTATTTTGTATTTTAAATACATGATCAGCAAGTATTTTGTATTTTGTATTTTAAATACTGCAAACCATGTTTTTTATCCGATCCACTGTTGTAGGAAAATTTCAATTTCTTTAAACCGTTAAGAACAGACAATTCATCTATAAAAGGGATTAAGATAGACTGACTTCCAATATTGGAGCATGGTAGACCAGTGTCTCTAATTTGATCATTGGCATAAGTAGATGAAAAGAAATCTGCAAACAAGTTACTTATTTTAGCATCCTCATCTGATTCATTTTCACTTAAATTCATTGTAGGTGGAAAGAAGTAGATTTTCTTTTTAAATTTACAAAATTGTGAAACGATTCTTCTTAAGGTTGTTTTTAATTTTGACGATATATGTAGCTGTTATAGCAATTCTGATTTTATTTGTTATATTCGGCACGAGCAACTGAGTATTTAGCAAAGTCTGATGCTGATCCAGATTTTTTATACTTTTTATAATATTTATTTTTGCTATTTTTAATTTTAGAAAGAGCTTTAGTATTCCATAGCGGTCCAAAGGAATCTGAACAGGTTTTTCTTGGAAAACATTGGTTCAAGATCAAATATATCCTTTGTAGAAACTCATAATAAAATGATCGATGACATCAGCTTTGTTTTCAAAGTTAGAAATTGACAGTAAACTACTCCAGTCAGTATTATAAAGTAGCTCAGTTACCCCGCTATAATTCCCTTTTTTGAAGCATAAGCATTGACTATCGATTTTTCCGCAGAATGAGATGTATATAATGAAAAACATGAATTTACTAAAATTATAGGATGATAGCGGTCTTCTGGCAAAGTGAATGAATCAGTGCGAAGAACAGAGGTGTCAAAATAATCATTTACAAAAACCAGTTCTAAAAATTTAATATTATCGTTATTGATGGCATTCATCTGATAAAGATTCACATCTAGTAAGCAATCAATAAACTCAGTGTATTTCTCATTGGCGCCAGATTTATAGCGCGTGAATTAACCATTATCAGTAGAACGGTACCAGGAAATAATAGACATATTAAAATCACCAACTGCAATGATAGTATCATTGTGATTAGACATTCGCACAACGGAGGAGATAGCGTCTGAGTGTTTCTGGTAAATTATTTCAGGTGAATTAGAAGGGATATACGAACACGTTACGAAAATTCTCTTATGTTGAATTCATAAATTCAATATCCAGAAAAGACGTAAACGATAAAGCTTCGGAAGTGAGCAGGCTAGAAACTGCTATCTAGACACCACCTTCCTTTATGTTATTGCTACGATCACGTCTATATATAGTATACTTAGTAGCAAAAATTTCCGTGTTCAATATATCGAGCTTTTTCTGCAATAACGCAGTAATTCAAAAAAGGTTGTTTTGCAGAAATTGAGTTTAAAGTTTTGAATTTACACACAACTTAATGGTAAAAGAAAATTTGGTTCTTTTCTCAAGAGCTGAGTATACAAAATATTTTTATGAAACTTTTACAGAATATAAAAAACGACAAGGCGAATAATTTCGTAATATAACCTTAAAAAATTCAAATTTTGAGTTACTACGGCATTGCACCAATATTTGTTGCCGTTGAAGGCAATTGAACAGAATTCCTTTGTCTTGTTTTAAATATAAATTCGAGAACGTAAATACCATTAGGCCAGAAATTTGGAGAAATAACTATATTAAACAACTCGTCCGGTACAGTAATCTTGAATAATGCCACTATTCTTGGTTCAGAGTAAGAAAATTTATACACTGAGATATCTAAGTTGGAACCGTGCTTTAAGTTTCTTCAACAGTAGTATCTGATGATAATCGGGAAACGAAGATTGTTTTGTTTGGAGGTATAACTCTAATCGGTCTAATAAGACCTGCGGTATTATTTTTGATTCCAGTTTGAGCAGGACTAGTACATATATTAGATAGGTTATTAGTAGTTAATAATGTATTAACAGGTGTTCTTTCGGCGACTGTAGACAATTGAGTGGGTTGGCTCGTACGTTGAATAGAAGATACGGTACTGTCATTAACAATACATATGTACATGTACATGACGTGAAAGTATTTTGTATTTTGTATTTGAAATACGTGTAATAAATGGAAGTATTTTGTATTTTGTATTTTAAATACATACAGATTTTTAAGTATTTTGTATTTTGTATTTTAAATACATATCCTGAAAGTATTTTGTATTTTGTATTTTAAATACATGATCAGCAAGTATTTTGTATTTTGTATTTTAAATACCGCAAACCATGTATTTTGCCCAACACTGACCGCACATATGCTCATACACATGATTGAGTGGTGAGGGAGCTTTTCGCTACTCTGTTGCGAATCACTCAACTTTCGATTGTAGTAAAATTGGCACAACTGCAACAAAACTGCATAAAATTATAAAAATCCCCATAGAGTTCAACAATGTTAACGAAGTATAACTTAAATTAATCAGTCCAATTGTAAATAATCCCACCGAAGAAACCTTTGCAGAAAAATATATTCAACTATAAATTTCGCGGGAGAGAAGAAAAGGAAGAGGGAAAAATCTAGTCAACTATTTTGCATTATTGACTAGAAGACAGTTGCGCGATGTGTGTTCAACCACCCACTTGATGAACAACCTTTTTAAATATACAACATTATCCTTGAACTGAATTGAAATTATTAATTTCTTTAAAAAATAAGTGGACTCTTCGACTGAATACGGCCACTCTCAACGTGCATGTAATTTCTCGATTGGCTTCCATTAGTTGTGGAAATGCTATTTATTGGTGGTTTTTGGACTGCAAAGATTATTGAAAGCTTTTCTATTCGTTAAAAATTAATTACAAAATAATATTTTTCTAAAAAACCCCCTTGTAATTCGGAGGGGAATGTATTGTTGGGGAATTGCTCGTAACCATATTTTAACCGTCGAACTTTTCCACACATGATAAAAAAAAGGGGGAAAATAAATTCAATTCAAAAATTGAAAAGAACTCGCAAAGAAATTCTGTTTATTTTTGGGCTGAAAAACACAATTTTAAGTTAAGAATCACATGCAAATTAAAATTCTTTTGCCACATAATGGCTGATGTATTTAAGCATGAATATTGCAATCAACAACAGAGAATTCTTAAATGGTTCTATACCGAGTTAAGGTATACAAGTTTATCAGCAGCCAATCCGTTCTAGTGGTGTCTGTCCTCTCAAATTAATCATATTTGAGCACGAACTCGTAATTCCTAGAGAATTCGATTAATGATGTAAATGAGTATTAAGGTCTTAAATAGTTAATTTACTAAATTGTTTATGGGACTAGTTAGTTCTTTAATTACCGAAATCTAACTTAACAGATTGAATTTAATAGCCCACCTGAGGCATTGTGTATCCAAAAATGTTAATAATAATTTTGAAAAAGACCCGACTGCACAACAAAAGCGGAAATCAGTCGAAGAGATTACAAAATAGACGCAATTATGGGTGACTTTAAAATCCGGAACCATCCATTTCTAAGTTTATAATTTACATCTAGAAAATATTGAAATATCTTTACGAATAAACAAATAGATAAGTTATGCGCTCATAAATATTTCGGGCGGGCAAATCGTCCCTACGATTTCCACTAAAAATTTTAGGGGACCAAACTGCAAACATACACACTTTCAAATAATAAAAAGTGTCTTCAAAATCAGGCCATAAATAGAGGAGTTAAGCGCTCATAAATATTTCTAGCGGGCAAATCGTCCCTCCGATTTCCACTAAAAACTTTAGGGGACCAAACTGCAAACATGCATGCACACTTTCAAATAAAAAAGTGTTTTCAAAATCAGACCACAAATAGAGGAGTTATGCGATTATATATAAGTATTTCGGGCGGGCAAATAGTCCGTCCGATTTCCACTAAAAACTTTAGGGGACCAAACTGGAAGCATTCAAACTTTAAAATAAAAAGTATTTTTCAAAATCAAACCATAAATAGAGGAGTTATGCGGTCAAAAATATTTCGGGCGGGCAAATTGTCCGCAATCATATCCTTTCAAATAAAAAACCAAAATTTTCAAAAATTGTTTCACCAGTGATAGAGTTATGGCGTGTACAAATATTTAAAAAAATATTAATTATTTGGAGTCGGCAAAAATTTAAAGTAGTTGTTTTATATTTACATGCTAGTTAAACAATATTAAATGTAAAAAAAATAATTTTTATTTATTTCTTCTCTTTTTCGTTACAGTAATAAAGGCCCTGCATCAAAAAGCTGAAATTCAGTGAATTTGTGTTCAAACAAATAAAAAAACAAACTACAAAACAATATCAACCGATATATAAAAATTATAGTTATCCAAAAAAAAACAATAATAAATAAATAAATAAATAAAAGAGAACAACAAATTCAAATTGTAAAGATAAACACACAAAATGCAAAAAAGTTACAATAAAATAAAACAATATGACAAAGAGAGTTACACCAACAATTCTTTAAATAAACAGAAACAAATCTTAAATACAAACAATTAATTAATGGCCTTTTAATATATCATTTGATTGAGAAAAGTCGTGGGGGAGGGAGGGGTTTTCAAAGAACTTTAAATATGAAGCTATTCCCTGTGGTTTGCATCCTTGATAATAATAGTGGGTTGGGCTCCTGTGTTAGCAAGGACACAAAAATATTAGCAGGGCTCCTAAGGTTGATAAAAATTTTTGTTACATTTTCCACCAAAAAATAAATATTTTTTTCTGATAGTGGTTTTTGGATCGGCCATATCAGCTTTGGGGGAGTAGGTGCCCCGAGCGAGATTTCTCAATGCTCATCAAAAGCATATTTCCATCTACCAAATGTACAAAATTAATATAAAATAGAACTCTCGGGAACTGATCATTGTTTTTAAAAATGCAATGTCATAATGTCAACTTTAGAATGGATCGATCTGTGACAAAAAAAATAATAATAATAATAATAAAAGCAGCTCAGCTATCGCCCTCTTTGTTAGTATGAACTATAAACTGCCTTATCTCACTTTTTTTTTGTTTTTTGAAATACCCGAGAAATCAACGATCTATTCCGCCTAATACGATATTTAGTAATTAATGATTCCAAAGTTTATGAAAATAGGTTTGTAGAATCGGGCCTAGAATTTTTTAATTTTATGTGTCCATTAGTAGGGATGATATAAAGATGTATTTGTGTCTTAAATTGCATTTATTTTTGATATTATGTAGGCTAGCTGGCGGACCAAGGGTTGACCATCATATACCTCATCTTCCCACCTATCATGTAGTGCAAGAATTATTTAGATCTGTGCAAAAGTGAGTCACACAGCTGTTAAAAAAATACTGTTGATTTTTGTGAGTCCCCCCCGTCAAATGAGACATTCCATTTGAAACGATCAGATAAAACATTTTGTTGTTAAAAGTTTCGAAGCTTTGCAAATTAAAATGTGCAATATTGAAATGCGAGTTTGAACGATTTATACAAACAAAATATTATAAGAATTTATTATTATGTTCATTTTTTATATACAGTAGAGGCTCGAAAAAGTTAAGTAGTTTGTTTTGAGGGTGCTTAACTTTTCCGAATTCTTAACTTTTCCGTGATATGAAAAATGTATGTGTTTATACGTGTATTTATTCATTGTATATATATTATTAATGTGTATTTAATACACATGTATATATGTATGTATGCAAATTTATTAATTTTTAGCTTTTAAAATAGGATCACTTAGTGGACAGTTTCTTTCACGTTGATATAAGAACCATTTCGTCACATGTACCTGACACTGCAGCATAAATGTTTGCTTTATTTCTTTTAATTTTAGAAATTGAAGGTTCAGAATCATGAAAATTCATGGCCAATCGATTAGCCAAAACGCCTTCATCTAATTTTTTTAAAATCTTGCATTTTTCGGCAACTGATAACCTTTTTTGCTTACGTGCTGCTGACATTGTTACGATCAAAAGAAAACTAATAACTGATGCAAAAATAGTATGAAACATTACGTACGAATGTAATAAATTTTATAACAGTAAATGACGATTGGATATGTGTTGAATTTTTTTATGCTTCCCATGTACTTATATAGTACTACATATGTATGTATATTAATGCGACAATCGACATACATATAAGAATTCAAAATGATGTCAAAAATAGAAAAATTAAATAAAAAAAATTATTCAAAAAAGTTAAGAAGCACTTAACTTTTTAGAGTTCCGTATGGTGACAGAAAGCTGCTTAACTTTTCCGTATTCTTAACTTTTGTGCGTCTTAACTTTTATGAGCCTCCACTGTATTTAGTCAGAAGTAATTTTCCGTAATATGAAATTAAATAAAAAAGTCCATTTCGAATTGTCTATTCAATTTTAATTTAATATTTTTTCGTTTTCATTTGAAAAAAACACCATCCAACAGCACAATCTCTATACGATAACGATCTCATGTAAATCAGAAATTTCAAGTTTGTGTCTTAAGTCTTTCAAAATTCATTTGCAATGTGCAAATGAAAGATTTAAGACACGTACATGAAAAACAAAATAAAAATATAGTGCATACTTTAGTACAAATTTCGCAGCATACTTTCAGGGATAAGAATTTTTATTATACAAATATGAGCCGGTTTCTTTGTTTTTCTTTTAAGAATTAAAAACTAAAACAATAAACGACGATTTTGAAGAATTTAATGGTTTTTACGTTCAAATGGGGAATTTTTTTTAACATTATTCAGAAATAGTGTTTTAAAGAAATGCATTAATTTGTCCTTACAAAAATTCCGCTTTACACAATTTTTATTTCATAGTCAAAAAAAATGTACAATGTATATATTTTCTTAATATTTCATTTTTAGTTCATTTAAATATAGAAATAAAAATATAAATTTTCAATAAAAACAATAGTTCTAAAATGTATTCTTTAATAGTATTTAAAAGTATATCTAGCATTAATACACAAACAATGACGAACAAAATTAAAGTTTTCTTATAATAACAACTAATTAAAATAGTTTTTTTTATAAGAATTCTTCTTTAAACTTTTCATCTGTTTTGGGTGTAACACAAATTAAAAAATGTATAATAATGAATTATTTATCCGGAAATACGGTTAAGTCAAATAGATAGACATCTGAAACCAGACAGTCACCCTCCTGTAAGCAAAAAGGAATATATATATAGGTATATTTTTTAACATAAATAAAATTAAAAAGCAAAGACTTACACCAGGAGTTATGCCTACCAAGGCATCAGCATGACCATAAAATTCTTCTTTCAGGGATATAACAATTGTTTGTAAATTTGTGGTATGATCGCGTATATAGGAAGCCACTTTGCCAATGTTGGTATTGTCAAGTGCAGCATCGATTTCATCCAGCACAAAAAAAGGAGCAGGTTGAAAGCTTAATATTAAAATTAATATGAAATTAGAAAAAATCGAAATCAAATCTTAATTTTTTAAAGCATTTCACCTGTGTATAGAAAATAATAATGCTAGGGCAGCAATAGTTTTTTCACCACCACTAAGATTACTCATGGGCTGAAAACGTTTGCCGGGCGCCACGCAATTATAGTTAATACCATCCAAATAGGGTTCTTCGGGATTATCAGGACCTAAATAAGCTTGTGCTGCCTCATTGCGTGCTAATTTCTTATAGATAGCATCAATAGCATCCGATATATGGGTGCTACATTGTATAAATTTCTCCGCGCGTTCGTTTTTAACACGCTCAAAAGCAGCTTTTGCTTTTTTCGCCTTACGACGTGCCAACTCAAACTCTTCGTTGGTCGATTGCACTTTTTCTGTGACTCGATCTAATTTTTGCATTGCTTTTAGATTTGGAGTTTGTATGCGCTCTAAGACATCTAGTTTCGACTGTAGATCCTTTTGTAGTTGGTCGTTCATTTTCTTAAAGGCCGAGTCGTCTTTGAGTTTACACAGGTCACGAGGTAGGCTGGAGTAGTCTACTTCAATACTAACAAAGGGAATTTATTATATTATATTTAAAGTTCTGAAGCAATTTACTTTGATAAAAAATTTTAAATGTTTTTTTAATAAATAGTAGGATTGATTACTTTTATAGAACTATAAAAAAGTCTTACAGGTTTTCTTTCTCCAAAATTAAGGAAGTTGATGATGTTGTTGCACTATTAGTTGTTTCTGAATCACCTTGACTTACGCAATCATCCAATGAACCTTTGAGCAATGGTATAGCAATACATTCCATCTATTTTCGGAACAAATATGATAATTAGGGAATTTAACAATTTATATTATGAAACCTACTTTAGATTGCAGCAAAATATTATGGCGTTCGTTTTTCTTGGTCTCAATTTTAGCTTCAATGGCCGACAGCTGTGAACTTAAATTGTATAATTCTTTGGCCACATTAGCTACTTCCTTGCGTGCTTTTGATATATCCTCTTCCATATCGTCGACTGCCTGCTTCTTGGCCTGTTTATCCTGTTTAAATTTTTCCATTTTGTCTTTATCCAGTTCGATCTCCTTCAGATAACGCTTTTCTGCAGCTCTTAATCCTTCCAACGCATCTTCTTCGTCCTGGACACTCCGCTCCCAGCGCTCAAGATTTTCTAAAACATGGTTGTATCATTAATAGCATTTATTTCAATTAAATATTTGAAAAGTGTCTAACTTTTAGTATCCTTCTGCTTTTCAAAATCTAATTGCGTATTTATGGCGTCGATTTGTTGCTCAAATTCCGCCCTTTTACGCGCTCTTTCCTGCTGCATTACTAACTCCCTTTCTTCATATTGGCGTATATTTTTGCAATTTAAGCGTCGGCAAAAGGAAGCAAAAACTTTGTCTTCCACATTATTCATATTTTCCTTTATCTCTTGTATATACTCATCACGTTTCTCCATTCGTGTTTCAATTTTTGCTATTTTGGGCTTAAAATGGAAATTTTGTTTTTAAATTAATAAATATGTGCGTTTACCAATTTGTTCCATATTTACCCCAAATTCATCTAATTGTTTTTGAACTTGTTCTAGTTGGTTATCAAATTGTTGTATAGATTTTTTTGAAGATTCTAAATCAACCATACTGTATTTAAGACGATTTTCCAAACCCTGCAATAAATCAATATATATTTTATTTTAACAAGACTTCATAAAATATAGAAATTTTCTTAGAATCCTTAAATTATCAAATCATCACAAGTCCAACGACTTTTAAACAACTGTTTTCTAGAGATAAATAATTCAATACAACTCACTTTTATCTGTGATTCTACAGTAGCTAATTCACTTTGCTTTCTTGACTTCTTTACCAACTCTTTGAGTTCTTCGCTTAAACGGTCTTTTTGAGATTTCAATTGTGCCATGTGTTTTTCATCCCATCTCTTGGCCTTACGCGCCAGATCATGACTACCACCTGATATAAGTCCAGATTTTTGATAGAATGTGCCGTCTAAAGCCAAGGCATCATATCGTGATCTATCCAATTCATAAGCTACTTTCATGGCATCCTCAGGGGTTTCGCAGACCAAGGCGTTACCTGTAGCGAAAAGGACCGCGCGTTCTATTTCTCGTGGTTCAAACTTTAACACATCAAACACCAGCTTAACGTTGCGGGGTTCACTAATATTTCTATAAATGTTAAATCGCTTTATTTGAAAGTTGCACTTTTTTAACTATCATATTTATACCTTAAACGTTCTTTTAATGGTTTCACTTGTAGATAGTCCAAGGGCAGAAAAGTTTCCACTTCCAACATTTGCTCTTTCAGAATCTGTTTAAACAATATGATATATATTTTTGGACTTAATTTTTTTTATAAATTACCTGAATACATTGTCTTGCAGTTTTTTCGGTATCCACAATAATCGCTTCCATGAACTTTCCCAAAACTTTGGTGACAGCAACATTATACCGTTTATGTGTGGGTTGACACATGTTAATCATTCGGTCGTACTTATGAAAAAATATAAATGTTAATAGTTTTTGGCAATATTTCGAAATATAATTCTACTCACAACTCCCGGCACTTGCTTTTTAAATAATTCTACAACTTCCTGCTTCTTTTTACGTCGTGCATCTTCGTGTTTATCACTTCGTGCATCGCCCAACTGATCACGGACATTCTCGAGTTCTCTTTGGATTTCAGCAATTTTTTCCTTTGAACACCCTACATCGCGCTTTAGCTCATCTTTAATTCTATTCTGTTCTTCCAAGGCTGCTTGCGATGATTTAATGTGATCCATCAGTTTATCTCGCCTTTTAATAGCTTCCTCACGCTGCAGGGTCAATTTCTTAAAAGATTCTTCAACCGAAGCCCTACGATTTGTTTCGCCATCAAGTAAATCTTGATCAGATTTTTGTTCTCGATTTACCGAATCCAATTGCGAGCGATATTGCGTAGCTGTTGCTTCTGCTTCCTGTTTAAGGCGATCGTACTCTTGTACTAAGCCCTCTTCCATGTGAACACTTTTACCTCGTTTTTGTGATTCATTTTCAATTTCGTCTTCAAAACGTTTTTTCATTTGTTCAACTTCGGCTAACTGCTTTTCTAACTTGCTTATATCTTCTTGATGTGCGTTGTCCGCTTCTCGGGCCGTTTCTAAAGTTTTAGCAAGTGATTTCAATTTTTTCTGACAATGGGCTACTTTTTCTTTAGCTTTTATATAGAGTGGATGTTTCTTATTCATCTGTGTCTCAAATTCTCTAGCCTCCTGTTCGATTTTTGCTAGTTCACGATTGATTTTGCCTGCTTCTTTTTTCTTTTCCTTAAGGACTTCGTCAGCTTGTTCTTTTCGTTTTTCAACTTCTTTGATCTCCTGCTGTTTCGCTTCGAGGTCCTCATTTAAGCGCTGGATATCCTTTTCAACGTGATACAACCGAAATATTTGGTATTCTACTTGTTTTTCATTCTAAGAGTAAAAAAGATTTAAGTTTAAAATATTATAATAAGAGTATGTACACACATATGTATGTATTTACAGCTAGTTGATAACTTACATATTCTTTTTTAAGCCTTGCATAACGATCTGCTTCCATTTTTTCATGTTTGGCTTCTTTACGTTCTGCTGCAATGCCCTTTTTCTTTTGATAAGTAAATTGAGTTTCCTCTTCAGCCAATATCATTTCTTGCTTCAATCGGTTATAATCTTCCTTTAGTGCACCAGATCTTAGAATGATATTTAACAAATATTTAACAAATTCCGTAAAATTTTTAAGTGACAATGCAACTTACCCACTTATTTCTTCAAATAATGCTGTGCGCTCTTTGGGAGTTTTCATTGCAATATTTTCAACAGCTCCTTGAAATACCAAGAAATTTTTAGCTTTAACATTGATTCCTAACTTTTCCAGTTTCCCCAAATAACTACTACTCGAAACCACTTCGCCATTAATACGATACTCAGAAGATCCACCAATAACAGCACGTTGGAAATCCATTTGGGTGGTGCCGATTAAAAATTTGGCCGTAACATAGCAACTACGTGACACAGGCTTGCCAATAGAAGAACCATGTATTAAATCATTTAATCGTTTTACACGCAAGCTTGTTGTCTTTTCGCCCATAACAAAACTAATGGCGTCCATGAAATTAGATTTTCCTAAGTAGCGCAGATGTTAGTTGAATTAAACTTTAACGCCACAATTAATATAAATATGTATCTAATACGATTTACCTGAGCCATTGGGTCCTATAACGGCTGTAAATTGCTTTAATGGTCCCACCACTACATGTCCCCGATAAGACTTAAAATTTTCCATTTCAATAAACTGCAAGAAAGCCATGTCATTTTCCGATGGTACTTGGCCAGCTGCCGTTAACGTTGTGTCGGCATTATCTTCTCCTGGCATTTTTTCCAATACTTTGCATACGATCTCAATATATTTTTTGTGTAAATATATAAAACTAAATTATCAAAACCAACAAAATGTAAATATTTCACTCTACACATAAGAAAAAAACAAGTAAAACGACGCGCTTTTTAGAGATGACAATAACAAAACTAAATTTATCGCCAATAATAACAACTCTAACTAAAGATGCCAGATGTATCTCAAAAGCATAATGGTATAAATAAAATTATTAGACGCATATCATATTCTCATATGAAGCCATGTATTAACATCTTAAATCGATACAATTTATACATTATTGCCCTAGGTTAAACATTTTTTAAAGTGAATGAGCCTTTTCACACAAGAACAATTGTGCTGGCATAAAATCGCAGTTTGTAGGCATTTTCGGGGAAGAGAGTGGTTTTTGGTTGGCACAATTTTTTCAACCAGCTTCAACCCCGCACAAGCAGAACAAAACTAACACATACACACTTATGAAAACAGGTTCTGCGAAATAAACAAAGAAAATACTAACACACACAAAGATTTGTATACATACACAATTTTATGCCAGCATAATTAGTCTAGTGTGAATACGAAAGAACAAAAGTTGTGCGGATTAAAAAATAGTCTTGTGTGAAAACCCTCAATCAGGTCAAACATACATTACGTCTTTGCCACTATGCAATTTTAATTACGTAAATGTAATTCAAATATAAGATGAGTAATGTTATTTCTATTTTTCTCTCAGCTAAATTCAAACTTGAGTAATTAAAATTGCTTAGTGGAAAAAACGTGTTATATACGCAATATAAGCTTTTGTATTACGATAACACTATTTAGTAAATACGCTTTTGTGGGGCGCTTAAATTTTAACGTAAATACTTTTTCGCAACGGCATGGTTTCTTTCTTTTGTAAAAGAAGTATAATTTTGGCTACTTGTGCTTTTATAAATTATTACGCGTTCCGTTGAAGCTTTTTTTCTTTAATGAATTTTTCAATTAAAGGTCAACATTATTGTTCTAAATAAAATTCCATTCTGTTATGGTAATATGATAAATAAGCAAAATAATAACAGGCTGACACAATGTCCTTGTGGGCTTTTTCAGCATACTGAGCTTACAAGAGTACACTAACACACGCTTATAATGTGCGAGATAATAATTACATACTACATATGTATATTTGATAAAGGAGTGCATAATCGTTCTAAAGAGAAGTGAAAATCAACTACTGTGAAAAGTACAAAAAATGAAAAATATATTCTAAGACTAGTAATCTGTGAAAATAATAAACACAACAAAGTAATTATAAAAAAATCTTCAGTGAAAGCAAATGCATATAAAACGACAAGTTCTGCAAGTTCTCATAGAAAATAGCTAAACGCCATCAGTCAACAAACCAGACGTTCTTAGTCTGCTGTGAATCTTTAAGAATACTACATTTGTATGTACATACATATGTACATATGTACATGTAGTAAACAAATAAACATACATATACATAAATCGTTTTAAACTTCTGTTTGAAATGGAAAATTCTGCCCGTGATCGTCGTGGTTTGTGCCTTAGTGGTGACAATGACATTCCCGGGAGCATAAGCGGTCTACAAAGATTGCGGCTTAACAAATACAACAAGGTAAGTGGATCTACTCACAAAGGCACATACTTACATACATATGCATACTATGTACATACGGATGTATGTATGTATGTGCATATTTATGCATATGTATGTATGTATATGTATAAATATACATACATATGTATATATGTACATACATACATACATATGTATGTACTTTTCGTTTGGTTTCAATTCATAGATAGAAAGGTCCACAAATCTAAAGCAATAAGTTTGAAATTTAGTTTACATAAGTACATATGTAGTATGTACATACAGTAAAGTACGGATAAATGCACATAGGTTTTCACCCGACTTTTTGTGCACTTATCCGTTCTTTGCATTTATGCTAACCTCGGGTAAATGCACAAATATTGCAATTATACAATTATTGGGTAAATGCAAATTTTTTGCATTTACATATAGTTACAGAGAAAGAAATCAAACTATGTACATACATATATGCTTAGAGTATACATATATACATATGAGCATAAGTTCCTTAAAAATATAAGATAAAATAGACGTTGATGACTTTTATAAACAAAGTTTAATTTTATTGGTAATTCATGTATATTTTTGTTTGTCTAATAGAGTTCAACAAAAAAACTTAAAAACCTAAATCATAAAGTTTTAACGTACATACATACTATACATATGTTTACAAACTTTCATATATCGTATATATTATGTAAATAAATTTTTTTTACAAAACTTAAAGAATCAGTTCAGTTTAAAAAAAGTCTTTAAAAAATCACATGTGTGCAAAGTTAATTTGCTTTTGTTTTTAATCAACAACAAAATAAAAATTTTTTACTATTAACAAGAACAATTATTAAAAAAATATTGGTATGGAAGATTATATAGATGACGAGCAAACTGAAGAATCTGAATCAGATTGCCTTGGATCACATGAGGTGAAAAAATCGGAAACATTTTTGTAGAAAAAAGTGCTTATGTGTAAATTAAAATTAACTATTTTAGTTGTGCATTTATGCATACAAAGTTGTACTAAAAATGTCTCTTGAGGCTTGAAATTATTATGCACTTATGCATTTTTTGCATTAATCCGTGTTGCACTTATCCGTGCATTTTTACATGAAAAAATATAAAAGAGGCTTATGGCTTCGAAACACGTTGCACTTAAGCGTTTTTTGCATTTATGCGTGTTGCACTTATCCGGATTTTACTGTACTTATATAAGTACCTTACTATGTACACAAATATGTACATATGTATGTAAGTACATACTTATGTACATATATACTTATGAACACACATTTAAAGCAATATCTAGTTGTTTAATATGTATGTAATTAAGTTTAATTTTCATAATTATAACACTAAAAGCAATTTCAAATTCTGAAATTTATTAAAATTGTAGTTCTTGAACCACCAAACATGTTGCTTACTACTCCACTCTCGAATGTACATACATACTTACATATATATGTATGTATGAATGTATGTAAATATGTATCTGTATACAGAATGTATGTAAATATGTATTTAAATATGTATGTATGTACATACAGTGGCGAGCTGATGTGGTAACATCCCGTGAAACAAAAGTGCAATAGAAAGAAACTAGGATATACATACATACTTTTGTAAGTACATACTTAAGAAACACAAGATTTTTTTCTTAAACTTTTTAATAAAATTTTTAAAGAAAAATATGAAATTTGTACTAAAGAAGTCATTTTTAAGATTTATAAAATTTCATGAAAAAAGTCAATGTATGTACATAGTATGTACATACATATGTATGAAACTTTGAATTTGGTGCTTTTTCAGGATTCTAGCGCATTTTGAAACTTGACAATGTTGGTTATGAGGCTCTGTGCTTTTAATACAAAATTGTGCTTATATTTTTAAATTTGTTTGTTGCGACCAAAGCCAATTAAATTTTATGTTATAAATAAGCCTTTGTCCTGGTTTTAGCTGTTATGTATGCAAGTGTATGTCCACATTTCATTGCTCCCTAAACAAATTGTCAGTGAGATTTAAACAGCTTTTAAATATTCAACCTCATACATACTTATGTACATACGTAAGTATGTATGTATATGCTTATGCCAAAACAATTAAATACAATATGAGAATTCTCTATCGTGTATGAATATTACAAAAAACATAGAAGGTTTACAATGTTTTTATACGAACAGCACAACAATTTATACTCAACTTGTGTCTACTTTATTTTTCTTGCAACTCAAAGGATGTCTGATTGCATATATGCTAACGATTTGGATAACAACCGATGAAACGTCGACATTGAACAGGTAAAGTCACAATAAACAAATTTGAAACCTTTAAATATTTTATGGACAATCCTACACGTTTTTTAGACTTTTATGTATATCAATACGCTACTTAAGGTGAATTCGTCCATTGGTTTTGAACGTTTCGAACGCTTTTTTATATGTAGTTTGAAGTCTCTATTTTTTGAGAGAGAGAAAGAGAGTAAATTTAATGCGGAACAATTTTTGCTTGAATTGGTTTTTACTCTCTTTCTCCCTCTCTCTCTCAAAAATAGAGACTTCAAACTACATATATAAAAGCGTTCGGAACGTTCAAAACGAATGGATGAATTCACCTTTAAGAACACTAGATATGTACTTATGTGTATACTTACATACATACATATGTACATATGTATGTACAAGTTTCATATCGAAGCAAAAATCTGACATAATACTAATAATTAATTTGTTTTTTTCTTCATTACCCCTCTTGGGAGCATATAGCTTCTACAAAAGCATCTCCTTACACGAGTTGTTGCAGTTGTTTGCGCATTGCTATTTTCCTCTTGTATCAGTTTCGTTAATCGGTTCTTGTTTCAGATACATATGTAAGTAGATGATTGGTCTGCTGTAAGCAGGTCTATGATAATGGGGCTGGCATCTGTCGTTGCCTAGAAACAATGCTTCCTATGTATTTGCTGTAGTGGTTAGGAACTTCGCCCTAATCTTTTTAATCTTTGATTCTTAGGAGAATATTGATCCACTTAATTTTTAAAACTCGAAAAAACCATGGTGAAAAATGTTGTCGTCTGCCAGGAAGCGACCCTGGAGCACTCGGTTTTGTAGGCAAGCACTTTACCCACTACATCACGCCACCAGCAATAAAATTAATAAAGAAAGAACAAATAAGAACACAACACAAGCATTTTTTTCTGTATAGTTTGACGAACACCGGTTACGATTCTTGGCCTTAGCCGGGCGCAACTACATTCTCTTCTATGGTATGACCAAGACGGGCCTCGCTTACTAAATTTTCCCTACATACTATATATGTATGTATGTACATAAATACATCGTCATAACTTGTTAATCTGTTAAGAGATTCTTCTAAAATTTTAACACCTAAAAGCTTTTAAAAGAAACGTAATGCACAAACGCAGTTTTATGTGAAAAGTTAATTTTTTCTTATTTTTAAATATTTGATAACGTTGTGTACTTTTTCAAATGTAAGCTTTTTAATAAAATGAAGAATAATAATTGATTTATCGCATGGAGTCATTGTGTTAATTATATGTACATATTGAATTTCTAATCATTATGTCTGGATTTTAATCAAAACAAAATGAGGGAAAAATGTCTACAAATTAAACTGTTTCATTAGTTTTTTTTCTACTTATTACTTTGAACTAATTAATATAATGTACATACACACATAGATTTACAAGAAGTATAAGTATGTACATATGTATGTAGATATTGAAGATAAGCATTGCTCATGCGGTTTAAATGAATCAGGAGCAATCGCGAGATATTGTTCCATCAATTACACAAGCAGACATGTGTGTGAGTTTGATATACATACTTACATACATATGTATGTATGTAAGTATGTGATCTCGATCGAGCGTATTTCAGTAGAAATCTTACTTACTTATTTCGAGATTAAAATAATATTTTTTTATAAACATACATACATACTTATGTATGTACGTAATTGTAAATCTCGTCCTCGCCTGTTACACATTACAATCTTGTAATGAAATCCTATAAATTAATCATAGAAGTGATGACTTTTAATATTAAAGAATATGTAGTCTAAGTAATAAATTATATCTGTTTCCTTAGCTCCTATTAGGAGCATAGGGTCTTAATAACAAATTAAGGTTGTATAAATTAAAAAGAAAAAATATATATGTATATTTTGTTTGCTGTGATTTAGGTGTCCAACATTTCATTGGTCGCTAACCAAATCGTCAGCGAACTTCAAGCAGTTTGAAAAAATTCAACTTAGTATGTTTATACCAAAAGTATATAATACAATATGAGAATTCAGTATTGTATATGTGTATGTACATATGTAATCATTGCAAAATACATAATCATAATAGGTTTAGAATGTTTTTATACAAACAACACAACAAACAATTATACTCAACATGAATCTATTTTATTTTTCTTGAACATGTTTACATAAAGATTTGGTTTAGCGGCCAATGAAATGTCGGCATATGAACAGCTAAAGCCACAACAAACAAAATATTTTTTTAAACTCTAATTGTTTTAACAATTAATTGGGGAGAATATCAGAAAAGGAAAAATTTTCAATATTATGTTATGAGGAAAACTAAGCCTAAAACTAAGAAAAGATGTATCATAGAAATTGGAAAATATTTGCATAATTTACAATTTTCATTTATTATGTATGTATGTATATGTACTTACATATGTATGTGTCGGGGCTACCGATCTTCACTTTAGTTAATAATTTTCGTAAATTGTTTTGTATATATTCTCACTTTAACGTACTTTATGAAGTCCGCCTTTGTGATATGTAATCTAACAAGATTATTTGAGATACCTTTTGTCTATAGATGTAAATTTTTTAAGTTTTATTTCCACAATCCATATAGTCAATACGTCTAAAAAATTTACATTAGTCGTACTCAATTTTCTGAGTAGTTTGTATACAAATTTTTCTAGGAACCAAATATAAATTTGTTTAAGATTTTTTGAATAATTTTGAAATTAAAAAAAAATCATTAGAGCTTCCCAACAAATTTAATCACTGTTAATACTATTTGCATTAAATATATTTTGTAAAATTAGGACTTGATATAAAATGCCGAAGTTGAAAATTTTTACAGCATTATTTAAATGCAAAAAATCAACATTATTTGGAAAAACGTTTCCTTTATTAATGCTCAGAGTTTTGAATCTTGGAGTTTTGATTCATATGCCGTAAATTTCATCAAAATTCACCGATTCGTTTAATAGATTTCGTTAATGATAATATTTGATAATGAGTTTTTTATAACTCGGAAAATTGCTTGTGGATTTTTGGGTAGTGAACTTTATATTTTATTACAACAAACTTTAATGTGTACATTATTTTTTCAATTTCTTTCTTACAGGGTCTGGCTTTCAGTTTGGAAGAGCGTCAACTGTTGGGCATTCATGGTCTTTTGCCTGCCGTTGTGCAAACAGAAGATGAGCAAGTTAAACATGCTTCAATACAACTCGATCGTTTGGAAAATGATTTGGACAAATATATATATTTGAGTCACTTGGCTGATCGTAATGAGCGTCTGTTCTACAAATTGTTGGCTGCAGATGTGGCAAAAATGTTGCCATTGGTGTACACACCCACCGTGGGCTTGGCGTGTGAAAAGTTTAGTTTAATTTTTCAAAATCCTAAAGGTCTTTTTATATCCATTAAGGATAAAGGTCATGTTTATGATGTTTTGAGGGTAAGTAAACTTTGAATAGATAATTGGTTAATAATTTTATTTATTTCTATATAAATGTTCTACATAAAATCATTTTTAATAATAACTATAATAACGTTTATCTTATTACATAAACGAGCTTTAGGTCTTTTTATAAAGAAACAAATTTATTTTACTTAACATTTCGACGCCTCTTTGGTCTTCTTCAGGAAAAATTTTTTTAATATACATTTATGACAAAAAAACATTTTTCAAATGAGTTTTTGAAATATTGAGAAAATAAATTAGTTTTTTTTATAAAAACACCTACAGCTCGTTTATGAAATATATATATTACAACAAAAAGATCGAAAAAATAGTGTTAATTGAATAACAATAGTAATAATAATACTAATACTTTTATATAATAGAATTGGCCGGAGACAAATGTACGTGCAATTGTTGTGACCGATGGTGAACGTATTTTAGGTTTGGGTGATTTAGGTGCCAATGGTATGGGCATTCCTATAGGTAAAATGTCGTTGTACACAGCGTTGGCAGGAATTAAGCCTAGCCAATGTTTGCCTATTACACTGGATGTTGGCACGAACACTGAGTCATTATTAAAGGATCCTTTGTATATTGGCATTCGTGAGAAACGTATCAACGGCCCTGTGTATGATGAGCTTGTTGACGAATTTATGAAAGCTGTTGTACGACGGTTTGGACAAAATTGTTTAATACAATTTGAAGATTTTGGCAATAATAACGCGTTCCGTCATTTGATGAAATATCGCAATGACTACTGTACTTTTAATGATGATATACAGGGTACAGCCTCCGTGGGTCTAGCCGGACTGCTGGCTTCACTGAAAATCAAGAACACAAAGTTAAAAGACAATAAAATTTTATTCTTTGGTGCTGGTGGAGCTGCTTTAGGAATTGCGAATTTATGTTTAGTGGCTTTAATGAAAGAAGGACTCGCGGAGGATGAAGCAAAGAAACTTATATGGTTATTCGATAGTAAAGGCTTAGTAGTTACAAAACGTCCCGCTGGTAGTCTAACCGAAAACAAATTACAGTTCGCTCAACCTCATGAATCCATCAACGAATTGGCCGATGCAATAAAATTAATACGTCCTACTGTTTTAATAGGAGCTGCTGCCGTTGGTGGTGCATTCACACCCAAAATTCTTAAAATGATGGCTGAATTCAATGAATCGCCTATTATTTTTGCGCTATCAAACCCTACCAGTAAATCTGAATGTACTGCTGAACAAGCTTACACTAATACAGATGGTAAATGCCTTTTTTCGTCAGGATCTCCTTTCAAGCCTGTTGAATATAATGGCAAGATGTTTTATCCCGGTCAGAGTAATAATTCGTATATATTCCCTGGTGTTGCAATGGGTGTTATCTGCGCTGGCATGTTGACCATTCCCGACGAAGTGTTTCTAATGTCCGCTGAATGTCTAGCGAATTTGTGTAACGATGAAAACTTGAAAAATGGTTCTCTTTATCCACCGTTAAGTAAAATTACTGAATGTTCGGTGGAAATCGCTGCTTGTATTATGAAATATGCTTATGATAATGGTAATTAAAATATTAAATATCCATAATTTTAATTTAAAAGAGCTTCTTAACATTTAAATATAAAATGATGTGTTTCATGCTGCTAATATTGTTTAATTGTAACAATTACAGGTTTGGCCTCAGTGCATCCTGAACCCAGCAACAAACACGATTTTATTAGGGCACAAATGTACGATTTGTCATATCCACCAGCACTACCACAAGTCTATGCATGGAGCAACAAATTGTAAAGAAACAAGTTCGCTATTCCTTCAAATACTGATGACCAATTTGTCATCTAACAATATAAATGATTAGAAACAAACCTTTTTTCAAATTTAAACATTTGTGATATTTGCTATCATTTTCTTGTACGGATATTTGTTTTTCAACAAAAATGGAAATTACAATTATGAAAAACGAAATAAACTGGTATGTACCTATAAAAAATTTAAGACATGATAACTTCAATAATTGATTGAGTAATAGATATGATTCTGTTAATGTATTTAGTAACTCCATAATTAAATCCTTCTACGTTTGACTAATAATTTTTATAAGTAGACGAAAACAAACATTAATGTTGATATAAAAAAATTCCGTCAAACTTTTGTATCCATAGATATTGGGTTTCTGCTGTTATATCTTAATCACTTGCGACTGTTTTTTAAAATAATTATTAAAGGAGTTGTCAATATAAAGATGATGTTATGGCTTCTCATTTTTGTGAAACTATTATCCTAAACTATCTTTCACACTTCTTGCTAATAAAATCTAAATACAAATTATTAATGTTATTAGATTATCATTATAAATTAATTAATATATGATTTGTTTGTCGCTTTATCTGTTCATATGCCCATATTCCATCGGCATATTAACAGCTAAAGCCACAACAACCAAAACATTTTTTAGCAACTCCAAACCAAAATAATAAATTTTCAATATTAATTAATATATATTTTGAAGTTGTAATTCTGTACGTTTTAATATTCTATACTGTTCAAGCTCTTAAATGTGTAAAAGAAGTGAATATGTTCCGTTTATTTTAAAAATTGATTAGATCCATTTGCCTTTGGTTTTCTTGCAAATTCCTTACGCTATTTAAATATCGCAAGCTGTTTTTGTTTAATAATATGCGTTTTATGCATAAACTTTTAGTGAAAATTGTTTCTTAAATTTTCAAAATAATGAGTCATTAAAATCTGTGTGGTTCATTTAAAATCAATCAATTAATTGTAAATTGTTCTGGCTATAGGAAGAGTGGAATATTCGAACAAAGAGCAAGAAAAATAAAACAAATTTCTTCTGAAAATATTTTCGTGTGTAGTTTTTACCGAAGTCAAACAAACTGAAAGAAAAACAAAAAAGGGATTCATACTGAATATAAATTGTTTGTTATGCAATATGTATTAAGACATTCTAAGCCTACTATAAATATATATTTAAAACTTTTTACATATTATTGAATTTTCACATCGTCTATATTAGTTTTTGTATTAACTTACGAAGTTAAATGCTACGAAGCGTTTTTTTTTAATACCATACGGCACTCAGCCGTATGCCGAAAATGCAGAATGCCAAAAATAAAGTAACTTTATTTAGCATGGAGCCATTTTTGTTTTCTTCATTTTTTAGCAAATAAATAATTTTTATGTAATTGTGGTCTAGAGTGGACTTACGCTATTTTTAATAGAAACAATCTATATATGTGTTTATACATACATACATTTGCAAAGAAGTATAAATTTAAATGCAATACAAAATAAATAAAAATAGGTAGTGTAGTAGACTAGTAGTGCGAAGGTCCCAGGTTCGAATCCTGCCGCAGAACTCTGGCAGTTTGTGTCTGATAATTAAATGGAGCGCACAACAAGCCTTCACTGGCTTAAGTGTATGTCGTATGACATGGGCTATCACACCCCTCCAATCAACCTAACCTAACCTAACCTAACCTAACCTAAATAAATAAATAAGAAACAAGAAAAGAAGCTGTAACCATTATTTTTTCATCTTACAACGCGAAACGACATAGCATCTCAAAACATCGCTTGATATAGATAACAATTTAAAAAATAATTCTAAAAAGCTTTGAACAAGGAGAAAACTAAGTAATCGATATGAATTGCCTTTACTCTGACGAGATGAAGGCCCAGATTCTTAAAAATAAAAGGCTAGAACGAAAATTGCAAATATACAAGCTTATATATAACAAACAAATTAAACTATTATTGCTAGGTGCCAATGGATCTGGTAAATCAACATTTATACTACAAATGCGCAATTCATATGACAAAGGTTATACGATCTATGATCGAATGATGTATATTGACATAATACATCAAAATATCTTCAGTGCTATGCAAATTATGATTGAAGCTATGCAAGTTTTGAATATCCCACATGAGACTAAAGAAAACACTTTAATCAATTCTGCTCTTATTAAACACGTGGACTTAAACTTCACAGGGCATTTCGTTGATGTATATTTGAAGGCTCTGAAGGAACTATGGGCAGATGCTGGCATACAGGAATGTTATCTACGTAGTCGAGAATATGCGCAATTAGAGTCGACGAAATATTATTTTAATAACATCATCCGTATAGCTGCTCCGCATTTTATACCCAACGATCAGGACAATCTGCGCGCCCGTGTTCCTTCTTACGGTATTGGGGGCACATTTTTAAATATAAAAATGTCGAATTTCTCATAACCGATGTGGGAGCGAAGCTATCTGGACGTATAAAGTGGATACACTGTTTCGATAACGTCACGGCCATCATATTTATGATTGCCATTTCGGAATACGATCAACTGTCATTGAACTCTAAGCACTGCAACCGCCTCAAAGAATCGCAAGAACTTTTTAAAACAATAGCCTTTTACGACTGTTTCGAAAATATTGCTTTCATTTTAGTTTTTGACAAATTGGATATATTGTATATTGGAAGAAAATATCATGTATTCACATTTGGCAGATTATTTCCACGAATTCGCTGGACCTCGGTATGATCCGCGCTCTGCACGCAATTTCATTTCGAATTTTGTTTTTGAGTGCAATACCACTAAAGCGAAGGAGCTATCATTATTTCTTAAGTTCAATCAATGTACATAGTGAGAGTATCGTTTTCATTTATACGGCAGTACGAGACATGATTTTAAATTCAAATTTACACAATTTCAATTTAGTTTAATATATTTCTTTGAGATATTATTCCATAAATCTTTATATTAACGTTTTATATTTTAAATTACACAATAATATTTATACCGCTAATAAAAGTATATCTATTGTAATGTAATATATTTAAGTACTTTGAATCACCACAACATTTGATCATGGATTTGATTACATGAGCCATAATACCCGGTATAACTTCTGAGAACGAATCACCGCATGTAAATACAGTACATCGATGGATTGTGGAATTCAATAGTTTATGTCGCTCGCGCTAAAACGAATATAACAAAGTAGTATATTCTCCCATCGTATTATTAATAACGTTGTTATTTGTTGTGGGTTAAGCTGTCTATATTCCTATATTTCATTGGTTATAATACAAAATTATCATATATTTCTGTATTTTATTTTAAATTGAAGCTATGTACCTTTGGAAAAACACACTTTACATCGTGTAAAGTATCCAAGTCAGATATGCCTATTCAAAAACAAGCATACTTTTAGGATGTTAGATTTGGGGAAACTATTAAGATATAAATTTCTATTTTTAAGGATAATACTCACAGTATTGAAATATCGAAAATCAATTGTTTGTGTGTATATTATGTTTAAGGAAAACATTACAACCACATTCAAATATATATATGTGTGGACATGTATATCAGTCAGAATTGAGGCGGTTTTTCCGAACTAAATATACTGCCTATTTTTAACACACCCTTTACATTACCACACTCGAGAAGAAAATATATGTATGTGTGTGAAGCTGGTTTATTAAAAAACCGGTCATAGTGTAAAAATAATAAAATTTTATTGAAAGCTACATAATTAAAATTCTTGTTTGTACGAACAAATTCATAATAATTTTGCATTCTCCAATAGACAATACATGCAACTGATTCGAAGAACTTTAAACAGAAAAGGTTCCAAACGGTAATCGTTGCAATATGGAATTTTGTTGTTGGGATGCTGAAAACCGAAAATGGAGTGAAATGAAAAAAATATTAAAAGAACTTGAAAAACAATACAAAAAAGATATTAAATTATTATTATTAGGAACGGGCGAGTCTGGTAAATCGACATTTATACGACAAATGCGTATTCTATACGATAATGGCTATAGCGATGAGGAAAGAAAAGGTCTTGTTAAATTGATACATGAAAATATTTTTACATCCATGCAGAATATGATAAGAGCGATGGCATTACTACAAATTGATTATGAAAAAAGCGAAAACTTGACTAAAAACTCAGCGCTTATTATGAATGTAGATATAGAGTGTAAGACGTGTCTGGAAGATCCATATTTGTCGGCAATTAAGGAGCTTTGGAATGACTCTGGCATACAAGTATGTTACATGCGAAGCAATGAATACCAGCTCAATGATTCTACTAAATACTATTTGACCGAAATTGATCGGACCGCTAAGACAGATTATTTGCCCACCGATCAAGAGAGTTCGTGTAGCAACAACGGGTCTAATTGAGCACATGTTTCAAGTAAATAATGTGTAATTTCGTATGACAGATGTAGGTGGACAACGTACGGAGCGAAGGAAATGGTTACACTGTTTTGATAATGTTAAGGCCATAATATTCTTGGTAGCCATTTCGGAATACGATCAGATTTTAAAGGAACATGAACAACGTAACCGCCTAAATGAATCTAGAAATGTTTTTGAATCTATTTCAAAGTTTTTCGAAGAAACACCTATTATATTGTTTTTGAACAAAACCGATTTGTTAAGCGAGAAAATTATGTATTCCCATATAGATGAAATTTTCCCAGAGTTCGAAGGACCGCGATACAATTGTAATGCTGCTCAACAATTCACATTAAATATGTTTTTAAAAGTTCGACCCATGATGTATTATCATTTTACCTGTGCCACTGATACAGAAAATATAAAAGTTGTATTCACCGCTGTAAAAGATATCATTTTGAATCATAATTTAGATCGATTTGGATTAGTCTGAAGTTGGACAGGAAGTAGTGAAATTGAAAATTTTATTTCCATTGCAGGTTCACGAAAATTTTACTTCGTTAATACGTACATATAGTTAAGAAGAAATCATATAATTTAATTTACATTTTGAAGTGCTTTTTTTCTTTTTTATAAAAAGAAAAATAATAATAAATTGTTGTTATTTTAAAACCGCAGAAATTCTAATGAAAGCGAAATAATTTCATTTTAGAATGTCGTGCTCGAGAATGAGTAATTGGAACTTTTGTTGTATGTATAAGTATAACAACTATTTATATTAAAAACTATATGCAAAATCATTAATTTTACAGGAGAATAATTTTTTGTTTGTTTTTTCGTCAATAAAGGGTAATAACTAAATTATATTCTGATAGCTTTTAATTACATATCTTAACTCGTGCTCTATACGTTGCACAGATTACTATCTGTAATATGCTGTCTCTCACATTATTTAATAAATTGGTTATATTATTTTGTAATCTCATAGAACAATATATTGTCTTCGTTGATTATAGTACATACATACATACATACGTTGGAGTTATGTACACAAATTAATTCAATTGTTAATAATGCTACTTTTTTTCTATTTCATAAATTTTTTACAAATTATCTTTGATATAAATTCCAATATAAAATTCTTCAAGATCTGAGAAATGTTCAACATCTCGTCAATGTGCTTGGCTCAAAATCGTCAATATGAAGATGAATCTGGCAGCTATGCTCGGTTGTGCTTATCGTATTATTACTCAGCTGTCAATTTCCTAGTACGCTTTTCAACACTATTCGGCTATTTTCATTGAATTTTTCTATTTGTGCAAATTTGGTGTATTTTAATGGTTGAATAGAAATGATAAAAAGTTTTTATGAATGCTAAGTAAATAAAATGGAGGTAAATGAAATCGCTTTTATATAGCAATAAACATAGTTATTTCCACTTGTTAAGTTTTCTATTTATAGAAACAAGTAAGTCAACTGACAGATGAACTCAAGCAGAAGCAGGTGAGGCATGAGAAAAGAAAAATGTACTACATATTTGCTTATTTTAAAATGATTTATATATGTACATATGTGCCGTTCTTTTTTTCCAGAATATTACTAAGAGCCTGATAAATAAAATATTGTATTCAAAACGATTACTAGTTGATCACGTAGAAGCTTTGGAGCAATGTATGCTTTTTATAGAAGATGCGCCTTTGTCATCAGCCAATCATTTAAGTGTAGTTGACCAAGATAAATGCGATGGCAAAAACAAAAGTAATAAGCTGAAACATGATATGCTATGGCCAGAAATATTCACGGCTCGGAATACTTGCATTTTATTGGGTACAACAATTTTGGAGAATTTTATAATACCACGTGCTTTCCGCTTAACATTAATACCTTCCATGGTGGTGACCGGGGGCTTCAGTGCTTTGTACGCAATAAAAAATGTGTTTGCTTTTCGCAATAAATATGTGGAAAGGGAATTGGAGAATCTTATAAGGACAATTGATGAATTTGGAAATTGCATACGCCGTAATATGACATATTTCAATGAAATTATAATCATGAAACAGCATGAGTTAATAGAGTAAATTGCAGACAAATGAATTCCAAATTTTGTGCACTAATATAATATTATACTTCAATAGATCCCGTCAAATAGAACGTGCCTGGGATTGCATTACAACTGCGAAAGAGGTCACCGAAATTTTATTTGAAGCCACCCGCAAATTAGAATCACAATATCCAATACCTGCAAGATTTTCTCAGTATTACGCTCCAATGGAGGAATTAAAAGAATGTGAATACTTTAAAAATAATGTCACTGATTATAGTCCTAAACACTTAAAAGTGAGTACAATTTTTAATTTATTTCAATAATCTCATACATGTACATATATGGTATACAGTATATTTCATTATTCAAGTCATTTACAATTGTATGTTTTACTCAAAACGCTTTCTGCACGTTTAAATAAGAAAACAAGTTCTAAACTTAACATTTTTCAAACTCAGCCTCTAAATAATTAAAAATTTGTCTGTAACCTTTGGCGCATTTATAGAGTGATTTTCAAAAAATATCTGATTGCATATACATACATTCATACATATTGGATCTTTTAAATACTCATCTGTGTGTTATTTGATCTATTGATGCTTTCAGTTTAATTTTAATTTAGATTAGACTTGGTTTGAATTGCGTCTGAATTCAACAAACCTCTTGTTCCTAAAAGCTTCATTGATAAAAGCATTGCTTTTCTTAATAGCAAACAACGAGCATTGAAGGGTAAACTATTACCAGAAGTAAATAAGTGAATGTTTTTAAATTTTAAAAACACATCATAGAACACTCGCAATCAAGTCACCTTCCACTTAATGAAGGTTGGACAAGCTTAATCATGGTTTGACCAACCAGACACAACTTAAATTAATCTTTTTGTGCGGGAAGAGCAAGAGCACAATGCTTAAGTTTTATATATATACATATAATTCGGTCCAAAATGCAAATTTACAAAATACCTAATAAAATTCGGAATTTCATTTTAAAAGTGATTTTTAATTATTAAGTTTAAACTAAACCTGTATTCACATTGTTGATATACGTGACATCGTCCGAAATCTTTGTGACAATCACGAATGACCATATGTGATAAGGTGGAAGCACTACAGCCGTCATGAAAAGCACGTTGCGTTATATACACATACACAATGGACTTAACTAAAAAATAGAATTATAAAATATTATAATATAAAGCATGCTTCAATGAAAACAGAGTCCTATTTTATTAAAAAATCTGTTTACTTTTTGGATTAATCGTTGCTTTATATATAGTTTGATGCTCGGAAGAATGTGCTGTGATTTTAGTACCACCTTTGCAGTTTCTGTTATAGTTCTATGTTCATTTTCAATATTTGCTTTTATTACTTTGTTGCACCCATCGCTTCACCTATTGCACATAAGCACATATAGTCTAATTGTTATGAGAACTACCATAATGCCATCTATTATTATATTATAGGATTTTCATAACATCTTTGCCTACGTTCAATCGCAGTTCCTTTTACGTTTAGCTCTAACTATTTCTACCAAACCATCCCTAAGTCAACTCCATTCTGAATTACAAAAGGTTGATTGCCTTATAAGACAACTAGTGCTAGAGGAAGAAAATCACTTTAAAAACCTAGCAATGGAGTTGACCAAAAAGAAATCGCTAGAATTGGAGGCATTAAATGCTGACAAAATATTAAAAACTCGGAATGATCCCATAGGAGTATTGCAGAACTCATCACTGAAACTTAGCGCTTGCATGGTGGCCGTAGCAGGTGAGTGTCAGGCTCTAGACATTACTTTGCAACGACTTACGGAAACGGAGAATGAAAAAAAAGATAACACCAAGCATTTGGTTGAAGTTGCAAATAATATGCGTTCCATAGAAATCGCTCTATCAGATTGTTTCGATGACTTCCAAAGGCTAATGCTAGTATATAATAAATTTCTCAATAGTAAATTAGATTTAAATGATACTCAAAGTGAGAAAAGCGAGAATAAATCCCAAGTAACAGATGATGACTTTTCGGAGAGCTTTTTACGCGTTGAAATCTCTCAAAATCCCAGTGATATGGAGAAACGTGATGATTTCTACGCCTATATGTTCGATGAAAAACAAGCTAAAGCTGAGAAAGAACAATTGGCAAAAGAAGAACGTGAAAAACATAACGAGGAATTAGAAATATTAAATTGTGAAAAACGTTTAACTAAGAGAAAATTTCGGCCAGTACTTCAGCAGCTTAAGGATCGCATTGATCCAATACGACAAGTGATGCTAGAAAAAGAACGTGAAGTCTTGGCAGCTAAAGGTATAAATGTTGATGATTTGTTCGCCAAAGATGATGACGAAGATGATAGTGATGAGGAAAATGAGCATGATGCTACAGTGGTATTTAAGGAATGCTATAAGGATAGTGACGATAGCGAAAGTAGTACTGATGCGGAATTGGAAAAACGCAACAAAAAAATAAAGGATCGTGATAATTTTGCTGAAATGCGTAATTTTTTGGCACAGAAACAAAACATTAACTTATTTAAGTTAGATGCATTACCATCAGCATCAAACGGACTGGGTGAAGAAGATATTTTGGAAAGTGAATGTTAACCAACTGTTAGTGTAATGCTTTAAATTCAAGACCGCCATCTGGCACGTTAAAAAGTTTTTATTTGTTGTTTATTATTATTAAAATTTTAGAAGTTTAACCTGGAGTTTGAACTTTTTCTCTAACACATTTTTAAATTTGATACCATGAAACGATTTTTGTAATTGTTCAATGATTTTAACTAACAATTCTTTGCTCCTTATGCATTTTATTTTTAATTGTGATTTGCACAAATACAATAGAAATAAAAATTTAAAAAAATTGTTTGTTATGGTTTCGGGTTGGAGTTAAGATAAATTTATAATGATCGGACAAATCCTACTTTTCGGCAGAGCGAATCTGTCGTCGGCCTTGGAATTCAAGGTTAACATTATAAAACCCGATTGGCTACTGCACTATAAGTGCAAGACGGGTTTGCTAACTGGCACTCCTAACTTTTATAAATTGTGTGACGACGAGGAACCAAAACAGTTAACCATATATCCTGCCACGAAACTGCGGCTACAGACTTATGTATATGACTTATCAGATGATTCCACAATTGCAGTAATATAAATAAAAATAACTGGTCGATGTTTGATGAATTAATTGTTCAATTTAATATTATTTATAAACCAAAATAAATAAAAATAGTTTTTATAATGTTTGTTATTCATGGTTAAGTACAAATGGACTAAAATTATGTATGTATATAATAAATGGCAAATATTTTATATCTGGACTAATGTTCGGTCTAGGTATATCAAATTTTACAATGCAGTCTTACTGCAGCTAGAACTACAATAGGGAAAACAACCGGCATGAAAAATTAATGTAACTCTTGGTGCTTGTAAACCCTTCTTGAGTTTTGTCGTAAACACTCCAAATACAATAATTCTAAATTTATAGTTCTTGCCATTTATGCTATTGTAGTTGTTGCCATAGTAGGACCACATTGTAAAACAAATTCACCATCAGTAATTGAATCTTAAATTGTCATTAAACGCAATACATAGTATATTAAAATATAACTAAATAAAAAATCAGGAAAATAATACATAACATTAGCAACAATCTTTGGTAAAAAATTCGTATTTTATAGTTTACACCATTCCTCTTATTATGTAACTTATAGTTGACGTCACGTTAAACCGACAGAATAAAGCTGACATTTGCAAATTGTCGGCAAGAATTGAATTTGACAGCAAGTTACTATTTTCTAAGCCTTGGACAAAAATTAGAGTCTGCAGCCATTTGTTTCGACGGTGAATACGCAAGTGTCAATTTTTTGCTCTCGGTTTGACATGACGTCTACAAAAACTTATATAATAAGGCGCATATATGTACATATATAGACTTAAAACTTAGTAATTGAACTCTTTTATATTAACATTTATTAAGGAAGTTATTAAAATTTATTGAAATTCTTCACCATTAAACATTCCCAGTACTGGCAGCACCATTTGTATGGCCTTGTGAAAATGCTGATAAATTACTACTACGTACACTGGTGTATCGTATGGGCTCCACTCCAAAATCATCTCGTTTTAAACGTCTCCGTACGCACACAACTATAAAACCGATAACTAACCCCAACAGTACAACTGCGGAGGCGGTTATGACGGTTAAAATAATATAACGTTTGCGTCTAAAACGCGGTGGGTCTTCATAAATAACTTGGTATTTTTTTGGAATTTGTCTAGAACAGATTTCAGCTGATGTTAGATTAGCCAAACGGACTCCTGAAAATACGTATGGACCATCACAACGTATAGGATCCTCTGCATATAAATGATGTGATCCAGCATATTCCAAAACTTGAAGTAGCTCACAATCACAAATCCAAAGGTTGCCGATAGTTTTAAAGGTTTTTAATAAAGGCCAAGGTATTGGGCGGGTTACATTTGCATTATCGCCATTTGAGAATAATGACAGATTTATGTTGAGAGCCAAAGTTGTTAGACTACAATAAGAAATATCGAGCTGTCAAAGATTCAGTGAAAAATTAATTAACAATTGACTTCAATTGATGTTTCAATGAGGTCATTTACATAAGTCATGTTGGGGCAGTGCAGCAAACTATCCAAATCGAACTTTTCTAGCTTATGATTGTTGGAACAATCTAAATGTGTTAAGTGTTCTAAACGGGAAAATGTGTTATTTTGAATACTCATCAAATTTGGCATACCGCTGATGTTAAGACGCGACAAGGCCTTCAAACCAAGAAAGCTGCCTTCATTAAAGTCGGTAAACTTATTTCCTGCCAAATTTAAACTTTGTAAAGACTGACCAATCATTTGGAAACTTTTAGGCAAGTGGACAAAGTCATTGCCAGCTAAATTTAATGTTTTTAACGAAGTTAGTTTTTCGAAAATAACAGAAGCCATAGATTTAACACCTGTATAGGAAAGATCAAGATTCTGGAATTAAAAACAAAATATGTGTATATATTATTTTTATAAAATATTTAAAACGTTAACTAACCTGCAACAGATTTGCCGAAGCTAAAGCCATGGTTGTGGGGTTGTCCAAGAGTTTAAAATTATTCCAACTCAAATTTAGTTTCGTTATATTGGGCGTATGCTCGAAGATACGTCGATCGAGAGAACTAAGTTTGTTGTGACTTAAATCTAGTTCTATTAGAGCTATTGGCTCATAACTAGTTATATAATAAGGTCCTCTAAAAACATCCGGCGTTAGTTCATCTGATGTAATATCATTGTAGGCCAGATCCAATGAAATTATATTGGGTACATCCATAAAAGTGGGTGCTTGTAAATATTTAATACCGCAGTGTCGGCAAGCGAAACTTAATGTAGCATTGGTTGAAGGTAGTTGTTGAAGAATCTCAATTGTGTTTCCCGAAAAACTGGCCACAATTACGTTATCTATGGAAAAAATAGTCTTTGGTGAATTACTTTTCTCAGAGGAAACTAGCTTTTGTCCGTGACCTAGTCTGCGTTAATAGGAATATTATATTATGTATTATTATAGGTGATAATATATCCTTGAGCAAAATTTGTAAAAATTCATTTGGGCGTTTTTGCGTTATCGAGTAACAAACAGGTAGATATACGAAATTTTATATGTATAATATTAATAGGATTATTAAATTCTATAGAAGCTTGTAGAGTCTGTATAACGTCCACTTTTAGATACTAAAACACAAAACAAGCAGCAATGTAGTTCATACGGTCCCATGCGGAGATCTCTTTCTCATTTGAAACGCGAAAGAAATTTTCTAATTCCGTTCGAAAATAAAATAAAACTCACGTATTCGAAAATCATCTTTGAGCGTGTGGAATGTGTTAAATTACTCTTCGCATCTCACAAGCTCAATAAAAATGTTTTTTCAGTAGGTCTTTCCAAAATTTATGAATACTCGACGAAATTTTACTGTCTGTTGCAAAAGTATTACAAATGAAAACAATTGTTTTTAACACGTTATTACGATATATTGTGCAGTGCTTAAGAACAGATGTATTAACATTTGAGTGTATTTACCTTTTACATTATTTTCACCAAACTCCTCCGGCCACCTTGCCAATATGTGCTTAAAACCTTTCATCGTACAACTCAACATGTGATGTGTTTGGTTTGAGTTTGCGGCATCCTGTGTTTGTAAACACACGCATGTTTCACATATGTTTGATACATTTTCGTATGGAATGTTTTCGTGTTGTGCTGCAACATGTCGCAATAAACAGCCTACTATTGAAAGTAGCAATAACTGCAAAGACAAAGAAAGTAAAAGAAAGGATGTGACATTTTTTGCAGATATAAAAATCCATACTTCTGTTTAATCTAAAAGGTATCGATAGTTCAGTGAAATAATCGTTTTGCATTTCATATTTCTTGTTTTGGTTGCACTTGGGATCGTTAACAGAAATTTCAGTTTTAAATTTTTTTGGAATTATCTATAAGAAATATGAAAATGTCAAACAATTAGTGAATTGTTCGAAAAGTAATTTCTTTTTAGTTTTATTAAAATAGAAGACGATTTTCTTATTGTGAATTCTATAAATTAATGGTGAAGTGTGAAGATGGTAATGTAAAAATAAAGTTAATTCCTGTCTTGAGAAAAAACGGAATTACATTCCCAAAAACTTAACACTATTTTTTTTATATTATTCAACATTTATTTTATCATTTACAAGTTGGCAAAGGCGAGAAAGATTATCGTATATGTATTAGTAAAACGTTAACAAATGTTGGCAGTTCGAAACTACAATTTTAATAACCATATGCTATCGCTCCTATCTAGTAATTTGGTGTAATTTGTATTCGATTTTTCTTTTATTTTATAAAAAAAACAGATATACGAAATAAGTACTATTCATATAACAGTGGAACTAGTTTATAGCATACACCGGCTATATCAAATTACCACATATAACGAATACATACTTCGGTCGCAACAATTTTGTATGAATATTTCACACAAATTATTGTGGTTACAACATATTTTCGCTTATAACGAGCACTTTTAGTGCACAATACAAAAATTATTGTTATTTTTTACGCTAGTAAGAACTTTTCTCTAATTTTCGAAACCGGTATAATAAATATTTACTATTCTTTGACAAAGAGGTCCAAATAATTGAGATTTATAAAAAATTTCATAAAAAATCTAAAAAACGAGAACTAAATATAAATTTTTTTCAATGTTCGTTATAACCGAACTCCTCTGTATTTCACAGGTTGCCAGATACATTCGCTTTATTTTTCTCAGTGAATAGAATACAATTTTCGCGAGATTATTTTATAAGTATACTTATACTTCATATTAATTTTTCTCATACGATTTTTAAAACAGTTCACGTTGAACAGATTTCAGGCTTTAAATGAAAAAGATCCTTGAATGATGTAACTTGTCAATACTGTCTTCCAGAACAGTTAAAAAATAAGTTGTAGAATTATATACCCTTAACCAAAATATACACATATAAATACATATATGTATTTATATAATAAGGGAATTATTCCTTTAGGAAAAGAACTAATAATTGGTTTTTGTATATGCTAATACTCCATATTATGACTAATTGTTGTATGTATTATGTTTTAACACTGTATGTGTAAAAATTTTATTTTTGGTGAAATTTGCATTGGTTGGGGGTGTACCTCAGTGGTAGAGCGCTTGCTTCGCATGTGAGAAGTTCCGGGTTCAAACCCCGGCATCTTCAATAAAAAATAAAAATTTCCTTTTTATGAATTAAAAGCATTTTAATTTTAAATCTAATAATATTGAGATTAAAAAAATATTTCGTTCTAATTTTCACTTTGAATTTTAAGACTGGTATAGAGTTCACGTTCCCATAAGAACTGAGTGCCAACAAAACTTAGTTTACTAATTAATTAGTTAGTTTGGTCATTTCACAAATTTTCCATTTGCTGGTGCGCAGTTCGACACTGCCTATAGCTGGGGTGTCATAACCATTAGTATTGACTTTTTTCCGTGTACTGAAACAAAAAATAATGTTCAGATAATTGTTTAGCTATAATTTTTTTTTTAAATTTCGTGTTAATTTTGCTTTGTAATTGATTTAAAGCTTCTTTATCTTAATAAAAAGGTCAATGAATTTGCTTGTGTATAAATAAATAGCTGTAGAAATATAGGTTATAAAAATCATATGTATTAAAACACAATAAAAATTTACAAAATCTATATGCTTTGTACTTTCTATTGGCTCAAAAAAGTTACGTGCAACAAATTTCATTAAATATATAAGTATACATAGTTAGACTATACATATTTTGTATACACTAACTGCGGTATTCATAAAAATTATTGTATGTTTATTAAGGGCTTATTTGACAAATTTCTATGTGATATTTGTCAAATAAACCTTTAATAAACATTCAATATTTTTTATGAATACTCCAGGCCTATCAGTAAAAACAAATGTTGAAAATCACTACACTTTTACGTGAAAGTTAAATGATAATTAATGCTGTTGCGAAAAGTAATTATTAACAGTGGGTGTTTGTCTAGGATAATATTATATGGCATGGTGACTCATGGTGGTGTGTGTTAGCAATTAAAATTTACATTTTAGCAAGCGTCGCGTTACTTGGGGATGTAGCTCAGTGGTAGAGCGCTCGCTTCGCATGTGAGAAGTCCCGGGTTCAAACCCCGGCATCTCCAAATCCAACTTTTGATGGTTGTTCCCTGTAAACACAGTAATTTTAACTTGTAAAACAGAAAATCTCATTTATTGCCGAATTTACGCAATCAACCTTCAAATGGACAAAGGGTAATAAATAATGTCTTAAACAGGTGTGTAGTGTTTTTGTTTAATGCAAACAAAGACGTAAAAGAAAGTTTAAAATACAATTTTAGTTAGTCTATTATTGTTTAAACAGCTTACTGTTTTAATATTATAGTTCCAATTTAGCCAAAGGGCTTTGTTGCCTTTTCTCATGAAAAAAATGTATTTAGTTAGTCAAATTTGATATAAAGAAAATACGAGAACTAGTTCTCAGTACCGACAGCTCTGCTAACTCCCTTTCGGATCAGTCTTGGCAAATAGTGGGTGGATAATTACCAAATCGGTTGCGGTTTTTATAGTCATGTGTAGAACATGAGCGAGACATTCATTATCCAATCTTTTTTTTAAGTATTTGGCATAATTTTTCAAATACGTATGAAATTTCTGGTTCAAAGTCTATAGCACCAAGCCCAATACTTGTAGTAAAGGTTGATTTTTTAGCAACTTTCTTTTTGGCAAACTCAGCTGTTTTCGTGTAACATGTTACTGTTAAACATGTTCAGTTTGGTACATATGTATATGTATAATTTAACTATATTTTGGACCCAGCATACGAACAATTTGAGGAGTAGTCGCGGTCAACATTTACATGGAATCATCCTTAAACATTGATTTATATAGATTGTTCTATCGACGTATGTTTTTTTTTTAATCAAATCCCATCTTGGTTAACTTCCAAATAAAATTTCTCAATATTACACATTTCTCCAACTACAATTTCGCACACTAAAAACTAAAAGATATCCCAAAACTGAAAAAAATGTTCACTCACCAAAATACACCTAATTTTGTTTTTCCTACATACATAGTTCAGCAAAATCTTACTTTCCCAACTTTATCGTAAAAAGATTTTTTTAGATAATGTCCGTTGTCGCGTTTGGCGATTTTCGACTGCAAATTCGACAGTTTGTACTAGACTAAAGATACCGAGCAACAATTTTTTAATCTGGTACAAAACTTTGGAGTCGTAGACGAATTTCGCCAAACACAATAAGGCCCAATATTTATTATCTAAAACTCTCTTTAATGTTGGTTGTATATTTTATATGCGCATGTTTAAAAAGTTATGGATGAAAACAAATTAAAAATTCTGGGATTTTTTAAAAACAAATTAAAAATTTTGGAATTGTTTTAAATAATTTTTTATATAGATTTTTTAAACAAAAACGTCCAAAACAACTTAAATTGCATTATGTTTATTATCCTAAATTAATAAATAAAAATTTAGTTTCAAAATTTTTTTTCTGTTTTTCATACAAGATGTACATTAATAAAAAGAAACAGGAACATATAAAAATATGATTTTATTCAGGAGGGCGAAAATCTGTAGCGAAAATCTGTCTCTGTCGCGTCTATTAAACTATAGCATTTCAAAAAAGAAACTTAAATATAAAATTTGGCTTACTAGTTGTAATATAATGGTGAATTTATTTGAAATTTGAAATAATTCTTGAATATTATTAAACTTTTCGTTCTCTTGAAGAATTAACAAGCGACATTTTTGGTGTTGCAAATAATAAATATATTAGAAGCTAGAATTAGTTTTATTAGAGCGAAAATATCGGAAATACGTTGTGATCGGACTTAAAAATTAAAAAAAAAAATTAAATTTTCGTACCTGACAAAACCATTTCTAAAAACGATATTGAAATACGAGGTCTGTTCAATAGAAAAGTTGAAATTTAATTTTTTCTCAACAAATATTTATTCATGAATTTCTATTTTGTCCCCTTCAAAGCATTCCCCCTTAGAAATAATACACTTCTGCCAGCGTTTTTTCCAATCCTCGAAGCAGTTATGGTATTCATGGCATGGCCTTGAGCTCTATCAGTGATTCGGTTTTATCTCAATCGTGGCAAAATGCAGTCCTTACATGGGTCGCTGGAGGCCGAATCTGGTGAATATAGTGGCTGAGGCATGACCACGGAATTCTTTTTGGCATTATTTTGATGCAAAAGCCATGAATTGTTTTTCCACAATTCCATATGGCATGAACCAACAGATATGCCGACATCCTCTGCAACTTCTCCAATAGTGATTCAACGATTCTCCATTACAATTTTCCTCACTTTCTCAACATTTTTATCAATTTTTGATGGAGCTTGCAGGACGAGTGTCGTCATTCAAATCTTCTCGGCCTTCTTTGAAAATCTTGTACTACTTGTAAACATTTTTATGACTCAGACTACAATCACCATATGCTACTCTCAACATTTCAAGTGCTTTTGAACATCTCTATATTTTACAAAAAATTTGTTGCAAATTCTTTGATCCGTTTCTTTCCACAGTAGAAAATCGCCATACAAACAAAACACGTGTAACTGTTATGCCTCTCACAAACAGAATAAACTAAACACAAACAAACTCAACTAGTAACATATTTTCGAGACAAGTGTACCAACAAAAAAGTCGCTAATAAGAAATTTCAAAATTCACCTTTTTTATTAAACATACCTCGTATTTTTCATTATAGACTGACCGACTAACTCACTGCAGTGTACCATTATAACTCTAATTTGCTACGAGTGAATACCAACGTGACTCATTAATGCACTTTCTGTGTGATACTCTATTGCAGGGTTACATCTCCTAGAATTAAATTTTCAACCGAGCTCGTATTTGACCGATGTATGAAACCACTGTTACTAAACTTTTATTATTACAATGAATAATGCATTACTTTTCCATTTACTTCATACAAAGACTACACAGAAAGTTATTTAGCAACCAAAAACGAAAATTGTATGAAAATTGCACTCCATTAAAATTATCGTATAGAAAAGTAGTGCGAATTCATTCTAAAATTAAACTATGAAATAAATACTTTTCACTTACCACTAATATGCTGTATATGTTCATTTCACTCGCTTTATCAATCAATAATATTGGTAAATACTAGTTTCAATAAAGAGTTAAAACATACTGAAGCACATATTTTGGAAAGAAATATGATATTTATTTAATAATGGCACTGTATGTTGTATTTTTAATTTTCTATTTTTCTTATAAATACACAGAGTTTCACAATATGTTTCTTTCTTTTTGCGATGATATAAACAATTTTATTTTTTGAAAGAATATTTCTATTCTTTCTTTTTTTCTATTATATAGATATGTTATCAAATTTGTTGCTGTATTGTGATAAAATTTTACTTAACTGATAACACGTTTTCATTGTTCATTGAACGCAATCAATGTCTTAAAAGAGTATCTGGATATAACACCTGGGGTATTATTAATCAAGCAATATGTTATTTGTTAACAAAAATAAAAAATAAATGGTGATTCAATTTTGTAGTTCATAAATAGTGATATGTTTCAAAGTTGGACACTAACTAAATCAAACGAAAATATAAAAGCTCTTCAAAAAACTTCCGTACGATTTTGTTTCTCAGATACACGCCCCAACTGCCTGCTTTTCGAAACATCTGATTAGATTATAAAGCTACAAATTTAGTATACAAAAGTCACTCTATCAAAGTTCATGTGTGCTAATGTATATTAAGTTTGAATTTTTTTAAATTAATATGAACCTGTTGCAAGAATATTACTGTTTTTATGATTCCATTTTTCCTTTAAACTCTTGTCTACCATGGAACATTCGACATGAAATGGACAATGAAAGTAATTTGAAAGTTTCGTATTGATTTATATAAGAATATCCATATCTTCAGGGGAAATTTGAATATAAATTACGCTCCTCGAAATTGCTTCAATGCAAGGAATATGAAAAATGTATTGCATTTTGATAGTTGTATACCGTTCAGAAAATTTGTTTTACTTCCACAAAATACTAGTTAAAGAGTGAACGTGCGATCAAAAAGGTCAAGAATGTCACGAACTTTACGTTTTCTTATAAGTCTGAAAACAAACGACTGTTTTTTTAATGTAATCATTATTTTTAAATCGTAATAATTTAGAGATCTATCTAACAAGTTTTCAAAATCAAATTCTTATATAATAAATTCGAAAAACTTAGAAAATGAATAGGATGTACTTAGAGGTGTCACAAGGAATACTACTTGTATTGATTTTAAAATTTCAATAGGATATTTCATTTTGCATACTATACCTATATTTCTGACGTACAGAAATTATGAATAAAATTTAGCTGAAGCAAGGTGTGGAAGTAAATATAAAGAATTTCGCCATGATGTTCATTACAACGTACATATGTAGAAAATGGTCAAACTAAGAAAATGTCTCTTTTATTTTTAACACTTCTCGAAAATAAAGAAAGTAAATTAAATTTTTTTTGTAATTAGAAAAAAGTTTTAAAATCAGATCAAAATCTTTAAATGCAAAAAGGCCAAAATGGAGAAAAATAACTATTTGAAGGAATTTTGTAATCCAGTGGATGGCATATTAATACTCGTAATAGAGTTATGTACATGATAACCGAGCTATTTTTGCATCATACATAAGTACATATATTTATGTAGCCTAAAGAGTCCTTTACTGTCAAACGCACGTTGAACCCATAAGTCCCTCGAACTAATTGAATAATTTCGGAGGTTGTGGATTTGATTTCACATTAAGACTGTGTCCTGCAGTATTACAAACAAATGAAGGCCTTTTTCAAACCCAAGTCATAATAAAATTTTTAATTATTGAAATACAATTAAATAAATAAATAAATTTACAAAAACTTTGCTAAGCATGGTGATGTGCCACACCAAGCTAATTCCAAAACAAACGAGAATTGTCAAATCCGCAATTATAGAAAACAGTGTTGTCGGTTAAAAGCTCTTCGCAACTTGAAAAAGACCGATGTGATAAAAGTTTTTTCAACACAATCGAAATTAAAAACATACTATTGTCATCTCATCAAAGAGTGATAAGATATAAATATAATTTGTTGTTTATTTAGAAACTTAAATTAGAGCTTATGGAAAATGTGACCTAAAACAAAATAATTTCAGGTGAATATTTTCGTTACAAAATTCTCATTAGGGTTCCCATTTACACATTTACATTTAATAGTTTTACGAATAATGTAAAATAAACTTTTGAACAAAAAAAAAAAAAAAAAATAAGAAAATGAATCATGAAATATGATCTTGTTTTGCACTCACAAAGCAAAATGTGCAGTTTAAAATGCAAAACACGAGTACAGTGGCCAACCTTAACAATGGACGTTTTTATGCGTTCAATAATTATATTTCTAATAATTTGTTTACTTCTTTTACCGCAATCTCTCAAATTCTAAAAAACTTTTAAGCACAAATGCAACTTAGTACTTTGTTTGGTATACACATGCATGTACGAAATTTGCCATCCTGCAATCGATAAAGAAGTGGAGAAGTGACTACATCTTTTAATATTTTAACTCTACTAAATTTTTTATTTAAATATAAGAAAGGCTGATTTTGTTTTAATGAATTTTGAAGTAAATGCCATAAACTTATTCCTCTTATTTCTTATCATGTGCAATTTTTATTTTTTCTTTTTTCATACACATTATATGACTGACTACCCTTCATGTTTGAATTTATGTACATTATTTACTGGAAGAATGTGTATGCAAAACAATTTTAAGAATTTATGTATCTTCTATTCGGCTTTTGATTGAATTCCATTCAACCCTTTAATAAATTACTGTGTGTCTTAAATTTTAAATTGATTCATTTACACACTTGCGTTAATAACATGAGAAATAACTGATGTGTGTCTGATTGCCGATCTGTCTGTCTGCGGGTACATAATCACGCACTGATGACAAATGTATTTTTTCAAGAACTGTTGTGAGTCAGGCAATAATGGACCACAGGGAAGTTAATAGTAATTTGATCGAATGTGAACAAAATAAAATGTGCATGTTTATTATGAAAAGCAGATCAAAAATATTAATTATTTACTTTCAGCCATGTGCTGTAAATCGTTGGAATTTAAACAAAGTTTTATTTTCAGCGGATAAGCCAAAAAGGTTTTGCGAGTTCTTTGTAATACTCGTAGGTATTAAAAATAAATTTTTATATAAATAACTAAATAAATAGTAATTCTAGAGATTATGCTGACAACGTACTTGCCAATTAAAATAAGTAGATTTCTAGACGTTTATACAATAAGTGTGAACATTGACAAATACTTCCAAAATTATAACTTCAAAAGAGAATAGAGCATGTTAAGCGCAGTTGTGTCTAAGATAAATTAAAAAAATAATAATATTAGTTGTTTGAAAAATAAATTATTAGAACAACCAACATATGAATTTACATACTTATGTATATATAACTTGGGTTTTCAAAACGAACTATTCCATATATTTAAGTTCAAGTAAAGTCACCAACCAACCAAATGTTGGACATTAAAGAAAGAGGTTTCTTTCGAAATATTAATTGTAGTTTTGACAATGAAGAAGTATATTTTTGCGTAGGAGTAGTTGCGTAGATCATAACGGATCAATCAGTCGATTAGTGCTCTCTGCCAAATTGTTGTATATAGACTTTAGAAAACACCGCTGGCTCCCTAAAATATAGAGAATTGTGGCTTATCTTAAAAAGTAAAGGAGGTGTTATAAAATGTATAAACCTCACAGAAATCGTATACCATAATGCATCATAAAAAGTTCGACGGGTGATATGGAGAAACTTTTATTACAAACTTAGGAAGAAAGCAACGACATTCTCCAATTTTTACTATATATTGTAGTTCTTGACAATGTCATGAGAGAAGAGAAGAGGAGTAATCGATTGTTTCTACTTCCACCTGGATGACAGAGACAGTGGTGGATGATATTTGCGTCATCTCCTGCAAGAGTGCGACCCGATCACCTTCTCCAAAAGTATTGAGTTAGAATTAACATTGAAAGGACAAACCCATGCAATTTATCGTTTGGACACCTGCTACTTGAAATTTATTGTCAAGACGGAATTGAGCAACGTATATGTTACACATTGGGTGAGGTGCATTCTGGAAAATGGGGAGGATATGAAGATAGTCGCAAATCTCCATAGACACTGAGCTACGAATTCTTATTCACTATTATTATTTTATTTGGTTTATTTTCTGGGAAATTAAGGACTTTTTTATCCACTATTATCATTTCATTTGGTTTAAAAAATACTTTGGCGCCATACGGCAGCCATTTTGAACTCAAATTGATTAAAATTTATTAAATTTTAATTTAATATTTTTTGAGAATACGACACTTGTATATATCGTAAATTTGGCAAAGCCAATCAAGTGTTGCACCTTGTTTTAAGTAATTAGCTAGTCAACCTATAAACTATTGCTCGCAGCATATGTATTGCAGCCATTAAACTTGTTTCTCTACGGGGTAGTGATCGCTTAATGGTTAGCATTGTAATACATAGACGTTTTACATATTATTTATATTTAACCGTTATTTATTAAATACATATACATGCATATATTTTATCATATACATATATTTTCTTGAATAAATTTTAATTAATTCACACTTAATTAATGAATTATGGACTAGCCGACCATTCGATCGTTTGTCATTTCTGTTGTTATACAGTTTGATACACTTCATTACTCGAGCGGGTGTTAAGCATTTTTACGCAGTCTTGCTTTAAGCGCACATGCGTCTAAATTTAACATTTTATTAAGAGATATCAACAACAAAACCACTGACAATAACCCAGCACAAATACAAGACAATATCAATAATATTCAATCATACGGCTTTTCATATTTTTATGAAAAACAACAAAATTTTAACAGCAGCTGCAACATGTTCGTGCGATCGCATCATCACCGTCATCATCATGCCACACTAAATAAATGTGATTGATACAAATAAAGACAACAAAAAAAGTTGAATCAAATGCAATATGAGAACTTTCTTGTTATCTTTTAAATAAATATTTAATGACTCTTTTGTATTATTTGCTGTTCGTATTCACAAAACTTGAATCACAGAGGAAGAAAAAAGCAAAACCGAAAATTAAACTACAAATGAAAACGAACGTTTCCAGTTGTAGTGGTTGGTAGTCAGTCAGTGTAACAGCAACACGTTTTTTAACTCTTCACATTACACGCAACAAATGAATTGAACGAACCAAACGAACGTAGGAATGCGACCCGTCCGACGAAATTCTTGCATTACCAATAACGTCTGGTGCTCTTTAAGTCACAATTTGAACTGAATACTTAAAAGAAAATAAGTTAAAGAGGACTGGACTGGAAGTAGCAGCGAAACACAACAGAAACAACAAAAAAGAACAGCTAAAGACAGCAGTTACAGTAATAAAATTAATAAGTCAGAATAATAGATACGAGTACAGCTGATACGAAACTCTTGCACTCCCTACTTTGGTTGTTGCATTCATATAATGTTCGCTGCAAATTTATTGGATTAAAATATTTTTATTTCGGATGATCCCTATTGATGCAATGCACGCTACTGGAATTAAGAAACAATTTTACATGGGACTTTATTCCAAATATGAAAGAGCAAATTTTAACAAAAATTAAAAATGTGTTGTAGAACAAATTAACTGCGGATATTGGAAGTGCGTTCCAAAACCTCGTTAAAACATTGTAATAATGTGAAGCACATATATTCAGCCTAATCGTAAATATTATTTCTCGCAGAAAAAAAATGTCTTCAGAAATAATTGTGTTGAAGATAAGCAGCAATTAGAAAATCAACGCAGTGCTAGGAGACGAGTTGCACGAAGTGTTTAACCCACATGATGAGTTGCAACAATCTTTAAGAAGACATTATCTTTTTACTGGACTAAAGTTAATTTTTAATTATAGATTTAAAAAATCTTACCGAGTGAATAAAAGCGATGTATAAAGTGCTTACAGCGCACCCTCGACCTGCATACAATTTCTGGCTTCACTTCCAATAAGTGGTGTAACTGTTATTTATTTGTGATTTTTGTGTTGCGAATGTTATTCAAACCTTTTTATTTGCTTGAACTTGATTAAAAGCAAAAAATAGTTATATTTTTGAGAAAATCTCCTCTCTTTAGGAACCCGCAATATTTTCCCCTTCATACCTATTTTTTCGCCCGAAAGGTTTTCCTTTCCACAGTTGTACAAAGGAGAAAAAAAGATAGATTCTTTAGAGGAGAATACATATAGAAAAATAAAAATACTAGCACGAAATTTTTGTTTATGATTGATTGATTGGACTCGTTGCATCAATACTGCAGGTCTTTCGTGGACATCTTTCTTTTCGGGAATGGTGGAAATGTATCTACCGGACTATGCACATATGTAAGTACATCTTTCATAGTTGCTGGAGCTATCTAACCTTCTACTGTATAAGCAACTTCAACTTCGTGTATGTTATCTATTAAAACCAGCAGATTTCAGTGAGACTACTGTGGATTGATCGACGAATACTCACATACGAACATCAAAAAGTTAAACAAATTATCACTTGTGATTTTTCGAAGTCTGCCACAAGGACAAGCGTCAGCATCATTCTACTGATAATCAGATCTGATCTTTATTGTCGCTCTATGTTCAAGAAGTCAGTATGTGATCTTCGGACGATTCTCGTTAAATCTGTTCACACCTGAATAAAAACTTAATTCTAAATCTTAAGCAAAATCTCTATTTACGCTTACGAAAAGGAAGCTAAAATTTTAAAAGCATTTTTCCAATTGAAGTTAATTTCTTATTATTTTTTTTTGACTTATTGAGGAAAAAGTATTCCTCAATATCCGTTTTATATGTAGAGAAAAAAATCGGAATCGCATCTAAAGTAGTTATATTTTAAAGTTTCGAAAACAAGCTGTCAGTTGGACTGAGTACACTGGATTAGAAGTGACATAGTTTTTCAAATACTAGAGAATTTGTTGAGTCGATTATTAATTAATATTTGGTATTGGAGGTGCCCTTATCTCGCTTGTTTCACATTTTTGTGTCAGAGCACTTACGTCGTGTACACAATTTTGAAGACTTACTAATAAACTGTTGCAGTCATACGTTAATTAATAATTTCTATTTGTGGGAAGTACTCCTTCACTCGCTTCTATCTTATTAGTTTTCTAATAAATAAAATATGTTTCAAGTAATTAACGTCAAGTTTGTACATTTACACTAAAATGCTTGTGTCGATATCAGATAATTAACAATTTCCCTACATGAGATCATCTACTCTTTATCCTGCCCATCAAGTTTTAAGGCAATCATCCGGATATATGGTAATTAAATACTTCTTTGCACTAATTAATCGCCCATTGACTGAGATTCTACTTTACAAAAAAAAATTGGGTTTACAAAATTGTTTTATTTATACTTTGGAGAGCAAATCCAAGTGTTTGCTTCAAACGCTTATAAATCCCAAAATTCTTAACCAATTTTAATAAAACATGCATATGTACATTCTTAAAGCTCATTAAAAGCCACTAAAAATAAAAAATAAAAATCGATTGACGAACAAACAATAAAATGGTTGTGATCTGTTTTGCCTTCGCTTATTTATAAGTATATACCATAGATAAGAGGAACCAACTATGGTACCATTTTCTATAAAAGAATTCTTTTTAATTAGGAAAAAATATACATACTTATGTATACATATTCAAACATTTTACTATACTTTTTTTAATAAAAAATATGTTTTGGCTTGATTATGGAGAATGTTTTCACTAATTGTTAATGTTGGCCACACAGAACATAAATATACATACATATATGAGCCTGTATGTACAGACATACATATATACTTACATACATACATATGTACATATATGCTAGACTTGGAAAACAAAACGGGTTTTTCTGCTTTTTTAACTTCTCAGAATAAGACAAATCATCTTCAATGGTTTCCTACGATTTCTTTCATATTTTAAATGATTAATTGATTTTTCGCTTCATGCAACTTAAAATCGATTTTTATGCGTTTGCTACAAATATGCTCTAAAATAAGAAAATATGCATTTACCCACAAAAAATAATTGTTACTTTTTTATAATCTACACTATAGTCTATATAAGGGCGATACTGAATTTATAGTATGCTAAATAATTTATAAATATAAAATGCTGAGACATTTATAGAAGGAGTTGCAGAAACCAAGTTTTTCGTCTAGCACTGGCTGGAATCAAAAAATTCATTAATTTAGAGTTATTATTACCCAGTAAAAAAGAGCTTCCAAAAGAGTCATGAAAATGCTGTGATCAGGATTTTCATCGCAGGATGTACACTTTTTATTCTAATTTTTTTTTTTGCAATGAAAATAATCTTTTATTAAATTAGGATTGGTTATACTCCTATACCACTGGTTATAAACAAATTTGCCAGTAGTCATTGTAACAAAGACCTTAATTCATTTATAGTGAAACAGACCAGTGTCTTAGGTGGGAATCGTACCCACAACATCCGCACTGATAATCTAGTAAACAACCCACTATCCTACCGAGGCACATTATCTGAAAGTGATTTCATTGCTTTTATAAAGAAAAGAAGCAATTTGTATTTTATGTGAAGATTTTGTCAACTTGACTTCTAGGAAGTTGAAAAAATGTTCTATTGGATTTTTGGAAGCAATGAAAATGTCTTTCCTTGGGAATGACTTCCATTATTTTCACTGAGTAATTAAATTTATATTGAAGATGCAATAATATGAGAACGAAGTATACGTATGCCTGTAAAATACTCTACTTCGTTGCAACCTCAGGTGCATTAGATTCGAATCTACTTTCCGCCCCAAAGGTATTCTCTTGTAAAGCTTTCTACCTACATATAAAATGTAATTTTTTCCCCAACTTTCTTTTTGGAAACACTGTTTTTGGCACCTTAGCTGTTTTCGTGTAACATGTTACTTTTAAACATGTTCGATTTGATATACATATAATTTGATCATGAATCGACTTACAAACGAACAACGCTTGCAGATTATTAAATTTGATTATCAAAAGTGCAAGGTCGACTTTTTTATCGAAAAATTTTGTTCAGCGACGATCATTTTTTGTTGCATGGATACGTGAACAAGCAAAATTGAAGTATTTGGTGTGAAGAGCAGTCAGAAGCATTGCATCCCTAAAGATGCACTGTTTGATGTGAATTATGGGCCGGTGGTATCATTGGACCGTACTTTTCAAAGACGACGAAGGCAGAAACGTTACTGTGGATGGCGAGCACTACCATGCGATGATTACAAATAGAGGAGCTGGACTTGGCTGACATGTGGTTTCAACAAGACAGTGCCACATGCCGCTTTTTGAATAGACTCTGGTTCCCGAAATACATATAACCTTGTTGCTGCAAATAACTCTTCATTACTGTCCCATTTACATCTTTTTTAGTTTCGGATATATTCAAAAATCAAAATTCAAATATTTTTATTCTTAGGCGTATTTTATTTAAAAAAAAACAGTTAAATAATTCCCCTGGAACGGCCTCTGCTTAGAGACCAAAACGGTTTAAAAAAATATGGTGGTTGTCATTTTTGCTGTTGCGTAGCATATTTTTTAAAATTTTGTACACCTGGTAGATGTTTATATCATAACTTTATCGTCTGCCGCCTTATATAGGAAATCACTTACTTATTTGTCTATAGTTTTAGCTTGTCCTGTGTAACAAACAGAATGACAAAATGATTATATGTGCATATGTATACTTGGGCAATTTTGTAGTGTCTTTAAATTTTGTAGGCAGCAACAACAAAAACAACAAGTACGAAAGGTTATGTGCATAAAACAAAGAAAGAAAATTATACCAAATTTTGAAGTTAAGCGCGCACATAGCGTTTCGCAATAATTGCTGGTGGATACCGATGTTACGTTGGCGGAGTCGTTAAAATTTGAAATCTATTGCTTATACGAGTAACTCATTCACCAAGATAGCAAATGGCAATAGCAAATATCACGATTAAGATAAGGGTCGAAATGGTAAATTTTCCTTTACAAAAGGTTTTAATAAAATACGTCACGTTTTTTGCTTTGAGGCCTATAGAAAATGTGATTACGTCAGAAACTTTTTTATAATTAGTGAGTTATAAATACTTATTTTCCAATTAAAGTCTGTCAAGTTTTTATTTCATATTCAAAACATTTAAATAAAAATGTTGAATTTGGTTAATATAATATTAAAGCTTGAGGTCTTTTTTATCGTTTAACAATTTTATTCAAAACTATCGTCATTTTGATACTCATTGAGTAACATCTTCAGGACAATTCTGTTTTTTTTTTTATAAAAAAAACAGAATTGTCCTGAAGATGATACTCAATGATTATTGAAATATCGATAGTTTTGAATAAAATTGTTAAACGATAAAATAAGACCTCAAGCTTGAGTATTATATTAACCAAATTATTATAAAAAAGGTCCAAAAATATAGATATATGTTGAAGGAAATGTAAAAAAAATTTCAGGTGATTTTAACCTTTTTTTAACTTAAATTATTTAAAGTAAATAATCAGTTTTTCATTTCCTCATCTTTCCTTCATTTGCATGTACTAATATTGTTAAAGAAATATAAATTCTCTTAAAAAAGAAAGATGAGGAAATTAAAAAACCAAATTCTTAGTTTGACTATATTTTGTCTCTAGATTAATGTATAATAAAGTGGTTTTTCTGCCAGCAAAAAATATTAAAATTTGTCACTTTCTGAAACTTGTGCTCAATGTAGCAGATAAGAGACAGCATTCAAGACGTTGTTGCTAATTTTTTTGTCAACTGGGCTAAATAGGGACAACCTAACCTAATCATACATGAAAATTTCTTATATGGTGTCTTTGAGAAAGTGTACATGATGCGTGACAAATTTGAAAATGTCCTACAGGAATCGTTCAACATAATGTCACGCGAGATGAATTTTCCAACTGGGTTTATTAGGGATGTTATTTTCCTTATATAGTGAAACAAGTGGGCTTTTTAAATAAAAAATAGTAGTACCTCACACAGTGCTTGTTTTATTCAATTTAGTCATCGTCCCACAACTATTGCGAAACCCTTTACATTAGTATACAAACCTACCATTAAAGAGTAAATAATATTAAAAGCAGAAAATATCAAAAGCAAAACAATGGGACTTCAATATTGGTTTTATTGGTAGTTGCTTCTCAAACAATTTGGAACGCTTTATTATATTTTGTACGTTAATTTCATCAAGATGTTAACGGACTTGCATACATACACACATTCTTATGTACACATTCCCCTACTCTTTATGAAAATAATACTTTCAGGTATAAAATTGTGTATTTAGTTTTTTGTTTTACTTTTTGCGATAACTAAGACAAGACTGGATCACTTGTACTCACGCGAATTAAATTCCCACAATTCGCTACATATTCGGTTATATGCCGCAAAAGCAATATTAAGCCATGTTACCATTTAATCCACATTGAATAAAGAAAAACCCCTCAAATCATACAACAACAATATAAAAAAATGCAACAACAAATAAACCAAAGGCCTAACATCAACAATTTTACCAAAAATAGTAGGCTAAACCGGTCTTAAGATTATTTTACGCCGTTACGCTTTAAATTGCCAGATACGTGCCAAATGGGGGAAAGAGAATTTAAGAAATACTACTGCAACAACATTGTACCTAAATTTAGGAATATTCTTGTTGTAGTTTATTATTATTTATTTTCAGTTTATATATAAATTACTAGCTGACCCGGACAAACGTTGTTTTGCCTTCAAATTTTATTTTCACTGCAAGTCTGGTTTCGTTGCAAAGTCATGGCGGATCGATATTTCGAAAAAGAATGAAAGGTGCACTAAATGGACATAGCAATTATTGTTCAAATAACGGTATCGGTCTAATTAACGCCACTACACGCTGATTAAGGACCCAACGCCTTCAGCGAAACACAGCATAGGCTCATCGCGCTAATCTCTATCGGGCAAAACACAAAAAAACTAAATATTGGGCTATCTGTCTGACGAACTTCAAACTACACAGAAACACTCCTCACGCCCCATAGAGCATGTACATATATAAAGTTTGGTCAAAATCGGTCCAGTAGTTTTTGAGTTTAGCGATCTATGTTCGTGATCGTAATTTTTATATATGTAGAGAAGAGATATGGGTGCTTAGTAAAATATGTTATTAATTATTTGTTTTTTATAATTTTTAAGTTTAAGGTCTTTTATTTTTTAAACAATTTAATTAAAAAATAATAATCAATATTTCGATACTCATTGGTTACTCGTATGACAAATAAGTATTTAACGGTTCTCGTATATAGTGGAACCGGTAGAGTGTATCAACATAATATTAGAATTGAGAAGAAATGGTTCGTATCTCGAAAAGTCACTTTACATTTTAAAGACGCATTAAATAATAATTCTCATTTAGTTCGTTATTATTTTGCATATATGTATATATAGATGTGTGTATATACAGAATAAATCTGGGTGACGTGCTTTGTGCGTGTAGTTTTGTGATTGTTGGCTGTGGTTCTTGGTTACTCGTATGACAAATAAGTATTTAACGGTTATCGTATATAGTGGAACCGGTAGAGTGTATCAACATAATATTAGAATTGAGAAAAAATGGTTCGTATCTCGAAAAGTCACTTTACTTTTTAAAGACCCATTAAATAATAATTCTCATTTAGGTTAGATTGATTGGAGGGGTGTGATAGCCCATGTCATACGACATACACTTAAGCCAGTGAAGGCTTGTTGTGCGCTCCTTTTAATTATCAGACACAAACTGCCAGAGTTCTGCGGCAGGATTCGAACCTGGGACCTTCGTACTACGAGTCTAGTACACTACCTACTAGTCTACGAAGGTCAGTTATAATAATTCTCATTTAGTTCGTTATTATTTTGCATATATGTATATATAGATGTGTGTATATACATAATAAATCTGGGTGACGTGCTTTGTGCATGTAGTTTTGTGATTGTTGGCTGTGGTTGTTGGTTACTCGTATGACAAATAAGTATTTAATGGTTCTCGTATATAGTTGAACCGGTAGAGTGTATCAACATAATATTAGAATTGAGAAGAAATGGTTCCTATCTCGAAAAGTCACTTTACATTTTAAAGACCCATTAAATAACAATTCTCATATAGTTCATTATTATTTTGCATATATGTATATATAGATGTGTGTATATACAGAATAAATCTGGGTGACGTGCTTTGTGCGTGTAGTTTTGTGATTGTTGCTGTAGTTCTTGGTTACTCGTATGACAAATAAGTATTTAACGGTTCTCGTATATAGTGGAACCGGTAGAGTGTATCAACATAATATTAGAATTGAGAAGAAATGGTTCCTATCTCGAAAAGTCACTTTACATTTTAAAGACCCATTAAATAACAATTCTCATATAGTTCATTATTATTTTGCATATATGTACATATATATAGATGTGTGTATACACATAATAAATCTGGGTGACGTGCTTTGTGCGTGTAGTTTTGTGATTGTTGGCTGTGGTTGTTGGTTACTCGTATGACAAATAAGTATTTAATGGTTCCCGTATATAGTGGAACCGGTAGAGTGTATCAACATAATATTAGAATTGAGAAAAAATGGTTCGTATCTCGAAAAGTCACTTTATTTTTTACAGACCCATTAAATAATAATTCTCATTTAGTTCGTTATTATTTTGCATATATGTATATATAGATGTGTGTATATACAGAATAAATCTGGGTGACGTGCTTTGTGCGTGTAGTTTTGTGATTGTTGGCTGTGGTTGTTGGTTACTCGTATGACAAATAAGTATTTAATAGTTCTCGTATATAGTGGAACCGGTAGAGTGTATCAACATAATATTAGAATTGAGAAAAAATGGTTCGTATCTCGAAAAGTCACTTTACTTTTTAAAGACCCATTAAATAATAATTCTCATTTAGGTTAGATTGATTGGAGGGGTGTGATAGCCCATGTCATACGACATACACTTAAGCCAGTGAAGGCTTGTTGTGCGCTCCTTTTAATTATCAGACACAAACTGCCAGAGTTCTGCGGCAGGATTCGAACCTGGGACCTCCGTACTACGAGTCTAGTACACTACCTACTAGTCTACGAAGGTCAGTTATAATAATTCTCATTTAGTTCGTTATTATTTTGCATATATGTATATATAGATGTGTGTATATACATAATAAATCTGGGTGACGTGCTTTGTGCATGTAGTTTTGTGATTGTTGGCTGTGGTTGTTGGTTACTCGTATGACAAATAAGTATTTAATGGTTCCCGTATATAGTGGAACCGGTAGAGTGTATCAACATAATATTAGAATTGAGAAAAAATGGTTCGTATCTCGAAAAGTCACTTTATTTTTTACAGACCCATTAAATAATAATTCTCATTTAGTTCGTTATTATTTTGCATATATGTATATATAGATGTGTGTATATACAGAATAAATCTGGGTGACGTGCTTTGTGCGTGTAGTTTTGTGATTGTTGGCTGTGGTTGTTGGTTACTCGTATGACAAATAAGTATTTAATGGTTCTCGTATATAGTTGAACCGGTAGAGTGTATCAACATAATATTAGAATTGAGAAGAAATGGTTCCTATCTCGAAAAGTCACTTTACATTTTAAAGACCCATTAAATAACAATTCTCATATAGTTCATTATTATTTTGCATATATGTATATATAGATGTGTGTATATACAGAATAAATCTGGGTGACGTGCTTTGTGCGTGTAGTTTTGTGATTGTTGCTGTAGTTCTTGGTTACTCGTATGACAAATAAGTATTTAACGGTTCTCGTATATAGTGGAACCGGTAGAGTGTATCAACATAATATTAGAATTGAGAAGAAATGGTTCCTATCTCGAAAAGTCACTTTACATTTTAAAGACCCATTAAATAACAATTCTCATATAGTTCATTATTATTTTGCATATATGTATATATAGATGTGTGTATATACAGAATAAATCTGGGTGACGTGCTTTGTGCGTGTAGTTTTGTGATTGGTGGCTGTGGTGCGTGTGTTATTATTATTATTATTTTCATTATTATTATTATTATTTAATATTAAAACTTATTATTATGGGATATTCTCCCCAACTAATCGTTTAAACAATTAGAGTTTCAAAAATGATTTGTTTGTTATGCCGCCGACATTTCGAACTGCTTAAAGTTCAATAACGATTTGGTTTATCGTCAACTTTCAAAATTTTCGATATCAAATTATTTTATAAGTACCTTAAAATAAATATTACCTGTATTTCACATTCTTTTCTGCGTTAGACTCGTTTTAAATATGAAAGTCAATTTATTGAGATAATAGGACAGATAAAATATTGAGCTTCAATAGTATTAAAATCGACCATCGCATACGAGAACAGCGTGTGCTGCGAATGCCATTCGAAAGCTATAGGAAAGTATTCCACAAGACAAAAAATTTACCGTCACTTTGGAAATTGTAGATTAAATTTCAAAAGTACGGCTAGTGGATGCACCTCAAGGGCATTGGCGGTGCTAATCTCTCCCGAGAAAAGGTTGTTCACGTTCCCTAATTGTGAATACTCTCTTTTGAAACAAAGTGAGTGATAAAATGTCGTAAGCCCAGGTTGTTTTTAAATTAAAGTAAAATAATAATTTGGCACGCCACATTTATTTAAGTTGAGATCCGTTATAACGTTAAACTTGAATTCTTGTTGCCCACAATGTAATAGTTTGCTGTAGTGACATTGAAACGTTAAAATATCTAATATTCTGTTGTTAAAGTAATATTTTAATAATATGTCAGTTTGCTGTGGATTCATTAAAATCACTTGAACTTCTGCGCAGCATTGGCTTACGTATTACGTATGTTATGTATTACGTATTTTACTATCCCCCTGTTTAATAAAGTTTTATACGGCCTTGTTTAAAGTTTAGCGCTTTTAACGAAAACTTCACTGCAACCAAAGATTTTCAAACCGAAATTTGCAGCTTTCAACATTTGGCTTGCAAATAGTTGTTGTTGGCATAAATATGTATTTTTAGAGTAGGGTTATCAAATAATATAATTTTTCCGAAAATTCCCTTTTTCAAAACTTAGTATTCGTATAGGGCGAATTTGGGTGGAATTCAAGTTTCTTTGAACATGTTGAAAGTTGCTAAATGATTTAATTTTTAATCGATGACTCATACCTCTAAATCTTTACGTTTGAATTCGGTTAAATTTTTTGAAGTTTTTATTCAGCTGCATGGAAATCGTAGTCTTGGTCACAACTATTCATTTTTGTGAACCATTTGTAATTTTATGGTTGCATCCAATATCATTTTTTTAAATAAGATTTATTATTTTTGTATTCGTACTCGTATGTTTAAAATAACGTTTGCTGCTCCAATGCGATCACACTCTTGAACGTTGAGTCGCATTTTTAATATTGAAATTTGAAATAAAGTTTAGTGTTGCAAACCCTTGACTAAAGGTGCTGTTACGAGTATTCAGTTGTGATTGTGTATGTTACCCGTATTAAGCATAAATGTTTCTCTTTGATTTGTAAGTTGCAGAAAAAAATTTGTTTTGTGTGAATTCGTATTTATTTTTGGATGTTGTTTTCTTCCCATCGAAATGGCGATGCATCCGGAACGGATGCTGTGCTTTAGAGGCATTAACAGTTTATTTGAGACTTTTTATATTTATTTTATTATTTTGAATATTAAAAGGATGATATGCAGGTGCTTTTTTCACATAAGGACAGGTGGTTTGTGGCAACAGATAATGATGGAATTAATTTTCCGGAAAAAAATCAGCCAAATGATTTCAATTAATTTTTAAAATAAAAAAAAAAACAAACTCATAACATATTAACAAAATTAAAGTTTTCTAAATCATTTTGATTGTTTGAAAATTTTTAGATGATCCTAAAACCATGAATTTGGTAAATTTTTTAACATTTTTTTAATTTCATGGAAAATGTTATAAGTACAAAGCGTTTTCTTTTTTTTCATTTATTATATAGTTTCGTTTAACTCGCTTTTTAAAGTACACAGATATACGTAAGTACATACATACATGGATATTAAACCCTTAGCACCAAATTGTCATAAGCGGCATTTTGTCAAAATTAGTTTTATTAATAAAGTGGGTTTCAAGAGAGTCTATACGTCTAAGGTTTCGCTGGTGCTTATACCAGTTCATCAGTAGACCTCTAACCGTATTTAAATAATTAAGAAAAATTAGGTTTTTACAAATATTCGCAATAAATTCATATATAATTCAAATATAGTTGAGTAGTCTAGAAAAAGGGCTTAGTTAACTTAAAGATACGAGTACATATTTGTAAAAAATAATATTTAATACCATCAATGCAAAATACACACCCTCTAATCAAAAACATATATGATTAAAATACAAACTTTTGAAAAGAAATTGTATTCAACGAAATATTATTTGTTCACATGATGATTTATAAGAACGACTACAATTGCAATCGAGTAGTGAAATATTTTGAAAATTATTGATTATTTATAAAGTAAAATAAATTGTTTTTAAAAATTATGAGTTTCTATCGTGATAATGTAAAGCTTATAAATATTTCTATGAAATAAAAGCAGCAAAAATATAAAGATTGGAAAAGAATTTACAAAATTCATTTTTATTCGAATGAAGAGAGTATTTTAATATCGAACTTTTTATATTAGTTTTGACTGTACGAGTACGTACATCAATTAAAAATGTTCATATACATATTTTTTATAATTTCTTATGAATTCTATTAATTATTTTAAGAGCTATGATGTCCGGCTTTATTTCAAGGTGCAATATGAGCTCCTGTGTGCTATAGGATATTTGTGGTAAGAAATAATATATTAAAAGCATCCATTTAAAGTAGGTTTATTAGTTCAAAATTTGTATAAAATAAAAATTGTTTAATACAATTCCACTTGATGCTTGATAAAGCTGTTTTAAGTTTTTATGAATTAAACTTAAAATATATGTAAGTATATTACATGCAGACGAAAAAATTATGGCATATTATACTCGTATCTAAAAATTTTTATATATGACTAAACATCCGCTCTTTAATGGCACATGTTATGCAAATTCTTCTCAAAAGATTTTGGAAGTCATAAGTGGGTGACTTACAATTTAAATACATTTCTAAGCCCAGTGGAAATTCTATGTTTTTGCTTTCCTTTCTGATACACAAGGCAGGTAAATTTTTAAGCCGTATTGTTTAATACCATTAATACTCGTAAGATAAATGACACAATTTAAGGTATATTTTATAAGTTCAAAAATTATTATTTTATTTTATGTAATTTAGAAATGCATTTCATTTCTGGTTGAACCGCTTCCATGTTTTGCTGAGTTAGTGCATCACAAACGAAAGAACAAGAAATGGTTCATGGTTTAGTAGTGTGACATTTCACTTGTGTAAATTGCTAATGATCTACAATTATTTTACTTTTAGGAAAAGTGGATGAAGATGATATTGAGATCAAAGATAAGATAAAGAATCCCTGAAAAAAATAATGTATAAATTGTTGGTATTAAAAATAAAGGTAAAAATTTGACTTTAAATGAATTATATTTGTCATAATTAAATTCAAAAAGATTGATAGCTGCTACCATTAACACATTTGGCTCCTGCTGATCCTGCATATATGGATTTCATTTGTATAAAAACTATAATAATTTCACCACCTACATCGCACAGTAATTGTTTAGATAGCGGCACCATATGCACGGGCAAAATGCTCTACAGTTATTGAGATCGTAAGCCACAGGAATGATGCCTTACCGAACCATTTCCGGTTAATCTAGTCAAAAACAGAAAGAGGACGTGGTACACATTTCTTTTACATGAAACAGCTGCAACAAAATTTCCTTCGCTTCTAACAAATTTTATGATTATGTAATTTATAAAATTTTTTTTATGTTATATTTTTAAAAATTTTAAAAACTAATTTCCTGAACAATTTTAGTTTTGGCACTTACGTTAAACTAGTTCCAATATAGCCAATATGTATGTTTCAAATACTTCTCTCTGTCTTACGCTGCAGTTTTTAAAGGGATGTACTCATTTTTATACATAAATATTCGCAGGCAGGATAATACATAAACATACGCATCTGTTCATATCATATAGTATGTATGTATGTATTTTGAGTAGTCTCTTTTTGAATTAATGAAAATGTTTCATTGGATGTAATTAAATTATTAATTCATTGTTTATAATTTTTTCAATAAAAAGATTATTTACCAAATTTATAAATTAATTAATAATTGTAGGTTTTTACTAATTTTGAAATACATAATATAAAACAGGTTAGATAAAAATAATTGTTAATTTTTTTAAGGATTATATATTTGATTATTTACAGAATATGACATCGTTCAAATGTCTGTCATTACTTCAAATGATGATACGGTTCTGTGGTCTCAATTTTTCAAGATCTTTGTAACCAATTCTACCAATTCAACTTTCGCTAGATATAACTATACTCGCTATTCGTTACATTGAGAACTGTGCCACTCGCTGTGCAAAACACAGCTCTTAAATCACCTGTATGCAGACCATGTTTAGTTCATCTAATTCGGGGCAAACTGAAATCTGTGAAACTTCATGAAGTTGAATGCTCCGTATTCTCCTCCACAATCTGTCGCACAGAGGTGATGCTATCAGAGGACTTGGCGTTACTTTATTTTTTTTACCAAACCAGCCGTTTCGAATGTAAGTACGTGTATGTAAGTTTACGTTTTTTTCTTTGATAATAACGTGTGATATCGTGAGAATAACTTTCAGTAAGAAAAACATAATTTACATGTCATTATTTTACATAACTAAACTCGTTTCTGCTTTCAGCAACAATGTAATTATTGAAATGTATTCTTCTTTTATGTCATAATTTTAATGAAATTCTTTAAAAAATTTCTCTTATAAGATTTTCCTTTTCTGCGATAATAATATTCCAATTGGTGATTTCATACTATTGCTATGAAAAATCCTGCAGTAATTGTTTCCTGTTTTCACGGAAACTCGATCACAAATTTAACGAGAAAATTAGTGACAATTTTCCGAGAATTCGCTTTTCACGTACTTTTTCTTCCATAATTCATTTCATCCATGTAGAACTCTGCCTGTAATTCAAGCTGAAATTGAATCAATCTTTGTATTCAACTCAAAGCAGTTGGTTTTTATCTCCATTTTTTTTTATAAAAAATTATTGAATGTATTTCAAAAACGTGATTGTGTCAAGCTTTTCCTATTTTCTTATAGACACTACAATTGAACTTTGCCGTTTAATAATTGTCTTGCACAAGTAGTTAAAGCGTGTGCAGACTTTGGCCAATAAAACAAAATACACATGTACATACTTATATACTTATATACAAACTTTGTTTTGTATGTACTTATGTAAATATAATAGTATTTTTTTTAGCAATAACTTCATCGTTATACAATTAAAGTTATTTAATTTAATTTAATCATAATTATTTTACAATTCTTTATATATAATTTATATATTAGTATACTATATATATAAGAAGGTACATATTCATCAGGTGCAACATAATCACAACTCAAATAATATCGTCTTTATATTTAAGTAAAATCAGACTAAAAAAATTAATCGTATTTTTGCCGTCCATTTTTTTTGTTTTTTTTTTTTTTTTGTTTTTTGATATGACTATGCAACATTAAAGGAGCGAAATGTATTCTCGAAAATAGAAGTAAAAAATTTTAAAGAATAAAATCACACGCTCATATTATTTTATATATGAATAGGTAAAAAAAAGTATTGGAATATTATACATAATTTTTATTTGGGATTTTCTTTGAAAATTACATTCTATATGGGAAATATACTTATGTCATATGAACGCATCAAGTATATTAGTGGTTTAATTTTATGTCACCAAGTTAAGCGTCATTGAATTATTATAATACATTTGTTTTTGTTAAAAAAAAACAACAATTTGCATTGAAATAACGCAAGGTCTCACCTGCATGAAATACAAAATTGGCCCATAAGTCCGTTCGTGCAACGACAGAGTTGCCCAAAAATTTATAAAATTACTCTCCCAAATTCTCAAAAATAAAAGAAATGAATAAACTCTTTACAAGTACGAACTTGTACCTAAACCAGCAGCACTGCTTGATGCAGCTGTTTTAAATTTGATTTGATTTTAACTTGCGTTATATTTCTTCCAGTGTAGTTTCAAATCATTATCCTTAAACACTCCTGAGCTATTCATACATTTTTAAATACCATATCAGGCAAAGATGATCGTTAATTTGTCAGTTATTTTTATAGAATGCCACCTTTATCCTGACACAAGTGGGTGTTCTTGCTTACGGTCAGAGCCCAATATAATCTAAAGCTGGCAAAATTTTTACGTTTAGATTAAGCACCAGCTACAAATATTAATAATTCAATATTAAATTGTAATAAATTACTAATCTTTATAAGAGATTGGATGTATTATGGATGAATGGCAACCGAATAGTAGCAATCAAATATTTGTCTTTCTTTTTTTTCAGAAGCCCACTTTATTATCATTTTCAAGATCGCTCTGAGTGCTCTAAGCTATAAATTTTAGCAGAGACTGGCTACCTAACTAAAATTCTATTCTTTACATATGTGTGCTCAATGTGAATAAAAATATTTTCAACGCATAAGTTACAATATAATCATATAATTTACAATTATTTAAAAAGTACCTTACCTTTAGGCATTCACTACATTATATGCATTTTTTATATTTTGAGCCATAATTAGAATTTATTTCTGGAAAAATTTATAAGATGAAATTAAATAAAAGTCCTCATTTTATTGTCTATTCAATTTTAATTTAATATTTTATGTTTCCATTTGAAAAAAAAAAGACACCATCCAACAGCACAATCTCTTTATACGATAACGATCTCATGTAAATCAGAGATTTCAAGTTTGCGTCTTAAGTCTTTCAAAATTCATTTGCAATGTGCAAATCAAAGATTTAAGACACGTACATGAAAAATAAAATAAAAATATAGTGCATACTTTAGTACATTTTTCGCAGCATACTTCCGGGGATAAGAATTTTTATTATACAAATATGAGCATGTTTCGTAGTTTTTAAAATTTATAATTAAAAAACATACAATATGCGAGAATTTTTACGTTTTAATCGGAAATTTTCTTAACATATACACCATGTCTGTACGACAACTGAAGAATTTTTATAGCAAAAATATAATGAAAATTAGGGACCTAATTAATTCGTCACCAAAATTAAATTTAAATGCGAAACAAAAATCCCAAATAGTAGTTTTTGTTTTGGATAAAAATGTTAATATGCAAAGCAATACCTGAATTTTCTCCCATATGTTTATTCGATAAGAAATTTGTACAAGTAAGAAGAAAAAATATCTTTTAACAATTTCAAAATTTCTCTTTTATCGAGCTAGACAATCGCTGTTTGCTTGGTGCATTATGCTTGCTCAATATTTTGTTAACAGCAGCTAAACACAAAAAGAAAAATGAAACAGAGCAAAAATGGTTATAGTCTTTCTAAATTATTACAACAAATGTGAATGTTTAAAGTTGCCAATTCTATGACTTATTTCAAACCTACATACTACAAAGCTTTAAGAAAACCAAAATATTAAAGTTATAAATATATATTACAAGAAAAAATACTTTTTATCTACTATGCATATAGAAGTCGATAATCGTAGAGAAAGCAGCAAAACCAGCGGCTCCAATAATGCCTGCTTTAACACCAGCTCTTAAGCCAATTAAGCCACCAGTTACAGCACCGGCATATGTGCCATTTCGCCAGTCTGTAATGCCACGATTCTAAAATTATATTTTTAGATCATGAATTCGTATGTTATACATAGTACGTATATATACAAGTATAGCTTAAAAATAAAATATACTTACACTTTCAATAGCGCACTCTACAGCTGAAAATACGCAACCAATTAACGCAAAATTTTTGGCATAACTATGCGTGGTAGAACGCATTTCTCTAAAGATTTCACGAGCAGTTTGTTTCTTTTCATTAGCAAAGGGATCTGACATGTTCGGATTTACTGATGCGCTAAATAAACCAATAGCAGCACCAAGCCCATAACCTGAAAAGATTTAAGAATAAATATTTTTTTGGTATAAAGTTTAACATCAGCTTAGGTTGTGAACTTTTGCTACATATGTAGGTCGTTCCTAAAACTAATATGGTATTTAACCGATTTAAAACAAATTTGTAGATAAAATGACTACAAAATGTGCACAAAATTCTTTATAATCCAGATGCAACTCAAATTTTGTGACAGTACATATGTAGATATTTCTTGCAAATTAATATTGTGCCTGCATGATTATACGAGTATGTTATATAGTTCTCTAGCACAGTTAGATGGTTGCATGTCTATTTTGGTATCGCATATGTGTATATCACTTCAATAAATTAAAAAAAAATACTTATCTGAAATACTATATTGATCTTGTTTTGAATGTTATTTTTAATGCGAGTAGTTTAAAATTAATAGAAACGTGTAATAAGTTTCTCATCAAGATGGCTTATCTGAGACCGGTAGCATATAATCACATAACCAATTATCTTACTCACCCATTACGCAGGCTGTAAACGATTTAAACCCACAACTTTCCACAGTCTTTTCAATAATTTTTTCTTCATTCGTTTTAATCTGCACAGGTCCATTACCTTTGGGTATCACAATATTTTCACGATATCTAAATAGAGGTACTAAATAACCATTTTCTTAAATTAAAATGAAAAACTTACCTGTACATATTACCTACAAAATGTTGAGCCATATAATCCATGTCTGGGTTTTCAAAAAATACTGGCCTCTTGCTGCCATCCTTAGTGGATGGAGGAGTCAATTTCATGATAATCTATTTAACAATTTTAACTAAATCCTCCGAAAGACAAGAAACCGCAACATATCGTTGATCAGCTGTTCTGGATAAATGCTAAAGTTACCAGATTAATTCAAATGAGTACAAGGCAAGCGATACAACTTGTGTCATTGTGTAGCTTTTACCCGCATTGTCACACAAAGTACACCTTTTTGAAGTGAGCCAAATCCAAGTATACTGCCATAAAAAGTGAGACCATTTTTATCAGCTGTGTCACAGATTCCGTTAGGATTGGTTTCGATTCTGTAGTTTCCATTCCGAGCGAATATATTTTTGGTGCTTTAAATTCTGTTTAATTTGTATTTAGATACGAGTAAAGTTTTCATACCTTAAGGAGTCTTCTTAAACTTTTTTTACACGGAATCTCTTTAAGACTTTTATTAACATACAATTTTTTTTCTTTTCTTTTTATTACATGTGAAGTCTGTGTCAATTTCACTCTGAAAATTTAAAGTCAACTCATTCTGCAGAAAATTTTCGTTTTATGATGAAATGGATGGTTAATGGAACTAAGACCATTTTCGATCAGAACTGAGTTCTGTGAAATGGATGCATAACTAAAACATCATTTAATTAATGTTTATATGAATTTTATATTCTTTCTTATGTATGTCCGTTTTTGATGAATAGTCACACATTTGCTAAAAATCATTTTTCCCAGTAACAAAAAAGAGAGACTAACCCAAATAAAATGTGCAAATGGGGTTGTTTCTAAAAGATGAAATGCCCAGTATTCAATACCTATATAATAAATATCTCAATATGTAAAAGTTAAGTATCATTTCGCCTCAAAATTAATATCTTTTATTATATATTACAAATTATATAAAACTTAATCGTATATCCAACGTTCAATCTAGTTTTTTAAACACATTTCTTTTTAACAATAGTTTTAGTTTTATTTATACAAACTTTGTTATATCACAAAATTACATTGATATTAATTATATTTAAATTTTCGTTTGAATGTGATTATATTTTAACGTATACATTATAAATTTATTGGTTTCATTATCTGCTAAACATAATAATTAATATCTTAATATTTTGGTTTTTTTATTTGTTCAAATCGTAGTCATTAGTTAAAAGTATATAATAATAACAATATAACGCAAATTCCAATAACAGCTCCCAAGATTAAAGCATCACGTTTCTTTTTAATATTAATTCGTTGAATTAAACTGTCCAAATTAAAACGAATTTATTATTATTTTTAGAAATTGATTTTTTAATTACCTCGAAATTAATGGAAACCTATTTGATATATCGTTTAAGCGAGTTTGCATCCGTTTGAACGCTTGACGTTGCGAGAGCAAATGTTCTCTTGTCTCGATCGCAATATTAATCTGATCATTTACCATGCCACTGGAACTGAAGCAAAAATTAAAGTTAAAATTTTTTAATATATGTTGTTTTTGTTCTTGGCCAAGTTTAATCTTAATTAAGTTAGTTATTTATTTAGTTTAGCTAATTTTGTCTAACGTGTTTTTATTACAATAAAAATGCAGTTTTTTATTCCATATTTCCCGACTTTTCGATAATTTTTTGTTAACTTTATCCAGGGATTCGTAATTGAGAGTTATTATGTTACATTAAGAAAGGTTTTTTGTTTTATTTATAAAACTAATTATTTCTTATTTTATACAAACAAAATAAATCTATTGCACACAAATTTTTGAAAAGCTTTTTAAATATAATTCGTGTCAATAAAAATCCGTTTTTCTAAAACGGAATTGCAGAAATTAGCTATTCTGATTTTGCTATATCGTTTCAAAAGTATTTTTTAAACATTATTGTATTGAAATAAAAAATAAATTATCGGCCCTGTTGTGCAAATCTATTTTGAGTGAAATCTCATTTCTAAAACGAGTTCACATATTTGGTGTTCTGCAAATCTAAATCACATATTTTCACTCGTTTTAAAACTGGGTAAACAAACCTGGTCGAAAGTAATTATTGGAAATTTGAAGTATATTTTCATATTTAAATTCTACACTTTTCAGAAAACTTCTTTTTTCTCCTTTATCTGATAAACACAAACACGCATACATTATTTTGAAGTGCTAGGTATCGCAAAACACTGTTTCACATACTAAAAAAATGCAGAATATATGTAATTACCTACCTGGTTATATGAGCACTTTCTTTTAAATACATATCACGTCTACTTAAACCCGATATAGACGGACTGTTTGTAGACAAACCCGATCCTCTCAATAGTTCTTCCCGTTCCAAGCGCATCGTGTGATTGGCAGATATTTTATTGAATTCCTGTGTATAACCATGTAATATTTCACGGTGACGTTGTAATGTATGCATAGCCGCAGCACCAGTTGTAGGAAGCTCAGCCATAGCTTCATTAATAGATGAAAGCTAACACATAAATTAAAAATTCACACGTATAAAGTAAATTATAGAAATTAGCTTTAATTCATATTAAGTATAAACAACCTTGTCTAACATTTGGGCGATTTCCTCTGAAAGTGAATCAAATACATGTTCACCCAGTAAAGGTGATGTGTCAGCGCTTGAGCTGTGACCCATAGAAGATGAACTACTGCCAGCTCCTATTTTGCTAAAAGCCACCAATTTTAAGTCAATTTCATTTTCTAATAGACGCGCTTGTTTGCGCAGCGCTAAAGACAACAAACATAATTAACACTTTTTAAATGTCTAATAATTATTAGTTTTTCTTTTGCAAAATTACCATCATAGTTGGATACTACCATTGTGGGCTAATAATTATTTTTTACTTATTGCAAAATATAAAAACAATTTGTTTGCAGACGAGTCACTTTGAATTATCGATGTTATTTACGTTATCGCTTGCGCTATCATTAGTAATGACAATATAGCGGTTTAAAACACAAATCTTGTATCCCGTATGAGTTTTTTATATAAAAAGTATACGTACTGATATAGCATAAAAGGATTAACAAAAAGCTTAAAACATAAATGCCTCTCCATGGTCAATTTGCCGATCTACTTAGCACTATAAAATAATTAAATGCAATAGACAAGTTATCCAGTCGGAATCTTTCACTCTGTAAATAAAACCAGTAAGTCTTTTTTCGTTTATTGTTAATGATATATTTTTCACATAACGAACATCTTCTCTTATCACAATAGCTGTGAACAGATATTACATAAATATTGATACAGATATAAAAAAATACGGCTACACGAAATATTTGCTAAGCACCAAATACAAAAGGGCTTGTAAATTTGCACTTATAACAAACAAAATAAAATCACCGAATTTGTTCAATATTTTCTAAGCCGTTAAAATCACATAGTGATAAAACTATATAAAATAAGTGAAATGTCTCATAAACATATCGAAAAATGAGATAAAAATTTATTTCAATGTTGCTTACTTTATTCATATTGCTTTATTTTATATATGAAAGCTGAATACTACCCAACAGTTTAAATAATAAACGAGCCAATATGATTTAACGGTCGTTTCAATTTGAAACTCAATATTACGTTACAAGAAAATCACATAAGTTCCGAGACGTCTTATCCTCGTTTCAAAATATAATAAAAGAATAATGCGGTCCCTCGCCCTTACCTTTCATATTAAAATTTACATTTATAGCATTACTTTTATAAATAATTTTTTTTTTTTTTTTTTTTTTTTTTTTTTTTTTTTTACGCTAATATATGTTTATTGTATCTTCAAATAATTGAACTAACAATAAGTGTTCAAATCTTAAATATATAAATAATTATTAGGCCCAACCAGTGTCGGACATAAACTTAGTGATAATAATTAATAATACATAAAATTCATGTTACGCACAAAAAATATTTTCAAAGAATTTCATCTGGAGAGTTGCGTATTAATGCCGTAGTGTCCCTCTTTTTTAAGCGGATGTGTCCAGGAAAGTTCAAGATGTTACGAGCAAGGGGATTAGGATGAAACTCGAGTTTTGTTAAATATTTTCCAGCATATTTTGCAATTTCAGCGGTCACAAGTGGCATATTTAAATCACGATGTAAAATAGAATTTTTCAAGTACCATGGAGCCGTAGTTATTAACCTTAATATTTTGTTTTGCATTCGTTGGATTCTCTCTACATTGGAAGCTGAAGCAGTGCCCCATAGCTGAATTCCGTAACACCATATCGGCTTCAAAAGCGACTTGTATATTAAAAGTTTACAATCTAGACTGAGGGTAGAATTTCTACCAATCAGCCAATGTATCTGGGTTAATTTAAGCTTCATTTGTGTCAGCTTAGAGTCAATGTGGTGTTTCCATGTAAGCCGTCGGTCGAGGTGAATACCAAGATATTTCACATGTGAATGTTGAGGAACAACTTGATTGTTGATTTGAATGGGGGAACAAGTATCTCTTCGTAGGGTAAATGTAACATGAACACACTTTTGTTCATTTACTTTTATTCTCCATAAGTTCAACCACAATTCCAACAGGTTAATATGTTGCTGAAGATAACGGGATGCCTCGTGAGGGTTTTCATGCATACTAAGGCAGGCTGTATCATCGGCAAATGTAGAGGTGAGGATATTACTGCTCAAAGGCATATCACAGGTATAAATCAAATACAAAACTGGCCCCAGTATACTCCCCTGAGGCACCCCAGATGAAATGGTTTCGGGCACACTCATGAAGTCTCCTTCCACGACAGTGAACTTCCGGGCAATAATGTAACTTTCCAAAAGATTTACAATGTTTATTGGTAGATATGTCTTCAATTTTAGAATTAGGCCTTCATGCCACACTTTATCAAATGCCTGAGAGACATCAATAAATAGGGAAGAACAATACTTTCTTTCTTCAAATGTTCTTCTAATGAAATGAACCAATCTATGACATTGTTCAATGGTGCTGTGCTGACTTCTAAAACCAAATTGATGGTCCGGTATGCATCCATTATCAGCTAGAATTGGGGACAATTTTGTCATGAGAAGTTTTTCAAAGAGCTTCGAAATTGTTGACAGCAAACTTATTGGCCTATATGACTCAGCCTTGGTAAGATCTTTACCCGCCTTTGGAATCATTTTGAAAAAATAATTTAAAAATAATTCAACTACATACATATTTTTTGTTGTTGCTTTATTTTATTGATTTTATTGTTTGTTGTTTTTAAGGAAACATGTTCACATCAATAGAAAATTTAATTTTATGTATGTCTGTGTATAGTAAATCGCATTTGATTTTTTAAGTATTTCAGTTTGAATTTGATTTTAATTTATTTTTTGTTAAAACTTAAAATAAGCAAGTATACTATTATATTAAGTGTAATTCTTATTTGCAAAAATATCTTAAATTATAAAATAATATATATGTAATTAAATAAGAAAAAAAGCTTTAAGCATATTTATTTATTGTATGTCTATGTGGCTAGAGTTTTTAACATCTCTTCAACTTATATGTTTATAGTTAAAATTAATAAATTATATTAAAAATTCGACTTTTAAAAAACTATATATATATATATATATATATATATATATATATATATATATATATATATATATATATATATATATATACATATATATATATATATATATATATATATATATATATATATATATATATAGTATATTGTATATATGTGTGTATGGTGTATGTTTGTAGTAATAAAATAAAAAAATAAGACGAGCTTATATATTTTAAACTAAAATTAACCAGTTAATATATTTATTTAATGATCTCATTTTATTGTAAAGTAGATAAATTAAATAAACTTAAGTAACATTTTAGAGTTTCAATGCTTGTGATGTAGTTATTATATATATTTTATATTAAATTTATTTATTATATATTATATATGCACGTGAACCTAGTTTCTAGGTTCACTCTTATATTATTGTCGATTATTGACACCCTCTATGGTGGTGTGCATGGTATGCTCCATATTCTTAACAATTATATAGTTTGTTATATGATTGATAGCTTCATCCTGGAGACGGTCAGGCCAGCGTTTTATGTAGGATTTTATAAAATCGCCAAATGTATCGACCTTATCTGGGGTGGTTTTGTGTGAATCTACAATATTTTTGACAATATCCACAAACTTATCGTAATCATCGGGTGATTTTTTAATTTTATTATAGTTTAAGACACCACCATTAGTGGCATTATTGGAGGAAGCAGCCGTGGCGGCAGCATTTAATTGATCCATTTGATTTGATTCGTTTAGACGTGAAGCGGCAGCAACGGCAGCTGCTGCGGCAGCTGTGTTGGCCATAAAATTAACATCACCACTACCAGCAGCACCACCACCATTCGCTTGCGCCTGTGTCTGCGAATGGTCGATGAAATGCCTATGCATGCCATATTCCGATCTAAAAAAATTAAAATAATACGTTCGATTTTAAAAGTTTTCGTTGAATTCTAAAATCGTGAAATAATTTTCAATAAACATGTTGCATGAAAACATAATTACAAGTCGCCGATTTCAGCATAGTATCTACTACGCATTGAAAAAATTTGCTCAAACTAGTATTTGGTATAAGACTGATTCAATGTAGTTTTAGAGTTAAAATGAATATATTTATTCAAATTATTATTGTCCTAATTAATTTGTTAAAAAATCTATTATTTGTTATTAGCTTAGATGCGTATATGTCTGAATTTCATTAGCGCTAACCAAGTCATCACTACACTTTAGCCGAATCATGTTTGGAAAGCAATCAACCTCATATACAAAAACCCACAAATATTAATGAGAATTCCATACAGTTCAAACATATTTTTTTACTTGTAAATTACAAAATAGAAAAACTTTTATACTAATACAACAAACAATTATATTCGACTTAGTTAGAACCAATGAAATGCATATACATAGCTAGGGCAACAACAAACAACAAATTTCTCACTAAAATGAATATAGTTAAAAAATATTTCTTTACTTATTTGGAGAGATATATGTACATACTTTATAAATACATTTATAGAATACATAAAAAAGCGCATGTTGACTAGAACATATAGTTTACAAAAAGGAAAGTAAAATAAAATAAAATACAGAACAGATTCATATATTAAAGAAGTTGTGTTAAAAAAGCGATTGATGTATTCCTATTAAATGCTAAAATTCTGAATAGTTGAGTATTTTCTGTAGTGAATTAGCCATTTTGGATCTTTACAATCCATTAACTCGTGATGAAAATTCTTTACTTGGTGACAAGCACTGTACTTAAGAGGAAGTAATTATAAAAAATTTTGACAGTTAAATGACGCATTGAATAAAAATCCTGTAATATCAGGGCCTTGATGTACAATATATTGTGCTATCTAAACAAACTTAATAATTTTTTATATTAAAAAAATATAAATAAACTATTCAAGACCTTTATTTGCTAATAAATGGTGGTTATATAAGCTAAAAATAGCTATTGCGACCTTTTATTTCTCCATTATCTTCTGTAACGAAAAAACACAGTCTAAAATGGCAGTCCCGCTTTTCGTATTCTATATTTATTACGACGCACAAGAGGTGTGTCAGTGTATACTCTACTATAAGACACCAGTTTTGGCGAATTTATCCACCATTTTTTTTTTAAGTTTAGAAAACACCTCAGAATTTAAAACACAAATTTGTATGTAAGGTAAAAAAATTAAAAATTTTAAAGATCAAACTTACTTATAAAATCCTTCGGAATTGTTACTGTTAAACTCTTGTTGAGACATTTGATTTTTCCAAACGGGTGACTCAGATGAAGACGGTAAACTGCTAGCATTAGATGCTGGGGTCATAATACGTTTATCTCTGAAACAATAGATTACGTTTATAAGATAAAGAAATAATATGTATATTTATAGTATACTTAGTATAGCCTGTTTGTCCCAAGCTTTTAAAGACATCATCCACTTGATTATAAAATTTCCATGTACTTATAATACCAGTAGCTTCAAAGGTTTTTTGTTCTTGTCTATAGCGTTGTGTTAAATTGTTAACTTTAAAATGTACTTCTAATGCGGTGACGGGTACTCCAAGACCGGTTAATTGCTTTGCCATAGCCACATAGAGATGGCCATTGCGTTTAATAGTGCGCAACTCATAGGCACAAACTTTCCATAATTTAATTAATTCTAATACTCCATTATCCTCCCATTGTCTACGCTTTTTATTGAATTTTTCATACTATCCATTCATTAAAAAAAAAGAGAAAATTTGTAATCATCCTTGAGCGATTAAATATTACTAAAAAAAGATAAAAGTTATCATTGAAAGTTATCTCTTACAGGCATTTCACATGGGTATCACAATGGTCAATTCAACTCTCCGAAGACACTTCCTTTTATTTTTGGAGGCGCTGCTCTAAATACATGAATGCCTTATGCATTAGAGCCATAGAAACAGCTTTTAATTACAGTCCATTCATGATTCTAAAACAAAAAATGTCATCTTAAATTTTATTCAATAAATGTACATACATATGTAAGTATGTATGTATGTATCAGATAATGAAAACGTGTGATCGCTTCGACATGGCTGTCACAAAATACAATATCTTCGAGTACTAATAGGTATACATATAACATCTTCTTATTTGAAATTTGCATAAAAAAGCAATGATTTAAATTTTAACGCAAATGCATACACACATATTTGATTGTAATCACTAATAAGATGGGGTTCAAAGTTATATGCTGCTCCCAAATGAAATAATAATTGTGCAAGTAAAATTGTCCATTCTAAAATGGATGCATCTAACGAATCCGAAGCTTTCTAAAGCTATTATACTTACATACATATGTGTTTATTGTTGATTACAAATAGAAAAATATGATTGAGTTCTGTTTGGTTTCTCATATAGTATTTGTAGTCAGTGGCATAATTATACGAGCTTGAATGCTTTTCAATCAAAAGGGTACTGATGATTTGGTTAGCGCCAACGAAATGCAGGCATATACCTAGCTAAGCCAACAACAAACAATAAAATATTAAAATAGTTATTTTGGAGAATATCTCGAATAACAAATTCGATAAATATTATAATTGCAGTATTTGATATTACAAACTATAATTGGAAAAATAATATAAACAAGTTTTAACAGAAACTAAAGATGAATGCCGGGTATATATTAACGAGATAAGAAGACATTCAAACCAAGAGGTACTTTGGATACAGAGGTACAGAAGTGTGCCCGAAACATTGTCGCCGACGGCCTACTCTAAAGCCGCAGCGCGATCGAATAATGGAGATACGAATCAACTAGCAGATGTCCCGCTGAGCTATTGAAGAAATTAATCCAGCAGGAATTTTTTAGGCTCGCGCAAATCACATGGACCAGCGAGGTCTCATCTGCGAGATCTTGGTACTAAATTGGTTCCGATGTGATTTCAAGAGATCTGCAGCCATAGAACAGATCCTTCTGGATCAACTACGCATAATCGTAGCGATTATGATTGTGTACTGCTTTACTGGAGTCGAGCCCAGGATATTTAATCTCCATTTTAGTGACATCTTTTAGGAAGAAGAGATGAATATTGAGCACCCACTCTTCCATTAACTTTTTCCATCTAAGGAAAAAACTCTATCGGAGTCCCCTGCCGCGGGATCTAGTAGAAATATCGCGATGCAGTATCGAGAATAAAAACTCTTCATACAGGCATCACTGTAGTTTAGCGCCGAGTGAAGCCTAGATTATTTACTGCTCTCTTATCCACACCTAGACGAAAGTAGGTCAGTTCAATATACATATAATTATTTTTTTACGGTTGTTTTGAGGAATTTTTTGATTGCAAAAAAAATTATTTTTGTGAGTTTTATGGGGATATATACGGCTTGGCAATATGTGTTTGGATACACCGCCATCAAAATTAATATTATAAAAAAGGTTTTTATTATTGTTACTAGAAAGTTTTTATGTTCTCGAAACATTTTGACGAGAGAGTGAAATATAAGACATCTAGAGACAAAACTTTTATAAAATTGTTACTAAGAAAATTTGCATTTGTAATAATTATTTGAACAGCTGTTATGTTAATGCAAAATAAAATGTTTGTAAGATATTTCAAATATTGAAGAAAACGTAAGTTTTTGTTTATTTTTATTGAAAATAAAAACTAACTTGAATTTTATGTTGTTGCCTTCAATGCAAATATTCGAACGAAATTTTGATTATAAAGACAGGCTGTAAATAATAAATACAATCAATAACATCTAAAGAGCGTTTTATTGCAAGAAAAATATAATAAACGCATATAAGATAGAAAATTCTCATATTGTATTTGATTGCTTTGATATAAGCAATGAGGTTGAATGCTCTCAAACTGCTTAAAGTTCACTGACGATACAGTTAAGTGATCAATGAAATGTTGACATATGAACAGCTAAAGCCGCAAAAATCAAATTTGAAGATTTCTAAATAACTTTGTTTTATTTTATTTTTTTAATATAATGAGATTAAACTGCCCCCATGCCGCATGGTTTTTCGTAAAAAAATGTGTTTCGTTTAAAGGTTTATTCCTTTAAGTGGAAATTTAACAATTCTTATAAGTTCAATACTAGTTTGCAGCTCTGTTACGCTATCTTAAGCAAATTTAATACGGTAAATAAAAGTGAAGTATTTTAAGTTTTCCATAAAGGAATTTTATTCGTTATAAAATATACAACTGCTTAAAGAATGAAATGATATCATCTGGCTCTTCATAAAACTAAAGGTAATAAAGCAGATAAATTAAACCATTCAATGAAATAAAATTACTACTTTATTGAATTTACTGCAATTTCTTTTTATGTAAGGAATTTAAAAACAAAATACTGTCTATTGTTTTTGGTTCTAAGCAGTTTCTTTTCTCGTTTATGATATTTCCAGCTAGATTGGAAACGCGTTCGGGGGCTGCGTTGGTAGCAGGAATAGACAAGATTTTCATGGCTAATTTTGACAAATTGGGATATTTACTTGAACTGTTTTTCCACCACATCATAACGTCGAATTCTTTTGTAAGTCTTACGTTTTCATTACAATAGCGATCAACTTCATCCCTTACAGTTTTCAAGCCGGTATCTGAAGAACTTGCTAAAGTGGGGAAGAAAAAGAAATCTTCATTTGTGTTTTCAGGTTCTAAAATTGATATAGGTGAGTTGTTTGCCAATAATATTCGGGAAATTGGCCGATGTGTTTGCGTTGGAAGAGAATTCAGAGATGAGCTGGATACATCTTGTGTATGGCTTTCATGAAGGCTACTTGCATTGTTGATGTCGACTGAGAAGTTCGATAAGCCAAAGGAATTTCCGTCATGATTCTCTGTTAGTTTTGTAATGCAAAAGTCTTTTATTTCGCTTAGTTCATTGGGCTGCGAAGATATAGCAGGAGGATATAAAAATAAAGCTGCTTTATGAAAGATGCTTAAATTTGAGTTCCATTTCTCCAAGTGCAATAAGATATTTCTCTTCAGTGCAGCAATATCAGATTCTTCGTTATTTTTAACAGCACAAATTGCTTTAACTTTTGTAATAGAAGGGATAACATAACATAATGTAGGTGATAGACTAGATTGAAGTTTTTGGAAAATTATTTCAAAGTTATTACATATTTCTACTAAACTCTCTAAGACATTCATATTGATATTTAACATAATTCGTTTTTCAGCTTTGTCTGCAACAATTTCATCAATTTTTGCATAATTGTCGAAAACTGATTTGAACAATACGAAATGTGAGTTCCACCTTGTCGAAATATGACTCTTCCAAGTTGTATCGAGCATGTCCTGCTTAATGGCTTTTTTTAAACATTTCACAATTTTTTCACATGCATAAATCATTTCTTTTAATTCTTTTGTGGATTCGAAGGCATCGCTTAAAGCTTCATAAAAAAGATGAGCCGAACAGTTTAACCTTGTAAAACCTTTCAGAGCGCTTGCAATGTTACTTCTGGGATCAGTGACAAATACCGTATTTGAAAGATCAGTCACACCGAATTCTTGAAAAAGGCTGAATAATTTTTTTCTCATATTTTCAGATGTATTGGATATTACACTTATAGATTTAATTCCTAGGGTGATTTCTACCAATTTGAAATCAACCTGATAATGTAAAGTAGCACATAAAAAACATCTTTTAATAAAATCGTTATTCCACATCTCAATGGCCACGGTGGCTTCACCATTAGCAATTAGATTTTGTATATAAGGAGCAATTTCTTGTTTTTTTTCTTCGGCAACTAATTTAGATTTTTGTGACAAAGTTCTTGTGCTGGGAATAAGGTTGTCCAAATCAATATTTTCACCATACTTCGCACCCAATTGTATGCACTTTGCAATCATTGTACGAAACCCCAAACCTTCAACAATACTAAAAGAACAACAGTCTGCTACAGTGAATTCCATAAATGTTTTAAAGCAAGCATCATTATCCTCACTATTTACTTCCATCGGGGTAACATCATATGACCGTGGATGCGCATACTTTTGCTCTATTAAATTTGACGTTTGACTTCCAGCATATCTTTCCATTTCTTCAAAACATAGTTTCTCCTCGATTTTTAATTTAATGCTCCTTCGTGGTTCTTCATCTTTTATTTCCTTTGAAATTTCTTGCCGCTGGGAATTAATACACTTATGCCTTAATAAGTTTGACGATTGATTGCCAACAAGTTTATAAAGTTTGTGACATAAAATGCAATATACACTGCCCTGTAAAATAGACCCATCGTCCTTTTCGATCTCGTAAAAACAATACCAAAGGATACTTCTTCCTTTCTTCTTCAACGGCCTGTATACTCCGTCATTTATTTTCTTCAAAATTTCTTCGCTATTCTCCATGCTGTAAATTTACGTTTCTTTAATGTACAATTTTTGTCCGACTAGCTCTATACAACGGTTGAAAACAAAAAAAGAAAAAACCTTTCATTTATTACATGTTAGGATTATTTGGCCAAGTATATTGATAATTCCTAAGATTTTTAAAGCTAAAAATTAAGCTTATCCCCAACAGCATAATCTAGTCCATTTATTTTTCACTCCTGACTTTTGCAATCAAATCTTGTTTCAAACCTATTTATTTTACATTGATTTGAAACAATGTTTGATAGCAAAAGGAGTGTGAACTACATAAAATAACTGTAATGAGTAGTTAGACACAAATCTAATATACAGTTAAAGTGCATACATATGTACATATGTACTTATGTCCTTTTTAAGAAAAGCCCACCTTTAAAACTTTTATTATTTATAATAGAAATTATAAATAATTTTTTAAACTACGTAAGATTTTTTTTCAATAGTTTTGAACTGAAATTGAATTACACCAGGGAAGAAAGTTATAATCGGTAGGATAACTTTAAAATATTTGAGGGAATTTTAATTTTATTAGTTTTACGAATGAGAATTCTTTCGCAAATTTTTAAAACTTATCACCAATGTAAAGGTCATAGGTACATAAATATTAAATTTTTAACTGAAAAGGACTTTTTTATTGTTTTTTTTTTTCAATGTTATTGTTCTTAATTTTGAATTGTACTAGTTACTTACATATTTGGAATTTCATGCACTAATTTCACAACAAACAAACTGAAGCCAAGCCTCAACGCATTTGATAGGGTTTTATTCACAGTAACTTTTGTTTACAAATTAAAAACAAAAACAATAATACGTGTTGGCTTTCATTCTTGTACGCACACGAAAGAAAAAATTAATTGTTGTTTTAAGTACGAATGTATTCATGTACCAATGTACGAGTAACTATTGCTCTTATAATCAGTTTTCTAATTCTTGAAGAATCAAATGTTAAATTTTCTACACTAATTAAGAATGATTTCTTTGAAATTTCGATAAATAAAATAGTGAACCAAACCTCAACAACATTTCCATTGTTTTTAAATACATTTTTCGACCGAATATACGACTTTGAATAAACTATTTCATAATAGCTGATTCCTATGTTTCTCGTGGTAGTCATATTATGTTTTAATCTTACATTTAAGTATGTATATACGATTAATATCATATAAGTATGTATAAATAATATAATTGAACATAAGCTGCCCACGACGCTATCATTTGTTCATATTCACCGCCTTGTTATAAGTTGTGCTGCTGGCTGTATTCGAACATATCAGAAAACATTTTAAATTTCTTATGATTTATGGGAATATTAGTGTGCTTGTTCGCGAATATTTCATTTCCCCCTTTTAATGACGTACCGGCATCGCGGAAATGGGTAGCAAAAATTTTTAACGGAATTTATAAAAATTTTATAGAAAAACATTACTAGTAATAATAAAATAAATAAAAGTTTATGTTATTTATATAATTTATATAATTTTTATATAAATGATCTAATATAATTGTATATAATATAAATTAAATTATACAATATAAATTATATATGTATATATAATTATAACCGATTTAAGAGTTTAATATCTCGTTTTGAAAAACATGACAACGGCTTTAAAAAAAAGGAAAATAAATAGACCGAAAATCAAAAATCAGACTTCACAGTGTCACCCGCCCGAGTATTCTGAACTTCCCTGAAAATTTCGTCAAAATCGACCCAGCAGCTTTGGAGTCATTACGTTACACACATACATACATACATCATATTTTATATACATACATACATACATATGTAAGTAGATAGATAGATTAGTTAAATTTATTCATTACCCACAAAAAATGCCCTGATAAATACAGTAATATAAATATAACATGTTAATATGTACATAAGTAAGTATGTATAATAGAATCATCAAATATAACAAAAAATTTAATTTCTTCATACATATGTATATGCATGTACATATACATACATACATACATATGTATGTACATACATAAGTATACAGTTATGTATGTAAATAAATAACCATAATATTAATTGCGTCATTAATTGTTTACTTTCGCATTAATTGTTTACTTTTTTAACGCTTATGTTTGTTTTCTTAGTTGCTTGTCCAGAAATGCATCGCGAACAAATCATAAGTATGTAATTATGTGGTCGGCTTCATTCATATTTGTCTATATCATTATTTTAAATTATCCATCCCTGACATGCACACATTTCTATATAAACAAATATGTAGGTGTAATATGAATAAAATCACGTACTTAGTTATTCACTCTTTTGAATATTCCACACCGAATAAGCTAAAATATCGTTCTGTGAGATCAATGGAACAAACTCATTCATTCGTGAATCGGGTTGGTTCAACACCGAACCGCATGAGAATGTAAAAATTAATAAAAATCTCTTAATATAACATACATACATACATACATACATTTTTTTTATCGAAACCAAATACCCAATTTATTATATTTTTTTTTCGTAATTTAAGAATTTTCACTTAAAAGAAGTATTTATATACATAGTACAACATATGAATGTATAGAATATGCTTACTTAATTTGTGCAATATTTTAATCTAAATAAATTTCGGGATATCAGGCAAAATAATTCCTAGCAGTGTAAATAATGTTATTGAAGACCAAAACAAAACACGAAAACATTTCATTATGATTATTACGTTTTTATACATATGTACATATGTATATACATAACTATAACTATCATTATGGTTTCAAATAAGTATGTATACAATTTTCGTAATGATCCGATAACGTTAATAATGATATTATTCTTGTATAATTAGTGAAGAACATAACCAACAAGTTGATTGGAATTGTGTAATTATCAAACCATAAAAGAGTAAAGTCAGTTGTAAAGCAATTGAAGTAGAAAGGTATTATTGAAATATAATTCTAAAATAAAGCTCTTAATAAAATTGTTTTAAATTTTTCACATATATGTACATACATTAAAAACACATTTTTGTTTGAATAATGTCAAATTTAAAAATCCGAGTTTAGTAGAAAGAGCAAGAGTAAAAGAAAATTTTTACTGTATGTGCTTTTATGTGTGAGTGAGTGTGTACACTTGCTCTCCCACTTTGTACAATGGTACATACACAGAAATTGCCAACGTTGTGTTAGACACACAATAATTACTTAAATCGCTTTGCGATAATTATAGATTTTTTCAAAGATGATCATTATCAAATCTAATAATTGTGTATTTTTTTTTTTTGTTGCAGTTGTATTACGACAATAACAAAACAACCGGTGCATGATAAACACAACAGAATAAAAATGAAAACACTTGCTCCTCACATGAATTATAGAATTAAAAATTTTCAGTTTTTCGTTTATCTGAACACAAAACTTAAAAACTTTTTTATAGGTACACAAGTATGTATGTATACTTGCTTGGAATACCCAACTGCACCACAGAATATATATGTAAACTACACTAACAAAACAACTTTGATGGTTTTTTTCTTAGCATATCCACTACACAAAGAGCGAAGAAAAAGAAGACGATTCAAGACAACCAATATTTTCTTATTTCATTAGGCGCGTACACTTGCCAGGGATTTTATTCTGTATAAGAATGTTTTGTTGGGTGCAACAAAATATAACACAACGAAAACGTACATTCATATATGTATATGAACATATGCATATGTATGTATACGTAGCAGCAAGTATAAAGAAGAAGACACCCTTTTTTCTACATATATTCGTACAAACATATGTATACACACTTTATCAAAAATATATTTTCAATGCATTTTCTTAATTTTATTATTACTTGTTTTATAATTGCCTGGCCATCTGATAAGGAAATATCACCCCAGCTTTTTATATCCACTCACGAGTTTATCATTATTTAATTCTTCAATTTATTGTCTTTATTTTAATAATTATGTACTTAATTTAGTTTCAGATGTTTAATGAAAATTATATAAATGATGTAATTATCTAAGTGTTAGTTTTTGTTGTAGTATAATAATTATACACTCATGAAAATATATGCCGAAAAAGCGAGCAACTCCGTCGAACATCAAACCAAGACTGAGAAAATTTACTAATGTCTACCAACACGAACATCGTTAATATATTTTTTTGTTCGTCTGTATAAAAGGCATTATATTCTTATAGCGTGTGATGTTGGTTTTCTCTTTTATTCTCATGCTAATGACGGTTCTTTTCAAACCTGTCATAATGATGTAGATACAAGATACACAACAACAAATCCATAATGTTAATATGATTATGCTTTCTATCATGAGAGTGAGACATATATATTGTTGACTTAAATATGGTGCGTGTCCATGGGAGAGAACAAAACAAAAACTGAAAACTTCATTAATGGCTTTTCCAATTTCTCTTGCAAAATGCATTCTCCTTCGTGTTATCGCGGTGGCAGAGCTCATCATCATTAAATTTTGATGACTGGTAGAAACATATGTGTAGAAAATTGCTAGTCATTACAGTTTTATAAGTAAAGTATTGCCAAATATAGGTTTATTGTTTTATTAAAAATGATGGTATTAATAAATGTAATATTCAATATTAAAATTTATTCGAGAAATTCTCTCAACTAGTCACTTGAATAATTAGTGGTTGAAAATTAAGCCCACAACAAATATAACATTTTTGTATACAATCGTTAAAAAAATTCAATTTGTAACCAGATATTAGTCAAGGGCGCTAAGAACGGCTTGTTTAAAGGGAGCTTTGGACGTATGCAATTAAGTTTTCAAGATGATACGTTATAACTATATTATTACAGATTCCGAAACTTTAGACTTCTGCACATGTATTTTTATACGTTAAACAGATAGTTGAGTTATTTGTTCTTTGTACTTATTTTTTTCACTGCATGTCAACATGCATGAAGAACTCCGTAGTAGTAAGTAGACATGGGGATACCTTGCATAAAAATATTCAAGACCTAATTGCCGCCTTTGTTGTTTTGTTGGGATACTTATTGGCAATGTTGCCGTCTTGGCTTCCCCAATTCTCTATCTATAGTTTATAGTGAATTGTGTATAATTAATTTTGTACCTACAATATATTATCACAATCGGTTGCATAATAAACAAAACATTAATATATTTGCTTTCTCGACAAAATTTTCTGACTTTGGGATATAAATATGTTTTTATGCTAATTAAACAAAATAAATAAACTTTCTCCGAATAATCTCTAAAAACCATTAAAAATAGGTCGTCATTTAATAAAAAGCTTATATGTAGTTTCTTAGAATATATTAGTTAGGAAAAACATTCGTTGCGGTAACATTGGTTGGTAGTTTGCTTATGGATGTTGTGTTTTTATGTTGATTCTTACTCACGAACATTATTATAATAACAAATGCTAAAACATAACAAAACAAAAAAATTAAATGAACATTAAAGCAAACGAATTTTGCGGCATGCAAAAAACGATAATGTCTATGGCAATCATCATTAAATGTTTGAAGAATGAATGATAAAATATGAGCGGGAATTGTTAAGTCATTTAAGAGCTCCGTTTCCGTCTTTATTAAGCTGACTGATTGAGTTGGTAACATTTTGATGACGAGATGTGATTGTAATAAATGAAGTTCTTTTGTATACATATATTACATGCAAAACCTGTCGAAGATACTATTCCCGATACGAGTACTAATGTTGTTGCTGTTAATGATACTTAATATTATTACTATAATGATAATGTTTCTTGTTAAAATATAATTGTTTCTTTTTAATAACTAGTAACAAACTTACCTATTACATAAGTATTTCATACATAAGTACATACTCCACACGATTATTTTCTTTAAATTTTTGTAAAAATTTTTATTCATGTTCAAATTAAAAAAGAGGGATACTACGGCATTAATACGCAACACTGCAGATGAAATTCTTTGAAAATATTTTTGTGCTTAACATGACATTTATGTATTATTAATTATTATCACTAAGTTTATGTCTGACACTGGTCGGGCCTAACAATTATATATATATATATATATATATATATATATATATATATATATATATATATATATATATATATATATATATATATTTAAGATTTTAATACTTATTGTTAGTTCAGTTAATTGAAGATACAATAAATAAATTTTATTTAATAAAAAAAAAAAAAAAAAAAAAAAATCATGTTCAAAAATAAAGGTAAACTGGTAAATCTATTATACAGTTCAGGGGCGTTAAAAAGTATTTCGATTCGAAACGAAAAGTTTACAAGTTCTCTTTGCTCAAGTTTTAATTAATCTGGAAGAAAGTGTGTACATACATACATACATACATAAATATGTAAATGCGATAGCAAGTACATTAGGCTGTCTTATTTAAGAGCACTTTTTTCGTAACTGCAGAAAATCACCATTTTCTGTTTTTATTTTTCGAAATTTCATACTCCTTACGTTTTTATCTGCACCTTTTACGTCTATACATTTAACACAAAAGCCAAAAATTTGTGGCGTTTTTAAAACAAATACAATACAAAATATCAGTGTTAGCTGAACTTGGACTTAGCTGCATGAAACTTTCGTCATATTTAATTACTCTTCAATATCCTTTTTTGTGTACATACATGTATATTTTCCTTGTAATTCAAAATTAACTGCCCAAAATTGAAGCGAATTTTTTAGCCGTTTGCTTAACGGTTGAGAAATATTAAGATAACAGCATTTTTAACTAATCTACAGAAAAAATCCCGCAAGAGTTGATTGTACAGGTAAGTCAAAATTACTGTGCAGTGAAAACTGTAGACGTACATAGATAGCTGCTTTAAGTCCACACCAAACTTCCCTGGTTTAAATGAACAGACCTATTTTTTTCAAGTAATAACCAATTTCGCTACATGCAAATACCTACTTACATATGTATGTACTTACCTCTATTAATCTCTTCATAATGTATACATACTTATGTTTGTATTTACATATGTAGGTATGAGTATGTAATACATGTACACGCATTCACATACATACTTATGCAAAAATGATACTTATGCATTAAGCAAACTCAGATTATGAAAAATTTTTCTTACGTTTTTTCAATTTCATTTTTACACTTTTTAAAATTATTCTCGTTATAAGTTTTATTCAAGCAGTAAGAGTACCACATATTTTTTTCAATTCTTGTTATAATACATAATTACTAATTCCAAAACGAATATTAACAGCCTGTTTTTGTAAAACATAAATCTCTCACGAAATTTTCCTTCTGTTACGACAACGTTTAAAGTTTTTTTACAATAAAACATTTGAAAGCTTTCATATATTATATTTTGACAAAATTAGAGCTTTTTACTTTACTGAGAAAATCTTATAGCCAATACGTTTGATTATGAACACATTATTTTGTTGCTTTTTCAAGGTCATACAAAGCAGCTTTCTTTTGCTTAATTTCTTTCATTTATTTCACTTCTTTCATATTTTCGAGTTCCTAGATCAGAATTCTTGAAAATGATCTACTTTTGGTTATCGACTGTTTTTGATATTATTTTTCATATATTGGGAACACCTTCATTGTATAAGAACCGAAATTTTAATTAACATTACAAAACGGCAATATATTATCGTTGGTTTTTTAAGAACAAATAAATATTTTTTTTAACAAAAACAGGTAGTAAACAATGCTTTTCCTTCTTAATATTATATATGTACTAGCGGACCAGGCGAACTTCGCCTCGCCCCAATTTTAAGCCTTCAGACAAACTTTCTATTTTTTCATTTGAATAGCCGTTAAGGAATAATTTCAAACAAAATTTCATACAAAAACTCGATTTTCGATTTTTCCAATTTTCCGACTTTTCCGGAGGGATTTTCCAAAATTTTCTTCCATAAAAACCTTCTCCTCGAAAATACGAACAACTGAAAATTTCGTCAAAATCGGTATGTACATAGTATTATGCTTTTGTCAGCATATTTATTTTCGTTCTACAGTTATATATATATATATATATATATATATATATATATATATATATATATATATATATATATATATATATATATATATATATATATATATATATATATATATATGTGTGTGTGTGTGTGTGTGTGTGTGTGTGTGTGTGTGTGTGTGTGTGTGTGTGTGTGTATTTAAAACATTTAAAAACTACATATGAACTATTTTGAACGTAAAGTTAGAGAGTGCTCAAGGCAAACGGCGAACCAGGTATGTGTTCATCACCCCACTTGGCTGCCAGTAAATAATCGCCAGAATCTTGAACTTGATAAGTAACCTTGTATATATTTTTACCCATATGCTTAACACACACTTCGTCACATTGCCCTTTGGGCCCAATTATACCTACAAATAGAATATTATTGCCAGCCTCAGAACCATCAATGGTGAATTCATTTTTCTCATTTAAAATTATTTGACTGAGACCTAGACCACGATATACAACTTTTGAAGCATCCGATTTGAAATTTGGTACTGTAAAGAAAAATGTATATGTGCATATTTTAATATACGAAAAATATTTTTAATCCTTTCAAAACTCACACTCTACTTTATTCATAGCACTGTCTGCATCATTACCACTTATGGACACAATAATGTATGGTGACTTTGGCAGTATTACCGAATTGCATTTTATATGTACTTTGTAAAGACCGGCATCGTTTAATAGAAAGCTTACTTCGAATCTTTCAGGATCAACGACTTTCAAAGGCACAGATGAAATATGCCCAGAAGGATTTTCTAGCTAAATTTATAATTCTGTATTTTATAGCATGTATTTCGTTGACTATAGTTTTCTTAACTAACCTTTACTTCAAAGTTACCTTTTACACCGTTCCTTTTGATGATGAAACTCACATTTGTTTTTACGCGCAAAGCTCCCATTGGAAAATGCAAAAGCTGAACTTTATTGGGATCCGTTAGTTCAGGTGCAATAAACACTTGGGGTGGTTGTGAAGAGTATTTATCTGGAGAAAATAAAAACTTTATTAAAATCAGTGGGAATCGATTACTGTGAATTTTTATAAACTCTGATGTTTTTTTTATCAATTAATTCATATGCATTTAAAATGTAACATGCAACAAAGTCCAACGGATTAGAAATACCTCTCCATTCTTCTTAACAGAAACTAGTTTCTTTAAATTTTCAATGGTCTTTTGACATGCATAATTTCTTCTTTCATCATATTAAATTTAAAGGCGAGTTTTAACTAGATCCTTTTAAATTTATAATGAGAAGATTAAGCAGTTTTTTATTAAGCCAAGGAACGTAGCACCAAACCGTAATCTTTAAGGAAGATTCTTAGGTAATTTATCTTATTAACCCTGGTCAAAATATTTACTCAATAAAACTGTAATAAAAACTTTTTGATAATTCCTTTTAAAAGGTTTATTTAATTATTTATTCTTCAGCTAGCGATGTCAAAACACTATAGCAAAGATCACGATTGAGATCTTTTTCTAATTAATGGATTTTTTATTCATTTGATTTATGTACTTTGTAAATAACAAGTGGACTTCAAAGGATCGGATGTAAACGTAACAATTGTGCATAAAAAGTACAATATAAAGCAGACGGCTCTGATTGGTTTTTATGGAAAAGAACTATAAATTTGCAGGTATCAAAACTCTCCCCAGAACAAATAGCTTTATGCGTATTAAGAAGTGGGGTTTGCTGGGATTCATAACATGTGAAAAGTTCCTAAAATTATTAATAAATTTATTGTAAGCAATTTAAACCGCCGGAAGTGTGCAGTAGGGAAGCATGTCCTCACTTCAGCTCCCGACTCGGAAATCTTTTATTTAATTGATTTTTTTACTGTATTGAATTATTCGAGAAAATTATTCAAGAAAGCATACAAGAAACAAGAACTCTTCGCTTTCCGTGTACATGAATTTGTATGAATGTACATACATACATATGTAAGTATATGCATTCAAACACACATACATATGTATATAGTATGTATGTGTATAATATGCTTTATTCGAATAACTTATGGGCACTTTTTGAGAAAAAACTTACCAGCGTCTGGCGTTTTCAAGTATTTTCCAAAATTACAAACATTTTCATTATCATTATGATTTGTATATATATTAGCATTTGATGTATTCAGATGTATTTCCTGGGATGATTTGAACATTGCGTATCTTTCAATATCACTTTTAATTCTCAATATCACTTTTAATATTCAAATATAAATGTATAATTAATATATCTATGTATGTATATGCCGTTTACGGTGATTTTTCTATATTTCTGTGCCAATAAGGAACAATTTGCTTCAAGTCCGATTTTGTGGTTTTATAGGAGAGCATTTTTGAATTTTGAAGTTCAGTTTTATAAAACGAGTTCCTATTTTAACCCAGGGTATTATATACATATGTACATACATATGTAAGTACATTTCTGTAGCATCTTATATGAGGAATAAATTATTCAATATTTCACAAACAACCTTACGCAGTTACATAAGTTATTGTTCCAAATGAAATTGTACATCAAAAAAAGGGGGCAAGCAGAAATTCATTACAACGCAACTTCCTGAAAAATCGTTCCAAATTAGTGAAATTTAGCTGGGCATACTTTTGAAGTGACATACATAAGTATGTACTTACATAAGTACGTATGTATGTACTATGTACATACATGTTACATGTTATTAACTTGTGTCGACTTAGCAATTATTCCTTATTGACACAGATTATTATTGAAATTAATATAAGTATCAACAATTCATTATTTGTGATGGGTTCTGCTGTCTATATGTCTACCGATGATTTGGTTAGCACCAATGAAACGTCGACATATAGACAGCTAAGCCCACAACAAAAATATTTTGTTGGAAATTCACAATTAGGTACCGTTCTGATCGAGAAAACTTTATCTCACGAGTTTAAATGTTCTACTAAATTGAGAATATTAAAAGGAAAACAATTTTCCATACACTCACTCATTCATAATTGAAATTCATAACAAAAGGAAATCGACTATATATAAGCATATACTTATATACATAAATACATACATAGTTTCCGATGTTGTGTACTCAAAACTAGCGATCTTATTTATTTTTATACACATACATACTTATGTACATATGTGCATGCTTATTATAGTTTGTTTACAATATAATTCAATAAGCCAGAGATGGCACGTTGGCACACCATGTACATTTAAGTAATTTTTTTTCTAAGTACCACTTTAATTAATTTTGAAATTAAATATGCAACACATTTACCACAAATTAATTGAAAAATATATTGCTGATTGTCGGTATCATGTGCTTGTCAATTAAAAAATGTTCGTTGTTGTATAAACACTAATTGGGATTACAAGTAAATTTATATACATATGTATGTATAAATAATTAAACATTCTTGCCAATTTTGGTTTTCAAACCAAAAACCTGCAAGTTTGGGAGAGAAGAAATTGTTAATTCTTTTGATAGAAAGATATCATATCGTATTTGACGTTACATTAAAAAAATTCTAAAGTGTAAAAAACTACATTTTTTAACCGATTCTATAGCGCTCTAGATCCCTTTGTATACCTTAACTAAATTTGTTTTAATTGAACTTAAATTTTTTCTATAGCGCTCATGTTTTATGCATAAATATTGATCACAAGTTTATTACTCATAATTGTTGAAGCACACATGTACACTACACCCAATTGGCATCGCTCCAAACAATTGAACAAGTACACTTATACAGGCTTTTCTCTGCCTATAGACTTAAAAGATATTTCTTGCGCGGGTGATTTGTTGTGCAGATGTTTATTTAATAATAAATAAAAAGTACGCACCAAGTGCATTTCTATTTATTATAAAGAACTATCTACAAATGTGTGGTTCTTTAACAGAGATTGAGATCGAAAACAGGAATAATAAAAACACAGTGCATTAGCCTCTTTAGCGTCATAGAAGCAGTGGTTCTAAAATAACTTGAATAAAGTTTATTTAGTGACCAAACAATAAAATTCCTATACTTGCGTTTGGCGCGAATATGATTTTGACCCCTTGTAACCTATTTGCTGGATGCAAGCAAAAATCCAAGGGAATGAAATATTGGAATATTAACCACAGTATTTATTGAAAGCTAGAAAACCAATTAATGTAGCAAGGCATAGTTACCATACGCTCTTAAGAGCGTTTCTATAATTTTTTATTCATATTTTAGTTTAAACTTATAAATACTTAATAAAATGCTTAATTTATATACGTTTAAACACAAACAAGATATACTAACATTTTATGAAAAATTTTTATAATTCGAATACATAAAGGTATTTATGAAAAAAAAAAATACTAATGAGCGTTTGATTTAAACGTGAAAAACGAATTGTATTCGAAATAAATACAGGTTTTAAGTGACGATATATAAACTTGTATAAAAATGAGAATATGCTTCCCCATGGAGCTCATTTTTGACATTTTTAAAAAATAATTTGTTATATTATATTGTGTATATTATATTATATGTAGAAAAAATGGAAAATTTGCTGAAGTTTTTAAAAGTGGCAAACTTTATCCTATGGCTGTTGTCACCAATTCTGCTACATCTGGGTCTGTAGTGCGCACTGTCAATTGCATGGTGACTCCATCTGATAATACTAATTTGGAGCGTACCAATACTTCCGCACTTCCTCTAAATGTGCCTGATATTAAATTGATATTAATTTAAAAGTGATTTAAATTTTGTGTGAAGAAAAATACCTGAACATAGCAGTGTATGTGTGGCCACGCCGTCGGGGACTGTCTCTGAAAGATTTGCTGGAGCTAAGCCTAAAAATTTTATAATCGTGTTAACTGCCTCTTGTAGAGTATTAACTGATGAAAGGGAGTAAGTATCTTCTGCTTCAACCCATTCTAAATTGATTTATTATTTTACACTATTAATTTTTTCTAACATGTATTAATTGTTTAAATAAACAAACCTTCTGTATCAGCAGCGTCCCATACGGCTTGGAAATTACTTTTTTTATTCTTTTGTATTTGATCTGCAACAGTAATTTCCAAATCTTCCAACATATACTCATCATCGTAACCTTCTTCTGAATCTGGTTCACCTGTATTCGGATCACAATCTTTAACCACAAACCGCAAAGTGGCTCCAAATGTGGCTAAAATCAATATTCAAATGAAGTTCACTGTTCCGAAAAGAGGTACAAGATAATTACCAGATGAACTGCCGACATCTTGAGGGAATTCAACGATAACAAATGTAGTTTGTAAATCGTTGTATGGCAATTTTGGACAGGGTATTACAGCACGAGTTATGAACCCCTCAGGTATTGTCAATTCTACACGTACGTTTTCCAAAATTTGATCCGACAAAGTGTTGAGACAATCAAACTGAAAAAAACCCATTTAATGTTTGCTTTATATAGAAGAAAAATTTTTCTTAACAAAAACGTTTAACAGTTTTTTTTTTAAATCATTAATAGAAATATATAATTGATTTCAATAGAATTATCATAAATTTGTATTTTTTTGTATATTAGTTGAATGCATTTAAAACAGGACTCGGCTGCTTGCACACAACTTTTTAAAGATATTTCTTACCTGAAATACAACATGATTAGGGAATATATGCTTAATGCAAGAAACAGTATATTCCGTTTCACTTTCCGTAAGTTGTATAGAGGGAGTAGTGCGGTGAATAGGACCCAAAGCTTGTATGCCAGGTAATTGAGCCAATCTGGCAGCACTCTCTTCCTCTCTAGTAATTTTGGGAATGCGAGGAGCTGAAGGAAATTTAATAAATACTCAACCTCTTATATAGCAACAAGAATGCAACGTACCATTAGAAACCAGCATCGCCTCATCTTTGATTTCCTCCTTAACAATTGTAGCTTTTGGTACAATCGATACATCAAATCCAGTACTGCAATCAGTATTCAAATGTTCGACTAAAGCCTTTTCCAACAAAGCTAATGAGCAAGTTTCACGTTCAATAATGTAATGTTTATATAAATCCGATTTCTCTGTTTGTAAAAGACGTAAATAGTAAGTAGCACGATCGCGTACTTCATCATCAGGATCCATCTGGCAGCGACTCAAAAGAACAAGAATATTTCCTAAAAGTGCCGGACAGGAGGCTCCGAATTGTGCCAAAGCAGTAACGGCAGCTGCTCTTACAATAGGACTTTCTAAAATGACGCGGTTGTAGATAAACCTTATGTACTTAGAAGGTTGCACAGCAAAAGGTCCCTCTTTTCCTAGAAGATGCAATATACGTACGGCTAATGAAACATGTTCACAATCCTCAATAAACTCGCACAAGTGTGACAGGCCAGATTCTTTAGCTTCAGCATTTTCTTCGATAATAGTTATAATAGTATCCACAATAGAAGTTTTATATTCCACACCTCCTTCTTCTCGTAACATACCACTAAGGAAATTCATCATAACGCTGTGTTTTCGTGGATATTTTGTGCACAAAGAGCAAATAGCTTGGACAACTACTACTTTGAATTCATCGGATATTTCAGCGACAAAAGATGAAATCTGTTTCATCAAACGTTCTACCGAAGATTCGGCTCCTGTTTTAAGTAAGGTAGTAATCGCAAGAGTAGCCACCGAACGATTGGAATCAGCGATAAGTCCCTCTAGATCCAAATTACAGGTTGTTACAGCTGCCGGATGTGTCATAGCCACCTTGTTGAGTGTACGCACCGCGGCAAAACGTAAAGTGGCTTTGGGAGAGCTGCAAAATAATTGCAGTATAGAGAAAGCTGGCGATAAAACGCGAGCATTGGTGTTTTTCAAATTGACTATGGCATGAGCAGCTTCATATATGACCATTTCACTTTTGTGACGCAAGCAAGATTCAATGAAAGTGAACATGGGAGATTCAGACATTTCATCTGCTGAAATATCTTCCTCTTCAATTAGTTTACAAGCAATACGAATCTAATGTGAAGGTTATGAAATTAATTGGAAATATCTCTATTTAATTTATGAGATATACTTACTAGCATGCAAACTGCATAAGGACTCTTCATGGAATTGCGAGTTAATTTGTTGACTAATTTGGTAACAGCCAAACGATCCGATTTTCGAATGTGGTACAAAAGACCTAAGGCATGATACTGAACCATTATGTTATCACTGTTCAATGCCTCTTGAGCTTCATTGGCCCAACGTTTAACAACATCTCCAGCAGTACTACACAACCTTAAGGAGCTTACTAAAGCAGCACAAGAAACAGCAGCATTTTTGTCTACAATGCATTGCTTCATGTAACGCTCCACTGCTTGGAGCATAGTATTGTCGGTAATACTACACAGAGCACGTATAGCAGCAGCTCTATAAAGGTCCTCTTTGCCGGTCATGTCCTTAGTTAAGGAGCTGGTAACAATAATCACATCCTCAGCTATGGAGGACAACTCTTTGATGCCCAAATAAACCATGCGACGTAAGACTACATCCTTCGACTGGAACAACTTGGTCATGGCAAAGAAACAATCGGTGGCCTCACGTGTACCCAATTGCTCTCCTTGGTTAATTAAATATAAGATTTTAGTCAAGATCTGTATACATTTTCTTGGATTGACAGGAGTGTCGTTGAAGGCTCGTGTTTCCTGTAAAACCGATGTTTTTTCCAAATTTTGGTAGATATTGTTGGGACCTGATTGTAATTTCAAGTTTTTAAATAAATGCATATTTTATAAGATAATTTGGCAGTTTGAAATGACTTTTCATTCAGTGATAACTTTATATTTTTAAAAACTATGGTAGTCATCGCATATTTTTATCTTCACACAAAATTTTGATAGCTGCTTTGAGGACTATCAGTTTCTTTACTTATAATCAACTTACCCTCCTCTTCATCTTCTTTTTCACGACGGAAAGAACCCATTTCACATATATTTTAAGTCTTTAGTGATAACTTTAAAATTAACTTTTTTTTAAAGAATTTTTAATCTTAAAAAAATTTACACGTCACACTCAATTTTTCAAATGTCAAAATTATGCCTAGGCACTGCCAACCTCAATTTAATAATTTTGAGTGTGAACAAAGCGAATTGAAACCATGTGTTGTATGTATTAATAAAAGTAAAATTATCAATAGATAGAAATGACAGCGTAGCTGACAAATTATTTTCAAAAATGTTTTTAACGTTAAATAAAAATAGAGTTTTATGTTGTACTGCTGAGTTTGCTGTTATGAATTCGCCTTGATATTAATGCGAAATACACTACTTATTCACTCGGCAAGTTTAATTGAGCAAATATTAATCCAGCTGGCCGAGAGATGGAGAAAACATGCATTCTTCTCTTTATCTTTCTTCCAGCTGAATAACATCTTGAGCAATTGAAACTGCCCAGTGGAAAGGACGTAATGCATTTCAAAAACAGCAAGTGGCTTTCACACACTAAAGGTGAATTCACCCATTCGTTCTGAACGAAATTTATGTTGTTGCTCCGCATTAAATTTACTCTCTTTCTCAAAATAGAGACGTCAAACTACATATAAAAGAAGCGTTCGGAACGTTCAGAAGGAGAGAGATATGTTAAAAAAAGAGGGTTACATATACCTTCCCTATCTTTCTCCCAGCTAAATTGAAACTTGGGTCAAAAAACTTGATTTGTGTGAGAAGGTACAAAATGGCTATATATTTTTATTCAGTAACAATTTTAACACTCTTTTCTAGATCTTGACTAGTTTTATTTTGCAACTTATAAATAGTAAAAACATTTTTCTTTTTTAAGCTTTGATTTAGCTGGGAGAGTGATAGGTAAAAAGGGTACAGAGTTTATTTAGACCATACAAATGAGTGGCCCCAAAAGTTTTTCATAACAGGTAGAGTTTGAAAACAGACCTGTTTGGATGAAACAATTGTCCGAGAATGAAAAAAAATTAGTTAAATTAGATTCATACAACATGACCATACCAATTAGTAAAATTATATTAGTTCTTTATATCGCATGGTATTTTGTTTATTTTATTTTATTTTGTTTTATTAATAATAATTGCTCTAAAGGAAATTATTTATCTGATATTGTAGAAATTTTTAACTATTAAACCTTAAATTTTTTATCTTCTATATATATATATATATATATATATATATATATATATATATGTATGTATATATATATGTATATATATATCCTTATATATAAGCGCCTTATATAATAGCTTTGTTTTCTAAAACTTTTTCCCAACAATATAATCGGTGAAATAAATCATGTTAAATTCATATGAATTAGCCCTGAATAGACTGAGTATTTCATAAATTAAAGTGGCATCATTTCATAAAATAAGGTGGCAGCATTACTAGATGTAAACCAATAAAATAGAGGCAACTCTGATATTTATATTTAGGATTATTTCTTCACGGCATAATTCGGAGTGTAGCACAGCTGTTCTAAAACTCATATATATTGTTGATATTAAATATACGTATTATAACAGAAATATTGTTTTTTACATATTATTTTGACAATGAGATCGCCAACTAGATCTAGGAGCCGACATAGATCTCCTGTAAGGCACTTAAGACGCAGCACATCAAGAGATCGTAAAGAAAAAGGTGCCAGACACAAACATTCAAGGAGTAGATCTAGATCAATGCAGAGAAAATCAAGCCAAAGGAACATGGATGACAAGCGGCGTTCTTCCCGCAGTATATCACCATCAGGCAACAAAAATATCCATATTCGCGATGGAAGGGATGGTAGACTTTGCCGTCGTAAGAACAGATCTAGGAGCTCATCATCAGATCGCAGCCACAGTTTGCATAAGGACACTATTGAACGTTGGCCCAATGATAAGTTTTATGAAAATGTTCAAAAAGAAAAAGCGAATAATCCATTTCGAGGGCAATCCTCAACGACCTTTCCACAAGAGGAACGAAAAAATTATCGGTCGAATGGACGAAATGAAAGATACAACAAATTGGACACAAAATATTTAAAACATCGACGTCAGGAACGTGAACTAATAGGTATAGAAGGAGCAAGCGAAATATGGGGGAAAAGTCCCCCTCATCCTGTAATGTATTCAGACGACGAGGACGATGAGGTTAAATTTTTAGAGCACACATATCAAGGACCCAAAAAGAAAAAATCTAAAAAGAGTAAAAAGAAATCAAGTAAAAAATCCAAGAAGAAGAAATCCAAAAAACGAAAGCAATCAATAAGTAAAAAGAAAAAGAAGGAAGGGAATTCGTCATCATCTTCAGAAGAATCTGAAACAACTTCTTCATCATCGACTTCAAGTTCATCGGAAAGTGATACATCTACTAGTGATGATGAGGAAGTTTGGGTTGAAAAAACGGCCGACAATTTGAATAAAATAAGAACGAAAAAACCTAAAAAAGTTAAGAAGAAAAAGCAAAAGAAATTGAAGAGATTACAAGAATCAGATGATAAATATCTTGTTAAACGTAATATGTCGAGTTATATATGCAATCAAGGACAAGAAGAAGAGGACGAGTTCGGTCCAACATTACGTCAAACCGGTGGACTCAATCAGAAAGATTTCGGCCGCGCTTTACTTCCAGGTGAAGGTGCTGCTATGGCAGCCTATATTGCTGAAGGTAAACGAATACCACGTCGTGGTGAAATTGGATTAACTTCTGAAGAAATTGCTACCTTTGAATCAGTTGGTTATGTGATGAGCGGTAGCAGACATCGTCGAATGGAAGCTGTACGTATACGTAAGGAAAATCAAATCTATTCTGCTGATGAGAAACGTGCATTGGCTATGTTTAGCAAAGAAGAACGACAAAAACGCGAAAACAAAATTTTATCACAATTTAAGGATATGATAAATTCAAAGTTACATGCTAAGGAAAAGAAATAAACAAGAGTTTTATAAATATTTAAATAATTCTAAACGAATAAAAATTGCATTTTTACTGTTTGCCTTCTAGATCGTTAATAACTAGTATATAGTTTATTTTTTATGTTATAATAGAAAATGTTTATCATAACTCATACATTATTTTACTCGGAAAGTGCATTACTCATGAGTATCTGACTTCGATTCTGGAAAATCCAAATGATATTCCAAAGTAAATAAAAAATTTTAAAAGAGTAGAAGCTATGTATTCCAAAAAATCCACAGATCATTCTAAAGTAAAAAAAATATTTCAAAACTAATGCAAATTAATCATATGCAGGCCCATACATTATTTATGGTTTACAGTTACATAGCACAACAAATACACATAGCCCATAAAGAAAATGAAAGTGTTCTAAAACCGATACGTGCAGGAAAAGTTCATCAAACTATTAAAGAAGAAGCTCCTTACGCAAATGTCACTATGCTTAGCTGTGCACCTTCCACTTCAAAAAGCACTCCAAAGAATTTTGAAGGCGAAACAATTTTTGAAAGATCGCCGCATTGTGATTTGATTGTAACTAATAAAGAAAACAATCCTTTTGAAGAACAAAAATCAACCGGAAAAAAATACACAATGTCGAAAAGAAAACGTCTCAGTTTAACCCCATCACCAAACCTAAACAGGAAGAAAACACGCACATGCACTCCCAAAAATGTGCAACAACATGACCTTAACAATCTCCTTTTTGAAGAAAATAACAGCTTACAATCTATTGTTAAATTGATGGAGGAACAGCGAGAAGAGCTTAAAAGTCAAAACCGAAAGCTGGGAAGACTTTGCGATATTTTTAAAAATTATTTTGAAGACAAAAAGAAGCACGATCGAGAAATGCAGAAGTTGTGTAAGGAAAAAAATGGTATAAAGTTGAAGCTTTTGGAAATAGAAGCTCTTAAGATTGAATTTGAGAAAACTAAATCAAAATTAGTTTAATTTTTAACCAAAAATAGTTTAAAGTATATAAAACAGTGGTACAAATTGGAATGTAATATAAAAAAGACTGAATTAAAAAGTTCCTTATTTTTTTTTTGTGTTAATGTATTTGAAAAATGCATACATACTTTTATTTTTAACCAACACAACTTAATTTTAAAAGTGTTCATTTTTTAATAGAATTTTAGTTTTTTTTTAATTTAATAAATATATACATACATGTATTAAAACTTAAGCATGTGCAAATATTAATCTACATACATATATTAATTTATTTGGCCAGCAATGTTATCACGTATGCGTTGCCCTACTCTAAACATTTCTCTTTCCGCTACAATAATTTCTTCAATGTCGCCTGCTACAATTTCTTCCATGTCGACTGCTACAATTTCTTCAAATTCAACATTGTAATTTCTGCAAATATTGTGGAATGCACAACAAACGTTGATTATTTGGGAAGCTTTACGAGGTGTATACAGAAGAGTACCATGCATGCACCTAAAACGACTTTTTAAAACCCCAATGGTACGTTCAACAATGTTTCGGGCTGAGGAGTGTTTTAAATTAAATTTGTGCTCTAAGCTTCCGGCAACAACATTTTTATATGGTGTAATTAAATATGGCTCTAAACCATACCCAGAATCACCCAATAGCCAAGAATTTTTATTGCCATTTGAATAATTGTTAAGAAATGTGTTCCGTGATCTGCTCATATGCCAAATAAATGAGTCATGACATGACCCGGGCCTACAAGCGTCTACAGCACGCACTTGCATTTTATAGTCACATATCTGCAACAAAGAAAATATACATATGTATGTATATTGTTTTAGTACTAAGAAAATAATAATAATTTCAACGCTTCTTACAATCATTGCATTAATACTAAACGTCCCCTTTCTATTTAAATAGAGAGACTCATCTTCAGATGGCTTACAGAGCTTGACATGTGTGCCATCAATACAACCTATTACTCCCGGTATTTGAAATTTCTGGAAAAAATAAGCTTTTGAATTTTCTATTTCTTCTTCTGTCATCTGCAACTTTATCCAGCGTGGACATAAAATATTCTCCGCCGCATTTAGTACCCTCCACATCAACGTTGAAACCGTACTTCTCCCTAAATTAATATCATTGTCCTTAGCTGAAAGTATTATATTTAATCATTTATATTCGTGTGACGAATGTACAGAATACTTACCTATAACACCTTGAAATGAGCCTGTGGCCAAAAACCGCAGTGTGGTCGTAACTTGTATAATTGGAGGAATTGATGACTTTTTAAGATGAGGACTCAGTTTGTTTAACACCATTACAAACGCTTCTTTGTTTAATCGATAATAACTTATAAACCTTAAAATAAATATGTAATAACATTTATGTACATGTAATATGTCTGATTATGGCAAAAATAAAAACACTTACACTGCGTTTGGACAAGAAAGAGGATTCGAGGCATCCCTTAAACTCCTACGCCGCAATTTTTCGACGGAGTGTTGGCATTTTTGTAAAGTCAAAACCGCAACGATTGAAACCCCAGGCATTTTTTGTTCAAAACTTTTTTTAATTATTATAAAACTTGTCTGCTATTTAAATTGTATTTTCTTTCTTTAATAACCATATGTTTTTGTTTTGGTTTGCACAATATAGCCACATTTAGTAAGCAATATTGCCACATTTAGTGAGCAATATTGCCACATTTAACTTAAAAATAACAAAACTAGAATTTGTCGGAATGGAGCAAATCAATCAAAGTCTGAAGAAGGCAAAACAAGTTCGATCGAATTGAAAATTCGTAATCAAAACCATTCCGAAAAATTTCTGTGACAGGCCTGATAAGTACATTTATTGATACAATACAAATATAACTTTGCTACCAACTCAAGTTTGTTGGGTTTGTCAAGAACACAACAACTTTTAATATACATATTCCAAATAAACCATTTTCTCGGGCTAAACGTTACTTTTATTGCATCGTTTACCAACACAAAATTTAGATTTTTATTTAACAGCTCTGTTTTCTTATTCTCTTTCATATTCTCTTTAATATATATTAAAGGTTTAGTAGATATTGGCTGCATGAGTGTTTACAAATTCTTATCCCAAACATCTATAGGGAGAAATATACTAAAATAGATAAAAAAAAGTTCAAGGTTTATTAAGTAAATTTTCTTATGATTGTTCATGGAATATAGTTTGCGTTAATATCAAAATTGTGTATGAAAAAATAATAAGTAATTTTCTAACCTAAAATATCCTGAACATAATAGCACAAAGTATAATATTAGTGAAGCAAGTATATGTTTTGTAGAACTAATTAGTGACACACATTGCATTTCCATTTCAAAAGGAGGTTGTGAACGGGAGAGCATGTGAGTGTTAATAAATGCAGCTGTCAATGCTGATTATTGAAGTAAAGTGCAAACAAACGAAGATAGCAAAACAAATAGCAAAAAATTTATATAAAATTGCCTACAGTTTGTGTATGTGTAACAACAGCATCAATGACCATAAACCGGCATTTTTTTGCGAACGATACTAGTAAACAAAAAGCTATTGTTTATTTATTTCGTTATTTTGTAAACTTAAGTAAATGGAGATACGTTCTTTATAGCTTTCCATTTTATTTGTAATTACATTCTAGTTGAATTTTGAACGTGGAAGTGGATAAACGTGTTTTTAATAGCGGAAGATGCCGGCACATGATTTACAGTCACCAACAAGTGAAATGGTGCTGCTAACACCTAGCACAGAACACCCGCCAAATATGATGACCCACTCAACGTCAGAGATGAATAACCATATTAAGCGTGGCGATTCCGAGGAATCACACAACAGCAGAGTACAAATGAAAAAGCAATTAGGCTTGCTCGAAGGTGTAGCCATCATTTTAGGCATTATATTCGGATCCGGTATTTTTATTTCGCCTAAAGGTGTCATTAATGAAGTTGATGCTGTTGGCACGTCCCTCATAATATGGATACTTTGCGGAATGCTGTCTATGATTGGTGCTCTGTGTTATGCAGAACTTGGAACGTCTATACCAAAGTCTGGTGGTGACTATGCATACATCTTGGAGGCGTATGGGTCATTACCAGCGTTTCTTTATCTTTGGGATGCCATGATGATTTTTGTGTAAGTGAATTGAATCACATCTTTCTTTCTGCAAATAATTTAAACAAATTTATATTATATGTACCTAAATAAAAAACGAGCAAGTTATTTTTGTAAAATAAGTTATTATACTCAAACAGTAATCATAAGTTGCCTTGATTAAATTATTCACGTTATTAATTTATTATTAACGTGTGCGTGTAATACAATCGGTATGAGTTTCAAATATGCTTCAAGTTCAATTCATTTTAATTAATCTCTCATTTAGCGTCATTCTAGTATTGTAAAAAACATGTTCTATTCAATTTTATGACTTTTGTGGCAACTTCATTTATTTTGAAACCTGTTGACTATTTCGTAATAAGTATTTTTTATATTTGAAAAATAAAGTCATGTATGTGTGCAATATAGTAAATATAATTGGAATCTAATGAAATCTAAATTATTATAAAATTTGTATAGTTAAGACTTTTATATTTTTGTGTAGTTTTTACGAAAAATTAAAATTTTTTAGTTGTGTTATATACAAACATTGAATTATTGGAAGAGATATTTTTATTCCGTAAGGAAAAATAATATATGTGTAATAGTCGAGAGGGTTATAATTCGATTTATTGCTGGTGTACTCATACGAGTACATATATTTGCTTGACCGGATACCGAGAAAAATTAAAAAAAAATTAAAAACTGATTAATTCAATTGTGAAATTACATTTATTTCAGTTATACAAAATGCTTAAAAATAAATCTTTCTTGCCGAAGTATTAAACTTATGCAATACTTCTCGTTTTCCAAAATACACTCTTCATCAATTAAATTTATTTCTTTAACTTTACTTCAATCAGTTTTTTTCCTTTGATTAATAATTGAGACTATTCTTTTCTGATTACAAAAAACAAATCTTCCAATGAAAACTCCATGTTAAAATCATAGGAAAAGGTCCAAATTGGCATTACTTCCGAATCACGGTTTCCGAATTTTCACTAGTTCTTTTGAAGTTCCATTTTTACTGGATTTTATGTTGCAGTCTACAATAATAACTAGGTTCGATTTCCTTTCAAAATCTGTAACCACAATGACATTAAGTCTTGTTTGTTCTCTTGTGCCAGCTATTGCTTTACTCTTTATTGTAGAAGGCAAATTTATAATTACAATAAAGTTTAAAGACAAATATATTCATAGAAGTATACATCATACATATATGTATACATATGAATATACAAAATACCTATAATTACAAAAATGTTCTTTAAGAGAATCTTATAAGTAATTTTTTGAGACTTTACAAGCTGAATCACTAAAACTTATATGGTTACGAAGGTTTCTTATTTTATATGCGATGTAGGACAAATCCATCCTTCATTATACAGACAGCTCAATTTAAAACATTTAGGGTCTTATAAATCTTAATGTTCATCAATTGATTTCAATTAAGGCTTCTGTTGATATGAACGCATTAAGTAAAACTTATTTAATATACATATATGTAGCAGTTCCTGTTAATCTAAAATCTTTTATTGTTAGTTTTTCTCAACATTAAGAAAATTAATGTAGTATTAAACTATATTAGTGTTTAACTTATGGAAGTGACACTTAACTTCTTGATTAATATTAATTTTTAATACATTTCTTTAGACATTTATATGGATTGTAGTATTATTAGTTGATAAGAAAATACAAACGAGTGTTTTCTACTAGGAAACTGATTGTTTAATTAGTTATTAATTGATTGTTGATTAATTAGTTTAATTTTTGCATTTCTACAATTTGAAATGTGAAAAACATATTGGTGGTAAGGTTTTTTTTTTATATTATATTTTTTATATTATCTCTAGAAACAAATTAAAATAATTTGTAGTTTTGATTGAATTTAAATACAAATTTCAATTAATGTTGATTATGGGAATTTGCTTTTGAAACGAAATTTTATAATAAAATTTTTAAAAATTTTCGGTTTCATTACTATTATAATTAGTTCTATATTTTCCCGGGAGTTTCAGTTTAGTTGAAAGGAAAACAAATAGTTTCCAATTTTTAATTGCAATTGTTGCGATATCAATGCTGAGTTTATGGACCACAGTAAGACATGGATATCTATGCATCAATATACTCCATTTTCATTCACGGTATTCATTGAAACATAAACAATAATGTTTTGAGAATGTCGGATAATGAAAATATTTAATGTCGAAATGTTAGCAAGAGATTAATATCAGCATTATTATTCTACATCAGAAACTTTTAGAAAATTTTATAAGAGAGAGCTATTCAAGTCTATTTCCGAAAAAATAGAACTGCACTGGAATTAACACTCACAGAGTCTTATGGATGCATTAAAAACTGTTATTTTCGATAACAAAATAAAAATAATATCCTTAAACTTACACCAGCTATTAAAGTAGAATTGGGGAAAACACATTTTCTGCAAAATTTTTCTACACATTTTAAAACACATGCATATGCAGGTTTTTGCTTGAAATACAAACTTACATACATGTTTTATATTTATTGTTAATATAATTTTATTTAATATCTCTACATTTTTATTTTATAGCCCCACAACGAATGCTATTATGGGTCTAACATTTGCTTCCTATGTTTTACAACCTTTCTTTGAAGGAAACTGCGAAACACCTACAGCTGCTAAACAATTATTAGCTGCAGCAGCAATATGCTTCCTCACCTATTTGAATTCATTTTACATGAAAGTTACAACTAAAATGCAAAATATTATCATGTTCTCCAAAATAGCGGCCTTAGTAATGATCATTATTATAGGCTTAATATGGTTGTTTTTGGGTAAGTTAAACAGTTTAGGAAATTAAGTTTTCTTGTAAATATTTATTTATGTTCTAATCTTATACTATTATGACAGGTCATTATGAAAACTTTACTGATGCTTTTGCTAATACAACTACTGATCCCGGTAAGCTATCCATAGCTTTTTACTCGGGTATATTCTCATATGCCGGTTGGAACTATTTAAATTTTATGACTGAGGAACTGAGGGATCCCTATCGCAATTTGCCTAGAGCTATTTATATATCATTGCCTTTGGTAACCATAATTTATGTTTTAGCCAACATGGCTTATTTAGCTGTATTGAGTGTGTCTGAAATGAAAGCTTCAGATGCTATAGCTGTGGTAAATAAAATCTCGTTGTTGATTTTGCCTTCAATTTTTAATTCGTATTATATTTCAGACTTTCGGCAATAAAATTTTAGGTGCTTGGTCCGCCATTATTCCCATCATGGTAGCCATATCAGCCTTTGGTGGACTTTCCGTACACATAATGACTTCATCTCGCATGTGTTTTGTGGGTGCCCGTAATGGCCATATGCCAGCCATTTTATCTCACATCAACATTCAAAGCTTCACACCTCTGCCTTCTTTAGCGTTTTTGGTATTTATAATCTGTGTGAATGTATATTTTTTTCTTTAATTGATTTCTTTATTTCCAGTGTGCTCTATCAATTATTATGTTGGTTTGTAGTGATGTCTACGTTCTCATCACATACAGTAGTATAGTGGAATCGTTCTTTATTATGTTGTCGGTTTCAGCTGTGTTATATTTTCGCTATACTCGTCCTAATATGGAGAGGCCTATTAAAGTAAATATCTTAATATAAGCTTTTTCAACTTTTTAATAAGTAAGTTTATTAAATTTATTCGTTTTTTGTTCGTCATTTCTAAAGGTTTCCATGTGGATACCAATTGTGTTTGTTATTATCTGTGCCTTCTTGGTTGTTGTACCAGTTTATGTAGCACCGTACGAAGTCGGTATGGGCGTTTTAATCACTGTCATTGGCATACCTTTCTATTATGTGGGGGTCATGTGGAAATCTAAACCCCAATGGTTGTTACATTTAATAAGTGAGTACGACATAAAGTAATATCAGTCTGAATTTTAAGTTATGCTTTTAAAACTCGAATTAATGATTACATACTTTGATTTAAAAAGTATTGTTAATAAATTTTCAAAATATTAAAGATCTAGGTGTACAAAGTAGAACTATTTCCGATTTTTATAAAATAATTTTATAATAAAAAAATTGCCAAGTTCGGACAATTGACACTGGCAGAAGGTGCCAAAAAAATATAAATTTTTAAAGTTTATGTCAGCGTTTGAAGAGGGTTGAATTATCACCATTTTGTTTGGAGGAAGTAAATACATGCAATGTGTTTTTGTAATCCTTTTTTAAAGCGGAATTCGCCCCTAAAAGAGTGTTACAACGACATAATATTGCACAAACGTATTTGCTATAATTCTCTATCATATAACACTCTGAATACACCAAAGCTCAAAATTTAACTTGTATGAAATAAAACAGCTAAATCTTGTGTTTGAGTTGATTTAAAAAAAAAAATTAATAAATAAAAAAGCTTCACTAAATGTAAATGTAATTAAATGAGAGATATTTCCGAAAGTGATGCTATAAATATTTATTCTTAAAAAGTACAAAAACAGTAACATCTTGATTAAATAGAATAGGAACTAAATTTTCAAGGAAAGCCTTCTTAAGCAAAACTAGTATTTAATATTTTCAGAAACGTAATGTCCTATGTATTTAAAAATTCTGTTTTTCTTTACAGAAAATGTCAAAATATTTTGTTAATAAAGTGATATAACTTTTGTATTTATCTTTTAAAATGAGTTTTTGATAATGTCTTTTCTGGCTGAAATATCAATTAAAATTGTTTTGATTTCTCTTTTCGGTAAATTTCTAAATATTAAAAAGCAAGATTGCTTTCCATTAAAAAAATTTATGATAAATATCCTTTCAACTGCATTTTTATTAAATATAATTCACATTTGATTTAAATCTTTTATATCAATGTTTTTGTTTATAACAATGTTTTCGTTGTAATTTTATAGATTCCTTAACATACACGTGCCAAAAGTTATTCCTGTCGGCGAAGGAAGAAAAGGATGATTAAATGCTACGACGGATCCATGTTGACAATTAATTTGATAGTGGAGATTTTTGTTTTATATTTTTATTTAAAGAATTATGATATTAAAAAGAGAAGGAAAGTCGTGACAAAAATAATATTACATTATAATATTACATCACAGGAAAGGGTAACTTCTTTTCGTAGATTTGCTTAATTGAAGTGTTTTACAAAATATTAAAGTTGTATTTTATTAACGAATGGTACTAAATATTTTTTACATCAGGCATTAGAAATACCAAATATTTAGTTTTAATAAAATTATATTTTTATTTTTTTATTTAGTGTGTTATATTTTATATTTTACAAAATTTTTTTATTTACTGTTGGTTAGTGTGTCTATATGACTGCATTTTGTTGGACGTTAATACAACGAAATGCAGGCATATAGACAGCTTAACCTCTACAATTAGCGATATTTTGAATACTTATTTTTGAGAATATCCAGAGTAATTTTGATAAATATTTTTATATTGCTTTTCTATATTAACTAAGAGTTTTTCTATATTAATTAAGAGTTTTTTTTCCACATAAACTATATAAATATCGCTAATTTTACATTAAGATTATGAATATCGCACAAAAGTTTTCATTTCCTTATTTTGTTAACAATAGTTTTTTATTTAATTTATTTTAAAAGAAGCCACAACTTATTTTATAGAGAACTCTTAATTTTTTAAAATTATTTTAACATTAAGCCAATATGTTTGCATTTGTTTTCATTCTACACAATTATCATTTTTGATATAGAAAATTTCATTGATTTGCAAAATTAATTGTTTTATACTTTATTTATTTTATATAAAATTACTATTTATTATTTGTATTTAAGTTGAATTGTTTGAGTATAAATTTAATACAATAAACGAAATTATTTATGTCATAAAGTACAATTTTTATATCTAGATCATATTTTTTTAGTGGGAAGCATGTTGTAAAAGTGCACAAAAATAACTCGCAACTGCTTAGATATAGAAAGTATGTATGTATGCATATATGTGTGTGAATATATAATTTTGAATCATTAAAACTGTAAATAAAACCAAACGAAGCTTAAACTAGGAAAAAATCTTACATTTAGAAAATATGTTTCAAAATTGTTTATAAATCGCTAAAATTTTGAATATACAAAAGGCCAAGAAATTACATCGGAGAAAAAAGTTAAAAAATCACGAACATTAATAAGATCGAAACTAAGTTTCAAAGTTTTGAATAACCGGTAAAAACCGGGCAAAGATCACAACGAACCAAATATAAAAATCACTTTATATTGCTCAAATCGGAAGGTTGGAGTAAAGCATCAAAATTACAATACCCTTATTTACAAACTTGAAAAATTTACACTGAACTTGAAATTACTAAATGGTTCAAGTTCGCCAAAACTACGAAAATTTGGGAAAATTAAAAATTTGTTTGGAAAGCACACAAATTTCAAATGGGAATTTGTTATGATTTGTCGAAAAATTTTTGCTTAAAAAAGTCGTGTAAAATGTCATTAAAATTAAAAAAAAAAATATCGATCGAAAATCTATAACCCACCAATAAATTAAACTTCTTATAACAATTTTTTATTTCGTTTATTAATTAATTCCTATAAGTCAAAAAGCGATTACATATAAATTTGATCTATAGTTGTTGCTTTTTACTTAATTTGGACGGACACCTCTTATATATTTAAAAAGTAGTTTGTCTGCGAAAAAATATAAATAAATTAAGTTCGAGCCTAGTTATGGTTTGAATTGATTTTTGATAATTTGACAGATGTTCGAAAAAGTGCCTCCGCTAGGACTATTAGCTTAGATAAGCCTGTATGGAGAGCGCAAAATCAGCCTTAGAACATAATTAACCCTCAACAATAATTTTTAATATAATGGAAATAATAATACATGGCACAATTTTGCCCTTCATTAGAGAAAAATTCTTAAGTTACGCCGATGGGCACTATATTCCAGAGATGAAAAAGCTCGTACTTCATATTTAAAAATACCGCATATGCATATATTTAATATTTTCCAATTCTTTTCCCAATGCGGAAACATGTGCTATAAGTTTAGCATGTATATCGGCAAGTTTACGTGTATGTTGATTTTTTTATTTTTATTATTGAAAGGTGACTTAATCTTAGTTATGATTAAAAACTGTTCAGTTGCTTTGGAGCAAAATATGTGTAGAGGTTTTCTTAAACTAAAAATATTTATATTTAATGAATGTTTATTAGGCCATGAACCCTAATAGAGTCTCAAACTAAAATTGTTTACACAGATTTGGTTGATTGATACGCTGCTAATGTAAAATTATGGTATATTTTAATTCAGTTGATTCCAAAAGCTTCAATGATCCTTTTGTGGAATGTCTGAGGAAAAATTTTTTCACATGTATTTAAAATAAATTATTGTTATTTATTAATTTCTACTTGATAAAACAATTGATCTTTGGTACTCTCGGAGACCAAAATGTATTATTTGAAAAGAAATTGTTTGATAAAAAATATATAATATAAGACTAAAGCATTTTCCATCCCTGTTCACATAAGTATGTATTTCAGATGCAGTGAATTCATAAGTTTAAAGTAATTTTGTTATTATTTAATAATATTATTCCTATCCGATTTTGCTATTCTAAAAATGTCGCTTTTTAATCGTTTTTGGCCATAATCAAACATTTGTCTACAAGTACGCCACCTATTTTTTCCTCAGCCAAAATGTTTGTTATATAATTTATAGCTAAACAAATTCGTTAAGAGAATTTAAATGAGATTTAAAAAATGATTGAAAATTATTTTAATCCTACTGTAAAATTATACTAATCGATAATGAGTAAAGAATTGTTTATATGTATGCAAATCCATATGTATGTACATATGTGTATATACATAACACTATATATGTATGTATGTGTATGTATATACACATAAATTAGTTGGTAGCGCCAGAAACAAAGTAGAGCTGAAACAATATTTTTTATGTAAATCTTTATCTTGAAAATGTTAATGTTTCATTAAGAGATAAACTCTTTAAGATTTGAATACTAATATTCGATTTGACATCGTTTTAAATATTACACCAGGCAACATATATTTTCACACTTTAAACAATTCGGGTATAGGTCATACAAAATGATCTCCGAGGACCTTCCTTTTCGGAAAAATAATATACATACATATAGGCACATGCAAGTTAATCAATACAAATATGCCTTTTAAATTAAAGGTAATCATCTATTTTTATTTTTAGGATTTAAAATTTTAGTGTTAGAAATCACTACGTCAAGCAGCTGCTCCATATTTTGGATTTTTGTATTAAGATAAATTTAAATTCAGATCGAATTAATATTAACCCATTATGAGGTAGGGAAATAATCGTATATTTATGTAAATCACCATATTTTCTTTTCTGAAAAAAAATTTAATTCAATTGTTGATCAATTTATAAAATAACCTCTTCATTGATGTAATTAACTTTTTTACCCGGAGTTAGAGGATTGCTTGCTCTTTCCTAATGAGCGTGTACTTATTAGAAAAAACTAAGCTCCTTCTTCTTCTTTTATCTCTTTGAGAGGGCAATAAATCTTAGTTTGCATGTGCAAAAATGTATATCCTTGAGAAAGGATTTATAAGGGATTTGCAATTTATATAAGTCTATGAACATTGAATATGAACTCAAATTGAGAATAACTCGAAATCAAAATCTCTCTCAAATGACAAATGTTGGAAAATAAATACAAAATTATATATTAAAAATATCATACTTTTTTATATAACATGTATTTGATAGTTAAAATATTATGTATGTATGTATATGTTGACACTTTGCTGTTCAGTTTTTTTACACACTGTATAATATTTATTTTTAAATAATGTATTCATCGGTGGTCACTACTTTTTATAGTTTTTTAATAATCCCCTGTTATAAAATTAAATAACGAATTCAGATTTTAAAGAAATTCAATGCGATCGCTTGTGAACGTTCCGTTAAAATATCTGCTGATTTTTTTTGTTGGTACATTTAAAGAATATTAATTAAAATAATTTTTATTTTATGAATATTATTAGAAAAAATTCTATGTTGAAGGCAAAAATCATATTTAATGTTAAGTTCTTCTACTCCTGCAAACAATGTCCTTAGTCCATACAAGTTTGCTATGTATACTCCACAAGAGATATGCATGTATGGTCCAACTGCCATCACGATGTCGTATTCGTGCTACGCATTAAAATGAAGAACGATTACAATCGTGAAAACGGGAATGCTTGTTGTATAGCAATAGATACCTGTTTGAAAAGTTTATGCTCCTCGACTGCGGATGATGTTGTGACCACTTTATTTGGCTTAAATTGGACAACGTAGTTTCTTACATAAATTTGGTTTAAAGAATTTTATATTTATATTATGTGGAATTTAAATTTTCGGTGAGTTTTCCATAAATTATTTTTGAACGTCCGATTTCTTTCATCTTGTAACAATCAAATGAAGAAACCTTAAATAATTCACAAAATATTGTACGTGTTCTAAAAAAATTCCTAAATTTTCTAACAAATAAATCATAGCCATTGTAATAAATATATTATCTGATCATTTGATCGCACCTTTGGTTACACTTTAATAAGACAAAGTGTTTTTTGGGTAATGAATTATTATTAATAAAATATACAAAAGAGTTCATTTATATTAGAAATATATAATTATGCACGTACTTTATTCAAATGAAACGGTTATTTACTTAATGGCTCTTTTTTGTTGAAAGAAGTGAACGATTTTGTTGATCAATTTATAAAAAATATACATGCATATCTATTGCTATAGTCATGAAAAAGGGGGTTAAATTTACAGGATCGTGTGCTTTTGCTTAATAAGCTTATGCTTACTAAAGGACTCTAAATTGTCTTTTCTGTCGTCGAAAGTGCAAGCAATGTTACACTTTTTTTAAGAAAAGAATACGCTATTACATTCCAAGAAATAAATTAAATTAATGCATTAATTATATTTGATTTTTAAAAAGATTAGTTTGACGTTTTCGCTTTAGTTTTAGTTTTAGGTTTTAGTCCTTTAAATGCAAATAGAAACTTAATATTTTCTAAATGTTTGGCTATCCTGACATTTACTTCCTTATTGCTTTTCGGTACTACATTAATGGTTTGAAGGTGGCAAGTTTGTTTCCTGCAGAATACTCTAGATGTTTCTGCCCTTAACTAAAAGTAAATGTTTGTTTTTTTTGCTTTAATTTTCTTTTATATCTTATTTTTTAAATATTAAAACCTAGAATAAATATAAAGGATGTTTTATTTAGACATGTTTATCTTTGTTTGATAACATATTTGATAGTTTAAGCATGCTTTGTGGTAAGTACGGTCTGCTATTCTATGATCTCTTGAAAATTATTGAGTTTTATTAGTTTAAAAATTAATTTATTTTAGAAATATTTACTGAACAAATGATTTCAGGCAATAGTTCCATTAATTGTCTTTCAAGATAGTCCTGTTTAACCATAGTAGATTATTTTCCTTCGAGATATTGTATGTCAAGTAAATCGAGCACTAGGAACACAAAAGTTTTTGAAATATTTTATACATTGGAAAATAAGAAAAAGTGCTTAAATTACATTTTGTAATTTCACGGGACAGCATTTTTAAATAATGAAATAAATCATTCTACATTCCACAAACTTTTATCTCCAATTTCATGAGTTATTGTTCCAAATGAAATTATACATGCAGAAAAGATAAGAACTTCCTGAAAAATTGAGAAAAACTGTCTCAGACCAAAAAGCTCAATCCCAGTCTAATCGAAAACATTGTAAAATTTCGAATCTAAACTGATGACAGAAACGAATATCATATGGCGTTTTATTTCCTAAGAAAGACTGTGATATTCTTTTCCCTATGGAGAGATGAGCACAAAGCTATTAGCAAAGAACAAGACATCCTGTAAGGGATTTAAATTTTTTAAGTTAGAGCTATAAATAGATTTATTTTGATAAATTGACCGAAAAAATGTTACACTTTGTTAAGAATGGATAATGCCAATAGTTGTAATTTAAAATATTTAATCGAAAAGTTGTGGAAAGCATCACTAGATGGCGCTAGATGCATTGGAATATCTTAAATAATATTATGTTATGTGCGAAATATTTCCCCCTATAGAAACCTATTTTTCTATTCTATTTGATCTCATATTATTATACACATTAGATGAATATTTCTATTGATTGCATTTTTATATACATACATATAGAGGAGTATATACATATATGTATGCATATGTCTGCTTTTACGTGTGACTCTTTAATAAAAATTTAAATGTAGTTTCTTTTCTTTTAGAATTGTTACGTGTATAACAGAATTTATTAACATTTTTTTGCATATGAAGTTGTGCTTTTCTTTCTAAAACGAACGGATACACGTATTCATAGACAAGCAAAAAACAAAAAAAAAAAAAAAAATAAATAAATAAAAAAAGAAACAAATAATATTCTGTTTGAAAATAATTTTTGTTTTTGCATTAGCAAACTTTGAGCACTTCACATTTGCATGCCATATTGTATATTCACACGCTGAAGGGAGAAAAACTGGCAATAACAAGATAAAAGTGTTCAAGCAAATACAACAAAGTTCCCTCTGCTTAAGTTCCAGAGAATTTCTAACAGAAATTTCCCCAATAGAATTGTGTTGTTATCGATTTGAAGAAGTTTAACTGAAGCATTTTTCGTTTTCATTTTGCCTGAAAATAATGATCAGTTTTTAGTGTGTGACGACACCCTGTCGCGAGGTGATGGTTATATAAACGTTTCAACGGGCGCGTGCAAAAATAATTCAAAAGAAATTAAATATTTATAATAGATATTAACCGGAACGTGTCCTTACATCCTTAAAGTGTTTAGTTAAAAATTCTAGTCAATTATTTTTTTTTAAATTATGTTGCCAAAATTTTTTGTTCTTTCCGTATCAGTGCTAATTAGTGTAAGCCAAGGTAAATAATTTTGTTCGATAACTAATATATGAGAAACTGCTATAAATATATTAAAAGAACGACTTATAGAAACTGCATATTACTAATATAAAAAAGGCTAAATTGGAATACATATGCATGTGTCTCAATAAAAACTAAATAAGTCTAAGTTGTTAAATATAAGTACATACAAGTATACATACATACACATATGTATTAACACAGACATGATGTGTGTTTCAAAGAAGTGCATTTTATATCCTGTAGTTTACTTTTGATATTTTAATATTAACTACATCCCAGCGAACAGGAAGTCAAACGTTTGAAGTAAGAGATAACTATCAAGCACAATTCTCAAACCTTTCTTAAGGCAAGGTAGACGTTTGACAAATAGTGTTTTCTCGATTTGTCCTCAAGTGTTATTCTCAAACATGAAGCACTTTTAAAGCGAGAAATAAACTATCAACATTTTAACAATATGGCGATCAAAGTTAATTGTTACTACTGTAGTGAAATTACTTATTAACTATTTGTGAAAATAATCTTATTTATGGGTAAAAAAAATAAATTATATATTTCATATGAGAATGCTAAACTGGTTTTAATTAAAAAAAAGTGGTTACGCAGCTTCTAGAAAATATAATCTGGGTGCCACAATGGGAGTTTTGGCACCCAAACTCTTCGTTGCAGGCTGTACAGTTTACTTAACCTAACCTAATGTAACCTTTAGGTAATATAACAGCATAAGTTAACTTCAACTAAACTTTTATTTATTATAAAAATATAATGTAGAGGATATCATGTGGCAGTAAACAAATACACGTGTAAGAATATAATTTGTCAAGTAAATATCTTTCTTTAACAAATCTTTCAAAGTGTGCTCTTATCATTTTTTTGTTTAACTTTTTTATTTGCATTATTTACAAATAGAAATACAATAATTGGCGACTTTATTAAACTCATTATGTCACACAATTTCACTATATTTATTTATTAATATAGTGTGTGCAAGTTCAACATAATAAAAAAAAAATAACAAGTAAATCAACAATAAAAGTAAAACAGAAATAAGAAGAAAATTTATTACTACAATCCAATACGAAGACAGTCACAAAATTACTTAAAGTGAAAAAAAAAATATGAGCAATTTCGAAACAATTTTCAACATTCTTCTTGAGGTTTTTAACTTTCTCGAATTACGACAGGATGCAATTATTAACCATTAAGCAGGACACCGATTTACTGAACATTTGTGCCAGTGATATTTCGATCTTTTGCGGATGACACCTTACTAGGCATTACTATACTAAGGGGTCTTGACTGGAGAGAATTGAGAAACCAACGCCATGGCACGAAGTTCAAATAGAGTAAAAGTTGTTTCTCTTCCATGTGGGAGCACACAACAGGCCTTTTACTGTATCAACCCTTCTCTTCAAATTAAACTAACGCTGAGCTATTATAAAGCTTATTAAGCTTAATCAAGCGGATAGGTTTATTGGTCTAGTAATTTAATATTTTAGTTATTTCGATAATGCCTTTGTGCAATGTATGTGCATTGAAAGATATTTTCTTACGCATTTAATGAGTTGTGAAATTTATTCAACCGAATTTTACATGAAACCATCGTAAATCTATGTGAAATTAATTTACAATTTTTGATAAAAACTATGAGAGTGAAACATTTAATACAAAATTTTAATAAAAAAATGCAATAATTCTGAATAATAGTTTGCTTTATTTTATTTGGCTTACTTCTGGAACCGGCTTCGTACTTTTTCATATCTTATGATTGAGTAACGCAACAAGTTATATGTACATTAAATAATTTTGCTGAAAATTTGTTTTGTGTAAATGTTTTACCGTCACATGACAATATTTAATTTTAAGGCTTTGGATAAACGGTATTTCTAACTGCTTTTAAGACAAAAATTATTTAATACTTAATATTGAATTTATCGGGATTGTACCCAAAACACACTTGAATAATTAACTTTGAATTTATTTGAATGCTTTCAAACTGTTTAAAGTTGACGGATGAATTGGCGCGACCAATAAAATGTTGGCATATGAAAAGTTAAGGCTACAACAAGCAAACTTAAAATTTTTTTAAAGAAACATATTAATTTCAATATTTTATTGTTTGTTGTTGGCTTAGCTAGGTATAAGTATGCCTGCATTTCATTGGCGCTAACCAAAACATCAGTACCCTTTTAGCCAAATCATGGTTGAAAGCATTCAAAGCTCGTATACTTATGCAAAAGACTACAAATATATATGAGAATATACATATAACAAATTTGATGAAACATATTAATATTTAAAATAATAAAAAATTATTACTGGTAGGTTTTAAATAAAAAACAATAGGCTAGTGGCCAGAAAATTATACTTTGTGATGGTCCTTCACGTGAAATTTCATTTTGGAATAAACTTTTCCGACTACTTCTTTTTCTAAAATGAAATTTTTTTAGCTTAATTTTTTAGTACTTAGATCTTTTTTTTTAATTTTAAAGGCATCAAATAGATTTAAGTGGCAATAATCCTTAAAATGAGTTTTTGTCAGTATTTGCTTATCATCTGTTTTAAAATAAAATCTTTTATAATTAGTTTAAAAAAGCAACCTTTTTTTCTTTTAACTAATTTATTGATATCATGTATATATATATATATATATATATATATATATATATATATATATATATATATATATATATATATATATACATACATATATATATATATATATATATATATATATATATATATATATATATATATATATATATGTATGTATGCATGTTGTATCCAATTAGACAGATTTGTTTTTTTGCACTTATAGAATTATTAAATAGAATTTTCAGTAGAACCGTAAAGAAAATGTGAATTTTTTCAATTAAGCAAATAAATGTGTTTATGTCGGTAATTTGATAAAGTGTTTAAATTTTATTTAACTATGTGTGAGCTTGTGCTTGTTAACAAAATTTTTCTATATATTATTTATACAGTGGAGTTCGGTTACAATTTACCAAATGGGAAGAGGCAAATTAGTTCGTTATAACCGGAGTAAATATTTATATTTTTCAATATATAAAAGTAAGCAACGTTGATTAATACACATTTTGTTCTTATTTCCCGAAATGATAAATTGAACTGCTTAGAAAATTAATAAACAAATTTTGTGATCTTGCAATTTAGTTCGTAATATACAAAGTTTGTTATAACTGGAGATAATATAGCCAGTAAAATGGAAATAAACTTATACGCCTTTCAGATGTGGATTTTGCCAGTAGTCACAATATCTCTTTATGCAAAAATGTATTTTCAAATAGATTTTCACAGAAAAAAAGGACTTCATAGGAAGCTAAGACAATGCAACACTGCACTTGTAAAAGCAATGAAAATGTCGTTCCTTTAAAATATTTTACTTTTTTTGACTGGGTAGTTATACTTTATTTTTCAATGTGAGGTAACCATTTCTACTAAAAAGTGGCCGGAAAGAGGCAGTAGTAGAACTGGTTACCTTTTTGGTCGGAACTTGCTTAGTTTTCAAGATATCGACTTGGTTTCTTTTCAGTTGAATAGAAAAGCGTGTTGGCTTTAATAAGATTTTTTTTGGGGGGGTAGTAGGAAAAAAAATTTTTGCCTCAAAAATTATGATGGCCTAACCCCTTTGCTTTTTTTGAAAAAGTTAAAAATTTTTTTTTATTTTCGAAAAAAATTATTGAATGAAAGCCAATACTTTTATATATCTAACGCAAAAGAAATCAAGTCGATATCTTGAAAACTAAGCAAGTTATGACCAAAAAGGTAACCAGTTCTGCTACTGCCTCTTTCCGGTCACCTTTTAGTAGAACTGGTTACCATTTTGGTCATAACTTGCTTAGTTTTCAAGATATCGACTTGGTTTCTTTTGCGTTGAGTAGATAAATATATTGGCTTTCATTCGAATTTTTTCTAATTGCGAAAATAAAAAAAATATTTTGTCATTTTTTTTCAAAAAAGCAAAGGGGTTAGGTCATCCTAATTTTTGAGGAAAAAATTTTTTTCGCACTAGCCCCAAAAAACAAACACTCGAATTGAAGCCAATATGTTTATCTATCGAACGCAAAAGAAATCAAGTCGATATCTTGAAAACTAAGCAAGTTATGACCAAAATGGTAACCAGTTCTACTACTGCCTCTTTCCGGTCACTTTTTAGTAGAACTGGTTACCATTTTGGTCATAACTTGCTTAGTTTTCATGATATCGACTTGGTTTCTTTTGCGTTGAGTAGATAAATATATTGGCTTTCATTCGAATTTTTTTTAATTGCGAAAATAAAAAAAGTTTGTCATTTTTTTTCAAAAAAGCAAACGGGTTAGGTTATTTTTGTTTTTTTTTTTATCCTAATTTTTGAGAAAAATTTTTTTTCGCACTAGCCGCAAAAAACAAACACTCCATACATATATGTATGTACTACATACTTATGTATTTATTTTTAACTTTCTTTCACTAAATATAAATGCATGTGTGTATACATGCATGAATGTATGCATGCATGTATGTATTTATTTTTAACTTTCTTTCAATAAATATAAATGCATGTGTGTATACATGCATGAATGTATGCATGCATGTATGTATGTATATTTCTTACCGCCATTATGTCAGTAAATAATGTGCAATATATGTATTGGCTAAAGAAAATTTTATAAAACTATATTAAAAGCTAATGCCGCTGTACCGAATTTTCAGCCAAACCTGATTAACAAAAGCTTTAAATAATCAGAATGAATGAAAAATATGTGTGTTGTTAACAAACTATTCGAATTCAGTTGTTATTTGTTTTGTGTAGGAGGCACATTGTTTCTGTTTATTACTTTGCTTCGCTTTTTCTGAGTGTTTGATACAATGGTTTTTTGTTTGTCATGTAGTTTATATCTAGCTTTTGCCGTCAATTTCGTTGTGGGGATATAGCTCAGTGGTAGAGCATTCGACTGCAGATCGAGAGGTCCCCGGTTCAAACCCGGGTGTCCCCTTGATTTTTTATGTTGTTTTTTAATTTATTTTAATAATGGAATAAAATTTTATTAATTTTGTTTTTTGAAAATTAGATATATAGTTTTTAATAATACCGAATTTTATGAAGAACTGAGAAGAATTGTTTATATGTAAATAAGCAAATGACGTGATAATAAAAAATTGTACTAAACATTCATATTTGTTATGTTAATATCTTGTTTAAAGTGCAAAGGATGAAATTGCTCAACAACAAATTTCTATAGCAAGTATTCTAAATTTCGAAGACTTTTTATAGAAGAATTTGTATACTGAGAAATATAAATAAGTTTCTTGACAGATGTTATAAGAGAATTTTGTAACAAAATCGAAACATCGACAAAAAGTACACTAAGAAGTCATTCTCAACTTGAAAACTTACAGATGTGCCTCATCGGAAAACTTGAAAAAGTCTTAGTCTTATAATCACCAAAAATACCAAGAGGAAGTCATTTCTCAAAATTGTCCAAAATTAATGAAAAATAGCAAAAACTTTAAAAAGCATATAAATGGCAAAGACCGCGTAAATTAAATAAAATATATAATATAGTCAAATACTTTTTATAACATTTTTATAGGGGAAGTAAAAAATCCAATGTTTGTGAAAGAATTTGAAAAAGTAAGTTAAATTTTAATATTTTGAAAAACTATTTAAAAATTAAAAAATTTAAAATTTAATATAAATTTTCTTCAAATGAAGTATTTAAATTAATTGAGAATTTTTTTTTTGGTCAATACTCTTGTTTGTTAAAACTATAAAAGAAAATTAATGGATGACATTGATAAAAAAGATAAGAAATATATATTTCTAACATAAAGTTAGTGGATTTGACTGTTATAACCGGGAAATTACTCAAATATATAAAATGACAACAAATTGGAAAAATGTTATCACACCGCAATTTTAACATTATTAAGACATACATGGTCATTTGAACTTTAACAAGATCCAACAGTGGGCATAGTCCAATCACATGCCAATTTCTTGCTTTATAGCTTTTTAGTTGACTATGAGAAGTTCAAAATAAAGTTTTCCTAGTAAAAACTATTACAAATAAATATATTTCGAGTCAGTTTTTTCACTTGATGCGCTTTTTGGGAAAACGAGTACGAGAATTATTCCTCTAGCAATTATTTTGTAGGTACTGGTATTTTTTGAGATTTTAATACTCTTTGAATACTCATATTTTTCAGTAATTTACAAATTAATATTTCCTTCGAGTTATTTTCTTTAAAAATATGTTTTTCTGCAAAATTTTCAAGAAAAGCGTATATAAAATATAAGAAAGTATGAACTCCAAGGGGACACCCGGGTTTGAACCGGGGACCTCTCGATCTGCAGTCGAATGCTCTACCACTGAGCTATATCCCCATATTTTGCGCAGATTCAAAAGACCAGCTAGAATATTTTTACTTAAAATAAGCATGCGCTGTCAAGTGAACACGCAAAAATTATCTCACCCCATACAAGTTAAAAGCTGCAAAGGCTTATCGAACAGTAGAACAGAAGGTTTGTCGAACATAAAATTCTTAACCCTAAATCACACACACAAAATGATTGAAAAAAAAAAATTAATATAAATATTTCATATTTAAATGTGTGTGTATGATTGTATGTACAACGCTGCTTTGGTTTACTTAAATTGATTATTTAATAATTTCAATTCTTTATTTAACAATCATTCGTAATGTTTAATTGATGAAAGTTTCTAGTTGTTTGCAGCTAATGTTTGAAATAGAAGAACTACCTGCCTTTTGGCGAAATCATATTATATGTGTATGTACGAGTACATATACAAGACTTAATATACATAAGTTTGTTAAAGTTTATCAAACTAATTTTTCTATGGAAGTTTGTTTTTGTTTAACTTTAAATGACTACGAATAAGGCATTATAAGTGTCACGTATGGTATTCCAAAGATTTAGTTTCTTTTATTCTTTTTATTGACACTAATAGAATAAAAAAAGGAGACTATTTGTTGAGATTTTGAGTACATTTATTTAATGTGGACAATAAAAAGAATGGAATTAGTTTATTGGCAAAATAAACACATGACAGCATAACACATTTTGGACAGTATACAATTGATTTCGAAAATGTGTTCAAAATAACAGAGGAGAAATAAAAATCTCATTTCTCTTTTGACTTTCCTTCTACTCGATTTGTTGTTTGGACAACGTAAGGCGACTAGCGATCCCAATTAACTGCATACGAGAATGTTTTCTTTAAAAGTGAAGATTAAAAATATATTTTACCATCTAACAAGTGCTATAATCAAGAAGCATATGCTTAACATTATATGTATATATATTTGGCATATATGTACATATATATTTGATAGCATTTTCAAGTTTAATGCCAATGAAAAAATAAAAATGGTGTTGTTTCTGAACAGAAATAGGTATTTACATGAATAAACTTTAATATACGAGTATATATAAAGAGACGTGTATAATAGAGATATTTTGTGTTCAGTCTTTTATGTCCATATGAATTATATTAAATATGTATAAAACTTACAATAAAATTACTTAATGGCCGTTAGTACTGAAAATAGTACAATATCCCCAGTTGGGGGATTCACAAGGTATGCCATCAGTCTTATTATTGTAACGTGTTGAAATTTTTTTTTAAAATTCCATAATCCTTACTTTTAGAATTATGGGTTTTAGTCATAGTTCTCCAGATGTATTTTGTACGACTCAAGTCGATTAAGAGTTCTTGATTTTAGAGAAATTATTAATTCACACATTTTTGCTTAAATTCTCACAACATCAATTTTTGTCTATCAGAAAATGGGAATATTACTGTTGTATATGTATTTCATTATGAGTAACTATTATTCTTTACACCTCTGTAAGCATGTAAGCATTACTTTCTGTTCACTTTAAATATTGACAAAATAATATTCATATCAACTGCGCTTTCTAAGAAACGCGATAAGAACAGTCTCAAGTTGTTTTCGTAAGTATTACGTATTTAATAATAATATCTATACTCGTATCATACCATACTTCTTTAACGATAATATCACTTGATAACTATAAAATGACATAGCTAAAGAAATAATTTATTTATTTATTTGTTGTGATATTTTGCTTAAAGCAATACATCACTACAGAAGCTTAAAAAGTTGCGTGGTTATGCACATATTTTTTTAGGATAGTATACAACGTTTTAAAATTTGAAAGAAAAACACAATATTTATTAAATTCTTTATATGAGATATTCTGCAAAAAAAAACACACATGATTCGGCTAAAGAGTACTGATGATTTGGCTGGTGCCAATGAAATGCAGGCATGCGACTATAATCGGCTTAGCCAACAGATAAAATATTTTTTTGGAAACCATAACAATTTGGATTTGAAATTATTTACCATCTGTGTTTCTAACCATTTAAAATTTTCAAACTTTCTTTCCTTTACTTCCTTAATTTTGTTAAAACAAAGTTACTCAAAATATGACATAAATGTATGCACTTTTAAAAAACAATTGTCAATTGTCATATTGATTTTGGATAGTCTTTTAGTAAATGAGCCAAATGTTGCTATTTTGTATTGAAATATTTTTCATTTTATTCTATTTTTAGTATCATATGGTAGTCGATTTGGTTACTCTGAACCAAATCAAAGACGTTGGGCACGTCATCATGGCCATTGTGCGGGTAAGACACAATCGCCAATATCGGTACATTCAAGTAAGGTAATTCAAATGTGACCCCTCTTATACGCCTATACATACATATATCAGTGATTAAAGTGCTATTTAAGTAAGCCGAATAAGCAAATAGTTCAAAATTTTTGCACTACATATAGAATACACTGAAAAAATCTAAGTGCTGGTTGCATACATTTTCAGATTATACAAAGAGCAAAGGAAATATTTATATATTATAAATGTTTTACGTTATATACAAATTTTATATTTCTAGACAATACCTCTTCATATGCCGGCAGTCGATATGATTGGTTATCACAATGTGTTGTCATATCCTTTAAAAATGCTTAACAATGGCCATACTGGTAAGTATGAGGTTATATTTAAGGGCTAAAATACTAATCCAGAATTTTTGATTTTTGCCATGCTGGATGTCAAAATTTGATTGATGTCAATCATCAAATATGCTCACATTTTAAACGAAATTTCAAGGCAAATTGCTGTTGAAGATGGGGGAAGAAAAAAAGATGCACGATGCGAAATTTTAACGAAAATTTTCAAAAACCAACATTCAAGCGAAAAAAGATTACAAAATAAATTTAAAATGCTATTTTTATATAATTTTCTTATATTATATTTAACTACATATTTAAAATAAAAAAAAAAAACTGCATACATTAATTAATATTTTAATACCCTTTGTGTATCTTCTTTAGGGGAAAAACTATTATTTAATTGAAGTAATAATAATAATAATAATAAAATTTTCAAAACTTTACTGTTTATTGTGGGCTTAGCTGTTCATATATCGATATTTAATGGGTGCTAACCAAATCATTAGTGAAGTACGATTAGTTTTTTTTTTAATTTCCAATGGTTGTTTTAAGCTCTTCAACCTGATTACAATTTGCAATTGCATCCTGAGAGTAAATATGAACTATTGATATATCAACTTCATTGATGTCAAAACTGTGTCCACATGTTTTATTTCGACAACCTTTTTATTTAACTAAATGGATTTTTCTTTTTCTCTCAACTTATTTTTTCTTTTTCATTGCAGGTTTTTTTAAGTTTTAATCTTTTGACTACAAATTACAGTTCTTTTGTGGCAAATACTTGTTGCACTTAAGCTCGAAACTCTTTTCCTTTAAAAGTTCTTCTACTTTCTTTCGCTGGGGACTTGAGCAATTAGATTTCTGCCTAATCAGATTATAGGGAAATAACTTTTTTACTTGTCTTATTCATGAATCTTTGCAACTCAGTAACACTTTAATTTTTTTCATTTTGCCAGAAAACTGTTGTACTTGATACTTGACAGTATCACAGATTTTTTTTGCCTTTAGCTTTCGTTTTTTACTTTTGAAAATTTGTTCATCTCTTCTCTTCAATGACATCTTTGTTTTCCTTACCTGCACGTTTTTCAATACTTATTCATTTATTCCCTACAGTATCAATTGCCATACCAAAACTAGGTGATGTGGCAAAGAACAATGGTGAATTTATGCCGTACATACGGGGTGCAAAGTTGCCGGGTGAATTTGAGGTTGAAGGTATTCATTTCCATTGGGGCGATAAGAATAATCGCGGTGCGGAGCATGTTGTCAATGACATGCGTTACACTATGGAAATGCATATTGTGCATCGCAACAAGAAATATGCCTCATTGGCAGAGGCTCTGGATTATTCTGATGGTGCCGCTGTATTGGGATTCTTTTTCAATGTAGGTATATATTTAATTTTCTTGCAGTTTTCCTTTTGCACACACACTAGGTGTGTGTGTGTGTGCGTATATCACAATCGTAAAATTTTGCATTGTTTTAACTGAGTCCTTTTACTTTTGTGTGAGTTAAATTTTTGTGATTTTTTTTAAATACATACAGCATTTTTTTTAGCAAAAGCCACACTACAGAGGAATAAGTAAAAAAATTAAATGTGGAATAATCTACTTCTCTATATGTACTTATGTATGCATGTATAAAGACAAATTGTAATCAATTTCTTAATAAACTTTTTTATATTCTGATATACGGCACGTTTAAATTAGCTGGGTAATAAGGAGCTCCAAAGATATATGTTGTACAATTTTTCATTTCAAGTAATAACCATATTTGCATGTAATGGAATCATGAAAAAATTATAGGATAAATAAGACTAGATTTAGAATATGGAATAAAGGGATTACGCGAATTAGTGAGGTATGACAATGAAGAGAGTTTTTTAAAAAGTGTCGACTAAAAATTTCATCCCATCTATGTAGTATGAGTAAGATATTTACTCAATAAGCAGGCCTTAACTACAGAAGATTTAAGCCCAATGCAAATACTCTCCAAAATGGCATAAAATTACAAATTTGGATCTTTTCCAATGATTTTAATACAAGCTTGTGGTCACAGGATATTTGCTTTTTTATCTATGTTTATGGAAAAATACTTTTTCACGTTTTCGTTTGCATAAACAATGATTTTGTAACCAGCCTGGTCAATTTGTCGTCCTAAGAAGTTACAAAAATCTATTCATGGATACTTTGTAAGTAATAATGACAATTGCTTTCAGTTTTTTTTTTCACTCGGCGCTTATTATTCATTTTCTTGATTAATGTTATATTGAATTTGTGTAATAGGTTTCCTTAATTTGTATTAAAATTTAATTTTACATTTTTAGTTAGACGAAGATGAAGGCACTGGTCTCAATACAATATGTCGTCATTTGCACTTGATACCGGAAGCCAATAATGAAGTTGCTTTGAATGTTACATTTTCTCTATCATCTCTAATACATGGTGTTGATATTGATAAATTTTATACATATAAAGGTGAGTTGATTGCAAATGACATTTATTCTAAGAAAAATAAATAATAAAAATTCGAATAAATAAATAAGGAGAGAAAGTAAATAAATTACACGTGAAGGAAAAAACATGCTCAATTCGAACATAATCTGAAAAAATTGTTGAGGTGGCCATAAAAAAATAAAACCTTTTAATACTCTTAAAACAGTTTTCTACACTTACACACTTTCTTATGTGATGCCTGCATTGGTTTTTTATTCTAACTTTTTTCTCTCTTCATGCGCTTCTTTCCGCTAGTTACATATAAATAACAGGAAATGAAAAAGAAAAAAACTCAATATGACTGATATTTTTTTATACTGTGTTTGTCATATTTCTTCACATAAAGGAGCATATTCCCATTCTATATTAAAAATGTCTTTTAGTGTTATAAGGCACCATGAGAAGTACACATCCTTCAAACATGAGCGACTTAATGATGAAACGTACATGTGATCTATTTTGCATGAGTCCGACCAACGTTGCCGTTGTGGTCTTCAGGTATAAATTTTGATGCTTTTTGAAGCATTAAAAACATACAAGCAAAATGAGGCTAAAAACTTCATAAAATAAATATAAACAATTTCTATATAGTGCTAGAAGTAAAGACATTTTCATATATTTATATATATTTTTTTATTTAATTTTTTTATTTTATTTTATTATTTTTTTTTAGAGAGAAGTTACTTACACTCAGGCAATTAATGCTTCTACTGCCTTAAGGTGTTTCTTCTTTGTGTCGAAATGGAAGCTAAATTTTTAAAAACTTTAATATGCTTATGCTGCGTATCTACGAACATATTTATATCAATATATGAATTTCAGTTGATTTCTTGTTAAAAATTACTTTTATTTTTACTCCTACATCTTATGTTTTCATTATTTGTTTTTATATTATATTGCAAAATTGAGATAAAACGTTGAATTTTCTGCTATTAAAAAACAACCCTTTTTCTTCTTCTAAATACACTTTTTTGGATCCTTTTTATGCAAAATCCCCTATTTCAACAGCAATGTTTGGTCCGATTTAAAACTTCGCATTTAAAAGGCTTTAGACATGGCTGGTACTGGAAAAACCCAAAATACTTTATTAAATTAAACATAAACCCAGTGAAAAATCTGCGAATTTGAAACGCATTTGAAACGCAAACTTAAAACCTTCTCAATTTCAGTTTAGATTTCAATTATGTATATATGTAAATAGTAATTTTTTTTTATAATTTCCTAAGAACTTACAAAATTTTCTTAAAAGGTTTTAGTATAAAAATAAACTTATTTTCAATCTATTTCAGGCTCTTTAACCACACCTCCCTGTTCAGAAGCAGTTACTTGGGTCTTGTATCCAGATCCTATACCCATATCACCTAAGCAGGTAAAAACTTTTATAAAAGAAATAAATATTTTAATTTAAATTTAAATTCTGCCATATATTTCCTCAAGATTTCACGCTTCCGGCAGTTATCTGACAATCAAGATGGTGCTCTTGTTGATAACTTTCGTCAATTGCAGCCTGTGGGAAACCGCCGCATTTTTTTGCGCAATGGCAATACTCAACATACTCAAATAGCAAGATTGACTTCAGACGTCGACTATCGAAAATGGGATTGGTTTTACTAAACCGATTTCATATATATATATATATATATATATATATATATATATATATATATATATATATATATATATATATATATATATATATTTTTTTTTTTTTTCTTCAAGAATGTAAAATTTTTCATTTTCATAATTTTAAGTTTTTCTTTTCTTAGTGCATCGCTCTGTTGTGTCTTTCGTAACGATTTAATTTAATTTAAGAGTAATTAATTAAGAGTTTATATATATATATATATATATATATATATATATATATATATATATATATATATATATATATATATATATATATATATATATATATATATATATATATATATATATATATATACATACATACATACATACATATATATATATATATATATATATATATATATATATATATATATATATATATATATATATATATATATATATATATATATTTATGATTTCTGCATTTATGTATTAAAATATTTTTCAAAAAGTATTAAATATTTTTTATTATTAAATTAAGTTTGTTGATAATTAAATTTTGGGAGATGTTTGTTTAAAGCCAATGCATTTTTTTAGCTACTAAATAAAATTTTTAGTCGTCTTAAAATATTAGTGGTATTCACTTTTTTTTGCAAACTACCCTTAGTATTGCATAAAGGCTACAGTTTCTTAGACAACAAAACCAAAATGTATCAAAAGGGGATTTCAAATAGTTAAGTTAATCTGCAAGAATGAAAATCACAGCATAATATTTTTATAAAGATTTATAAATACAATTTTTACTCCTTTTAAATTATTAGTGGCATTCACTTTTTGTTGCAAGTTATCCTAAGTATTGCATAAACGGTTAAGATTCTTAGATAATAATGCAAAATATATCAAGCAAAGTTTTCTTTCAGTTATATAACTCTGCGAGATCAAATCACAGCATATCCAAAATATTAGAATTTTGATTGATCTCTCTACATATTATAAAATTTTATAATTCCATCGATTGTCATGAAAACTGCATGTGGTGGCTTTAAATTGTATGTGAAAATACTAAAAAAATTGTTACTAAAATTCTAAAAATAACAATTTCAAATCAAACTATAATAATAATAGTAGTTTTCTACTTCTAAGTTATTCGTCAAAATGTTTATTTTTTTATTCACAAAAATGTCGTGAATATCATGTCTTGAGGAAAAATTATGCTTTTTTTATTATTGGGCTGCGATCGATATATCTGTTTATAATTATTAATATTATAGTTTCGAATATTATTATAATTACTAAGGTGATTTGATCTTTGTATTTTATTGTAATATTTTGATAATATAGTAAAATATTATATGATATTTAAATCGACATGAATTTGATAATGAACTGAACAGATCACATAAATATTTAATATTACTAAGGCGAAAGGATTATGAGAAGCATTAAAATTTTCAAAGCAATTCTTTGAAAATTAGATCTTGTTTAAATTTTCATAAAAAGGCGTTATACGACAACAATAATAAAAAACTTTATTACAAAAAGACATCATTATACCACAATAATAATCATTGTGTGCTTAAGGCAAATCCCTTTGAAATTTTATTGTTTGCTGCCATACAATTTATCCGGACTTGGTATATCTTCGACCATAAAATTGGCTGGTAGTATTTGGAATACTGGATACAAAAAGTCATACAGAACACGTTCGACTGTTTCGTTTATGAGGGGACGTAAAGCTTCAAAGAAATCTTTCCAATTTTTATTGAACGATTCATTAGTGCTGGCCTCTATCTCTTTATTATTGCCACCAAAGAGATCATCAAACTGGGTGCGAAGCTTGGAGATATCCAACTCCACTTTAATGCTGGTGATGTTGTAGAAGGTAAAACCACCTTTTTCAATAAGTTTGGTTTTGGTGCGCATTATAATGTCCAAGTTATCTAAAAGCAAAAACAAACTACAGCTTAAAAGAGATTTTTGAATACTCTATTGGATTAGTTGTACCTATTTCAATGAAAAAGTGACCTTCACCATTTAAAGGCAAAAGCAATATGCGACCATCCATTTTATAGTGGCCTTCCAGTTTGAATTTCGGTATAAAGATTTTCGTCAGCCAACTGAAATCCTTTTTGCTCACCCTGGATATAAACCGATAATAGATTTTTAAACCGATAATAGATTATTTTCGTATGTCTTTTATACTCGTATCTTTGAATTTGTGCTATAAAAACTCACCTGCTCTCCTTTATGACTAAGTCTTTTAGTCCTGTTGCTTGCAAATCGGTTAAGTCCGCTCTCAATGAAGCTGCTTCTGTGTTTTCTTGCCTGAAGTTGATTTCTTTCAATTTCATGGGATCAATTGAACCAATCAAATCATTTACTTCTGGAACACCTGTTTATGATAGATAAAAGATTTATGAAATAGTCTCGCACAAATCAATCTACTTAATTCACCTTTTCCTATCTCCGAAAGTAGTCGTTGTGTGTTCTCGGTGGAACACTTCGTGAATCCGGGTTGATAGATCTTACATGGTTTTAGAAACGCGGCTGAAATGGAGATTAAGTCACATTAATGAAAATGCTGTTTTAAATAGATTCAAAACAACTAATTTAAAATTATGGGGTTTTCATAAGTGACAGTTCTTCACATTTTTTTCTGCAGTGGTTAAACAATTTTTTGCTCGTTTATTTTATAAAAAATATAAAAATTTACAATTTGTTTCAATGAAAATGAAAAAAATACATTTTAATTCATTTAATAAAATGCAATAATGTCATAACTCGAAAACTTCGATTTTATCATGCGAAAAATTGGAAATTGCAGAGAGGAGGATATTGAAATGATTTTTCGATTTCACTTCAAATTTGCTTTGTAAGCAGAACGGTTTCGGCCTTGTGCCTTTTTTCCTTATTTTTTATCAATTTATTGTTCTCTTGATCTGTGAATTTTAAACTTTTTGTTAGTTTTCTTTAAAACTAGATTTTTACAACAAATATACAAAAATATATAAAAAAATATTAATAAATAAGTAATATTTGAATAATAAGCAATATTTGAATAATATTTATATAGAGATATGGTGTCTTTAAAGTGGGCGCACTTGACATACATACTAGGTTGTCCCAAAACAAAATTTTTTTAGGGATCAAGCATAATTTGAAAGCTTATGGAGTGAAGTATTTTTGAGATTTTTTTCAGATTTTTCGGAAAAGGTTTAGAGGTCGCTCAAGTCGATTTTTTTGCCAAAAATCGGGTTTGACGACCGTTTTTTTCAGCTTTCTTCAGAACTTTGTCAAAAACCACGACTTTTTCACTTATGAGAACACAGCTTAAAAGCAAAATGTCCAGTTTTTATTTCTATGTGCAAAAACTATATGTTTTCGCAAGGCATTTGTTTATTTAGGTACCCTACATTAAAATTTTTCATAATTTTCCCAAATTTTTTGTAAATAATGCTTTATAACTTTCAAAATTTCTATAAAATTGAAAAAAAAAACGAAGGATGCAGTTTGAAAGACAAACTCATTTTTAAAAATTTAGAAACAAAAATTTTTGAATTTGCTTTTACCGTTCCTGAGATATACCCGTTTTTAACTTCGTACTCAGTATATGATATTATTTTAAGCTATTTTCCAGTTACCACTCAGAAATCATATTTGGGCTTCCTACGATGTACTTCAATGCCCATGTTTCTGGCATTTCAAACACTGCATCGGGTTGATCTTTTCCCCTTCCGGACGAAAGTGGTACCTCAATAGAAATACGATAATTTTTTTTTTCAGTTATTCCATGATGCAATAATTCCCAAAAATATATGAACATTTTTCGAATATTGTTTCATTCTTATTTCTGGGACTTAATTCCTTAGACGTTATTTTATACAGTCTTATCATTACATTAGAAAAAGTAGAAGAAATACTCGTATATGTTCAAGAAAGTTGAAAGTTTTCTATTGAAGATCGGATAAGAGGAAACACATAATTTTCTAACTAAAATTATATTCAAATTTTAAAAAAAATATATATAAAGCGGATATAGTCAGCAGAATGGCCTTTCTACTCCAATAGTTGGTTTGCCAACAAATAATTTTTCTATGCAAAGAATTATTTTTCACACAGTGATTGCATTTACATTTATATATGCTTGTAATAAGTAAAACAAAAAAAAAAAAAAAAAAAAAAAAAAAAAAACTCGTCAATAACAATTACCATTGACGAGTTTTTTTTATCGATATTATAAATTTAGTTTTATTATTAATTAAATTTTGTATTTAACATTGGTCGTACATTTTCGGAATTTAAATAACATGAACACATTGTAGTTTTAACTTTGTGTTTCAAATATATCAAATGTGTAGTAACAAATTTTTAATACTAAACTTCATTAAAATACTAATTGACTCAATTAATAAGTTTATAGCTGATTAATGCAAAATTAATCAAGCTAAAAATTTATAATTTTTATTTTTTCGTTATTTTAATTAAAAAATGAATTTACTAATTTTTATTTCAATGTAATTATTTTTAAGCAGTCTGTTACTTGTTGAAGACTGGAAACATCTTCCTAATGCATTTATATGATTTTCTTATTGATCAAACAGTCATTGTTGCTTAAAATTTCTATTTAGGAATATTTGGAAAATATCTATAGATTAGAAATTTTTTTTACAAATTAAGGTTTTCCACAATTTACAAGGCACTCATTTTCAAACTTTTTTAATAAGCTTCTGTTTATTATATAATTTTTTATTTATTTTTATTTAATCCCATTCCGCAGCCTCCTTTTTATGAGAAAGATTTCCGATTAAGTAATTTAATTTTCTCTTTATTTATATCTTTATAGTCCACTTTAGTTACTTGGAACCATTTTAAATTTGTGTTTAGTTGAAAATTTCTTTTATTGAAAACTTTATACAGTAAAGAAAAACAAAGAACTTACGTAGTTCCTTAAAATATTCAAAGCTTGTTGAATGATTGACTAAATTCAAAAAACAGGCAATACCCAAAAGGCTTAAATGCCAAATGTTTGCACGCAAAAGGTTGAACGTTTTCATTATTTCGTTTATTTTTTTTTATAAATTAAACTCAATATGCGTTGAAATCTTAGAAATATATTTATTTTAAAATTTTGTTTTTTTTCTAACCGCTACACATGCGCTCTATGTAGGTTTTTCAAGACGGTTTTTTCTTTCTTCTAGTTTTGTATTATGAATATAATCGCGTTTAGTTTTGTAAACTGCTAAAGTTCAACTGTTTGATACTTTTGTGGCGAATAGTATTTTTATAAAACTGAGTCAAGTTAACGTCGACCAGTTGTTGATTTTAGAAATATGATCAGTTTTTTTTTCATAGTCAAACTCTGCTTACATACGAGTACATCGTAATCATATTTATGAAGCAAGCACATACTTACATATACACGTACAGTATTGCATGTTCTTAACAGGGCTGGGAAATAATTGACTAATGCATTTTGTTAGAATTTTGACAATGCAATTTGCGTTATGAATCAAATTTTGAATAGAAATATTAATATTTTAGTTGCTTCGATGTTTAAATACGAAGGTCTTGTAAGTAAATTCTTTAAAAATATTACTGTCTTATACTATATTCCAACATGTATCTTAATTGAGGCAGTTAAGTGTTAAATTCTGTTATTGACTTTTGTGTTTACACATATTTAATTCAGCTTAATCAATTAGTTTAATGGAGAAACTTTGTCTTAAGATGTTAAAAAAAAATCATCTGAATATATTATTATTCTATGATGTTAATATTTAATATTTTAAAATGAAAATCATTTCTGATGATGATTTTGTCATTATACAAAAGGTTTTCTTTCTGACAAAGTATAATTTTCTGTGTTGCACTGGGAATATAAATAAATTTTTTGTAGATCTAAACACCAATTGCTTAATTTGTTAACTGTGTTCTTGTATAGTAAATTGAGCTCAATTTAGGTCTTGATTACGCAAATATCGTAATTGCGTAGTTCAGGTTCATGCCTGAAATAAATATAAACCTTTGTTGGATTTATTATAAGAGTTTCTACGATCCTTCCAATGATGGTCAATCAAATATTCAATGCTTATTTTATGATGTTTCCTGTATTATTTTTTGATATTGCCTAAATTTATAAAACTTTGCTGTAGGGTGCCTCCTTATTTATGTATTTTAATTTGTATTTATTTGATAAATCGAGTTTTTAAGTTTTCATATACAAAAATTATTCTTTTTTCATTCATAAAACAATTTTATACAATAAATATATACGTTTTTTTATTGTATAAAAGTAATAAAATTTTACTTTAGAAATATGCAATAGATTGCATTATTTAGATCCCAGTAGAAAAACTTTTAATATATTAATAAGATCCAGCAATTGTGTTCCAAAAACTCGGGCCCAGCAACATAATTTCCTATTCACTGGATTTTAAGACATGTTCAGAACGTTAACAAAAAAAAAAACATTTCTAAGTGCTTCATTATTATTTAATTAATTCATGTAACGTATTTTATTGAAATATAATGTCGTCAGAGCCATAAGAATTTTATTGTCAAAGGGAAGAGAATCTGTGGGGTTTTAAATGCATCACCCAGAGTGATCTTTATACAACAATAAATGCAGCACATGCTGTGGCTGCTAGAAATCGAACTTTTATTTTTTTAATATAAACTCTTTTATAGTATTCCAAAAAATAAATGATGTGGCAAAAATCACTGCCGCCATAGTAGAGTAAGTGCCGGCAATAAAAATACCAGTTTGACAGCTGACAGTTTAAACTAATTAAAAACCGGCCACTATGTAAAAGAACTAAACGTTTTAAATTTTCAGCAGTTTAACTTTGTGAACAGTTGACAAATTCAGAGAGACTGAATTAATTGAAGATGGTAAACACTCCAACTGTTCAATATGAATCCATTGGACTTATAATATTGGATGAAATGTGTACTCTTCACTCTTGAACTCGACATTGTGACAAGATAAACCTGTTCCTTTCGACTAAATTCAATGATATTTATGTGGGCGACAAGTTGTTGTAACTTTAGGCCATTCAATTGCACTCTAGTCTTCAATCTGTATCACCCACACCGTATTCAGAGTGTTTTGAATTGAAAAAGGAGGTGAATGAAACTCAGCCTAATCGAAAATATTCATGGGAATATTCATGGGAAAAAGAATTCATAATATATATGTAAATGGAAGCAAAATATAAATTTACACACAACACTGATAAATATAGATTGAGTGCTTTGATTCCTGTCTAAACATAAGGCCGTATATCGGTTTCAGTAGTCATATAGACTAGTGTAAGGCATCGCAGACTGGTTGGCGTTGGAATTTTTAGCTCTGCCACCAGACTAACGAATTGTTATCAATAACTGTCTTAGAGTGCTAAGAAATCGATTTCATGCCTACATCCCGAGATATTATGCTGCCAATAGCCATTTGCATTAGGTGCTCTCATAAGCTTCTACTACGAAGTGAGGTGGTCCCCAAGGGGAACCGCAAGGAGGACATTGCTAATGCAATGGGATCATCCGAATTGACTTGTCTTATTAAATATTGTGGGAACACTTTGCCTTCTGCTCGAACTAAGAAATACTACTTAAGAAAATCACTTTAACTACGTGTACTTCACATTATGCTCCCAGATAAAAAATATAAGGAGCTTTAAATTATATTTTGTAGATAGTTTTAAGTTTAAATATTTATTAAAAAGTTTCAAGATATTTTCCTAATTAATTATTTCAAGATTAAAGACTAAACCTTGTTATAAAAATGAATATTTTATGCCATTTAAGAGTTAAATATTCAAGTTTGGGTGAAAAAATTCGACATAATAATCATGATATCCTCATAAACATATACATAAATCGTTTCTTATGAGCTTTAACTAATAAACGGAGAACAATTAATCTTGATTATTGTTTATATAATTTTGCTAAATCATTTAGTTTATTTCAAAAACTCTCCGTATAATATTTTAAATTCAAACGAATTTTTGCGAAATCGTCATGATTTGAAAAAAGAATTTTTTGAAAATAAAATCAAGGTTAAAATAACTCTAAGCCAAAATCCTCTCTAGACTATAATATAACGAGTCATCAAATACTTTTTTATTTGTATGAGTTATGGTATCTCGACCCACTGTGGCTCATTGTGGTATTAGAAAACTTTAATTTTGGAAAGCTTAAGCTTTCTTTTATGAGTTTTCCTTGAAGTTTTTTTTTATCATTATAGTCCTTGTGATAGGATGGGAAAACGTTTTGCTAATGAACATATTTTAATACAAATAACAATATATTTTTTAGAAGAAAGATGCATTTATTAAATAGTTATATGTAAAAATTTGGTTTACAAGCGATGCATTTGAAATTGTAATCGTTGGAAGTTTTATAAAATATAAGTCAAATAAATGAAAAAAAATGCTACAATGCTTTCAATATTATTATGAAATCTGCATTTTCCATTCCTGATCTGCAACTACCTATTCTAGTTGTTGTTTGTTGTAAAAGCCACCGTTGCAGTTTTTGCTCGTTTAAAGGCTTTAATTACTTAACTGCTAAAATTATTTGTTTATATATTATTTGTTATGTGCTTCTAAGACGTGCAGTACTTAAGTATATATATATATATATATATATATATATATATATATATATATATATATATATATATATATATATATATATATATATATATATATATATATATATATATTCAAATATTATCTGGATATTATTTTTTATTCCACGAATAATCGCTTAATTCATTATGTAGCTTGTACGCACTTATAAACGTACTTATATGTATGTATGTGCATATATACATATGTATAGTGAATTAAAACGCAACGAATTAATATTAAGTTTCTTTTACATTTATTAAGAGAAACTTAAAAATTAATTTAATTAACTAATTACATTTTTTTAATAAAAAAATTTTGAATACTTATTGTTAGTTCAATTAAATTGAGGACATATGACAAATGGAAAACAAAGATACAAAATTTATTTTCTAAACATAATGATTCGATTCAGTGATTGGTCATTTAAAGTTGACCTGCCATGTCAAGCCCATATTAAAATTGTGACAATAATCTTTCACTTTCAGTTAAATACAGATTGTCAACAAATCTGACAAGACATCCATGGATAACTTTTATTTAGTTCTTCGTGTGTATTATGTATGAAATAATTTGGCGCATGTATGGTGCATCATACATCACACAAATATACATTTTGAGAAAATATGTCTTCGTAAATGCAAACAAGTTGACTTTTGTTTTACTTCGAGCAAATAGAAATAATAAATATTTATAATTCATATTATAAAATGGAAAATTTTTGTTTACACTTTGTTAAAAAGTATTCACACAAAAACAAACAGACAAGGTAATTAAATTAATTGCTTTTTACTTTGACAGGGCTTTCAGTAATAAATAGTATGTACTTCATTAAATACATAAGCTGATATGTTTATTTCATTGTCTTTACACTAATACGTATTAAATAGTTTAAAATGCTAATTAAGTTCTAATATTATTATTGTTATTATATGAAATTTATTTTTTATTATTAGTTTCGATAATTGTTAAATACAAAGTTTGTGATATGGTTCTTATCTTTACCAGGGATCATGCTCAATAGCTTTCGAAGCACTATAATGAAATACAGAATCTTAAATTATTATATATTATTTTCTTTTTTGATATATAATTTTATATAGAAAAACAAAAAATTTAAGCCACAAACTTGAATGAGTTTTCATGTTTGTATCTTAAGTCTTTCGTATAAGTTTAAATTCTAATTTGAAAAACAAATAGAAGTCATTCCTAAAGAATGTTATTTTCATTGATTGCACAGTTTTTTAGTTGTTGTGTTTTTCTAGTTCTTAGGAAGTTGAAATAATAAAACGTTTATTATAAATTCTAATTATATATACAGAATTTATGTTATTTAAAAAAAAACATATTTTTTTTATAAAAACATTACTTATTTCTGTAAATTTACATGAAAACATTATTATCCTTCAATTTATATTTAATTGGGGGTTTTACTTTCGCATGGGAAAAAACAAATTGTTCTTGACCATCTTTCCGTCACGTAAAGAGTTCCGATTATTATATTCAATGAAAAAAAATTAATTTCCTTTACCTAACATTTTGTAGAAAGCTCCCAATTCTATAATTAAGCTTGAAATAGAGCTTCTTTCAATAAGAGAAGGTAAAAAATGCGGAAAAAATATAATTGTAAAAAAGTTAAGCTCTTCTCTCTCTCCTCTCATTTTTACCAAATATCCTCTCTAATCTAACCCTTTCACAATTATTTATATATATGTTCCTCTTACTTCTCTTTGGAGCATAGGCCACGTTAACTAATAGGCATTAATTGCCTGAGTGTTACTTCTCTTAAAAAATAATAATACAAAAATAACATATAAAAATGTTGCATTTATTGGAAATGACACCAGTGTGCTGCATTTCCAGATCATTTTCTTAGTATTTCAGTGAAATTTTTTCGGGAAATTTTTTTTTACTGTATGCATTAGTTTTGAAACTTTTTCCGAAATGAGTTTTAAGTTTTAGTTTTAAAGATCGTCTTTACACCGGTACTTTTGTTTTGCTGCCTTTTGCACTTAATTGCACAAAATATGAGGGACTGTGAATTGTGGCAAGCTTTCAAAGAATAATATTTCCTTAAGTAAATTAAGCTAATGTATACGATGCGGAAAATAAATTATTGGTCTCCGTTTGTGTTAAGTAAAATTAATATAAATTGAATTTTTACCTTTCCGTTATACAAAAAAAAAAAAAAAAAAAAGGAAGACACTAATTTCAGAAGTTATTTGAAAATAAAATTTCGATTTTCTATGAGTAGATTCTGACCATTTATGCTGTGCTGTGCTTTTTAAAAAATAATATTTTTTAAAACCTTTTTCGTAAGATATCTATTAAAGCTCTGATAAAAAACGAAACACTGTTGAGAATATTTCGTTGGTATGTATATTAATATGCACATTAACGAAGGCTAAAATTGCTTTCAACTGTGATACATGTTCCCAAGCAAACAAGTTTTCATTTCTAAAGAAATCTGAAATTTTTGTTTATCAATTTATGAAACCAATCAAAATTAACTCTTTCAAGATTTCGTACTCTTTTTGAAATAAATTTGCGCTTAAAATTCCCTTTTTTGTCCCCGAAAAGGCAAAACATTTTACACCTTTTCTTAGAAAAGAAAATGCAGTTTATCTGCTAAATTGAAGTTATTTTACTATTTAGGCAAAAATTTTCAATTTTATTACTGAACACTTAAATTTTTTAATAAATAGATTTTCAACGTCAACAATATATACGTATTTAAATTGTATATTTTTTTCTCCATTACTCCTTTTGGAAAAATTTGGCTTCTATAAAGCATTTCCATCTTACACCAGTTGTTGCAGTTGTATTCCCATTGTTATTTTTCCTTGTATAAATTACGTTAATCGGTTGTTAGTGCAGCTGAGTAAATGATTTGTCTGCTGTAGCAGGTCCTGAGATAATGGGCCTGCCATTTGTCGCCCTCTGTGTATTTTGGTGTAGTGGTGAGGAACCTTGCTAATCTTTGATCGCTACCAAGGAAAGCCCAAAACAAATGAAATATTGATTTATACAATAAATTTTTTTAAGAATTTAAAATTGTTAATTAACGCAAATAACTATTTAATAAAATGTTGTTTTGTTAAGGGCTTATAACGACGCCCTTGCTTCTAAATATATTATTACAATCAATTAGAGGCAATTGGGCTGCTTAATTCTGTATATCGATTGTGCATGTAACCAGTTTAGTATGTATTAATATTAATTTTTGCAATACGCCAGAACAAGTAATAATAATTTTTAGATAATTGCCACATACTAACAACAATTTTATTAATTCTTCAAGGTGCCAGTACACACAAGCTTATTGTATTGTGGCACTAATAGCTCATTTGGTAGCTCATGAAATTGCTATTGTATTACTAAGTGCGCTTTTAACCTTCACAAAAGTTGTTAACATCAAACTCACTTGCCAGCAGAGACAGATTAAATTGATCATCTCGATAATTGATATTAAATTAATTTAATCTAAGTTATAATTAATTTGAAAATGGTTTCAAAGCTGTAAGGAGTGATTCATTTGGAGACAATATATAAGACAAAAAAAAAAATACTATTATTAAATTTTATTATACATTATCTGTAACCATATCTTTGAATAAGAGACACAATTATCTGTCAATGGAAAACTTATTATCAGCTAAATCAGTTCTGCTAATAAATATTTCTGATAAAAAATTATTAATTATCACTATTTTTGGACCTTTTTTAATATATATTTTATTAGGTCTTTTTACAAAAAACAATTATCTTTATTTCAATATTTCCACACCTCCTTGGGCGTCTTCTTTAGCAAAAAAAATTTTTTTAGTAAAAAAACTTCTTTTCCTAAAGATGACGCCTAAAAAAGGCGTTCAAATATTGAAATAAAATAAATTTAATTTTTATGAGATCGTTTACGAAATTAAAGATAAAAAAGGATTTTACTAGTGAAATGACATAAGGTGTATTAGCGAAATTTTTGTTTGATGGTATATTTATTCCTTGCAGCGATATGGCCACCGGAAATGAACAATGCGACTCCGCTAGACTAGTCAATTTATGCTCAAATTTATTATGAACTTGTTACTTTAATCTATACTATAATTACCTTAAAATCTGCGGGAGATATACTTGTGAACGATCATCGCTAACTCTCTGGAATACACAAAAGCACTATAGTAGGACAATGCAAAAGAAATTTCGCTATCAATCTCGTCTCTTTGGCTAGGGAAATCTTTCCAACATATTGTAGTATTTCAGGAAAGAAAATTGCAAAAAATTATTAAAATGTAAATATTTCGTTCCAAAATTTGGACAAATTTGAATCTGTCCAATAACTTGATTTTGATTTTTTATCCATAAAAAAAAATTCATTATTGCTTCAACAGAAAATATAAATTATTGCTCCTGCAGTGTCGATGTACGCATGAGGCGAAATGCAATATTCCCCTTGCTTGCAATTCGCTTTCTTCAATTATATAAATTAAATAAAAATAATAATAATCGATTCACAAGCCACGTTTTCTATTGTATCAGTTGTACTATTATATTTCTTTACAATAGTGAATTGAGTTTACAATTTTATTTCAGATGCTTTTGAAAGGTTGGTGTATTGGATCCATACCTGCTATTAATTTATTTGGTTAATTAACAAGCTGAAATATTGTTAATATAACCATTAAAATCTGAATTAAGGTTTGTCTGTAATGGTGCGTGATTTACAAAAGGACATGGTTGAAACAATCACAATTGGAAATTGTCACATATTGCGATATTAGTCTGATCTATACGAGTACTATTATGTCCATTAGAAAATTATAAGGAAAATTAATTGTTGTACTTTTGTTTATTTATATTTGAAATATATTTGTGTATGGTACATAAGAGTACATACAAGAAGGGTGTACAGTAAATATATATATAAACAGCTACTCATGCACGTTACATTCTTATATACAAGTCAGAGCATTAACATTATTCTTTATTTACTTCTTTTTTAATACATCTTTCAATGTAGAATCTTAATATTAATAATTTTTTAATATTAATTTCTTTTAACAATTTGAAATGTAAAAAAAAAATTTATAAAACTTGATTTGAAATATTTACTTTACTCTTGGGAAAATTAAATTTTTTTGTTAAAATAATCATATTGAAGATTTTGATGGTGATGACCATATAATGATGGAAATTGAAATGTTAAAATTCTCCAGGTCCACACACTATTTTAATTATGTATGACCATAATGATAATTTTAAGTCATATTTTTTCTTTGTGCGTGCATTATTGTAATGAATTTATGCTCAAAAAATTTTAAAATTTTTCTTTAAATTTATTTCATTACAAATATCGATTGTTTTTTTTTTAAATTTTAATTTTTATTTCTTGATGAGGTACAAACGATACATAAAAACAAACTGTTCACAAGATCTTTTTTTTTCAAATGTATATTTTAATAAACGATATGCGATGCAAAGGGGGAAGGAGAGCTTGCGAATTAACCAAATGTTTTCATATAAATTTAAATGCATAAGTTTTTATTTTGTATGAAAACTACTTCTGTAAAGAGCTTGGAAGGCGTAATACAACTAAAATGAACTTTCCATGTAGATAATGTCAATTTAACTTTTTCGATAGTACAAAACTTACACTTTAAAATCAATAAAAATGCACAGAAAGTATAATGTCTTCCTTTTTTTTTTAAATTCCATACACATATTTTTATTCCCTGGATGTTTAAGCCACTTTCTTGGATTTCTACTTAGATTGCTACTAATGAGTATATTTCATTAAATGAAAGTGCTTTCAAGTAGCAAATCGTTCCTTATAAATTTAATCACTTGAGCAAAAATGTGTTAGATTCGACCCAATAATAATAAAAAACAATTTATATCATATTATTGTTGATCACAATTAGAAAATTGTTTTCAAAAGAATATATACTTTTAATTTTTTATTCTTCTAATTTTCCATATGCAAGACTTTATAACAGCAATAACAAATTAAGATGCCATCAACCTTGACAATGCTTGAAGTTTTGAATTGTGTCAATTGCGCACACGTTGTGCACAGTGGGTTCGACAATCTTTTCATTGCCAAGATTAAAGAGGTCAAATGTAATACAAATAAATGCATTCTTCAATTAAAATTGGCGTGTTTTAAGTTTATGTATTTATAAATATCTGTTGATTTATTTTTTGAATTTATTTATTTGGTTTTATTGCTGCTGTAGTGAGATTGTGTTAAAAGATTTATTGTTTTGCAAGAAATAGAAAATATATGTATTTTATAATTATGGAGATAAACAGCAATTATAATTATAATTATAAATGAAAATTAATAATTAAAATGTAAAATTTTTATTGACTAATTTTGCTAATCCCTTCAGTGGAATTTAGTATATGAAGAACAAAATTCAAAATTTTTTCATTTCTCATAAAAATCTTAGACTCTCGATAGAAATAATAATAATAATAATTATTATTTAATTAAAAAATACAAACTGCGAAGCTACCTGGCTTGCCTGCAGAAACATCCAGACTCTGCGGCAGGAGTGAAACCTGCGACCTTCGGACTACTAGTCTAGTGCACTAACTTCTAGCCCACGAATTCATTCTATACATTGAATTTCTATAGTTTTCTTCGGTGAAAGAATTTGTTTGTATATAGTATAAGAAACTAGGAAAAAATCAGTTTTACAAATCTTGTGTTAAATATTTTATTTCTTATGATTAAAATCTTGTTTAAAAATTACGCTGAGTGAGAGCAAATTTTTTCCTTTTATAACATTGATATAAATGGCTGATTGTTGTAAATTTGATCTTGCCAAACACGAATGCAAATTTTTTGTTACACGTGTCACTTTAAAGCCAGATTTAGTATAATTCTTTAACCGAATTAGCATTTTTGTCACACGAGTATGGTATTATAATATTTTTGTGGCAAGTACAAAAGGAAACAGGCAATTAGACTCGCTGATAATCTATTTTAAACTTGCAAACTTCTTTATTCATAATTTTAAAATCGTACGTGTTACAAAAACTTAAAATAAATTTTAAAGCACTCCCGAATTTCCTTAAGTGCTTGGCAGAATTCTATCAAAATTATAATAATTACTGAACTTTCTTGAATGTTTAGAAAATATTTTACATCATCCACTATGCTCGGCTGCACTTGGAATGTCTTCAACTACAAAGTTTGCTGGCACATACGAATATACCTTTGACATACGATCTCTAAGGACGGTTTCAAAAGCATTTGATATTGCTGGACGTAAAACTTCATACAAATCTCGCCAATTTTCATTGATAAGGGCATTTGTGCTGTCCTCTAAGTCCTTTTGACCATTAAAGAGGTTATCGAAGACCACATGAAAGCCACCAATGTCTGTAATCTGCAGCTTTAGTTCTTCGATGTCGGTAAATGTGAAGCCACCTTCGTCGCGCAGCTTCAGTTGTAAATTAATAAGCATGTCAAGATTTTCTAAAAGAAAAGTAGAAAATATATTATAGAAATTGTAAAGGAATTTCTAGTTCTTTAGTGAGATTTGAATTTATTTGCGCTCTATTAATATCTTTTCAATCAGAAAAATTTATCATCTTGTGTGAGGCAATAACAGCTGCTTATGTTAGAGATTAGATGTCATGTGGCACATTTTGCAACTTTTGCATTCAAGCTAAGGTTGTAGGAAATATTTGGTCTTGTCTATAAATTTGACGAGCTTATTATGTTTAATTATTTAAGCTTAAGGTCCTATTTAATACCTTGAGAAGAAATAATTAATATTTAAACAACAAACAAAATGACTAGTTTTTGCAACATGCTTGATGCCGAACGCAATAAATCAATATTCCTTTTGATATCTTCTGGCTTAAATATATATGTTGGGCCATAAAGTTCGAGTAATTCTGGAGTTATACAGCTGTTCCCATTTTGATTTCATTATCGAGTTTGAAAATTTATTATTAGACAAAATTATTTATCAAGAGAAGAAAGTTAAAAATAGTCCAAACTCTTTGTGAAATCATGCTTTAATTGAATTTTTGCATAAAGTTTATTATATACACGAGGAGTTAAGATTTGTTATACTAAATGGCTGTGATCCTACATATAATATAATCTAATCGTAGTATTAATATTCGATCGTTGGCATTTTTTAATGCTGACAATACAGTAGTAGTCCTATTTTTTAAATAGTAGTTTTGTACTAAGATGGTTTTTTGTTAACACGATTATGTAGTCTTCTTTATGTCAATGAACTGGTCACAGGTTAAAACAGTGGTGTCATACAAAGCCAGACTCTTGTTATTATCACGAGTGCTGGCGCATGATTCCCTATTCTTGCACTTACGTATAAACTACTCACTCTGTCCTGATGGCACTAACTGTAAAGGTAGTACATTAGCGGGATGGGGCCGGTGATCTAACCTCGACTATGTTCCTATTAGGGCTCTACTAAAATCAAGTTTGTAATGTTGTCTACTCTATTTTCAGAGCCTAGTTGTTGATAGAAGATCATCTACGACCTATCAATGACGTACAGTACGGAGGATTGATCAGTCCAAAGCCGTATGTATATTAGATTGTGTAGATGCACATCCCGATAATATTTCGGTCTTTTGTATATGAAATGGTTCTCTAGAAAGACGCAATATATATATCGGTTTTTTCCATAACTTAGTTTATGTGACTCTTAAATGATTAACATCTATCTTCAATTGCACTCAGGTATTTCAATGAATCCTTGGATGTGTTTTGGTAATCCGAAATTTTTACATTCAAAAGTAAAAGCAAGTCATCCGTACTTAAATCGAAAGTATGGTATTTACGTATTTTCCTAAGCAAAGGACTCAGGAGCCTAGTTTAAGCAAAAATAAAGAAACTACCATGAGCTCAAGAATAGTGACTTGTTTTAAGGCAGAAATGGCCCTGATCCAAAGTGATTTTCACGTAATTAAAATTTTGAAACAGACTTGATTTAGAAATTTTTAATACATAAACTTTTATATCCCTTTTGCAAATTTTTTTATATTTTAATTTAAATTATTTGATGTTGATGTCTATTAATTGCATGTTAATAAGGAAAATCCCTCACTACAACAGCAAAAAAAAAAAAAAATCATTTCGAATACCGACGGCTCAAATTCATTATAAAATCACTGAGATTTTTCGTATATGATTTAAGAGTTTTTGAAAAATAAGAAGTAAAAACTTATATTGAGAACAAGTTTTTGCCATCTGTGAACGGTCATCTATAACATCTATATACTTTTTCGACTCGTTCCGCTAGTGCTAGTCCAATTGTGTTGCACGAAAAAGTTCTAGTCCTTAATTTTGTTCGGTTGTTGTAATTATCAAAACAATGTCATCTGTAAATAGAATCATCTTCGTTTTCATCTTCGTTTCAACTACAAAGTAGTCCACTGGAATGGGCCAAGAGCAGGTAACTGCATTTTTGCAATTCCTTCTACTTATTGCATTCCTTGCTGATACCCCTGGGACTATTTTTTAGCATCTGCAGTAGATTTCGGCCATCTAAACTCAATTTGGTGAAGTCAGATTGTTTATTTACGTGCTCTGCATTGCCCTACACGAATTACGTATAACTTCCCAAATGCATCTATCAGACATACTACTCTAGCAGAGGATGGATCATTCGGCGTTTTATATTCTTTGGGTAATAGCACAAGTTTCTGTCTTTTCCTAATTAATGGAAAAATATAATATATCCAACATTTGCCATAGAGGTTGAAATATGAGCCGCCTACTTCCTTTACCACAGCATTTAAAGTTCCATCAGTCTTTGGCCCCTACTAAGATAGTAAGCCTATCTATACTATTAGTGCAATATAGTAAATAGTGTTTTAGAAGATTTTTAAAGTAAAATCTATCTCAAAGAGTAAGTAACCTGATTAAAAGTTGGCATTATGAGCATATGAAATTGGTGTGAAATTTTTAAATGTACCATAACTTACTTACCAATTTGAAAAACACTTTTGCCACTGCCGTTTAACACCAAGTTCAGAATTTTTCCATTCATTTTGTAATCCGCATCAAATCAAAATGTTGGCATAGACATTTTTAACTTTGAAACTAATGTTTTTGAATTTAAGCTGAAAATTATAAACGGATACACACTAAGCGGTCAATGCTTTAAAAGTTTTAAGTATTATGACTAAACCTGGCTTCCTTTATCACCATCTGACTTACACCTGTTAGGACCACATTGACCAGTTCAACATTTAAAGCGATAATATTTCTGTTATCTTGGGTGATGACAACACGTTTTACTTGTAAAGGATCCAAGGAGCCAGCAGCCTTATAGCCAGGAATACCTTTAAGTGTATAGAGTTTAACTTAACGAATAAAATACATATATAACTTTATTAAGTTTATCGAGTGTGGCCATTAGCCACAATTAGTAAGCACCACCTAGTTCTATTAAACATATTATTTTAATTTTTAATAAACGATTGTTAACTACTGACAAAAAAAACCCATTTTCAGTAGTGAGACTATTGTTTTGGTAATACGCTGTTAACAAATGTTTAAACGTTACCGTCTTTCCATTCGTGGAAAAATAATTCAATGTTTTTGCCAAAACATTTATTGAAACCAGGATCCGTCAAAAGGCAAGGTGTTATAAAACTGGCTAAAAGGAGAGGAGAATTAATTTGTACTATATTTTTTATAAAATGGAAATATGTTTAATATTTTCTGTTTACGTTTCTCTGCTAAGAATTTAGCATTTTTGGGTGCGCCAATTGCTACTGCAATTGTTGTGATCAAAATAGTCCAGAATCTTATAGCAATTCGCATTTGGAAATTGTTACAGTTCTAATTTTCAAGGTGCGTTCCGCCTGGATCAGTCACACAATATTCAATTGTTCGTTAAAGCTAAATTACTGAAATGAATTTAGACTTTTCTGCTCTTAATATTACGTTTAACTTTCACATGAGAAATAATATCATGCAATTTTGTTGTTGTGTGGCATTTAAATTTCTATTTTATTTTAATTGAACTTGTTATTCTAGTATCTTATTTTTTTATTTTATTTTTTTATTTATTTATTAATGTCCATAAAATGTTTACATACTTATTTTAGTTTACAAAATTTATCTAAGATGAGTTGAAGAGTACATATATCTTTAACAACGCAAAAATTATTTGAAAATTAGAATATATGCTACATTATACATCAGTACATAACAAGAATTGGAGGAAAAAATATAAAAACCTATTTGAATATAGTTTTGATTTTATCTATAAAATAGTATCTTATTTATTTACAACTAGTTGAACCGGGCAAACGTTGTTTTGCCTTCAAATTTTATTTTCACTGCAAGTCTGGTTTCGTTGCAAAGTCATGGCATATTGATATTTCGAAGAGAATGAACGGTTAGTGCACATAACAATTATTGTTCAAATACCGGTATCGGGCTACTTAACGCCACTACACGTGATTAAGGACCCGACGCCTTCAGCAAAACGTAGCAGGGGCTTATCGCGCAAAACACAAAAAAAAACTAAATATTGGGCCATCTGTCGTACGAACGTCAAACTACACAGAAACAGTCCTCACGCCCCATAGAGCATGTATATAAAATTTGGTCAAAATCGGTTCAGTAGTTTTTGAGCTTAGCGATCACGAACATACACGTAATTTTTATATATGTAGAGATGTTTGAAATATTATTTTTATAAATAAACACATTTTCAAGACCAATGAAGAATTCTACGCACTGACAATAAAATTATTTTCTCACAGTAAAATTACTTTTATTGTTCTTATTATTTATGTGGCACTAATCAGTAAAGCAAGAGTATATTTTCGTATTTAATTTTGTATATATGTATAAAAAATGCGAATACAATTTATAATTCAAATTTCTATTTTGTAAATTTAATACAAATCAGACTAGTTGTTAAAATATAAAAAATTTTACTTTGTAACTTAATAACAGCTTCAAAGAAACGATGAATACCTTAAAAAACAGATAAAAATAGATGATATAATAATAATAATAAATTTAAATAAATTAAAAGTTCATTACATTGTTAATAATCAAAAACGAATTGATGTTGTTTGAAAACGAAATGATTTTGACAGTGAACTCAGGTTGCTCTCTAAAAAAACTTTGTATTTGAATATTTGCTTTGAAATATTGTTAGAAAAAAATTAAATCAGTATTTTTTTAAACAAAATTTATCAATATTCTTGCGTAAATCATTCCGGAACTGAAACTGATTTGACTATGACCCTTTTAAATCCCTTTTTTAATCATAAATATTTTTCTACATACATATAGTATATTAGGACACACAAATATCGCGCAATCGATCAAAGGATAGTGTTGCCCTGTACTCATATAGCGATTCGTCAAAATTAGTGGAGTTTACGCAGATGGTCTAAATTTAGTGAAATATTGCTCAACATTACTCTTGCGTACTTAAATGTATACGATGCGAATAATCTGATCTATTTTGCTTACCATACTTGTATGGAAGTGATTACTCTTGCGTAAATGTAACGTTGCTCTCTATTTTTACATATCAGCTGTCAATTATTCTTATGTTTGTTCGTAGACAGTATTGCCAACGTAAAGCTTAATATGACATTAATACGGCATTAATAGTCGTGCCGATTTGCGTCGCTTCGATTTGCGTCGCTTCTTAAAAACTGGAAAAATTCGATTTGCGTCGTTGCAATTTTAAGTTGCGTCGGTCGGAGTTGCGTTGTTTTGTGCCCAATTTGAGTCAGTTCAATTTGTATCGTTTTGATTTCGATTTGCGTCGTTTTAATTTCGATTTGAGTCGCTAAAAACGGTTAAATTGTTTACTGCAGCATTGTGGATTACCATTTTTAGCATTTGTAGTGCCTGATATAGCATCTTTTCTGTCTTTTAGCATTTGTACAACTTCTGGCAACAATGATCGTCACCTGTACATTAAGAAGTTTTCAAATTAGGTGAAATAAGGGGAATTCCCTTTTCTTTGTTATATGAGTGGTGCTAAGAACAACTGTCTGGTTATGGTAATAATTTAGTGTGTTATTCGCCAAAATCCATCCAATCAAATGTTGTGTTGTTGATTTAGATTTATCATCTGAAGGGAGCTCAACGTAAGCTAAATAAATTGAATTTTTTAATGCATCTATTTTTTATAAATTTAGATATGTATGTAAATGAATTTAATTTTTATTGTGTTTTGTCTTAATTTTTGTTTTGTTATTTTTTAGAATAATTACAAACATTTGTTGAAGTAAATAAACTTAATAAAAATGTATTCATACTTGTTTTTTTTTTATCAAAACTACAAATTTTTTGCTTTGTGTTGAATATTTTCCCCAATAAATTAAATTTCAGTGCATTTATATAGAAAAAGGTGATTCGATTTGCGTAGCGTTTCTCCGGTCTCCATTAACGACGCAAGTCGGGGCTCTAGTGTAGTAGAGGTTTCACTCGTCGTTGTTTTTCTACAACCTTTTTGAATTTAATCCTAAATATAAATTTATAAATACATTCATTTATAAATTTATTAATATTATCACACTAGGGACGATTAATCTATATGTATAAAATAAAGGATGTGTGCATGTACATACATATGTATGTATGTGACGTAATGGATCCAAAACGTCTAGGCCGATTTTGACGAAATTTTCAGGGAACCTTCAAAATACTCGGGCGGGTGACACTGTGAAGTCCAATTTTTTATTTTCGGTCTGTGGGCGGAGGGGCGTGGCAAAATCCAATAATTCATAAAATGAGAACGGGTTGGCCGATTTCTATAAAACTTTTTGTCAGTTGTTCGTATTTTCGAGGAGAAGGTTTTCATGGAAGAAAATTTTGGAAAATCCCTCCGGAAAAGTCGGAAAATTGGAAAAATCGAAAATCGAGTTTTTGTATGAAATTTTGTTTGAAATTATTCCTTAATGGCTTTTCAAATGAAAAAATAGAAAGTTTGTCTGAAGGCTTAAAATTGGGGCGAGGCGAAGTTCGCCTGGTCCGCTAGTATTAATATAAAAGTGTAAAAAGTAAAATAAAAAGACGGCAGTCGATTATAATTGTTTGTTGTGTTGTATTTGTATAAGAGCTTTCTAAAGCTATTATACTTATCTGTTTTGTAAATTATAAATGGAAAATTATTATTGAGTTCTGTTTGGATTCTGATATAGTATTTGTAATTTTGGTATAAGTATATGAGTTTGAATACTTTTCAAAAACGATCTGGCTAAAAGGTACTGATGATTTAATTATCGCCAATGAAATGCAAATAACATTTTACCGATAATTATGCTGAAGAAAGGGTTTTCCACTCGAGATGTGAAAATACCAGCATCAGAACTAATATTACCACTAGTGATACTACTACCACTACTACTGCTACTACTAAAAGCAATACTACTACTACTACAATTGATGCTACTAATACCTCAAGTAGTGCTACTACTATTACTGCAATTACTGCAAGTAATACTCTTGAATCTACTACTACTAATACAACAACTATTAATACTAAAATTGCATTAACATTATATTATAACTCCTACAGCTGCTATTAGTACTATTAATCCTACTACTACTGAATCACTACTGCATTAAATACTACTACCACTGCCACTACCTATGCTCTCAAAACTATTATTATTACCACTACTACAGGATTATTTGTGTAGCGTATGCGAAGCTGAATAATTAAAAAAAACATTTTTCTGAAAGCGAATACGAATATTTACTATATATTTCAGTCATATGCAAATAAAATTTTAGTTTAACGTTACATACTCATATGTATAAGTATGTTTTTATTGAAATTGAGTTTTATAATGCAGATATAAATTCTTAAAGCTTATATTAAAGGAAATTTAAAATGTTTTGAAGATCCAAATTTAAAATATTTTGAAGATCCACTGTGTATTGGCTTCTGACAAAATATTAGTGGTAAACAAAAGTTCATTAAGTGTCCCTAACAAATCACATACATTTTTACAAACATCATCATCATCAGTATTATAAAATAAACTCCCTTCCTCTCAGTTTATAGCAAAGAATCTTTGATCGTATTAATTGTTTAAAAGTTGTTTCTCGCCCAAAATTGAATTGAAAAAAAAATCTTACCTATTTGTGTTTATTAATGATTAGTATTCTTGTTTGGTGATTTTGCAGACTGGTATATCCGGCAGCTTGTATCTTGTAACAAAGTAAATCCTTCTCTTTTAATTTTTCACGAATTGAAAAATACTCACATATCCAAGCTCTACTGGATTTTGCTTTAATTATTTTACTTTTGATGACACGAAAAACTTGCACTGACCGCTATAAATCATACATTTACATTTGTATATGCATTTCCTTGTTCCTTGGCGTTTATTGAAATTTATTTTCGCAAAAAGTTGTTTTGATAATATTATTGAGTATTCATTTCAAAACTATTATAAATTTTAGCAAACTGCGCAAATAAATAAATAATTAGCAACTACGGATGCAAATATGTGCTAATATTTAATCTGCTATTACTAATATTAAATCTAAACTAATTTAGTTTTCGTACATGTTTCCATTTGACATTATAGAAAAAAAAATCATAGGTTTAATTAGAATTTCCTTAAAAATTTATTTAAGCAAATATTGTATAAATTTTCGCAAAGAAATGTATTTCAAGGCAAATCCAAAAATAGTTTATCGGCCGGCAAAAGACGAAAAACTTTTTGGAAATGATCACGGGCAATAGCCTCTAAGACTTTTTCCAAAGCAGGACGTATTATCTCAAAAATATAACGCCAATTTTCATTAAATACAGTGTTTACGTTCTTAATTAATTCGTCAGCATTAACTAGTTCACTATCAAAATGAATATGGGCATTAGCAATGGTCTTAATTTTCGATTGAACACCGGTAACACTCAAGAAGCTTCTATCACCCATTTTACGAAGTTTCGTCTTAAGCGAGAACAAGATTTCCAAATCAGCTGAAACAAAAAGAGAAAGACATATTTTTATGCAAAACTTTCTATGTTTGTATTAAAGACTTTTTATACTTACACGCATCAGCTTCCATTAATCCAGCCAAGTTTAAGTCTAAAAACAGAATGGATCCTTTCATTTTGTATGCAGCTTTAATACCGAAAGAATTAAGGGTTCCTAAAAATTTAAAATTATAGTTACCGCTGACACTGAAAATTTTAATTAAGAAATTAAAACAAATAAGTTTTGTTATATGTATTTAAAAAACTTACTTGGCCCTAACAATGTTAGCTTGTGAAAGCCCCTTAATTACAGCGTCCTTTAAATCGATATTCAAATTGATATTTCCGTTATCTTGTGCTATATGTATTTCCTTGACATTAAATGGATCAATGCTCGGCAAGTCGGGGACACCTGCATAAATATATGTATATAGTAAAATGAATTGAAAAATACTTTAAAGTTTTTTCATAATTCTTAAGATGTACCCAACAAATGGCTAAAAAATCAGTTGACCTTTGACAAATTAAAATGAAGAAGGGAATTACTTTATTTTTCTAATATACTTATTTCTTCATAAGTTGGCGATCATTAAATACCATCAAATATATGATTTAAAAGGTGTTGCTGTGCTTTAACTATACAATAAGATGATACTAAGGTGTATCAAGGCCAAACTTTAGATAAAAAAAAAAAATTCAATGAAAAAGTCAACTATTCGAAAGAAAAATATTTGATTTGACTGTGAGAATATTTTCCAATATCACATTGCTCCAATAGAACCTTTAGTGCATTTTGGCATATTTCTTGGTTAAAGTCGTGTGGAACATATGTTCGCTATGTTACACTATAATGAAAAATAAGCGAATAGTATTATTTTCTTGGTATAAAACACGCATAAAAAACATAGTTGTCACAATCACTGACGCAAATTATCATTAACTTGTGCCCTAAAGGCTGGAACACAATGTGCAGATGAGGCTGTAGTTGAGGCAACAGCTGAAGTTGTGGCTGAGGCGGAGGTTGAAGTACGAACACAATGATGAGGCGTGAGTTCATTGTTGCCAATTGTACTTAATCAAAATTTGATGTACAAATGTATTGAATTTGTATGAATGATATACACTATTGGCATCTCTGGATATAATAATATATTAACACAATCTGTTAACAAACAATGTTAACATAATAATCAAAATTAATTTAAGTTTTATGTGTATTTGTACAAAAATAAAAATTTTGTTTTGTGGAAAAATAAAAATATTCGGTAAAAAAAATGTAAATGAACATAATATGTTAAAGAAGCGCTGTTAATGTGATGCGCTTTCAAAAGTTAAAATGTTCGAACTGTGCGCCTCAGGCTTTGCCTCAGCGTCAGCCTCAGATTCACATTGTGCTGGCATACATTTGAAGCAATGTATTTTACTTTTAACAGAGAGAAGTATACTTCTCGCCTCACGCCTCAGCTGCACAATGTGTGATCGCCTTAATAATGTTATTAACATTAACATTATCATCATAAACATACTCGTGTTGTGATGTTTGTCAGAGTAAATAAATGTTTCCGTTTTTATAGTTATTTTTGAATTACATTTATGTGTATATTTACAAACAATATTTACACTAAATATACAACACACAGGCTCATATGCCTTTTATAATCATTTACACTATTCTTTTTTACCTCCTTCCTTAATAGATTCTTTATTTTAGAATTTTAATTTAAGACATGTACTAATTTTTTTCACTGTTAATCTTAATAATCGATATTTCGGTACTCATCGAATACCATTTTCGCAATATTTGTATATTTTATAACATTTTTTATCGATTGTTAAAATTAAAGAAGAAGGGACCTTAAGCTTGAAGAAAATTAATTAAATTTATTAATTTTTTAATATATTTTTATTTATTGTTGGCTTGTTGTTACTTAGCTAAGCCAACATCAAGCAATAATATATTAAATAGTTATTTTGAAGAATATCTCGAATAACAAATTTGATAAATATTTAATAATTTTAATTAAATTTTTTTTACTAATTTCTTTTAGACAATTTAAAATATATGTACTTATATTAAAATTATACCGAAAATTTAATTTCTTGCAGTATCGCTAGAATAATAATTTTAATATTTTAGTACTGATGATCATATAATGATTGAGACTTTTACCTTAAAGTGCTTACGGTCCATTTTATTTTATTTTTTATTTATTTATGTTTTTTTAATAAGGTTAATTTTATTATCGCACTTTAATACGACAGAAATGAATACAATCTGATCATACTGATCATTTTAAATCATGTTTACTCTTTGTGTGAACATAACCACCAATTTAGGTGAACAACGGCTTCAACAAGACGAAGAAGTTGCATTTCAAGAAATTTCAGACTCTAAAATTTCAAACACTACGATGAATGTATTAAAAAACGCAACAAATATATTGGGAAGATATTTCAAGTAGATCATCACAACTTTCGCTTCTATTGAGCTAAAGGGTTAATGGGAAAAAATACTAAGAGTTCGAATTAACATCTTTCTTTGGAAACGTGCAAAAGTGGATACATTGTCATTTTTTTCTATTTTTATAAAACTTTATATATCTGATATATGACTTTTCTTTTTTAAAAATTTCGCATTGCTATCTTTACGATAATTTTCTTGAGAATATTAGCATTCTTATATTTTATGGCTTTGACTAGTTGTTGTTCCTTTAATGCAACATAGACATATCTCAAAAATCACAGGTTTTCAGTTATATATGAAAATGAACTCCTGAAAATCCTCTTTTATATGTAAGAAAAATATCAGTGTCACATCTGAAGTCAAACCGAAGTTACGCGAAATAATTTTAATATGAGCTTTCGAATTAAACTATTTTTAAATGCAACATGGTTATATCTCAAAATTTCAAAATTTTTATTTACAAAAAAAAAAAATTTTTTTTTGTTTTATTAAGAAATGTATACTTAAAAAAAAAATTATAGCAAAAAGTTTCGATATGGAAACCATCAATTTGAAAGATTCGATGTCCTTTTGGAAAGTTCATTGTTTTTTCAGATACGTCTAATTGCATTAAAGGACCGATAAGTATGTTTAAAATAGAAACTCACCATCTCCAAACTTTATGAAAACATGTTCCAGAAGCTTTGCTACACACGCCTCATTGTCCGCAGCATGTATTCTACACGGTGTCATAAAAGAGGCTGTAAAGTACACTAGTTGATTAATATACAAATTATTTATATTATATATATTGTTCCTTAACCGACCAAATAGCTCAAGTTTCAAAAGCAAAATTTTACATGAAAAGTGCTTTTATTAAATACCTTTGCAGAAATTGTACGGCAACTGTTAATTTGATTTTGCCACTTTTAATGCTTACGAAATTATTTTATTGACCATAATTATGTCGTTTAAGCCATCTGGTGATATGGATAAGATATTAAGTCAATAGACAAACGCTTGGGCTTATTGAAAGCATTATGTGTAATGTTTTGCTCAAAAAGAATTTACTATAAAAAATAATACCAGATATGAGGAATAAGTCATGTGCTAATATGTTGAAAAAAATATATAAAATTTAAAATTTTTGCTTCCGAGAAATGGCAGTTATCGAAAGAAATTAACTAAGAGTATATATAAGTACTTCCGCTCTGAAGTTTCTTAGAAGCGAAGCAAAGGAGCATTTATTTAGCCACATTAAGTTCTTAAAAGAACCACTATTTCCTTAAAATCATAGATAAAACACTTTTGCATTAATTAATTATAATTACAACAAAGAAAAACTACCAAAATTTACTAAATGTGAGATATTCGCTTCCTTACATCAATTTCCCTCACACTGAAAAATTTCCTCAATAATAAATTACAAATACCACTATACTGTATTTCCAGCCAGCATTTTAAGGACTTTTTAATGTGGGTCTAAAACTTAAATATACCAGGGAAACATGAAATAAAATCAGTACACAGATTTGGAAGTTTAAGCTCTTAAGTCATATGAATTAGCAATCCTCACTGATATATTTTAGATGGAGTCAGGTCAGTTAGGATTTAGGAATGAATTTCAAGAAATTGTTTGGAGGCACTCTAGGCAGACATCTATGGGACACAAATTACTAAGAGGCAGACTTTGGAAATAAGCATGTCCCCATGAATAACGTTTGAAATCATTAAATTTGAAAATAACAGAACTACGGACTTAGATCCGGCAAGCCATAACGGCTTAGTAAGGTTTTCGTTAGCATATAAAATGCACGATTTTTGATGAATGAATGAATAGCTAAATAAATAATAACATATTGATGATATTTTTCGAACTTTTTTTATTTTAAATTAATTGAATTATTTTATTGAGTTTAAGGTCTTCTTTTTTTTAGAAATTATATATTTTTTATTATTTTTTGATTTTTCAATATTTCAACACCCTGTGGGTGTCTTCTTCAGGAATATATATATATATATATATATATATATATATATATATATATATATATATATATATATATATATATATATATATATATATATATATATATATATATATGTACATATTTAAACTTGTTTTCTTGTGTTTTTGTTTCAAATTTTATAAAATATATTTTTTTCCTGAAGAAGACACCCACAGGGTGTTGAAATAGTGAAAAATCTAAAAATAATAAAAAATATATTGTTTTTAAAAAAAGAAGACCTTAAGCTCAATTAATTTAATAATAATAAAAAAAATTATTATTATTATTATTATTATTATTATTATTATTATTATTATTATTATTATTATTATTATTATTATTATTATTATTATTATTATTATTATTATTATTATTATCATTATTATTATTATTATTACTATTATGAGCCCATCGGCTTAAGTTTTTATATATTTGTGCGGAAGTGATTCACAGGACAATCTCTCCTCGTAGTGCCTATTACTGTTAAAGCGAACGAAAATATATTTTCAAAACAATAATAAAAGTAAAAATATTTTTTGTATTTTTTAACACAGGGGAACCAGCGGTTATATTTTTTATGTATCAATCCATTTTCGTAAAATTCTTTACACTTTTCTTTATTCGTAAGTTCATTTTTAATCCAAGAAATTAACACTTTCAAGCCATTTGAAAAACTTATTTAATCTCACAAATCGGAATACGACAGAAAGCAAACTTACGCAGCTCTTCAAAATATTTAATGTTTTTCGAACAGTTTATGGAATTGAAAAAACATGCGACGATCAAGAGACTCAATAGCCCAATTTTGGCTTCAGAGACGATAAATATATTCATTATGTTAATTTTATTTTCTATATTTTGAAAAAAAAAAACTCCCGTTGAACTACACACAACTAATTTTGTTGTTTAGCTTAGACGCGCTTAGTTTTATAACTATTCCATAGTTTCGAGGTGAATAGTATTTTTATAAAAATTTTCAAGTGCGATTGTTTTTTTAACTTTCTCAACACATTCACATTAATTTATAAAATTTGTGTATTTTGATATGAATTCGGTACTCACTAAATGACTTGTTTGCAAAATACTGATACAATTATTAAGACATTTGCCATAGAATTAGTTTAAAGGCCACTTGTACAATTGTACAATTCTTCATGTAAAATTGTGTGTTTTCGAATTTCTGACATCCTTGATATCAAAAACTAACGAATATTTTTTTTAGAATCGTCCAAATGATGGATCCACATTCACAATTATTCGAGTACAGTTTTTTTTATCATTGAAATGACTTAAAATATTGGAAAACTTGGAGTCGATCAAATCTAAGTCCAATGAGAAAACAATTATCATACATATGTATATGTGATACATAGACTAATCTATAAAAATAAACTATTCCCTAATAAAGAACGTAAATATAACTTATATGTGTATTTAGTAAAATGTAATATAAAAATTATATTATTTTAATATAAATATAATAAAAACGTAAATACAAATAAATAGATTAATTCAAAATTTAATGATGGCTAATAAAAAGTGTAAATATATGTGCACTAGCGCAGTCGAAACACTTTTTTGAGGGGGTTAAGTTTGTAAATTTCTAGATCAGAAGTTATTCTCTCAGGGATGGGCAACACAACACCGCAGAATAACCATTCTGAGCCAATCCGTACATGTACATACGGGAATTTATGTATAGGTCTATTTAGTATATCTTAAAATAAGTTTAAATATTTTTCTATTGTAGTTTTGATATTCTCAAATAAACTTCTAAGATAGAGTAGAATATTTGGATTCTCAGCAATTTTTTGTTACGTTTTAGCATAATATGATTTGCTTTGTTTTATTTAAATACTAATTTCTTCAATTTTAATGATTTCTTAAATCGAATGCAATATTTTATTATAGATCTTAATGAATGACATCTTCAAAGCTTCCGAATGAGCATTTCGTACATTTTATCGACTTCATATGAAACTGGGGAAATCTTGCTTAAATTGAAAACAGTACTTACTTCTTTGGATTTACTTGAAAACGTTTTTTTTTATTTTCAACTATTGAAAGTATTACTTATATGGCATATACGAAAAAAAAAAACAAGTTGCTGGGTTTTTATCCTTTCAAGACTTCTAATCCAGTAGTAACTGTTTTATTTGTTGTTTAATATGAAGTTATTTTTTTAAAAATATCTATCGACGCCTGTTAGTATGTTGAAAATAGCATATAATTCAGTTAAGGCAATTCCACTTGGAAATTATATAAGTTTGCTCTTTTTTTGCAACAAAATTTCTGTATTTTCATGACTTCTTTGAAAGCATACTTTAAATTAGTACCTTTGCTATTTTAAATGTCGATGTGGCTGCGGTGGTAAGCTCGTTAAGTGTTAATCATAGTATGACGAAATTATATTCCCCAGTTCGAGCTCAAGTCCTTTCCATAAAAATATTAATAACAGAAATGTTTTATATAAAAACAAAAACTTAATGGATGATTTCCATATACAACACAATGTAAAATTCACTGTGGAAGAAATAGCATTTGAAGTGCTTCTAAGAAATCCGTTTTTCATAACATGTTGAATATGATTTCAGAACCAATGAAGAAAGTCTAATACAGAGAATATTTTTCAATAACAATTCTATATTAAATTTAGTGAAAATCATCTGAACTTTTACTACATCCATATCATATGATGTGGATCTTGTTGATTTCTTTGGTAGTTCTTCTTTACTTCTTCGCTGACCTTCGTAGACTAGTAGGTAGTGTACTAGACTCGTAGTGCGAAGGTCGCAGGTTCGTATCCTGCCGCAGAACTCTGGCAGTTTGTGTTTGATAATTAAAGGGAGCGCACAACAAGCCTTCACTGGCTTAAGTGTATGTCGTATCACATGGGCTATCACACCCCTCCAATCAACCTCACCTAACCTAACCTAACCTCTTCTTTACTGAATTGGTGTATAGATCGGCCTTATTTGATAATAATTTCAAAAAATTAAAACCCTTTCATCTTATCATAACATGTCCCTTTCAGATTATGACCATCTCAACTACGTTTTTCTTGGGATGTATATTTGCATAAATTACTACAAGGATATATTTTAAAATTATTATTAGGACTATAGAAATAAATATAATAATTGCAACCAGGGGCAGAACAGTTCACTAATAGAGTATATAAAAACAAAAACAATGAGGAATATTAATGGAGAATATTTAATTTTTCGGAATTTTTTTTGCTTAAGTGGTTTCCTAGAAAAAATATCAAGAAGAAAATTAAAAAAAAAACTCTTTTAATATGATGTTGACACAGTGTGTTTTGATGTTTGTTTATATAGTACACGTTAATTATTTTTGATCAGCATGAAAGACTGTTTCCCAATTGGGTTACAAATTTTTGATTTAATTTATATTTTTGTCTTGAAAAGATTCTCAAATCTTTAATGAATCTAATACTTTGTTTTTTTTTCGAGACTTAAGGATTTTTAACAGTTTTTTTTTGCAGGATTCTACTTAAAGTAAATATTAAAATTCAATTAGAGTTTTTGCAAAATGCATTGTTTGTTGTGACTTTAGCTCTTCATTTGCCGACATTTCATGGGTCGCATGGGGAGAATATCCCAAATAATAAATTTCAATATTTAGTACATTTCTTTCATATTAAATTTAACTTTCACACGTATTCAATCTTAAATGCCTGCTTGAATTCGAAAATTATGTGAAATAGTTTTTAATATCAAATGATAAAATCATAATATTGAAAAAGGCATGATTTTTTTTATCGTATGTTTATTTGTTGTTAATGGTGTGTTGAAAAAGATTTCAATTTTTTTCTGCGTAATTTCATAAATATAATTAGTGCTATTTTTCAGTTTCAATTGATATCGTTTATTTCTTCATGTATATTATAAAATAACCTGATGTTTATATGATCTGATTAATCTTTCAAATGCTTATTTAGAATAAATTAAATTTTTTATTGTACATTTTTAATTAAAGACAAGCAAGTAAACATGGTTATTATGTGCTAATTTTTTTCTCGGTTTATATATATATATATATATATATATATATATATATATATATATATATATATATATATATATATATATATGTATATGTATATATATATATATATATATATATATATATATATATATATATATATATATATATATATATATGTATATGTATATATATATATATATATATATATATATATATATATATAAGTATATATGTATATATATATATATATATATATATATATACATATATATATAAGTATATATATATATATATATATATATATATATATATATATATATATATATATATATATATATATATATATATATATATATATAAAGTAATTTTTATTTTCTATACGCCAGTAAAGATATATTTAATAAATATAATTAATTTAATTGCCAATTAGTTTTATAGTAATTTTTTCTTTTAAATATTTTTGAATACATTTAAATTATTATACATTCAATAAAAAAAAATTAACAAAATTAAAAAAATTAAAGAACACTCAATGCATGCTGTTAAGTGAGAATATGGATTTGTGAATGGCGAACTTTTATTTCAATTGCTGTAAAACGTGTTGGATTAATAATTTCTTAACGAAAAATAAACTAAACTTTTTGCCATTATTCATTTGCTTATAAATATATTTAATAACAAAATTAATTTTCGTTTTCTAGATTTACAAAACGATTTAAGCATGATTTATATTTGTTGTTTTTTTTATAAACTTTACGGCAGCGTATCAGCTGTAATGGGATTTTAAATTGGTAATATGACAGTTCCCACATTAGCTGCATATGCATTTTATATTAAAATTTTTCAAAGGTTAAATCATTTAATTTTATAATAAAAAATTTACGTTTTGACTCTTTGATATATATATATATATATATATATATATATATATATATATATATATATATATATATATATATATATATATATACATATATATATATATATATATATATATATATATATATATATATATATATATATATATATATATATATATATATATATATACATATATATATATATATATATATATATATATATATATATATATATATTGATGGTATATTATAATAAAATCGGGTATGCTGTTTTCGAGTTGTAAAGAGTTCTTTGGTGCATTCTAACTTATTCAAATAATTATCCAAAATGATGTTTAGCAATCAATAATAATTTTCATGTCTAATGGCATATACATTTATTTTTATTTATTCGAAATAAAACTTTATTTAGAAAAGTTAATTTTCAAATAATTGCCTATTTGATGCATTTGCCCCATAGTGCATTTTTGCTTATCTTCAAATAATTGTTAGTAAATTTTTATAACATGACACTTCTTATAATTATTTGGCTTGAATAATTGCTTAGAACACGTTTACTCATATATTAGCATATTAATTATTTTATTGCACTCACAAACTGAGTTTTAACTGAGCAAAGTCCAAAATGCATCTAATGAATTAATAAAGAATAAATATTTTATAAAAAATAAAAAAAATTTAAAGCCAGCTCTTAAAAATTTAATTTTAATAAATAAATATGTTTTAAGGTAAATTTGCAAAAAAGTAATCGGCTGGCACGTAGCTAAATATCGATCATATGCATATGAAGAGCTAAAGCCACAAACAAACTTTTGATTTTTTCTATGCATTATTCTTTTGTTTGAAATTAAAAAAATTACTTATGAAAGTCTAAGCTGTCTATAAAAATTACTGGTTATTGATCAAAAACATGAGTCATAAATAAGTCTTTCAGAAGAGTCGCTATGGAGTCATTATTTTTGATCACACAAAGAAACAAAAAAAAAATCGAATATGATCAATAATTTCATTGAACTATGACGGGCTTATAGGACTGTTAATTAAATGCTGAATGTTTGTAAATAGTTTAGTTTTGATTAGAAATTTCGGCCACTAGGTCACTAGATCACAACTAGTTTAAATTAATCCCTTTAGTCTAGGATTACTTCCCTTTTTATACTTAAAAGCATAAAAAAGCAAAATAACAATCTTTGACAATCTTTGGTGTTGCTCCACATTTGCATTATTAAAGTTTAAAACTTTTTCGTTTCTTCTAAGCAGTTGTGATATTATACTTTTGAGCTTTTATTGAAATCACAAGCATATTCACATTATTATTATTCCTTTGTTTCTCTATCCCACAAAGGTCGAATGTTAGATTTGATAAACATTGTTATGGTTTCATATCGAGTTACACTTACGTGCTTCTTTTAAATAAGCATCACCCTGTGCGCACGTCACCAATAAACTTAATAAGAAGACATTTCCAAGGATAAAATTTTTGATGCACTTGTGCGTGGTATGAGACTGACGATGTTTTGGCTGCATACTGAACTTAAGTTGAAGAAAATTTTAGACAAACTAAAATCTAAATTGATTTCATTTAACATTAAATAAAATTTCAAACAATGCAAATTTATCTAATTAACATATATGTACATATGTTAAATTTTATTTTTTATATTAATATATGTGCTTTCTTTATTTTTCTATAAATACCAGTACTGGTAATAATGTCCATATTTATTTATTCAATATTTTTAAATACTTTTCATTTAACAGAATTAATAATTTTTTATCTTTTTCAAGTGATATTTATTTATTAATTAAATGTCATCCATTAAATTAAGAATTAAATTTTAATTTTGTTTATTTATTTTGGGTAACATTTCATTACTTATGCTGTAGATCTACATGTATTTGAGAAGTAAAAAAATATTGCAAAATATTGAAAAATTTAATGTGAATTTTCATGAAGAAATAATAACATGAAAGAATTTAATAATTTAAAAAAAAAATTATTTGTTTGCCTCACATGATTTGATTTTACAAAATTACATATATTTAAAAATTGATCAAATATTCAATCTTATTCTATTTGGCGTCGGCAATTTTAAGACAACATCAATTTAACACAACAGCAACGCAAGACAACACCACAATTGCCGACGACAAAATCAAAAGCAATTGAGACAACATCAACGTCAATTTTGCTTCCAGAATACCAAAACATATGTTAAAAGCTATTGATAAATGGCAATATTGGGAACTAGAATACCGATTTGGAACAAAAAATTAAAAAACGGCATTGTTTTCTATTGCCGTTGCCAAGTAGAATAAGGGTGATTATTTAAAGAGTAAATAGTAACAAGGGCTTAAATCGTTGTTATTGGTGGGAGTTGAATCTATCATCATTTTGCTATTTTGTTTGTATACTACTATTACGCACCCCACATACGCTACGACCATTGGTATTAAATGGATGATAAGCCAGTTCAGCGTTTTGCCCACAAATGGAAAAAACTTCGAATAAAATCTTGTGTAGAGCTTCATTTGTAATTAAGCCATCTCTTGTAGATGTCCTCGGGTGTGATAGCGATTGTTTCTATTTTAATAATTATAAATATTCGTAATAGAAAAAGACTGAACTTTTTTATATTTTATTAATAAAATTTTTATGCAGTAAAATATTAAATTAAAGAGAGGAAGTACCTTAACCCTGGTCCTATCACATAATAGAAAAAATGGGACCACTTCTGGAGCATAATATTTGAAATAATAAAAAATTAACGTGTTGAATTATTTAATATGAAATTCGAGGCCTTTTTTTGAGCAAAAAAAAATGTATTAATTAAAAAAAAAATTCAATATTTCTTTAGAAAATTCAAGAATCTAGAGAAAGGTTTAATAATATTATCATTACAAAAAAAACCATTAATGAATATACAATCTCCTGCTTTTTTTTGAAGTTGTTTAAACAATTTCAATTCATCCAAGTTTTAATTGAACACTTTTTCACAAAAAACAAATAAGTACATAAATAAAAATTAAAAGAAAATCAATTTGAAATATTTATTGAAAGAACACATTCATCATGTTGTTTGTAAGAGCTTTTATGCCAAAAATTCCCAAAGCAAAGGACACATCGGAAAAGGCTGGAAAACCTTCGGAAGAAAATACTATGGAAAAAACAACACACGAAAGTGATGGGTCCGTAAAAGCAGCCTTAAGAGAAATTTTAATTTTCATCATTTTTCTGGTGACAATGACAATTGGTAGATAATAATTATGAATTTATGAAATGCTAATGAATTAATAAAATCAATAACTCGATTTAAGTGGCAAATGCTTCACAGCATTTATATATGTTCTTCTTCAATCAAGCAGTGGAGAGATCATTTATGGAGAGAAATATAGAAACGGAATTGGGCATAGAAATGAATTTTTATGATTTGGCAACAACGGCCGATTGGTGGTTATTTATGGAGAACATTTTCTTGACCAACTTGCATGGCCTGAACTATGATTGGCAAAATGTAGAAAATGAGAAAGAAGTAACAAATGATGGAGAGAAGCAAGGAGCAAATGGTGAAGCGCAGGGAACTGAGCCTAATGACATTGAGCAGACAACAGCTGATGTAAATGAAGGAGAAAATAATGATGAATACAGCAAAAATAATTTATCACGCATATTTTTAAGAGATAATATTTTACTAGGACCTCCACGTTTAAGGCAAATACGAGTTCAGGAAGAATATTGTGAAGTTCATGATATTTTTCTAACATACTTTACAAATTGCTATGGGCCTTATACAAAAGAAAACGAGAATAATACAAATTTACACCAAAAGTAAGTATTCGTCTCTGGATCTTCGTTAGACTGTAGTTTATCCAGATTTTTCAAATATTCTAGTTCCAAGTTCTATACAATGGCGGAATTGCATGTGATGCCTTTGCGTGGCATTATTACCAAATATTATGGGGCTGGTTTTGTTACAAATTTATCTTATGATTTAGAAGAAAATCAAAAAATTTTAGAAAACCTCAAGGCCAATAAATGGATTGATCGTGGTACGCGTTTGATTATTTTAGAGTTTGTATTATTTAATATTAATGCTAATATGTTTGAAAATGTCAAGTAAGTTAATTTTTTAAATATTTTGAATTAATTGTATATGAGTCCCTTTTTTTTAAAAATAGAATCTTAGCAGAGGTACCTCCTGTAGGCGGCATTGTACCTTCCGATCAATTACAGGCCTTAAAAGTACATACTCTATGGAGCGAGGGCGATTGGTTTATGTATGTAGTCAGCGGTATTTTCTACTTATTGGTGTTGTTCTATTCCATTGAAAAAATTTTTCAATGCAAAATCTTTGGTGTGAAATTATTTTTTTCTTCCATTTGGAATCTCTTGGATATTTTAGTTTTAATTGTAAGTATGATTTTTATAATTTTTTTCTGGCAAATTTCATCCAAGAACAACAACAAAATATAATTTAATTACTTCAAAAGTATTTTCCGACTTCTTTGGAAGTTACGATGACAAAATTCTGTCTAAAATTTTTTTTATGTCTTCTACAAACCTGTGAAATTTGGTTTCAGTTTCCTTTTCTCATTAAAAATAATTTTATTTCTAAATTTTCACGAAAATATTTTACCTGAATATATCACTGAATCCTTTAGCAAATAACACATCCTTTTTCCGTTCCAATTGTGGAGTATTTGGGGGTTTCTTTCCTCAAAATAATTATTAATTACGATGGGAAGGCTCTCTAAATTTGACGCACGTTGCTATGAGAATAAAGCGTGTATTTGAGTGAAAGCTTGTTAGTATGGAAGGGGTAGAGACGGGCACCCCATTAATAAAACAAATTTTATCTATATTTTGTCTGGATAACAACCAGAATGAAAATTTCTAAGTAAAAAAAATTAATTTTCAAGTAAATGTCTGCAAGTAGAGGAGGGGGAATTGAGTACCCCATATAAAATAGTTATTTATTACTATATATACGGAGAATTACTATAATGGGACTATAGAAATTTGCTGTAGGTTTCTCTAAGAAAAAAGTGTTTTCTTAAGCAATAGCCAGCAGGTATATATGGTATATGTTGGGAACTAAAAAATTTAGTCATCAAGTTTTGAGAGGCTGAAAATTTGCAATGCAATAGCAGGGAAGAAGTTACTCCCTGACAAGAAAATTATTTTTTTTCAACAAAGGCAGAAGTAGAAAAGCACAAACAGAATAGTATATACTTGTGTATGTATGTATATATTTTTATTTATAAATATATATTTTAGCACAATGGGGTTATCGAAGCATATCGAGTATGGCTGGAATAAAATAAAATTTGGGCTAAACATTTTGTAATATTCTTTTCCCCTCACATATATCAATATTTATTGAATCTTCCAATTTTGCTAACAATAAATACTCAAATTTGAACTGATTGATTGATTATTTAAGTCCAGCCAGTGTCAGACAAAAGCTTTAGCAGAAGCTAAAGAAACAGGATCGAAGGCTTAATATTAATCTAAAAAAATTTGGGCTTAAGCACAAATTTCAATTATTTTTCAATATTAAATTAATATTTATAAAATTGGTCTACTTTCGTTTGCTTGTTTCTTTTTGAAGTTAATTGAAAAAAAATTTTTATTTGTGTAATGAAAAACATTTATTTATGGATCTAAATATTTGAAATCTGCTGAAAAGACTGAAATTTAACAAACAATTTATACTAAAAAAATTAAAAATTAAAAAATTATCGGGTATGTTCTAGAATTCGAAGGAAATAAATTATAAGTTTTTGAACAGCTGATTTTACATGTTTGACATTTCGATTTTTTTTGAACATAGACTTCGAATGTGAAAAAACATGCAGAACACCAACTTATAAATTATGGGGAACATACCAGTATAAGAGGCATAGGTAAATTATAAATGTTAAAATTTGAATTAAAATCGAAATGGATCCTTATCGTAAATTTTACATAAAATTTTTCCCTTTTTCCGAAAATGTGTATTTTTTTTATTTTGAGCGTTTTTTATTGTTGATTTTTGCACCATTTTTTTTTGTTCATGGAAAATAGTTCCTCCTTTTATTCCCGATAAGAGTGATTTTTTTAAAAATATTTTCTTCAATAATTTTTTAGTTTTGCTATTTATCCTTGGTCTACAATTTAATACATCCCTGGTACGTGAGCGATATAATTAAAAGGGCTCATACCCAGCCTCAGGAATTTCTTAGCATTGATATCATCTGCTTTTGGAATCTACTCTATATTAATATGATGGCTGTTTGCGTATTTTTGGTTTGGATAAAAATATTCAAATACATCAGTTTCAATCAGACAATGTCCCAGTTCAGCATGACCCTGAAAAGAGTAAGTTAAAACCGATCAGGATGTAAAATTTATAATTTTAAATAAAATGATTTTACCAGTGTGCCAAAGATCTTTTTGGATTTGCTGTAATGTTTTTTATAGTCTTTCTGGCTTATGCACAGTTGGGCTTGTTAATATTTGGTGCCAGTCATCCAGATTTTCGTAAATTTGGCGTATCGGTTATTTCGCTAATGCGCATGTTTCTGGGTGACTTTGAGTATCAGCTGATAGAGGAATCGAATCGTGTCCTAGGACCGATTTTTTTCTTAACTTATGTCATATTTGTGTTCTTCATTTTACTGGTTTGTAATTATTATTTTTTAATCTTTTATTACTATTTTTTATATTTGTTTTTTTTTTTTTTTTTTTTTTGTAATTAGAACATGTTCCTGGCCATTATCAATGACACTTATGGCGTTGTTAAGGGCGAAGGCCATAAAATTCAGTCAAATTTTGGCTCCTATTTTTATAGATTATTACAGAAATCGTACATGTGGTGTGTTCCCAAAAAGAAACATAATGCTTCCTCACCTTCATCTTCATTGCATGAGGGTTATACTCGGCCACCTACATCTGGCCGTTTGAGAAAACGTGCCAGTGAGGTTTTGAGAGAGTAAGTGTATTAATTTGTTTTCTATTTCTTTTCCGGTTTGGATTATTTTTGATTTTTGGTTAATTTTATGAAATTAAATAGATACTTTGAGGAACTTTCCTCGGATTTTCAACAAATGCCTGCTTTACCCGATGGAAACGAGGACTTTCAAGGGTAAGCAAAACAATATACATTTTTCAAAGTATTCAAATATAGTTCGAAAATGTTATTTCATCTGTTTGAAAATTAATACTAAGGACGCTTCGTTCATATATTATATGTATGTAAAGAAATACTTAAAAGCACATTTCTATAGTCAAAACGATGGATCAATGTGCAGTAAGGACGAAGGCATGAAAATGACAGGATGATCCTGTCATTAAATAGAGAACCCCTGTATACATCAACCATATTAAAGGGTATACTCAGGATATATTTATTTATAAAATTTGTTTAAAGAAATTTGTTTACAATTAAGCCCAAGCTTCCCTATAATTGATATTTCAAATGATATTAAAATTTTTTTTTTGGAAAAGGATGACTAGAATTTTATTTTCTGAATATAAATTTTATAGAATTTTTTCATGCGATACAGGTATTTAAAATTTTGTTCCTATGGAAATTAAAAAAAAATTTTTTTCTTGAAAATTTTCAGACTATAAATAAAAAAGACTGATTTAAAAATATGACTAAAAAACTAAATTTCTGCTATAATAGTGTTTTATTTAAAAAATTTTGAAATAATTAATGTATACGTTTTAGTTTTTACCATTTTATTTTAATTAATAAACTTAATTTATTTTTTAAACTTAATGTCTTTTAATTTTTATTTTAATTTTTATCGATATTTCGGTACTTCAAATATCCTGAAGATGGTACTCGATGAGTACCGAAATATCGATAAAAATTTAAATAACATTTAAAAGACCTTAAGCTTAAAAAATAAATTAAGTTTATTAATTGAAATAATAAATGTTATTTTTAAAAAATGGTTGCCTCAATACTAAATCGACTTACATATTTTGTACCTAAATTGTTTCCCATGAACAAATCCTGCTGTGGTTTTTTAACAAAATAGTACACAAAAACAACAACAATACAACTTCGCCAATCGAAATTTTGGGAAAAGGAAGAGATTTCATATGAAATTTTATTCCCGATAAAGGTGAATATTTCTCAGAGATTCTCGAATATTTTTTTCTTATTTTTGCAAGTTTAACTACTATTTGCTTAGTGGCAATTTGTGTTTCTATGAACTTAAATGTCTATTTATTAAAGCTTACAGTCAGGTAATAAATAATAATTTTATTTATAAATTTAATTGCAGTTTAAAGAAACGTGTCATTTTATTGGAGGAAGCTCTAGAACAATTGATCATTAATATGGATCGCATTTTAAATAAAGTGGAATCGAAAAAAGCAAATAATTCTAAAAGGAAAAACTTAAAAGCTTGACTTGACTTCCCAATAAATTTATTATATTTGATTATTATCAGCTGAGTTGTATCATTACAAAAATAAACAATGACATCATGAATTAAAAACAAAATAAAAGAAGCCTTTAACTATAAATTACATTCTGCACTTAGAGCTCAACTTTCTTGGCACCTACTTCAAAGATCTGTAAGATGTAACGTCTACAATATATTTGGCTCAAATTTTTTTAGAGGCTCAATTTTAAGTTGGTTAACCATTCGTTAGGAAGCTTTTATACTTAAACTTTTGAGAGACTAGTTTCTAAGCTGGTATGAGTGGTGTTCTTGCTGTGTTTTAACTAATTGGTTAAATGCGACCACGATTGAAGCATATCAACTTTGAATGCACTCATCAGCTTTGATTATAGCCACCGATTTATACGATAAATATACAGGAGGGACAGGTCCTCTTGCTTTTATTCAGATAGAATTGTTCGGAACTGTGTGCTTTGACCCACACCAATTTTGATTACATTAAACAAAATATGAGATTATGAGATTTTATTTCGTTTGGAAAGAACGTTCCACATAAAAAAAGAAAGAAACGTAGTGATTATTTAACCTCCTCCTTTTTTGAAGTCGGCTGATTATATTTCCTATACACATTATTTGTAGATATGTACACATACAAAAATAAAACATTTTAATTTTTATTTATATTTATTTTATTATATTATTTTTATTTATATTTATTTTATTATATTATTTTTATTTATATTTATTTTATTATATTATTTTTATTTATATTTATTTTATTAAATAGTAATATAGCTCTGACAAACACCGCAATATGTTTGTGATGAACATGTTTGATATAATCATAGGTTTAAGAATTAAGTATAGTTTGCGATTGTGATTGTACGAATCATAATTTTTTCTTTGCGTTTATCTAAATCATTTTGCTAACTTCATATTAAAGACAATTTTTTATTTAAAGCAGAAAAGTTCTTTTCAGCAAGAGAAGAGTTTTGATAGCCGAAACTGCTTAAATGCCCTCAATTTATAAACTTTATCAGACATACATACATACATACATATGGTACATATGTATGTATATAAATATTGTATTTTGTCAATTGTAAAACATTATTATTTGTTTAATTTACGGAATTACTTATCCACATGCCCTTCACTTCAAGTGAATGACAGTTAAAAGCACTATACCTTAATGGGAATTGTGTGTATGTTTTACTGAATGTATAAAACTCAGACAAACTATTTCGTTGCTTAAGTATTAGATCTTTTAAAATAAGATGTTGGAGGAACTCCACAATCAATTACCTTGCATTCTTTAATAAAGTGTGATTGTGGTATCTAATCAAATCCTAACAAGGCATTATGGATTTAGTCATCATTGATTGAAATTGAATTTCTGGCATATAAATTGATTTTACTACCAATTTTCTGCCATAGTAAATGAAATATAAATTTACTATGCGTGAAATCCAATGATTTGCCGTTTTGCAGCGACAAATGACAAATATTGGTGATTGAGATTGTCTTGTATTCCATAATAACGCCACCATTAAATTAATTAAACTTACATACATACATACATACCTTATGTGTGTAAGTGTATGTAGGAAACACACTTCTTAAGGTCATTGATTTGGCTCGAAAAGCAGGAAAATTGCCACAAATGTCACAGTCATAGTCAAAGCTTTCTATGAAATATTGTTTGTATGTGTGAGTAGAGTCTTATTGATGAACAAAGAAATCCAGTTGATATTAGTAATGGAATTCCATGTAGGATTGGAATTTCTAATAAGCAAAAATTGAATAAGTCATGCACCACTATACAGACATACATACGAGTAGATAGACTGGCATATTTATTTACTTAAGTTATTTTATCTACATATATATTATACTAGAAACGGGTGTTTTCTGAAGAGGTGTTATTATAAATTTAAAGATTTTGTAATGTAAATTACAATATGTAAGCTTTAAAAAAAATATGAAAACGCAAAACAATTTAGAACTCCATTCCCCAATCGATTGTATTTTTTGTGTTTAGCTTTAGTGCAAAATCTAGGTTATATTTTGAAATCGGTTAAATGTCTAGGAATTTATAAGCGTTGGAGGAGAATGTAACCCACCAAAAAAACATTTAGGATTGGTTTTCAAAATAGTTTGATTGTTATAAATAAAACAAATTTAGATTTTTTATGATACTATGGCCAAGTTGCTACCACTATTTTAATTAAATGAAAAATTTTTTTTGAAAACAATTAAACAAACAAAAAAAAATAAGTTTTATGTATCGTGTAAGTTGTAGAAATTTACTCGTGATAATTTTTTTCTGAAAAATATAAATAGAAGTCTTAAAGCTTTAGTGAATCTTTAAGGCTTTTTGTCTTTGCCAAAATAATTTAATGAGCGAATTAAATCATGATATATTAAATGCAGGAAATCTAATAATTACATGAAAAACATGGATCGAGTTTTAATAGATCAAGGTAATACCCACAAAAAGTAAGTAGTTTTTTTAATAAGTAAATCTCTTAGTCCCATTTTACCACATTTGCCTTTTACTGGGAAAGTTCATCCTGGTAGTCTTACCGTTTTAACCTGCACTTTAAATTTTCAGTTACTTGAAACTACAGTGAAACCTCGCTTAGCACAACTAATAGAATTTGTACAGTTATGGAAATATAGTTTGTTTCATTGTGGTTTGTAGGTCTAGAATATTTTATTCTTCTTGCAGAAAACCTCTTTAAGATCTTATTTCAAATTGTATTAAAATTTGATAAAAAAAAGAACGCTCAAAGAGGCGTCGAAATATGGAAATAAAATAAATTTGCTTTTTTTAAAAAAGCCCTAAAGCTCGTTTATGAAATAAAAGTTATATTAAAAAGCTCGAAAAATAGTGATAATTAATTAAATATTTTAATTTTATTGTTTATTTACGAGTATATTTATTTTCTATGCTGTACAACTGTAACACTCTCTTGAAAAAAGTATTTATGTATAGTTCATACATACATATATGTATTAAATTAAAATTATTCATTATATAATAAAGCTGAAAAGAATTGCAGAATTAATAACAACATTCCATGAGTGTTTCAAAACACAATTTAAATCATTGTTATTATTTGCAGCATTCGCTATAAACCAGATCAACAACTCGTTAGTGGAAATTGCTGGGAATAATCTAGAAGCAATTTCACTCAAATAGAGCTTTTAAGTTATTGTGTTGCTCAAAACATACTAAATAAAAATGTTTTGAAATACAAAATAAAAAAAAAGATTTATTTCGTTTCAAACAAACTGGCCCCGCAGCAATTGGTAATGTTTTTGTTTTTGTTATTAAATAAAAAAAATAAAAAAAGAAACACTTGTTTATGTTGATGAAGGTGTCATTCAAATACCCCCCTCCATCAAGATATTGTTGGGGGTGAAGTAAAGCGTAAAAATTTGCAAAAATAGTGAACAAAACTATTCTATATTTTTTATATTTTACAAGAAAATTTACCATGAAAACTTTCTAAAGTGCGGTAATATTAGACAGTTGAAAAGGTTTTGAGACTAATTCAAAACTTAATGTTACATTCGCATTCGAAACTTTCGATAGCAATTCTCACTTCGAAGGGAATAAAAGTTTCACCATTTTATTATTTGTTATTGGCTTAGCTGAGGATATGCCTACATTTCATTGGCGCTAGCCAAATCATCAGTACCCTTTTAGCCAAATCATGTTTGAAAAGCTTTAGAAATCGTATACTTATGCCACAGACTACAAATACTATATGAGAATCCAAACAGAATTCAATTCATAGCTTTAGAAAGCTTTTGTACAAACACAAAAAATAATTATAATCGACTTGCATCTTTTTATTTTTCTTTGTAAAGCATAATACAATTAATCGTCCTTTGGGTGATAATTAACGTATTCACAAGTATTAGGCATCCAAGAAGCCCCCTTGCCCGCCTTCTCCCTGGAAAAGAGGATAATAGCATGACGAAGATCAGGGAGTCACAACCTTCTGGGAAAAAAGGTAGGAATCAAAGATTAGCAAGGTTCCTTACCACCACACCCACACCAAAATATATGTTTCTAGGCAACGACAAATGCCAGCCCCTTTATACTAGGACCTGCTACAGTAGACTAATCATCTACTTCTCTGGAACAACAACCTATTAACGAAACTGATGCAAGGCAAAAGTAACAATGCGAAAACAACTGCAACAACTTATATAAGATGGTGATGCTTTGTCGAAGCCAAATGCTCCCAAGAGGGAGGCAAGAAGATAAACCAAATTTATAATAACAATATTTATATTAGTTAGCGCCAATAACAAGCAATAAAATGTTAAATAGTTATTTTGGAGAATATCTCGTATAGCAAATTTGATAAATATTTCTATTCACGTTATTGGCGAAAAAAAATGTTGCTCAAAATCTTTAACGTCAATATATCAAAACTTATTAACTTTTTATGAGCCTTTCGCATATAAAGCAAATGTGGTAGTTAAAAATGTAGTTGAGTGCAAAAGAGGTAACATATTTACATATTTTATGTGCAACATATTTACAAAATAATATGCATTTCTCTTAGAATAAAACACAAACATGCACAATGGGGATAATACGAGTATAAGAAAAATTTTTCTTAGAAATGATAGTGCTAGTTATTATATAAACTTTTGCGAAATCCGTTGTAGATCCTTTTTGCTGCAAAAATTATATTTAAAAATATAAAAAAATTTGCAAATAAAAAATATACAAAATCTTACGACATTTTTGTTTTGCTCTCCCACTCGCGTAAATTATGCTGATGATTACAAATAATTTTAGTATGAAATAGTTTACAGTCTTGTTGTTGCATTCTTAGTAGTTGATCTAACAAATATTATATTTTATTATAAATTTGCTTTGTTATTATTTTTCTTCAATGTATTCAATCGGGCGGAATATTGTTAATTTTCATTTCTTAGAAAAGAAGAAAAAAAAAAAACGAACCGAACATAAAAACTATTACAAAATTTTTTCGTTGCAACAATTTTATGTAAAGTGCTTTGAATTGAGCTGGTTTTTTGTATGTGTATGTAAAGTATGTACGAGCTTTGTTCGAGGTGCTATATAAACCAATGAATTTACGAGTGGTAAGAGCACAAAATATATTTGTAGATACTACAAGCACTAAGTGTATGCTTGTACCTGTTGTAGGTAAAAACTATTTACTTGTTTCTTTTTGTAGCCGTTTCAATTGCCGTTGCTTTTTTTTGTTGTTATTTTTGTAATTTTTTTGTGTGGCTGTTGTTGCTGGTGTTGGTATAAAAGCATAAACCTATTTGGTTTTCTTTTGAGTCCGTTGTTTCACAGAGTCTTGTGCAAGTGCAAGTTCTATTTTAAGTTCTCATTTTATAATTTTATTGCGTCGCTTTGCTGTTTTTGTTTTAGTTTCTGATTGTTTGATAAAAAGAAAAACGAAAATTTTGCCGAAAAAAAAATTTCGATTTACTAAAGAGTATTCATCTCCTTCACATTGTTGTAGTGCACGCTAGTTCTTGTGGATAAAGAAAAAAATTCGCATAATTTATTCCGAAAAATTAAAGATTGGCTTAACAACGAAAACAAAAGACATTATTTGAATTTTTTAGTTCATATTTAAGTGGGATATCTACTCTATAAAAGACTGCCATAGACTTGATATAAATTCAACAACATCGCCAAATTTATATTCTAATTTAAGCTAAATAAAATACAATGTACAAACTGGTAAGCATTCTCTACAATTATACTGGCTAAATGGTTTTCTGAACTACAAAAATTATAATTATTAGTTGCATTCTTAAAATTAAAATTAACATAATTTTGAACATGTGGTTAAGTTGTTAAAATCTACAGTGAGTAATAATATATTATGGGAAAATTTAACTAGTTTTAAAATCAATTACATTTTTATATGGTTTCACATATCATTATCAAATATGTATGTATGTAAGTTCTATATAAAACGAACTATCGCTTTCACCGATTGAACTATATAGTTCTACAGAAGTGTTATTAGATATTTTCTATTAAAAAACTGCAAGTTCCGAGGGTTCAATATTCAAATACCTTAAGAAAAACAATGATTGAGTTAATCATTAAATGAGTTGATCATTAAATATTATTTATATTTTATATAATATTTAATATATAAATATCTGTATATGCAATCAGATTACTTGTAAAATAAGCTTGCAAAAATCATATTTCATACTTTAACATACAAAACATTATTTACATACATACATAAGGATATGATGAAATAAAATCAAAAATGTGTGTTACTGCAGAAACATATGTAAGTCATACTTTTTTATAAAAAAAAGGTTTAATTTACTTCTTTTGAGGGCAATGTGAATCAAATTTCAGTGTTTAAATGCATCCCGATAAATTTGCACAAATTGTTGGACTTGTTGCTTGTTGAACGAAAAAACTTGTTCGCTTTTGCCATTCAATGAACTTTTTAAGATATTATTGCAAGTGTTATTCTAGTAATTAATACTTAAATAAACATAATAAATTTAATATAAACCAAATGAGAATTATATTCATAGTTAATGAATAGTAATACGTTTTTCTAATTTACATTAGTGTGGCGTTGTGTTTTAATTGCAGTGATGAATGCATATAACACGGATATCCCATTACGCTAATGTACTACATTATGGCACCCTGCTTCATCGGTTATATTAGCGAAATCGTCGGCAAAGTAAAACTATTAATAAAAGTGGCGACACATACAGCTTAAGAAATTTAATGCGTTTCCTTAACACCAAAGGCGCTGCAACTCTGCTCCAAAAAAAAAAAACGGGTAATAGTACAATTGTAAAAAGAATTTAAGCTCTCTCTCCCTCTATCTCTCTCTCTCGCTCTCTCTCTCTCTGTCTTCTTATTTCAGTACCTACTCTCTTAATACTATCCAAAAGAAATAACAACTTAGTAGTAGGCATGCAATGCCTGACTGCTACTTTTCTTTATTAAAAAAAAAAAATATAAAAAAAATAAATGCGCATAACGAATTCGTTTTCAAATCGTTGCCTAAAACTATAAAATACAACATTCGCACTACTTATGGATCCGAATCTTAACAATTCTATGATTTTCTTGAAAGCTTTTGTTTTACTGGAAAGTTGTATGTCTGAAATTAAAAGATATCAACGAACTATTGCCGAGTTTTCGTTAACGTTCCTAATTGGTTTACTATATGTTGCCATGAACTATTGTTTCCTCTTAGTCATTTCTTGAAATCGCTCACAAAATATGTAACCTTTATAACTTTTTAAAGAATATGGTAGTTCAACGTTCAATAACTACCAACCAATTCGAAACTTGCAGTTAATTGATAAATACATGACAACAAAATAAGGCATTGGAGATCATATCATAGTTGCCACCACTATCTCTTTTTCCCTTCATGTTGGCTTAAAGCTTCAAAGCAGATGCACTTTTTCTGAAATGTAACAGAGAAATGTAGCTTTTGCAAGCATATTGCTTTCCAATAATCATTCTAGCATAAACGGCCAAGTAAAACAAATAATTTTAGACAATTTCTTGAGAACATTGTTTAAAAAAAACAGCAAATAGTTTTCTATAATTAGTATGAAATTAATATATAATTTTTCTTATTAATTAACTTTTACTAAAAAGAAGTTAAGGTCTTTGTATATATGAATCTAGCTTGTAGTTTTTTGTAGCATGTGGTGAGCTTAAAATATTCGTTTATATTATTACTCATTGTATGTATATTTCATTTGCACTCCTAACGACGCTCATAGTATTTGTTTTTAATTCCATTAAATGTATTTGTAATGGAATAACAACAATTAAGTGTAGTACATAGCGACCAAACAGTTTAAAGTATTTGAAAGGTGTGCCAAGGAACAAACAAAATGTTACCACCACACAAGATAAACACCACCATTACGGTTGCAACCGATTATGAATTATTGATGGACAACACTCACGTTGTTGAACTGAGTGAGATTGATCGTGTGTATATGATCCAGATGGCATGTTTAAGATATTTTGTTTGTTGCAAATAATTTTGAAGTAAAAATGTTGAGCATTAACTTGAAAACTCTACTAAAAAATCAATTGATTCTAGAGAGCCATGCTAATTTTTTTTATTGTTGATAAAAAAATATTTAAAATAATTCAAATCAAAAATAGTAGAAAAGAAAATACTGACCATGGCCAAAACTGTAATATTTATATATCACATTTGTCGTGGGATGATGGAAAATCATTTTAAGTTTTTATGCTCGCTAGAGCTAAAAAAACTCTAAAAAATTATGTCTAAATACTTGATTATAGAAAACAAAAACTCACAGAAATTAACCCGGTGACAATAAATATCAAATATAGTTCACGAAAATGATATGAAGTGTGTCCATTATGGTCAACATGGAATTGTCAGAATTAAAGTTTACTTTCTTATAACCCGAATTGAATATTATGCATGAAATAAGTATATAAATAAATGATGTCAATACAATTCAAAGATCGTGCTGCTTGAACTCGATAGCATCTTTTTAGGAGGTTTTTTTTTTTTTTTTTTTTTTTTTTTTTTTTTTTAAATCACTGATTCCAGACAATAAGACGAAATCAATCTGGGATATTGAAGTCATCATAAGCCAAATAGTCGTGCAGGTTGATTTTAGATCGGTGATCTTTGTTATCCAAGCATAATACAGCTAACAGTTGATCAATTTTATATCAATATTTATTTGCATACATTGGCATTTCCAATATCACAAGGATCTTGTTGGTACCTCAACGTATATATAGCATCAAATGTTAGATGCCATTGGCTACCTTCTGGAGTCGGTGCACTCGTCTAAAGAGATAGATATAAGAAACACAATGCACTTACAGATCAATGACTATTTTAGAGAGTTTTTGGAAATGAAAAGAGAATATGAAAATAACCAGACAACTTTAACACACTTTAGTACAGAAAAAAAGTCAAATAATTTAAGCGAATAGCAAGCGGATAGGTATTTCATAACAAATGACCAAATAATGTACATTTTTTCTAATTTAAAAACTAAATTATCCGCGGGGCTCGACGATGTCCCAAACATAGTTCTTAAAAATCTTCCTGAAATTATGATTTCTGAATATTGTAGTCTCTTTAATAACATGCTAAACAATTGCTATTTCCCAATCGAATGGAAAAAAGCAAAAGTGGTTCTTTTGCCAAAGAAAGATAAAAATATAAGTGATCCAAGGAATCTACGTCCTATAAGTTTATTACCTAATATAAGCAAAGTATTTGAAATGTGTATCAACAATAACATCAATACTTTTTGTAGAAACAACGAACATGTGTGCGAAAAGCAGTTTGGATTTAAACATAAACATTCAGCGATTAATGCAATTCATCTTCTCACGTCTAATATTAACTGGAACTGGAACAAAAAATTATGCACGGGGGCATGCTTAATAGACTTAGAAAGGGCTTTTGATAGTGTTTGGATTCCGGGTCTAATATATAAGCTAAAAGAACTTAGGTTTCCTAACAACATGATAATCCTTATATATAATATGGTTAGTAAAAGATCTTTTAAGGTTTTTTACCAAAAATTACAAAAGTAATAAAACCTTTAAAATAATCAACGGCCTACAACAAGGAACTGTAAACGCACCAATCTTATTTAATATTTACATTATGGGATTGATTAATAAGATCGAGAACATTATAGCATTTGCAGATGACATAATTATTTATCAAGCTGACGATAGAATTGAGAAAATTAATACAAAGTTGCAGGATTCATTTAATGTGGTTGAAAAATATACAACAGATTGGTTTTTAAAGTTGAATGTAAACAAATGCGAAACAATTTTATTTAGACCCCCGGTCGATAAATGCAACTACAATATAAGAAAAAATTGGAAATCATTTGGAATTAGGTCAAACCTAAATAATATTCAGATACCAAACAAACAAGTAGTTAAATACTTAGGAGTTCATTTAGACAAATTTTTATATTATAATAATCATGTAGATGAGAAAATAAAGAACGCACAGAAAGCCTTTCTTGTTTACAAATCACTATTTTACTCAAAATACATAAAATCAAAAGTAAAGCTAATCATGTATCAATCTCTGATTCGACCAATTCTCACATACGGTTGCCCGATATGGTTCAATATATCACCGTCATACATGGAAAAAATTCGCGTTTTCGAAAGAAAATGCTTGAGAGCTTGTACGTCACTATACAGATCACCACATAGCAATTATTTGAAATTTGTTTCTAATAAGAAGTTATACAACAAAGCAAATATAATAAGAATTGATAATTTTATTATAAGCCTTATCAGAAGTTTTATATTAAGGTGTACAACTTGTCATATAAATAACTTAATAATGGCACCATATTATGCAAATTTTACTTATATACAAGAAGCACTAAAAAATGGCTTTGGTCCGCCTGAGTCATTTATTTTTCTTGATAAATTAGGGTTGATCCAAGATGAAAATGGTATTCCAGTCTTTTTTCATAATTTTAGACGTGCCAATGTAAAAGCAGTTAATTGCAATTTATCAAATGAATCTAGTAGATATGACAAAAGTATATCTTATAAAGATACCCGGTTATTACGATGCAAAAATATTAAAAACTTTTGGTGGCTACATACGTAAATCTAATTTACAATTCCTTCGCTTTTTATCCCTAGACATAAGTTTTTTCACTCTTACAATATAAGCACGTAATGTTTTTACACAAATTTTCATTACAAAAAATTAAAAAAAAGAACCCGTTGTTATGGAACTCATACCAAAACCATTATTTTTCAAAAGATTGTACTTATATTAAAGCCAAAATACTCGAGAGCTCGTTTCTGGGACTTTGTATTATTTAGATTATAATTGATACTAGTGTTTATTTTAGTATTATTGTAATGTAATAGACTGTAAATAAATAAAAAAAAAAAATGATTTTCCATCCGATATATGCATTTATATAAAAACCACCTTAACACTAAATATTCCTGGAAATGGCAAAATTATCTTACTGTCACACTTGAAGTCTTATTGAAGTTGCTTCACTGTACACAGATATCAGGATTCATATTTACGATTAAAGGAAAATTTTTTTACACTGAATCATTATATTGTCTTCTTCAAAGTTAAACGATTTTCATTTTTATTTCAAAAATATTCTGAGACAAAAAGTGAATATTTGATTTTATTTAAATATTTAAATAAAATTTTGAAATTTCTACAAGGGATTTGCCAAAACAAAAGACTTAAGCAGCAAACTTGATTTAATTAAATATCGATAATGAAATAAAAAAAAATTAAAAGTCAACTAAATAATATTTTTTTGTAAAGAATCATGATTCTAATCATAACTTTTAAATTGTTATTCGATTTTGACGTTATAATCAGAAAAATATACAAATTTAATTTGAATTTTGCAATGATTTCATATCGAACATAGCGGAGCTGTATGCGATTTTTTTTTGGAAACACAAATTGATTAAAATATGAATACATTTAATATGAACAAATCAACTAAATTTATATACTCGTACATTTGTATAGTAAAGAAAATAGTTGAATTAAATCTGGAATGGATTCGTGATGAATTAAAAATTCTTTATAAAATATATGAAGTCAGTTAAATTTTGAAATATTTTAAAGATTTTTTGGTTTCTCATGTATTTCTTTTACGGAACAAGTCTATAAGAATTCAGGCGTTTCTTTCTGCATCGAAATTCTTAGAATTTATATGAGATACAAAATCAAATTTTTAAACGTAAAATTTTGTTTTTGCGTTCAAATAATTTAAGTATAAATTGAATTCATTCAAGATTTTTCACGAAATGTATGCATTTAATGGTTCATTTCATATCTTATTTGGGAAAAGACTTAAACTTACAACTTAAAGTTGTAGTCAGTCATTGTAAATCATAAAATAAATATGAATCATTATTTTATAGCTTTTAAATAGTGATTTTTAGTTTTAAAAAACTAATGCATATTTATTAAAAAAGTAATAAACATTGAATATGAAGTGCCAATTCCACGTTGACAACGAAAATTACATATAAGGCAGGTCATAATAACGTTGTTGTTGAAGTCTGATGCATCCTATCATTATCATATTTATTTCACCATTTGCTATTGAGTGTACGTATTATGTATTAAAAAAAGATACGAGAATTATGGTTAATTTCGTATATATACATTTTTACTATAAGTGAAAAGCAATCTCTTTCCTGAAAGCTTTAATTTTTCAAAGCATTTAAAATAATACAAATTTCTTAAATATGCATCCAAAAACCTCATGCGAAGGACTTCCAAGAGTACGTGTAGAGAAAAGCGTCGTCCTTAGCAGAGAATGATGACAAGTTTTCTGCTATAAAAAATAAATATATATCAGCATTGACAGATGTGTGTATATATTGTATTTAAAACTATGGGCGTGAATAAAAGATCGTGTGCGACCGTGCTTACACATGATGATAAGTTTATGGAAAGTTGCTCACTATACCATCACACATTAAATATGTTTATGAATTTGTAAAAGTCTTTCGATTGCAATTTAATATAATAGGACAATACAAATGCATTATAATAACACGTTTATGTTGAAACATGTTGTGTTATTGCTCTACTATTAATAGGTGTGCATGTGTATGTGTATACGTGTATCTGTGCTTGTTCTGCTCCAATATGCAGGTTTATTATTAAATCATTGATTACCATTAGCGATAGCTGAAATATTTTTAATGGTAACAGGCTTTTACTTCAAATTAATTACAATTAATTCTAATTCTATTCTTGTTTGCTTTTATATTAATTTTGTCCATTTGTTTGTCTAAAGTTTCTCAGGTTTGTGTGTTAAACATATAGTTGTTGGTTGCCATAACTAAAATCTATCGGCTTAAGAATACATGTGTATTATTATGCACACACTCAAACACACATCTGTTATTAATTTAATATTCCAAGTTCGTTGAGCTGCTAGTAGAGCGTTGTTTTTATGAATATTCAATATTTCTTAATTATTCTTTTAGAAATGTAAACAATCATTCACCAAGGACGTTAAGTTTGCTTTATTTTATTGTATAGTTTATTAAATTTCATGCAATTGTGGTTTTCAAAGTAAATTTATTACTTTTACTCTGCGTCAAAATGTATGTATAAGTGTATAGTGTCTATGATTTCATATTAATATTGACTAAAAAATTCTTCATGCTTGATTATTTAATAATTATTTTATATTAACGGCTAAAGAACTATTTTTATTTGAAAACATTGGTAGAAGTGAATTTTTTCATTGCTGCCAAATGGTTAAGAAGAGGTTTGGGTACAGCAACAGCACTTCTGCGGTCAGAGAAAGAAATCATTCTTTCGGTTTTATCTATTAAATCGCGTGACCCTAGCAGAAGCGGGATGTTAAACGTACTAGTTTTTCTCTATCAAAATCATTCGGGACTATTTCTTATATATTTTGTAAATTCCAAATTTAGCTAAATTTTATATAATTCTCATATTGTTTGTGAAAAATTTTATATAAGCAGACAAAGTTGAATGTTTTTTTTTTCTTCTTCTTTCAGTTCATAGTCTCCTGTCTAGTGGCTGCTTTGCACATAGTCAAAGCACAAAATCAACAGTACACCACCCCAGTTCCAATTTTGAAACAAATCGATAGACAGAATTCAGATGGCTCCTACACGTATGGATATGAAGCGGCTGATAAAAGTTTTAAGATTGAAACGAAATATCCCAATGGTGAGGTGTATGGCAAATATGGGTATGTGGACGACCAGGGGAAAGTACGTGAAATTGAGTATGGCGCCACAAAAAGAGGTTTTGAGCCGGCAGGTAATATTTTCAATTGGACTAAAAATATTTTCTTATTAATTATATATTTTCCTTACATAAAAGGCAGTGACATAAATGTACCACCACCCACCTTAACCAATAGTAAGGCCACTCCGTTGGGTCCAAATGAAATCGATGATGGTCAGTATCGTGAAGATCCTGCTGAGTATTACAAAGATCAAAAGTTTAATCGTCCAGTGGCGGCCAGTAAATTTAGTTTAAACAACTACCAACAACCCAGACCACAGCCTGCTTATAACCCAGCACCAGCCTACAATCCACCCGCACCAGCATTTAACCACGCTCCTGCTTTTAGACCTCATGCTCCTGCGCCAGCTCCCCAGCCACAATATTATAATCCTGCACCACTGCAGCAACACTATCAGCCCAGCTACCAACCCAACTACTACAGACAGCCTCAAGCACCCCAGCCGCAATATAATCCCTATAATCCAAACAGTTCTCCAAGTCACTTTCATCCAGCCGTCAAGAGTCTTGATATCTGGAGTGGATCTTATAGTTTGGACTACACGGGTAGAAAGTAGACGTTTACAGACTTTTGCTGTTGTTGGAGATGTGTCCAGAGTTTGGTAAAATAAGTGCAAAATAATTTGAACGAATTTTTTAAATGCAAAGTATCCTTTTATTATATTCCATTAAGACTAAACGATGAAAGTTCTTACATTTAAATAAATATATAATAAAAATAATTTATGTTAAAGTTGCTAGAAATTAATATGCAAAAATAATTACGGCGCGAAATTAATATCGAGAATATCCTCGTAGGCTGCATAAAGTAACGTCCAAAAAATAAAAAAAAAATATTTTATTATCTTCATACATTTAGAAGTTATAGCATTGCAAAATAACTTCCATTCTTTTGAAATTATTTATTATTTTTTTGGGATAATTTAATTTACTTTCTGAAATTATTTTTTTTTAATGAAAATACTTAAAATGAAATAAAGCCAAAATAAATTTTACATCATTGAGGAAATATTTGGGATATTTTCGATTGTATTTATTAGAAACCTATTTCATAAAATTATAAATAAAAATATCGAAAATATTTGTACATTGCCGAACTCCATCCTTACTAGTCTGGCTTTGCTGTGTAAACGGTTTCTGCAGTGATTTGTAAAGTGAAGCCGTGTGAAAAACTGTTTACATCCGGTCAAAGGCCGGAAGTTGGGAATATCATTCCTTGAGAACAGTTTCCATTTTTTCACTGGTTGTAATTGAATAAATATTTGAATGGAATTCGCATTGTTAAAAGAATTATTATTTGAATTTGCGATAAAAGTCAATATTTACTACACTAACTTTCTTTAAAATCCTGTAAATAAAAATAAATAGAATTCATATGTATATAGTGAACTAAACTAAAATTATAACAACATCGAAAAGGAATTTAAAACAAAGTTTATTCACAAAACAAAAGTTCAAATAAAGAATAAGGCAATTGTGACATACAGGCATACATTTCTGCATAAAATAAATGCATATTTATGCATGGAATTAAATCGAAAAATTTTCGATGATTTTATTTGTCTTAATGTTTGTATGCAGACTTGAAATATTTATTTTGCTCATTGTGTGTGTGTGTTTGCATTTAAGAAGTGAATGGTTTTGAAAAGGGTGGGGTACCAGTTACTTTATGGATTAGTTTTTGCGAGGTGACCTTTTTCGTTTACAAGTGGGTGTTATATGCACAAAATAGAAATAAAGAATTAAAGAAAAAATATTTTGCTTTATATATCTGCTTAGTCTATTAGATCGTTTTTGATTATTGAAAACTTATTGTGCTCAATAATATGTATGTTAACTTAAGGGCTTTGAAGCGAGAAGTGTGGCAGTTATAGAAAAAGTCTTTGATATTAAAAAAAACTAAATTAGAATAGTTTTAATTTCTTTAACTATTAATTTAATTTATTTAACTATTTGCTTATTTGCAACTTCTACAATCAAATATTAGTTTCAGTGTGGCAAGTGTGCCAAGGTAGGCCAGTGGCCAGTTTGCTAACTTTTAACTGCGGAGGTGGCGGATACGATTTACACGTAAGACACTGGTCTTCTTTACTTAAACTCTTAATAAATAAATAAGTATTTATATAAAATATCTAAATTTTTTAATATTCGTTGTTATCTGTTTTTGTTGCAAACACATTTTCCCTCTCTCTGCTTTACGTACGACAAAATTTGTATGTCGCACAAGTTGTGTGCATTTTCATGTGTACCAAGTCTTTCATTTTCAATGACGAATATTTGCAACGAAAAATTAATCTTTAGTCCCAGTTGTGTTTACACCAATAGATAAGGTTCCTGAAAAGAAGAATGGAAAGTTAGACTCACCTCACGTGAGTCTAAATGAAATAAAAAAAAAATAATAAGAAGAAAGGGAATGTCGAGAGAGAAATCAATGTGAAGAAGTAGAATTTCCGATATTTCGTATAGTCTATTGGAATAAATGTTACTAAATAAAAAAGGCGGTGTTCCTCCATTGCACGATGCAGGAATTAAAGGTAAGTTACATTTTCTTCCTCCTTCCCGTCATTACACCTTTAACAAAAGTTGTTGTAGGGGAGATCTAGCTTCTTGGCATGTATACCAAGTATACAGGGCCACGTTACTATGATTTAGACGTACCACGAACTTGTTCTTGGAAAGCTCAAGAGTTTTGTTGGTCTGCACCTGTCAATGCAAGGACAAATGATTTTTGTTTCGATTTAATCCGGCCTCAGTAAAATACCGCCGACTTGTTGCCAGCTGCAGTATAGGGGATGCCTATATAAAAATTGTCAATACCTCCATCCTTTACCCAAGTACTTTTTTTGTAAATTTAACTACGATTATATTTAATTGAATGATCTCATGTCCATGTATCTAAATTAGGACGATATTTAAATGGCATACCGTTCCATATTAGATGCCACCAGTATTTTTGGACAAGGTTTGATGTGGTGTACACACCTATGAAGGATTTTATTCCAACTTTACCAACTGTTATGATGAGGACATCTCTGTCCGAAATTTTAGCCCATTCGCTGTTCGTTTGATAGTGGCAGGTTTTGTCTATAAAGTGCTGTATTATCATATTAAAAGAGTGCAGAAAATATACTCGTATACTATATACATAAAAACGATATATACTGGAGAAATAGAGCTCTCAGTGGAGGCCATTCATATATATTTTATATTATTTGCTAATTCTACTGTTTCTTGTATGGCCTTTTAAAGCACATGATACCAACTGGAACATTAAAAGAGATTACAACAGCCAGTGTAATTGGTGAAACAGTGGCACTAGTGTATTATGCATGTTCAATGTCTGTCTGTCTGTAGCTAATAAATATTACACAAGCTATTGAGACTTGCACCTTATGCTGCTTAATATAATTTCATCAACCAATACGTTCTATCTTTGCAATACTACTATTTCCATTTACTCCAAACCAACGCAAGCCACCAGTAATTTTTGGTGTTTTTGGGTGACTAAACAGTCATTTGTTTTAGTCGGCCAGTTATCGAACTGGTGATGATGATCATCATGGAGCTTGTGCTGCCTTTTGGTGTTCTGTATTTAGTTGTGGTTTGGTTTGTTGGTCCACATTTTCTTTTTTTGTTGCTATCTTTGCTATTTATTCTGTTCAGTTAATAAACGTTGCACAAATGAATAGGAAATTCATTCACTCATACATTTATATTTACCAACAATACCAGCCAATAAATTCCAGAGCAATAACAAGTGAAGCAATAGTTTTAAGTAAAATGAAACAACAACAAAAAAAAACTTGTATTTAGTTGTGCAAAATTCTTTTGTTTTCGTGTTCAGCTCTTATGGTACGTGCTTTCAAATGAATATTGGGGGTAAATTAACAAATTGGCCAAATGGTGCTTAAAGCACATGTTATATTTGTTTTAAGCTGGAGAAATCTTTTTGGAAGAAAAACGAAACAGTTTATACTTTAAAGGAAACAGTTTATACTTTAAATTTCTAGTCATTTCAATGAGATATAAAAATCTGAAAAAACTCAATATTTGTAATGATGACTGGGAATAAAAAATGTTTGTTTTTGAAATATATGCTTTGTTTTGAAAAAATTTCTATTATGAATTTATGCATATAAAAAAACTATATTCTGGTTAGTTTCTCTAAGATAAAGAATTGTGTATTAGGCATACTTTAAATAAAATTGAGTTGGTTGCCTTCTTTGCAGAGACTTCACTTGGAGGGGTAATGTCAAGCTCTTTGTAACTAGAACAGAAATACATTTTATCTGTTCATCAAGTACCCGAATTGCCAATATTTCTAATTCCTATCATATGCATTTCTAACTCTTAGGCAATTGTGAGGAATTTTTATACACACGGCCATCAGACATAACGTAAAGTCATCACCACTGATTCTTTCGCAAAGATCAGTTTCATCTGATGTAATGGAACATTTTTGTACTCTAGTGGTTCTGTATCGTTTGCCATCATGTTGGCTATTTTGTCCATATCTACAATTGGTAAGACAAACAAACGGCTTGTACAGACCAACATTTTCCACTTCATTTGTTGTTTATGAGCCTTTTCTAGCACGTTATCCCGTGGATTCAATTATTGGTACACGTCTATTTACATACAGTCTGGGGTGCCTTGGGAATTTCATGCAAATGCTCTTTAGATGACAGATTTATTCATTTATTCGTGGCTTGTTTTTCTGCCGCAGTTACAGCTCTGGAGGCCATTGCACCCAGCGCCCTTTTGTGATGATTCGACTATTTGAGTGTTAACTGAAGCAAAAATCTATCATTTGAAACATCTTTTTTTAAACTTAATCACAAGTTTATTACTACACCCAACACCATCATGCAGGTATGGAAATAAAAAAACACATTTCAATTTAGTGATAAACCAAATACTTTATAGTAGTTCTACTTTTTTTTGTATTTATTTGTAAACTTTATAAATTGGAAAGGAAATCCATGTAAAGGCACATTTGAAACAAAATATTCAACACTGAACGTTTAAAAGTTTAACAGCTTAAAAACTAAATTCTTTAGTTTAACAAGGTCGTCTACATTATGTGTATTTGATTTTAAATATTCATTTATTTATTAATTAATTAATTTGAATAAAGTGCAATACAAGTTTATTAGAGCATTTACTTTTTGGTTTTTATAAATAAGCAAATATTTTTGAATATTTTAGACATCATACTTGTTTAAGCGTGGTTAAGAAAATTTGCCAATATTAAGACCATGTTGTTAACAAATTATGAAGACTAATGGCTGGTAGAAACTATTTTGTTTTGTTTGAAATAAAATATTTTATGGTAATTACGAATAAGAGTTTATGCTTGGAATTTATGTTTCTAACAAGCCACTTGATTAATTAACTTGAAATGCTTAGAGAAATTTTTTTCAAATTATTACGCTACAGAAATATATCGATTCAATATTTTAAGTAAAACTGATATAAACAAATTATTGAAAATAAATACATTCGTCGAATTGTGTTGGTTAAATTTAAAGTTATTTATTTAATTCAGGTTTGATTATTGAATTCGTTATTTTTGATTTATAATTTTTTCAAATAAGTTTTTTTTAAGGAAGAAGGATCAGCCAATATTAGTAATAGCAATAATTTATAAAAATTATTAATCGAAATTGATAAACTTAGTAATCGAACTTTAGCCAGGTTAATATATTTCAATTTAAAAAATATATATAAGCCAATATTTCGATAATCTTCTGAATTTTTTTCTTCTTTAGTATAAAATGTTTAATAATAAATTGTAAAAAAATATATAGAATATATACCAAACCATATCGCATTTTAAATATATCAATAAATTTTCTGATAGAAAATGAAGTGTCTATGATTTCATATCAATATTGACTAATAAATTCCTCATGTTTGAATATCTAATAATTATCTTATATTAATGGCTAAAGAACTACTTTATTAAAATGCACAACAACAGCACTGCTGTTGTCAAAGAAAGAAAATATTTTTTCCTGTTTTAGCTCTTAAATCGCATGACTCTAGCAGAAGCGACATATTAAACGTGATAGTTTTTCTCTATAAAAATCATTCGGGATTATTTCTTATATATTTTGTAAATTCCAAATTTAGCTAAATTTCATATAATTCTCATATTGTTTGTGAAAAATTTTATATAAGCAAACAAAATTTAATGTTTTTTCTTCTTCTGTCAGTTCATAGTCTCCTGTCTGGTGGCTGCTTTGCATATATTTAAAGCACAAAATCAACAGTACGCCATGCCAGTTCCAATTTTGAAACGAATCGATAGACAAAATTCAGATGGCTCTACACATACGGATATGAAGCGGCTGATAAAAGTTTTAAGATTGAAACGAAATATCCCAATGGTGAGGTGTATGGCAAATATGGGTATGTGGACGACCAGGAGAATGTATGTGAAATTGAGTATGGCGCCACAAAAAGAAATTTTGAGCCGGCAGGTAATATTTTCAATTAGAATTGGACATGAAACCCATTCAAAAATATTTATAAAAATAAAAAAAAATTGAAATAAATAAGTAAATTTTACAAATCACAAAATTTACTACAACTACAAAATATTTTTTTAATACACAGTAAAAAATTTAACAATGATTTAAAAGTTTTAATACCAGTATAATATGCTTTTATTTCTCTTTTTTTTAATTTAAGCACTTAAACATTTTTTAGGTATCAGGCATTGCTCGAATTTTACTTTATTAAGCTTTACTTTAATCAAAACTTAAGCTGAGAAATTAAAAGTTTGAATTTATATTACAGAAAATTGATTTGAAATCTAATATCTTTGTGTGGTTTTAAGCTACGAGTACCATATAAAAAATATATAAGAACGTTTTACTAAACTTTTTACAAATAAAAAAATGGCTATTAATGCTATGGAAAGCTTTCAAACTGTTTCATTTATCTAATAAAATGTTAACTATTTTGTAGAGGTTTATTAAACAAGGAAATATGTCTAAAATGTGTAGTTATTTCACTTTTCCATATGTTTTTGCATACATAATGAGAAATTTAACACAATGACCTTGGGCGGTGAATTTTTTTTTATTATAAAGTTCAGACAAATACCTAAAAGCCGCGTGATTGCATATTTGATTTACGTCTTTCATTTTTTTTGAGCAGCATAAAGGAACGCATTCGAAAGACATTTTAACAAAAAACTACTTTTTGTTGTTATTGTTATATTTTTCTTTCCATACAATTGCTAAATGTTTTATTATTCCAACTATTGCTTAAAGAAATAGAAAACAAAACCTGATTTCTTTCAATATTTTTTATTGACTTTTTTTTGCTCACACCCGTGTAGCAACCAGATGTTGTGTGGTACGAGTTTGGGATTGAAGGTACTGAATAATTGACACTTTTACTTGTTATTGCTATTTTTATTGTTATTATTGTGCATTAGTAATAGTATCAATATTTACTAAAATGTACGAAATTTAAAGCTTCACATATGGGCGAACAATTTTATTAAGTATAAGGGGCGTTGCAAAAGAATGGACTTGCTACACTAAAAGTTGAAATTCGAAGTCAGCAAAATGGGTTGTTAATGGAAAACAAAATTGATATAAAATAACATGTTCATTTCCTTCTTCCATAAGCCTTATGATTCCTATGTGACTTGAAATTAGGCAGCTAATTTAAAAGGAGGGGAGGCTGTTGTTCGAGGACAAAAATTTGTATAATATAATTTTGTTATTTCAAAGCTGTTACATTATTTGTCATTATTATCTACGTAAAGTAGAGAATACTTGATGTTGATATAATGAATGTATTATAAATAATAAATTTTAGGTGAATTAAAATCTTTAGAAAATTTTTAAAAGTGACAGTATTTAATAATAAAGTAAATGAAATATTTTCTTATTAAAGTCTTAGTAGAGTTCACTAAAATTTGCATATAAAATAAACAGAAATAAAATGAAACAATAAGGCAATGAAATGTCTTAAAACTTTAATACAGACAAGGATGACAGGATCAGCATTTTAAGACGGCATTTTGTATAAAAATATGACAAGTTATTTTTTCATAAATGCTACCGTAATAAAGTAAAAAATTTTGACTGAATTTTCAAATGAAAAATACTTAATAAATTTTAATGAATCAAAACTTTACATTAACATCAATTGTATTTGTAGAGTCATATAAAAAATAAAAACTTTTGCATACTACCACTCAATAGGATATCGGTCTAACATGATATCCTGGCTGAAAAAAATATATGTTTCAGACGAGAAAAACTCGATCCAACACAATTTCAAAAAGCTGCTTTCATTTTGTGTCATATAGCATTTTTAGGAAATCCGAAGATAATATTTCTATATCTACCACACAGTAGAAGTTGTTTATAAAAAAAAAATAAATTAATAAAATAAAATAAAATTATTACTGTAATTAATGTCACCAGGTAAAATTTACATGGAGAACAAAAACGAAAGCAAAGCGAAGTCATAAGTGAAATTGATAGCACAGCTGGTGCCTTTTTTTTAAATTTCATTCATCATTGGGTGTCAAAATCTGCTGAATTGTTTTGATTACTTTTGAATATTTTACCTCGTTTTCCACTTCTAGACTGCTTCTTTTTGATATTGTACAATAATAGAGTTGTAGTTGTTTTACTGGTGAATTTATCAATTCGCCTTAATCAAACGTTTTATAATTTTCATGAGGAACGTTAAACAAATTTCTTAATAATATTGAAATTTGCTTTTGTTTTTCAGTTACACTGTACTTGCTGGACTTGACTTACAAGACTCACAAAAATATATAAACAACATGTTTTTCTTATAAACAATTTTTATACTCTTGCAATCATATCAATTTAAAAAACATAAAGTCTTATAATCAAATCTCCTTGTCATTTGTATCAATTTATGAAGAATTTTCTTCCCTTTATTTAGCAACATCCTGACAACAACATTTACGTGACAAGCATTAAAGGGGCATAAAACACAACTTAACGTTGCATTTGCTAATGAAAAACTACAAGAAGAAACTATTTGCATTTGCTTCAGGTAATAACATGCATCCCTTATACAAAGTCAGGAAACAATAATACCAAGAATATAATTGTTATAATATTTCCATCATTGATGATTCATGTATAAAAAATTAATAAACCTTCTTAATATTTTTTTAAACTTTTGTTTGTTAATGCATTAACATTGCAAATCTGTAGCATCCTAATAAAAACCTTTATATACTATTTACTTACATGTACGTGTGCATTAGTATTTACAAATTTCTAATGCCAATCATTCTTATTTGTATTACAAATCACATGCTAGAATTGCTATTAAGTGAACATGCATTCTTAATGTGAGTTTATGTTAGACATGGGAAAAAATAAATTCGTTGTGGGTGATAAAATTGAAATAATTTCCTTATAGAACTTCTAAGTCACCACGCATACATTTTTAGACAATTATCCGATTTGTAATTGCAGCAATGATCACTCTGGCGCGTATCCAAGGGTAAAAAAGGAGTTTTTTTCACCAAAAGTGACTGGAAAATGTATTACTTCTATTAATTTGTTAGCGAGAGATTTTAAAAATGCTGTTGTTTAATTTAAAATTTTCCGCTCTTACTCTTACTATTCACTGAAGAGAATGTTCCAAGCAGAAATGCGCAAAACAGAAATATGCTTGATACAATCATAATGGCACAATATCATTAACGTCTTACGGTATGATTCTATCAAACATGTTATTATGTTCATTATAAACATATTATGATGTTTATAAGACTTCATTACATTCATTACTATAATATTAAGGAAATAAATTTAATATTTGCATAATTTTTTACACATACAAGTACTAATAATTATTTGTTTATTTATTTTCTATTTTTGTAATATCGCATTAAACACTTTTTATGTTAAAGTTTTTGGTACTTTCAAATCCACAAACAAGAATTAAAACAACTTTTATATAGAAATATGTTACATAATGTATTGTTGTAAGAAGAATATTATTTTCTGCATTGTTGTTGAAGCAAACAAGATGGAACTTTTATTGGTAATGATAATACAACTACCAAGTGCAAGGGAAATATGAAATATGAAAGTGTTTCTGATTTTGTTTGACTGTCCAAGCAACTCACAACTTCGGGTCTTAGACCAAGTATTTCCCGGGCAATGGCTTTTCAGATTCCGCTTTTCAAATACTAGCTTGTTCGAGAAGGCTCTTAGTCATATAGTCTGAATGATTACAATACATCTTAATGTCTCAGGCAAGTAGGCAAATAAACATGAATATTTACTGAGGCATAACTGTATCGTGGATACAGTGATTAAATCCAAGTCCACTGTTTGCTTAAGGAGTTTCTACCGATTTAATACCAATAAATTTTCTTGGTCTGGCAGGCGTCAATGCATTTGTATTCAAGCTTTATTAGTCCATACCGCCTATTAAAAAATGGAAGCCATTCTTAGGGTCCAAAATCCATTACAACAATTTTTGAACTTCCTGGGAAGTCAAGTTGACAAAATTTTCGTTAAAAATCGAAATTATTTCTACAAATCCGTGAAATTTTTAAATACTTTTTCTTAAAAAAATATTTACTAATTTTTTTGAATATTGGCTTATGCATATGGAGGAGGTCAAACAAAGTCCAGCCTAGAAAAAGTTTATTATTACCTGCAGAAAAGTCAGTGCTTGGTAGGATTAGGCTGTACAACGTGCAACTACTTAAAGTAATCAATAAAGGACAAAATAAATATATATTAATTTCCAATCAGGCTTTTAGTCCAAAATAGAGGAAATTAGGAATACTTTACCCCCGTAAACGATTCAAATATCCATATATGCTTCTGCTTCACTTATATTTAAAAAGCAAAATCAAAATGCTTAAGCTTCAGCCGCATCTGGTCAAAATCTAATTTCTAAGCCAGTTTGAAACGTGAAAAAAATACAACAGAATTTAGATTTTTAACTGAACTAATTTTTTCACAAATCATTCAACATGTTGCTTTTTCTTTTCTGCTTTGTTAAACAAGTTCATAAAAGAATTATAATTATAAAAAAAAAGATATATTTCCAGTTTATAATTCTCTTGGTCCAGTCACTTGAGTATCTGAGTAACAAACATGTCATTGGCAACGAAGCCACACTTCGAACATGGGCACACCCACCCATTTAGTTTGCAGTTGCCAGTCTTTTGTGTTTGTTGTTTGTTTCACTTCGCATGACTCATATTAGAAAATCTTTTGCAGAAATATAAATGGAATGAAACTGAAAAGAATCTTAAAATATCTCGCATTGGCTTTGTTGGAGCTTAAATATATTTAAGTTTATGTCAAATTTTTATAGATGATAATATTACAAATGGTTTCGGAATGTTTAGAATGCGAAATCATAGAATTTCCTTTGAAATATGTATGGCAGTATTCCAATTGACATTCCGAAGTATATTAATACTGTAAAATAAAAAGCAAACATTAGTTAGTTAGATGTTGCACAGTGGGACTGCTAGGTAAGGAATTATAAATAGTGGAAAAATGTATCTTCTGTATACTGACAGTCAAAGCCAATATGTTTATCTATCCAACTCAACAGAAATCGAGTCGATATCTTCAAAACTAAGCAAGTTATGACCAAAAAGGTAACCAGTTCTACTACTGCCTCTTTCCGGCCACTTTTCAGTGGAACTGGTTACCTTTTTGGTCATAACTTACTTAGTTTTTAAGATATCGACTTGATTTCTTTTCAGTTGAACAGATAAACGTGTTGGCTTTAATAAAATTTTTTTTGGGGGGTAGTAGGAACAAAAATTTTTGACAATAATTATGATGAAAAAATTAAAAAATTTTTTTCTTATTTTCGCAAAAAAAAATAATAGAATGAAAGCCAATACTTTTATCTATCTAGTAGGGGCCAGATCGAAGAAAACGATTTCCAGGTATCCAAAGCCATAACCACCGCTTCTCCTCTTCATAAAATCAAATCTTTTAGCATGAATTCAAAAGTTTTTACATTTAAAGGAATTTTTTCAAGGTCTACTGATGTCTGATATAAGTATATCAGATATATTAACAAGCTTGTAGGCTATCAGAACTAGTAAAAAATTAAAAAAATTATAAAAAGTAATTCAAATGATTTTAATATATTGATTGATATACTCATATTTTTGTTGGCTATTGAAAATAAAAGATCTTTTTTTCAATCTAATCGCGCCTTTTACTTTGGGCTTAAATTGAAAACTTAAGGAAATCACCCCACTGTGCTTACGTATACTTAATGGAAAATTGCGTACACGCACTCACTTCAACAAAACTGCCACTTAATTTAAGCATATATGTATGTATGTATATATGTAGATATGTAGGCATATACATATGTATGTAAGTATGTACATAAGTATGTATGTACATGTGTACAAATATGTCAGAAGCAATGTTTTATAGTTGCTAACTGGTCATTATTACATTGCAAAAAGTACAAGTGTATGTATGTACTTAGGTGTGTGTGTGTGTGTTTGTGTAAATGTATTTATTTTATTTCTACGTTAATAATGACGGCTGTTATTTGTTATTGCGTACATAATGCTTGTTGGGTGTACCATAGTTTCATTTATATCCGCATGTGCACGCGCAAACATGCTTATACTTACATAAGTACATAATCCGTTATGTCTATAACTGTTATGCCGCAAATGTATTTGCTCCTATTTTTTATATACTTACATATATGTGTGTGTGTATGTACATATTTAATGATTTTTGTTGTTGTTGAAATGTTGAGGTCATTGTCAATAATTAATTTTGCTAAATATTTGTCTGCTTTTTTGCTTTGGTTTTTATAATTTTATTATTTAAATGAAATCATTTTATCAAATTAATGGGATATTTAGTAAGCTAATCGACTTAGTTAATGACTAAAATTTAATCTTGTTATTAACTTTGTGTAGTAGAATATTATAAAAGTAATATAAAAAATGTTTGATCAGGTACATATACTCATGCATATGTATTTATGTAAGTATGTATGTGTATGTGATTAAAAACCAAATCCTGTTGGTTTCTTTTAATTAAAAAGAGCTTAAATATTTTAGAATATAAATATGTAAGTATATACAATGGCTTACATGTACATATGTATGTACATATATAATTTTGCTTTCAACAAAAGTGAAGTGAATTAATGTCATTTAACAGGACTCGTAAGCATTTTAACAAAAATTTTTTTCCTTGTGCGGAAGTTTTGTCGCTACGGGATGCGTTAATATTGACATACATACATGCATATGTATTGTTGTTTATTGTCTTTAAAATTTTTGACATGAACATAAGTCATATATTATGTTTTAGCATGCAAAGGCATAAGAAAAGAATACATAAATATGTATGTATGTATATGTAAATGTTTTTTGAGTTGTTATAATAAGCAAACTTTGGCTCTAGTCATTTTGTAACAGACAAAAATAAACAAGAGCGACAAGTGTGTGTTTAGCTCATACTCAGACTATAATTATATGCAAATACCCGATATCAACATGGAGCGCTTGGAAAATCAGAATTTGACAGCGCATTAAGAAGTGAAGTGAACTGCAAAGAAACGAAAAAAGTAAAGAAATAGTAAATAAAACCGCCAAAAAATTACAATTATTATTTTTGCTTAAGATTTGAATTTAATTAATGTTTTTATATAGAAGAAAACGTTAATTAACAAAAGTCGCAGTTGAGTTTAATTATTTTCAAGAAAAATATTTAAAACTGCTATATACGTATATATTTTTACAGCTTTGTTTTCGTTGCTAACATTGCATTGTCGCTCTTATTTGGTTATACCGCTTCAGTGTTGGCGCCAAGCGGCATGGGGCGCAACCTTAGCTGCTCTTGTTTATATACATACTTATGTCCATAAAATACTTGATGTATGATTTGTAATTTAGCATAATTTAGTTTTTCAAAATAATTTTTCGTACTTAAAACTAAGGCAACTATGTTTTTTAAGGTTGCTGCCAGCTGGAATCAATCACTTCAAATTTATTAAAATAGAAAACCCAAAAATATGTGCTTTTGCGACATGTTGAAATGTTTGTAATATATTGAAAGCATAAAGGCATTTAATTAAGCACCACTGTCAAAAGCATTTAATTAAGTATCACTGTCTGCTTTAAGCCTACTGTGTGTTTATCTCTATTAATACAGCAGATAGAGATTCATATTGCATTCTGAATTAAAACTAGAAATCTATATATATCAAATAGGATGTGTGTATGTATGTATGTATGTATGTATGTATGTATGTACGTATGTATGTATATATGTATGTATGTAACGTAATGGCTCCAAAACGGCTGGGCCGATTTTGACGAAATTTTCAGGGAACCTTCAGAATACTTGGGCGGGTGACACTGTGAATTCCGATTTTTTATTTTCGGTCTGTTGGCGGAGGGGCGTAGAAAAATTCAATAATTCATAAAATGAGAACGGCTTGGCCGATTTCTGTAAAACTTTTTGTCCGTTGTTCGTATTTTCGAGGAGAAGGTTTTTATGGAAGAAAATTTGAGAAAATCCCTCCGGAAAAGTCGGAAAATTGGAGAAATCGAAAATCGGGTTTTTGTATGAAATTTTGTTTGAAAGTATTCCATAATGGCTTTTCAAATGAAAAAAATAGAAAGTTTGTCTGAAGGCTTAAAATTAGGGCGAGGCGAAGTTCGCCTGTTCCGCTAGTATATTATAGAACTAGAAGTTTATTATTTCTTTTATATTAAAAATATTGAAAGATTCTACAAGTGCATTGAAATACGCAATAAATTGCATGTGAGGTGTGATGTACATTCGATTACAACCAAAGAAAATATACAAAAAGAAACCCGATATTAAAATACTTTCTGCATTCAAATAAAAAATATTTTGCAAATTTTTCTTTATTCACAAATAAAAAATTTTTAAAAAATTATTTATTTGTTTCTGTATATCATAAAAACACTTCCTTTCGTTATACTTTTTTTTTGCAGAAGCTAAATTCAAGGACTTGTTTTGAGTTTTTCAATAAAATGCAGCTGTCATTTGTGCGTTCTGGTAGTCTTTACACCGTCCCTCTATCATACAATTATCCTGGCGGTTTCGGTTTCCTTGTTCTTTACTTAGATTCTTCACCAATATTAACGAAAACGTTTTCTAGGTGGTTGTAAAGAAGTGTGATTTGCTAAATAAATACAAGCGTATAAAAGTGACCCTTCAATATAAGGCGCATTGAAATAAAAGTCATGTTACGTTGTCTTCTCAATTTCTTCTGAGTGTGCAGACATTTTTTTCTCTTGTCAAATACGTGGCCAATAAAATGTGGCCAATAAACTGTGCACTGGTTTTTTTGCGTCCCTTTGTTAAGACAAACTTTTTTATGAGCGATTATGATTATTTCTATTTTTTGTTATGAATATAAATAAGTTCAATTTTTTTCTTTCAATCTCCTTACTCAATTATATCAGAGTGTTAGGCACCCATGCTTTAAGATCAATAATAAAGAAATCCACATACATAGATGTCCATAACATGTCTAACACATACACATTTGCACATAACGAAGCTTTCTAATAAGAGTTTTTATAACTTAGAAAAGCTTTTCCATTGATTTTTTCCCAATTAAAAAGGTGGTGAGTAAAACATTTTCAACTTTAAAAATATTTTTTTTTATATCAATATTGAAAAAGAAAAATACAAGCAAAGAAAATTCAAAGAGAAACACAGATTATTTATACAACAAAATCATACAATCAATTAATAGAAATTGAAAACCACAAAAAATAACAATTGCATTTTAATAAATATTATTGAACAAAGTTGAGTGTAGAGTTAAATAATTTAAACTTAAAGCAGAGAGCATTACACTAAACTTAGCAAACAAAGCACCTACATAGAAAAAAAAGGTTTCTTGGTCTTAAGAGCCAGCTTTGGCAAACAGCCACTTCTAGTGACTCTACCACTAACACGATTAAAACTTTATTTATTACATACACATGAATGAGTACTTTTTTCATATTATTTGCCACTGTACAAATCAAGTACAAGCTATAAAAAGGCCAAGATAGTTTTCTGGCGGTTCAGTCCAAGCGCGAAGTTTTACAAAGTCATTGAGAACGTAACTGGGTGCCAATAGAAAACAAGATTTACAAAGAGTAACTTAATCAAATAAAATCATTAAATTCAACTGATTTATAAAAAAATCTTTGAAAATTGTGGTGAATTTGAAAATTTTAAAAGAACAAAAATCATTAAGAAATAATTCAATGAAAAATTAAAGAGAATTAATTTTAAATTAAAATTTCTTGACAAACAAAAGCCATAAAGCTTAACAATGCAAGTGGTAGGTTAATTTTTTTTCTAATAACAAATAAAAAAAAATAATAATAATAAACAAGAAAAATCCATTGACAACATTACAATCAATCATTTATGAAAGATCAGCGAAAAAGGTCAAAGTTAATCAAATAAAAACTGAACAATGCAATGAATTTTATGTGCTTTTTTATCATTAATTTAACTAAATTTCTTGGGAAAATTTTTTATTAAAAAGCAATTGCATTTATATAAAGTATGTATTCAAATTTACACACAGGCTTAAAACTGCTTGAGTATAAGTACTCGTATGTAAGTATATGCGTGTTTGTGTTCATTTCAAATATTGTACAAATGAGTGTTTGCTGATTCTGATTTCTTACACACTGCTGCTGCCAGCTAACTGGGACCGTTTGTTCATTTAACAAGTTGTTGTCGTTGTTTTTTAATCTAAAAGTGAATTTGCATACATGTACGCTGGCTGACCAGCTAAACATACACATACTATTTACTCACGTTAGTCAAGAGTTGTCCATATGATTTAAGTGCTTTCGGTTACCATGCCACAGAGCCACTAGTATTATCTGGTAGTGGACTGACCGCCTTAAGGTGGTGTTACAGTTAAATATTCACTTAATTTGATTAAAACTTATAATATAAAGTGGATTGTCTAGTTAATTATATGTATGTATGTGTTGGTAGCTTAACAAAAAATAATATTACACTAACTAAACACTATTAAAGCTGATTAAGAATTTTTTAAAAGCTGTCTTTAATATTGTGAAAATATTTGTATTCGATATGTGCCAGACAAAACTGGCGTTTTTAATGAAAAGTTGGTTAATAAGAGTAGATAATCAAGACTTCCCTTTGCAAATTTGTTTACAAGAGATGTGATTTTTAAACAGAAATAATCATTTCAAAGCTCTTAGTATTGAAAGACTATGCAATATAAGCAATTTGGTTTTATTATACTATAAATAGTACTTTTAAAATGTTTGGCATGACTTTGATCAGAACAAAGTCCGACAGAAGCTAGATTTTCTATCATTTTTTCGATAGATTTAGCCCAAATTGGAAAGTGGTTCAAGTCATTGTTCATTATTCGCCAACTGAGAAAGCTAAACGAGAAATAATTTAATATATATTTTTTTTAATTTGGATATTGAGTTTTAATTAAAAATCATATTTTAATTGCAAATTAGTCACTATTTTGTTGAAAAAACTACCATTTATTTTTAAAATACCTTACAATTGTTTAATATAAAAAAGTGCTTGAATCTCCACGTATGTTTCACTGAAGTTCAAACCAGAAAATAATTTCATACAGTTTTCATATATTTTAAACAATTTAAAATTTTTTTAATAATATATCTGTATTTGTTGACGTTTTTTATAACAGTGTGGTTAATATAATAGTCAAACTTGAGGTCTTATTTTATCGTTAAACAATTTTATTTAAAAACTATCGATATTTCGATACTCATTGAGAATCATCTTCAGGACAATTCTGCTTTCTTTGACTATTATATTAACCAAATTAATTTTAAAAATTTATTTAAATATCTGATCAAACTGATCATTTTGTGTTGTAATAAATTCTTGTACTTCTATTATGTGTATTTACCGCTTTGGAGTTCGTGCAAACTAAATTGCAAGTTATAGACCAAATTAGTCCCTAATATTGAAAACAATTGGATATATTTTCCTATTAATAAAATGTATAACATAATTATTATTTTCATAGCATATCACAAGTTAATACATTTATTTTCCCATATATACCTAAAGTCTTTGTAACTGACGCCTACGCGAATTCATCACTAGATCTCTAAAAATTTTTGGGTTTTAAAGTTTTAAATGTTCTACACACATGTTGTTGTGATATTCAATTTTATATTAGAAATTTTTCTATAAACACAAAATTACTTTAGCTTATCGTTGTTGTTGTTGTTGTTTACATTATTATTATTATTATTATTATTATTATTATTATTATTATTATTATTATTATTATTATTATTATTATTATTATTATTATTATTATTATTATTATTATTATTATTTTTATTGTTATTTCCATTTGGGCCCATTGTGCATTGCTGAAAAATAAGCTTTATTGCACAAAAACTTTACACAATCAATTCATTTAAATATGTTCTTAGATAAATGCAAACACCCAGTGGAGATAAATATATACATATTTAAAACAAATTTTATAATAAATTTTTAGAAATTTTTAGAAATATCCTGGAAATGCCAGTTCTAAGATATTTCTATACTAAAAGCAACATTATTATATAAATAGTTATTTTTATTTGCGTAGCATTATAAGCATTTCTTGCAACCATAAATTTAACATCATTCTCCCATATTCGCCATTGCAAGTGGTACACAATCATTAAAGCTGCGCGTCGCTTTCTGTCTGTTCAAAACTTATAATGAAAATTAAGTTTAAACTTTTTCGAAGAGAACAAAAAATAAAAAAATTATTGAAAACTAAATCTAAACCGAATTAAATATCAAAGGCTTACAACCGCATCAAATGGTTAGAGCAAAAAATTTCATACAAAGTTTATAATAATGAAAACATTTTCTTATATATTATAGACATGTGTAACTTCATTAGGGTGGTAGCTATTTGCAAAAACAAAAAATAGGAAATGTTTTACATAAACGACTTGGAACTATAAGCATAGAAGGGTTCATTTGGAGGCGGCTAAAAACTTCCAAAAGTATTTTTCCACTGTGGAATTTCTATATCTGACATAATTTTACTTTTCGTTAAAGGGTTTTAGGGGGTGCAGACACAAAATGTTTTTTATCTACGCCTATGCTTGAAGCTTATTAAAGTGCTATTGCAAAAAGTAGTGAGCAGTTGATTGCTAATATTTAATGGTAGAAGTCGTCTATTGGAAATCAAAGATTATACTCAAATTAGCACCATTTTATTAACTAAGAAGGAAAAATTTGAATTAAGCAAATTCAAAATATAAAATTTCAGAGTGCAATAAGTTATCTCCATAAATTCATGATTGTTGGCCGACCAAGTTGATGAATATTTTTATTCGTGATACATTTTGCAAAGAACCTACAAGCAAACTAAATCACCGGGAGGTTCATATAAACGTGTAACCAATTATACAGAGAAAGTTGTAGCAAATGGTAAGATTATCCGCTTACTAATTTCATGTTTTGAAGATCTGGGTCATATTTATTTAAATTGTCTTAAGAAAAAGAAAAAAAATGGTTGCTAAAATTTTTTCTCCTCTAAAAATAATATGTTTAAATATGCGCCAGCCTAATGTGCTGATTTTACCACAATATTTTTCAACAATTTTATAGACAAGCATCCTAAACAGTGCTACAGTGCTACAATATTTATCAGTATGGTTACTTCAATAAAAGTGTCGGTCTTCATATACATGTGTGCGTCCATGTATTTCATCTAATAAATATGGTGCACACTCTGTCTCGAATTGATTTTCGCTTTGCATAAGTATTAAGGACTGTTTATTTCGTCAATAGCTTCAGAACATTTCAATGGATGAATCGAAATCATACACTGAATAATTAATGCGCTGCACTAAAAATGAGTGAATTTTAAAAAAAATTGCACTTTCCTACTCCCATATACAACAACAAATAAAAAGGATTTAATAAAAATCTAGGGAAAATTTTCGCATCGGGTAAAATTTTGAAGTTTTTTTCAAAAAGAAAAAAAAAAAGATCGCTAAAAGAAGAGTTTTACTGAAAGATCAAACATACATATACATAAAACTGCTGCTTCTTCAAATATTTATTACGCGATTTGAAATCATCTTACAAGTTTTAATAATGCTCGTATCTATCGTGTAAAGGGAGTCGTAAGTGTAAATTGTGCTACGAGAGCAACTGCATTTTGAATTTCAGTTGATTGTTTCTTTAGCGATTTTATTTCTGTGTGTGTGTGTATGTGTGCATGTATGTGCTGTTTTTGTTATTAGTTCCCATCCGCATAATAGAAAAAATGCTTTAAAATACAATATGCCACCATCATCAAGGCTACAGCATGTGTCACCAGGTTACCAATATTGTCGATGAGAGATTTATCTACTCGTACTGCGTTGTACTCAAACATCGTCGCAGCAGTTATTTTTCACAAAAAAAAAAACAAAAATTAAAAATTGTAACCTGTTAAGTTAAAGCAATAGAAGTGAAACGTTTCCATGTGATTCTTTTCCACAATTGTGTGAAAAACTTATTTTCTAACGTATTTTTCATGTTTTATTTTTGGCCCCTGGTATGAGAGAGGCAGAAAGGGAGATGGATTTCGCTGACTGGCTATCAATAGTTAGAGTCTAATAAAACGAACTTGTTTAAATGTTGGCTTATTTGTGGTTTCATTTAAAGTCATTTAGATTTGTTAAATTTTGTACATAAATTACAAGTACATCTTTGTTGGTTGCACAAAGTATGAAGATTGAAAGAAGACAGGTGGAACACAAAACTGTAACATCTAATTGATCGATTGAATAATTGATTATTTTATAATTAATTTTAAATAGTTGCTTGTGATGCTTTAAAATGTTTGTTGAAATGGCAACGAGTATTAGAAAAAAAGAGAAAGGTGAAAACACTATATTATGGATATAAGAATGAATTGTATAAGCGAAGTAGATGAAAAACTCCAAGATAAATTTGATTTATATTATACGAGTATCTATTATTACAAATGGATATGATAAAATTGCATTAAACAGTTTATTTTAAATCCACAATAAAATTTTATGAAATTTCATATCAAATTTCTCTAATAATAATTTCCTTAAGATTCGCTTCTATTAATATTTCGGATTTCAAATTAGATATGCAAAGCAATCACTACTGCTAAAATATTGAACAGATATGTATGAATTATAGTAAGAATACTATCTCCATCAGGTCTCTTATAAAAAAAAAAAAAAAAAAAAAATTAAAAAAAAAATTAAATAAAAATAAATAAATAAATAAATCGCAATTGATCCATACTTTTATGTGAATAGATAAAATTTTTACCATCCATCCAATAAATGAGTTGAAAAATGAATCAGTAGCTGACTGAACTTAAAACGGAAAATTTTATGTAAGTCATTTTGTTTTAAAAACGAAAATAGTATAAAGAAAGGAAAAGGCTGAATCTAATAATTGCTTAAGGAAATATAAAACATCTATATTTATAAATACATCGAAAAAACAATCAGCAGTCGGGTGAGCTGCAGAAAGTCCATGTAAAAAAATTAAATATTATAAAAAAAGATGGCTGGCTCCAATAGGTGTTTAAAGAAATATACACAAAATGAAAAAGAAAATAATATGAGAAGCACAAGGAATATATTACATCAATTCTTTGAAAACAATTTCCACATAGGACATAAACGGAAACAATTCAGAGGAAGGAATTGTTTGAAATGTCTTCGTATATTGTATTTCATTACATCCTCTCTCTTTCCTCAAAATTTAAAAACATTTTTTATGACTTTGAGATGAAGAAGCAAGTGACTACTCGATAACCTTGACCTTGATAAAACAAATGTTGTACACACAAACATTTAAATATACTTCTTATTATTTCATTAATAATATTTTTAGAATTTTATTTATATAATTCTATGCAATGAGAAAATATTTGTTGATTGCAAAAAATATACATCTAAATTACTTATGTGTGAATGACTATGATCAGAGAATCACATTGATGCCAGCATAATAATTAAAAGTTATGCCATCAAATTTACTAAAAAGTTGTTTGTTAATATTAAACAAAAAACTATAAATAAATAAATTAAAATGCTATATTCATGATTTATTTAATAATATTTTAAAATTCATGTTTGTTTTTAATTTTTTTAGTGAATTTATAAAAGTTATTATATATTTTAAAGATAAAGTAAAAACATTGTTATTGCAAACAAAATAAAAAAGGATTCCTAGCAAAAGTGATTAGACCATTTTCAAAATTTTATTTATCGATTTATTGTTCACAATATAAAACCTGGTTCTAATAAACATTCAATCATTATTTCCTAAGGTTCAAAAATTGCCCTACTTCCAAAATTTCAGTACTTGGGGGTCAGACGATCAAGTTTTGCCTTTCAAGTTTTAACACACTCACACTTTTCCACCAATACATTCATACATTTAAAAATTGAAACGTATCAATTCACGTTCAAGAAAACAATTCGTCTGATAACAATTCTTTTGAAGTATTTTTCGTTGTTATCTTCCCAAATATTTTGCCGATATAAGATTTTTTTTTTACAAATAGTTGCAGTAATTTAAATATCATACATAAATAAATAAAATCAAATAGTGAAATATGTTTGTGCTTAGAACTACTAAGTATAATGATGTGCTGCGATTCATAGAGCCGTATAGAAGCCATGTATTGCTGGGGAATATGAATCATTCATCATATATGTGAAATGATTTAAAAGTGATGTGAAAGTGCTTTCAAGTTGCGTGCAGCCTACGACACGGTTATCAGGTTGTATATGTGCAAATAGGAAAGAAAAAGTTGAATGTGTGGCTGCAGGTTTACTGCACTTTCACCTCTTTCTAAGAAGTCAAGTTGAAGACATTTTGATAGAAAATTTTAATTACTTCTGAAAATTTATTTTTTTCGTTTTTGCAAATACTAAAAAAATTATAAAGTACTTTAAATGTTCATGAAAACTGTATTTCTTCATTTATTAATTGATAAAAGAAATCGTTGCTAATAACAATTTTGTAAACTTTCCAAATAAAAATTCTATTCCCAGTGGTAAATAACTATTTGTAATTTGATGTAATCATAGGGTTTTGTGAAAAAAAAATCACTTCTCTAAGCACATTGAAGAATGGCGAATAATCATTAAAACATAGAACATCCTGTAATGAAAAAGCCTGGGCTAAGATGGGAGTTTTCACTACTTCCGGATCTTAGTTTCATTATTTTCCCGACATTTCCGGAAGCCTTTTACTAGATAATGAATGTAAAAAAACTGGCAACACTCATACACGGCAATTGTTAAACATGTTTTCTCCATTAATTTTTGTATTTCTACTCGTACTTCTGGCTTTTGTGGCTTATTGTAATTTTTCTTGATTGTTAGATTTTATTAAAAAAGTTTAGCATTTGTTTGCAGATTAGACAGATAATTGTGTTGGATACTCAGTAAAACTAAGATGTATTAACATATTATTGTATTTTAAATTATTTACATTATTCTCTGTGAGGTTGCTTTTACGAAAAATATATTTACAATTTATACAATAAACTTTCATGTTTATTGGTTTTCAGTTTTACATAATTTTTTTTCTTCATTATTGCCTGTTGTTGCTTAAGTTAAGGTCAGATAAGGAAAATATTTGTTGCCACTAGAAATGTGCACAACAAACACAACAAGTTAAAGGGAGAAGAAATAATGTCATATGTCGCCTTATTTGTTAAAAGTTCGTTTGATTATATTAATAAAGTTGTAGCTGAACAAAATAGAAATGATAAAATATTATTTCGTTGAATATTTTCCCAGTGTGAATATACCTTTGGAAATATTTAATAAAAATTAATCAATTAAATATGCAATAAAATCTACTGAAATTACAGTTTTATATTGCATTTCTTCCTGTATGACATTGATCACGATATTAATGCGAGTATAAGTATATCGTCTAATAATTAACTTATAAATAATTTGCTAGCCAAGTTGGCTAAAAAATACAGTTATTTGAAATTAAATACCTTATTACGTTCAATGGTGCATGTATAGTTGTATGCATGTGGGTTGCACAAAGTCAACGGCCAGTAAAAGTGAAAGGTTTTGTATTTAAATATAATATTCACAGCAATAATTTTTGCTTTTAATAATTATTTATTATTATTCATTTTCGCTCGAATGCTTTCATATGTTTCGTTACATATCGTTGTTAAAGACTTTCTTAAATCGTTATTAATGACAGTTTGTTGAAACTGTCATTTCACGGAAAATATGATCACTGACGTTGGATATTGATAAATATTTGTCAAAGCGATGACAATGTTTTGGTAGGAAATATTTTATCAATCAGTTTAAATTTTTTTATATCCACTCAATTACTCTTTTAACCCTAATCATACCAACGTGTGTCTGTTAGGCACTTTATGGTGTTCGATTCAATGGTATAATGAAATAGTGTAGTGTTTACGTAGTAACACATAGAAAATATTAGAAAACTGTAAGTTTTAATATATATTAGAATAAATTGAAAAATTTGTTGCATATAATACCAACATGTGTATCAGAGATACATACGAGTTTATTTAATATTTATTGAAGGAACAAGGTTTTCCATAATGTTTTAAAGTTAATATTTTTGCTTCACATATTTAGTTTTCAATTGAATGCAACTAAGAGAAATCAGCATACTTAGACAAAACAGACACACTCAACCCACCCATAATTATTCACCACGTGATTCCCGAAGCGGCCTTACCAATAACCAGTCTAGGACAAGTTCTGGGGGCTACTGGTTCTTTTGGTACTAGAGAGGATTTTTTATATTAAGAAAACCCACCGTGCAAATCTGAGGCATAGGTAGAACCTAAATACTTATATGCACGCCCGTTGCTCTAATATTTTAGGGTTTGGGTAGTAACATATTAGGTTTTATGGGTAACTCGCCAAAAGTCAATGTGTGGAAAGACTATCCGGACGAGCGGGCAAACCCTCATTACCATTACAAGTGCCCTTTATCCTTTTATTTTAGGCATTGGTTAGCAACACACAAGTTTTTGGAGGTTATCAGCAAAAGGCCTAGGTCTGGAAGCTTGATAACCCTATAACCCAGGCATTAAAATACCAAGTCATTATTAATTAGTATTTCTTGGCCAATTTGGGTGTCTTTTTTAGAAATGTTTGAAGAATGTTCACTATTTTAATCGTTATGTTATTGCTGAGGAAGGCATCCAAAGAGGTGTCGAAATATTAATTAGTTTAAAAAAAAAACTTAATAAATATTTTTATAAAAATTAAACCAAAAATGAAAAAAATCCTATTAAAGAATTTAAATTAATTGTTGTTAAAACAACACCAAGTGCAAATAATGGGAATTGTTGATCCATAATACTAGAAAACTTATCCTTCATAACATTAATGCCGGGGCATGGAAACGCCCATTTCCTTAGATTTGTTATACTATTGCCTGAGAACACAATATATAAGCAAAATTTGATAAGAATTGCAAATGTAATCTTCTTTACTTAATATTTAATTTATTTTAAATTTTATATGCACGTACATTATATAACTAGGGATCCACAACTGATTTTATTGCCTTTATTTCTATCTTTACAGTTAAAATATTTAATACTTATAACATTATTGTGTGCCGCCACAACTGCACAAGATTATCAAGACTATCAGGAAAATACACCTCGACCTGCACCTATAAGACTGCGTCAAAGTTCCGGCCAAGTAGATGCGCCAAGACCGACACCAGTGCCAATATTAAAACAAATAAACAAGTACGATATGAAAGAAATTAACATTTTTAATCAAGTCGGTATAAAATATTTACTAATATATCAATTCAATATACAATTAAAAATGTTTAGGAAAGATTTAAAAATTCAGAAATATATAATCAAAGCATTATTTCATAAAAACTATGTAACGTGTCATTGTTCCAAAATAAACGCAGATGATAAGAACTTGGAGCTCATTTTGAAAAAAAAAAAAAAAAAATATTATTTTAATTTATAAAATGTACACATTTAAATCAATAAAAAAATTGATTTTCTTTTGTAACTTAAGGCACAATGAAGATGGTTCCTATACTTACGGTTATGAAGGTGCTGATGGTTCATTTAAAATTGAAACGAAATTGGCCACCGGTGAGGTAAAGGGAAAATATGGCTACGTAGACGAGACTGGCAAAGTAAGAGTCGTGGAATATGGCGCCAACAGATATGGTTTCCAACCATCTGGTGAAGGTATTACCGTAGCACCGCCAACTTTGGTAGATGAAACCAAAAGGGAACCAGAGCCTGACTATGAAGATGAATTGGCGGTAAGACCTCAGAGACCGCAGGTATGTTGTATTGATAAAATTAATTTAAGAAAAAACAAATTTATAATCCAACATATTATTCCTATCATTTTAGCGCGTTAATCGTCCTCAATCTCAGTATAGGCCAGCACCACCACCACCTCCACCACCTCGTCCACAACCACAACCCCAACCCCAGTATGTCCAATATGAGGACGAAGAACAAGAACCGGAGCCACCTCGCAGACCTCAGTATATTCCCCAAACTGCACCACCACGGCCTCAGTCCCAATTGGGACCAGCACCACCCAGGCTGCAAATACCCGGAGCTCAACGTACCACCGATGTGGTTTACTCGCCTGTACAAAAACCTTCTCGCCCCGACTATTCACAGCAACAGTCGTCGGAATACTCGCAATCGACCTCTTTTGGAGAAGGTCAATCCAATTTACGCATATCACGTCCCGTATATGCTCCTGCCCCTGGTACACCAGAACCATCCAGTGCCCGAGCACAAGGCTTTTTGGGTCCCTCTTCGGGTGGCCGTCCCCATTTGGAACCCTTTCAATTCGGACCCTCTCCCCAACCAGCACCCCCATCACGTCCCTTACCCCAGTCGATACCCGTGCAACAGCCTCGTTATCAACAGCCACAATTACAGGGTCGCAGTGGTGGTGGTGGTGGCACCAGCAGTTTACTGGATCAGTTAGCTCGCGATTATGCCTTACCTGAGGGAACATCTCAGCCACTGCATGATATTTCCTTCGGCTACTATTAGAGTGTACTAACTTGTATAATAAATATAGCTAAAAAGTGTAGCCGAGGAAAGTCATTTAACGAATTCAAATTGTATTTGCAGTTACAGAGTTTTCGTTTTTATAACTTCGTTGTTGAGATAAAGAAATTTAAGTTTTTTTGTATTCACTGTGAGATTTTATGACTTTTTGAAATTGATTGATATTAATATTAATAAAATTTAAAAGTAAGTTTGCCATTTGATTTGGTAAGAGAAATTAGAGTAAATTTTTTAACGTTAATTTTGTATTCTATTATTTAAAATGGGCATAAGTTTGTGTTTGAAGATTTAATTTTGATTACTAAACTGAAGAAGAAGCAAAAACAACTATTACGATGTTTGTGTATTTGTTGTATTTGTTTTATTTCGTTTAGGAAATAAAACATGCATTTTTAATTTTGGCACACAAACCATTGCATACCTTAAGGAGTGCAATTGAATTGAAACTCTTTTCACTTAGAGTATAAAAAATATTTATTTTAATACATTTTGTTTATTACTTAACTATTTCATTACAACAACATAGAATGGATCGTTTAAATATAGATTGTGGAAATGAAAGATATAGACAATGAAAATAAATACTTAAGCATACGAGGTTAAAAGAAGAAAAGTTTGATATACTTCGAATAAAAAAATTAAAAACACCAGCTTGAATTTAAATAGGATTTTTTTTGTTGTAATAAATAAAAAAGAGAAATTCCAAAAAGGGATTGCATATTTATAGGCTTAAATTTCAATAAATTTAACATATAAGTAGCTAGCATCTCATCCGCAAACCAAAACACTTATAAAATTGGTAATTAATCGTTATCGAAAATACTTTCACTCCAATTGGAAACTTCAAGTAGGAAGCTTTCACACTTGTTGAGAGATTTTGAAAATAAAAGACTTCTTGAAGAATTTCCCATTTTCTATTTTACTGGTAATAATAACCTGAAATAAAGAAAAAAAAATTAATTAATATATTGATGATATTCTCCATAAAGCAAAATCGTTTAAAAAATCTAAGTGTAATGAATTTGTAATGAATTAAAAAAAAATATTCATACTCACAGTTGATGCTTAATAAGATAAAAAACATATTAATACGAAAATGTTAAAAAAAATTATGAATTGGCTGACATATTGTCATTAATTTAATTAATTTATTTTTGGATGTCATATGTTGACACAAAAAATTTCCAAAAAAAACATGAATCAAAAAGCCAAAAATAACACCTCATTATTAGGAATTTGTTATAGTTATACGAAATTAAGTTCCAATTTCAGAATTGAAATATACACCCAATATAGACCTAAAATTCTGAACCATATAAATTTATTAATGTTGAGTTTAGTTATAGAACATTTTCTTTAATTGAAAAATTAAATACGCACTCAAATATTTTAGCGTATAATTTTATAATAATTTTTATATGACTAAAAATTTATATATGATGCAAAACCCTCCAAAATGAAATAAACCCCCAAAAATCCTATTTTTTGGAGTTATTTCCTGATTATTACTTCGTGCAAATGCTTATGCAGTACAAATAATACTAAAATTACTACCAAGAAGTTATATATTAGTATATATCATGCCATAATCGCCAAAAAAGCTTAAGGGGCAAACACCAAACTTTTCGCGAGAAGTGTTTTCTCTATGGATATTGCAAAATTGATTTTGCTCTAAATCTGTTATGTCTTTTCTAATAATTATACAATGTTAAAATCTAATTTCACTGATCAATTGCGATCAAAAGGTGAAAATCAAAAATTATGCTACTTAAGCCTTTTCCGTGGCAAGGGCACGATATAATGATTCAACTAACATATTCTTCTTTACATTCGTTTGTTTTCTTTATGCAGGATGTGGCATAAACAGCTTGATGTTTATTTTTGGATAATGAAAATCAGCATAAAATTAATTAAGCCTGTTTTCTTGTAATCACGGTTTTCTACATTCATAATTTTTCTATTAAGTTTAACACATACTTTGCTAGGAACACGGCAGCTACGGACCGGAAATTAAAGGGCATAGCTATTAAACGTAAGAAATTTGAAGTATTACAAATTTTAAAATAAATTGGAGATAAATATATTGGTAATTATTTTGTGAAAGATTTGTGGGATGCCATAATTCAATTGGTGTATGGAGTAGCAGGAAACAAGTTTTAAACTTCTTTTTCCTTTGTTTATATTTTATTCTAAATTGCAATATGAATCAATTCTCTTTTATAAATTTAATAAAGTATTATTCATTATAATTGAGTTATTTTCATTACGTTTAAGGTAAAAAAAATGTATATAGAGGATATTGAATATGTTTTGTGATTTCTATTAAAATTTTCTAGTTGAGAATTTTACACACACAAAGAAGAAACAAAACAAAGCAAAAACATAATAAGAATTGCATAACTTAAGGAGGTTTAAAATAAAGTTATGAAAATAGAATTTATTAGGAATTTGAAGAGTGGAACCTGTGAGACTTGCTAGATGAAAATTGGAAGTAAATTGAATCAAAATTGCGTATAAATTTATGATTTGGAGCTTCTTAAATGCAAGGATAACAAAAACAAGGACTTTTTTCAAATTCTTTAAGCTAGATGTATGTCAATAAACTTTTAAAATTCAAGTTACCGAAATCATCATCTGAAATGTTAGATTCTTTTACTATTATTTTTTTTATTAGATTTGCATATACTTTGTGCTTCGATGGTGTGTTTAATGTTGGCGAATCTTAACTGCGCTGCTTGTAGCACTGAACAGGCATTAAAGGCTTAAAGAAAGTACGCTGCGGCAACCTTAGGAATGAGTAAATAAAATTTTAATTTTGCTGAAAATTGGAAGAGAAATTTATGGTAAGCAGCTTTAAGACAACTTCAAGACGACATCTTTGCGAGGAATATATTTTTTATCGTTTCTAGTTCAAGCAGATGTCAATATTTGTACTTATGTGAAGACACATATCCAGGGGCATCATCGAGTTTTTTGTAGATGACAATATAGGAAAATAAAATAAAACTCTGTAGTTCCATAGCACCATAGACTGGCACTACACAATAAAATGCATAATGAATTCTTATAAATGTCGTGCAGATAAGGCAGATGTAAAGTATAATCCATAAAGGACCTGAACTATACAAAAGGAAACCCAAATGTATAGAAGAAACATGGTTAATTTCACTCAACACTACTCTATGTAACTAGTGAAGGGACCACCTACAGAATAACGATTACAAACACAAATGTACGATTGCATGTTGTATAGCAAAAGGTAATTGTATGAAGGCGATATGTCGCATGACTGCATTAAATAGGACCATGATGCAACTAGGCCATTACCGCTGGGATGGACCTCGGAGGGATTCTTTTCGTTTGTTTAAAATTTAAAAATGTGTAATAATATTTGAACCACAATAGCATATCTAATGTAATAACCATAACGGGTGATTCAAATGCAAGAATCTGTTTATATCATTTGTTGTTTTGACATTAATAGATAAACCAAATTACCACTTCTGGGTATCGGAAAACCCGCACCGATGCCAATGTACCTACAGAAAGTAAGATTTAACTTAGATTTTAGAACTAGCACTACGTTCTTTTTATAAACTGAAATGAAACACATCAACTTTGATTTCAGCAAAATGGTGCATCAAGCCACACAGATCATCAAATAATCGAGCTTTTGCGTGTTGAACGCGGTAATTTTATTATCAGCCGGATTGATGGTGTCTGTTGACCACCCTTGGCTGCACTTTGACCACTTCCCACTTTAACTTTCTTCTCCGTTTTTATTCTTCGTACACCAAAAAAGTCCTGAAAAATGGGACTGAAATAAAAACTACTATGAACTCAGTCGTGGCAATATTTATAATTTGTAATGAAGCCATAATATGTAAAAAGAAATGAATTTTGGTTAACTTAAAAAAAATACTTGTGCTTGAATCACCCTTTGTAGTAATTAAGGAATTACAAAATTTTGACATAGAACATTAACAAAAATGCTTTGAATAGGAAAATCATCAAAATGGCTGCAAGTCGTTGAATCGGCAGTTGTCGGCATTAATCCTTCAATTAAGCTTAAATGTTTATACTTCGTATATCTATTTCTGCCCCAACAGGTAGTTGAATGTTGCTGGCAACATGTTGATAAAACAAAAATAGCTTAGAAAATAAAATGAAAATCCTCACCAACCACATGGCGCATGTGCTTTTTTTACATGTATGTACGTATGTTTATGTATGTATAAAAAATACTGGTGTATATTTGATAAATTATAAATAAATAAAAATAAATATATTAAATAGAGAAAATAAATAGTGACATCAAATAAATAAGTATAAATTTACAATAAAAAATAACTTTTCGCTTGATATTTAAAAAAATGCATAAATTATTTTAAATGACTTAGACTAACAATTAAGTGTTAAAAATTACAATAAATTAATAGTTTATTTTTGTTCCTCAGACGTTCTTTTATTTTGAAGTCGTCCTTTAGGAGTTAAATCACACCCAACAAAGAATTATACAAGAGAATGTCCTGATTATAATATTCTTGACCAGGAAAATCCGGCACCCTACGCTCTAAACGTGCTGGAGACTCGTCTAGAGCACTGCGTTTTACTTTGTAGGGACCATTATAGGCCGGTCTGTCATACTGACTGTGATATTCGTATTTTGCCGGTGAGGGCTTATAGTAGATATATTTAGTTTTCTGTACAACAGGCGGTAAATAAGATGGAGCACCACTTTGCGGGTGAGTCTTATGTACATGTTTTTCAACAGCATACGAGACTTGCATCTTAAGCGGTTGCTGTTGTTTGGCTACTTCGAGGGCCGCTATTATGGGTGTTAGATCTTGTGGGGTATTTTTATTTGATCCCCCAGATCCAGCAGCATGATAATTCTCATACTTGTAGCTGTTCGAGTTTTCCTGCTTATGAGGTGCCTTATAGTCATAACCCTCATTGGGATGCTTTTCTATGTACAATTCCTCTGCGGTTTGTTTTTGTTTACGCATTTGATGATACAAATCGTGGTGACTATTGGCTGCATAAGCTGCCGTTATTTGTTCCGTATGTGATACAGATTGCAAAGGTCCCAAATCGTTTGGCAAGCCGTAGGAGTTCAAATTCGCTCCTTCTCCTTCTCCGGCATGTGTACCATAGCCAGTAGCACCACTATATGTGCCAGAATTGGAAGTGTCCAAAGTCACAGTCTTCGAAGCTGTATATTCAGTCTTACCACTTGGCAACATGTCAAGAATTTCTTGTAGCTGTGTAGCAGCCTTACGTGCCTCTTCGTCTGATAGTTTATTATGACGTCCGTATATATTAAACTCTTGGCCACTAGGTGCTGTTGCATAGATATACAATTTACGTATATATTTTTTGTATTTGTAAAGTACAATCAAGAGTCATTGTGAATTGTTGTAGTGAAGAGTGTTTTAGTGTTTTTGTTGTTGTAGCAGAGTGGTAGTTGTTGTTGGTTGCATCATAAAAATTAAAAAAAAGAGAAAATCTCATACGATATCATTTAGTAGACTGATTTAAATGATGGTAAGATAATAAGGCTAAAATGGTATTGGATAAATAAAATATATATGTTTGTATGTATATATGTACATGTGTTTATTTAAGTGTTTATGTATGAGAGTGTTTATATATTAGTATATGTAATTTTTTTGTTATTTACTTACACATCTAGGAATTTCATTTTATAAATTATATTGGCGAAAAGATTTTTTATGTTGTTTGATAATTTTTGACATTTACAACGAAATAGATCTTATTTACTACCATTGGAAATAAAGTTTTTGTTTATAAATAAATAAATATTTAAATTGTTAATACAAACACAGAAATAATAGACTGTAGTTGTATGTCGAAATAAAATACGATTATTTAAAATTTGAATATTCGTATGAATAAGTATTTAATATTATTTAAAAAATAAAAACTCCAACGATTGTTTCTACTCATTCACTGGGTTTTTCTCCAATTTTCGTTGTTGTAATGGAAACACAACAAATATATATTCTAGTTTTTTTACCGCTTTATTTTAATTAATAAACTCAATTTATTTTTTAAGCTTAAGGTCTCTTTTAATTTTCAACTTTTATCGATATTTCGGTAATCATCGAGTATTTTATAAAATATCAAGATATTTCTTTATTTTATAAAATAGCGAAATGTCATTAAAAATTAAAAATAAAACGAGACCTTAATCTTAAAAAAATATAATTTGTATATTTTAATATTTAAGCTTAAGGTCTTTTAACAATTTTGTTAAAAAATTAACAATATTTCGATACTCATTGAGTATCATCTTCAGTATCATCTTCAGCTTCATTTAAGCTTAAATATTAAAATAAACAAATTATTATTAAAAAAGGTAAAAAAAATATAGATACATTATTAAAAAAATATATTAAGTTTATTAGTCGAAACATAACAAATATAAAATTGAAAAAATAAAATACTATTTCATACACATAAAAAATAGTAATTATCACAACATAAAAATTATTTTATGTATTGAAAAGTCAATTACATCGGAAGAGGGGAACACTATAACTGCTACCGATGATCGCTAAAGCACCATCATCAGCTTCAATGTGTCTGCTTTTTGGACCACTTATAATGTGGCTGCTACTATTGACCCATGAATAGCAAAAAATTTTTGAAGAAATAATACGAGAAGCATATAGTTTTAGTATTTTTTACAACAATACTAATGTGTATTAGTACGAAATTATCATGAAGTTCTTATTAAAATTTCTCCCTCTCCACATTTTAATGTTCACGAGCAAATTCATGCTGCCTTTCATTTATTACAGCTTTATAGGAGATTTACCCATAGAAAATCTGTGTAAAAATGATTTGATTTGATTTCTCTCTGTATTTATTTTTCAAAGCAGCCTTGTATATCAGGCACGTACACCCAGACCCTCGGATTAGCCTTTCAGCTTGAGATTTGGCCATGATCGGAAATGACGAGATCTTGATCAATTATATTTTTATGTCAGACGAAACTCATTCTGATTGGAACGACAATAGGTTTAAGCAAAATATTTAATGTGGGTCGCCCAGAACTTCTTCACGATAGAAAATTTCATGCAGCTAAAATTTCATCAACTTGATTTTAAATTTTTGGGGCCATATTTTTAGAAGAACTCGTCCATTATTTTAAAACGTTACAGAAATTTTCATATGCTTAACTACATCGCTGTATGAAATAGGCAAAATAGTGCATGTGCACATATAGCTAAGCCCTTTATGGTACAGCCTCACCAAAAATTCCCTAATAATAACTATTTCAAAAGACTAAACATTTCAGTAGCCAACACAGGCTTCCAGAATTAACTGCAGTAAATTTTTTCTTGCAAGGTTTCTATAAACATTTGATTCAGTTGATAATTGCAGCAATTCCTACATAAACTTAGCAGGCAGCTTTGTACTATGTTCTGGTAAGATGTCTAACATGCGTCTCTCAGCGTAAAGTTCATTTAAAATCCCTTAGTTTTAATAAGTATTGAAGATATTTTATAAAATTTACTCACCTAAAAGCAAAAATGAATTATTTATATAATAAAAAAAAATAAATCAGTTTCTTCATAGAGAAAAGTCCATCAGCCACCATTGATTCAGCCCAGAATGATAATCAAAAAATGTTTTTTTTTGTAACGCATTAGAATATTTCTTTTTTGACATAAGAAACCTTTTCTATGTAAAGTTGCAAGTCTTAAAATGATTTCTATGTGTGTGTGTATAAAATCACTTAAAGATAAACTTTTCCATAATACAACTATTGCTGTTGTTAACTTCTTTACTGATTTACATAAATAAAGAAACATTTTTAAATGTTTGAAAATCACTCAACCGGAAATGCTTTAGTAAATTTAATTTACCATCAAATATTTAACAAAAGAAAAAATTGCCTAATAAAATTACATAATAAACATTGAAATAAAAAAATTTGCCGAAATTCAATAACAAACACCAACAAAAAAAAAACCCATCAAATAAATTCACCAAGTATGGCTCACAAATCTATAAACATTACGAAAGTAACAAAAATAACAAACTTTATAATGAAAAAAAAAAATTGAATTGTCTAAACCGCTTTTTTATGCTCAAATTATACGTGCCTGTTGCGATCACGTTTGCTAATAATAGACATGCGAAGAAAAACTTTATATACGAGTACACGAACACTTATAAAAATTAACTACGTCACCGCCATGGCGTAAGTGAGAGATGGCCGACAGCCATAGCAGGTCAAAATTTGTTTTCCAGTTTGTACATTTAATGGAAAATAACTTATCGGAAGTTTTTTTTGTTTTCCTTTCTTTCAAGATTTACTTGTGAATTTTTTGGTTGGGGTTTTCCCTAAAGAAAATTCACTTGCGAGAATTCACAGTGCAATATTTTTTTACGTGGAATCTTATTTACCCTACACCAATCAAAGAGAAAATAAGTTTTGTAAACGATTCGGTCGATGCTGTTTCTTTTGTCAATTATTTTGAAGAAATACAAATAAAATGCAATTATCGGTCAAATTTATAAAAATAATTATAAAAAAATATACACAAAATTGCGGAAAAATATAAAAAGCTCTTGTTGTTAATTAATGGAAGTAAAGATTTGGATTGAATTTTTTTCAGGGATTCTTTTTTTTTAAGTTTCAACAATATTTTTGATCCCTTATAGTCGTGAAATTTTGTGAAATTGTGCAATTTTTATCATGAAGCGAAACTGGAAACGAGCCTGAATTTTATTTAGTGCTAAAATTATATCCTTATTTCCTTTTTTTCTTCTTTCATAGTTTGAAATCAAAGTTTTTTTTTTTGAAAATTAAAATTTTTTCTACGACGTAAATTTGCTGTGACCGTTTAATTTTTTAAATTAAAAATTCAGCCCCATGGAAAATATTCCTGGTGAAAAATGGCTTCAAAATAGCACCAACATTTTATATTGAAATCATTTACACCGGTCTTGGGGCTGACTTTCTTATATTTGGGGACCATTTATAAATTTTAATTTATCAACTGGGATTTTTTTTCTGCTGGACGAAAAGTAGTTACAATAATAAAATAATACATTTACATACTTAATATTGAAATTTTTTATTTTGGGTTATTTTCATCAATTAGTTGTTAAAATAATTATAGTTTTTACAAAATGTATTGTTTGCGGCGGCCTTAGTAATTTCATTGGTCGCTAAATCAGATCAAGGTTGAATGTTTTCAAACTGCTTAAAACTCACTGACGATTTGGTTTCGAGACTAATGAGATGTAGGCATATGAACAGCTGAAGTCACAACGAACAATACATTTTGTAAAGCATTTACTTGAAGCTAAGGAAGGTAGTAACTTAAAAAAAAATGAATATATTTTTGTGAATAGAACTGACTGCCAGTTCCAGCAGCAGTGGCTGTGTTAAAAAATTTTTGTATAATTTTGCAGTCTTGTTTAATAATCAGCCACACTAAGGCTAAAACAAATGAGTTGAACTATGACTTAAATCAACAAACTGTTCCAAGAATCAAAAGAAAACTCGGATCAAAATTTGGTTGAAAATTTTCTGATTATCTGGTCTGAGCAACCAATGAAATATTTGCAGAGACCAGCTTTTTCTTCCCTAATCAATTTAAATGAGTTTCCAGAAACAATTGCTACGTAAGTAAATTATTAATTTTAGGCATTCTTTTTAAGACACATATAGCTTTGGACTAAGCTTTACCATGCGGAATGATTATCTCTATTTCATACCAGTAACAGACTTGATTTAACAACTTATAGTAATTAAATTTTTATATTCTTTCATTTGTTGTTGATATTAGCCGAGATCATTTATCATATGTCCCTAAGTAAAACCCTTTACAGCTTCAGCCATAACAATATTCTAAATATTTAAAGCACAGACTCAATATAAAATAACAGAGACTTTTCGTAAGAGATTTAAGAACTCCGGATTCGACTAAGAGGTAGACTTAATCGTTTAAGAACATTTTTGGCTGAAAGTAAGAAGAATTTATGCAAAAATTTGATTTTCTTTCTGTGAAGTCTCAGTATAGAAGTAAAGATATTATACAGAAAGAAGATCGCTACCCACATAATTCTCATTTTGACAAGTTTTGCAGCGGTTATTGGAGTTACGGAATTTGTAATACATGACACATAAAAAATTTTCTCATTCTGAAAACTTTTGTAGAAGTCGTTAATGCATTAGCGTAGATAAGCCCCGCTGCCACATCTAGAAGAAAATAAGACCACCCTTTTAATGAAATGTCATCTTCTTACGGAATACCCCTTAAACTCCTGCAAAAAAAGTTCTCTAGCACTTAATACTGAAATTAATTGTTTGGAATGTTCTCCCCAACTAATCGTCAAAAATTTATTGTCTGTTGTAGTTTCAGAATTTCATATGACCGCAATTCATTGGTTTAGCGACTCTAATTCTCCTCTACTTTACGTGAATTTATGATCTAGGTAACTTGATAAGGCGGTCATTACTGTGTAAAGTTTATTTCAATCTATTTTTATATAGGATCCCAGATTTTCTATACGACAATACAAACTTTTGGTACACGCAATCACAAATGTATTCATAATAAATTTATATTTTACAGAATTTACCATCGATGCATGTTGATCAAATGCCTTGAAATGGCATTTTAAGTTTTGTATTTTGATAATCGCTTAGACAATTCATTACAACATTTCATTAATATATAGCGTTTATTGAAAGCTTTTGATCTCTTCATGCAACTTGTTGCTATAAAACTGTTATTACTTTTAAATACATAATAATGAAAGTGATGCTGTTTATATTAATAGTTTTACATATTACAAAAAAAAAATTAATTTGCATCTATTTAAATATTAAATTCATTTAAAATTACCAAATCCATAAAGATTTAAACAAAATCAAAATTAAACCAAATAAACTCTAACGATAAAAGGTTTATATCAATTTCAAAATATACATACTTATGTTTTAAAAAATAAATTAATTATTTGTTTTCAATGTGAATAATTTTCAAAAATTGTATTTATTTCCAGCACTGATTGCAACAGTCCCCAATAAAAAGAAGCAACTTTTATCGAGTGAAGGCGACTGTTGATGTTGATGACAAAATTATGGTGAAGTGAAATTTTTTGATGAATGACCCAGCGCAACGAAGTTGATAATAATAGTGGTGATGAGAAGATGAAATATTGGTATACATTTGAACTACAAAACATATTTGAATGGTAGGAGTGTCTACTATATACAAATGAATATGACAACATATGAGTAGTAAGATGAGTGCATGATAATAAGGAAATAGATTGTATTTACATTTCATTAAATATTTATCTACAAATGAAAAACAACAATAAGGATAACGATATTTACAAAATCAAATTGAACCATTTAACTGGAAAAAATATTTTAACGACATAATAACAGTAATATATACTATATATAGTATATGCATATATGTATAGAATGCATGAATACATATTTACAATAAGCAAAATACTATGTTGCACTTGCATACATAAATTGTATAAAAATGACATTCAAAGAAATTATGTATGTGAATAGAAAATATGAAAATAAAATGATAGAAAACAAATTTTGTACGCTTGACTTGATGGCGTACGTATGTACGAGTAATGAACAGTCTATAGCAGTTCATTACAGTTGCTACTCAAATGAATATGAGTGATTATGCAAATGATTCGTGATATGATCAAATTTAAGCCACACCATTATGAAAGTGAACAATGAATAAAACTTTTTTATCTTTTCATTTGTCATAACGACACCGCCATCCATTATTTAGATAATAAACTTTTGTTTTATACGCACCATCTGGTCCATAGGCTGTTGGCAAATAATTGCTAGATGGCGCTTCAAATGCTACATGTCCGCCACCGTAACCGCCACCACCACCAGTATAACCAGCCGAAACGGATGGCGGCAAATACTGATGTGTGGCGGCGCTATACAATGGTGGCTTTGATGGTGGACCATAGCTTGAGTGACCGCTTGGTATTTCGTATGTTGTTATGCCTGTAATGGAGACACGCAGAGAGTTCAATTAAAATCAATATATTTTCAGCATTTTTGCTTTTATCACTTTGCAAGACAGATCATATCAAAGTATATATTTATAACTTGTTGCATGTTTTACTTATTTGTTTGCTTATATATACACTTGGAGAAATTATTTAAATATAAAAACAATGATTATTTTTGAAAACTATTCTTTACACTCTTTATAAATAATAATAAAAAATTATGGCGTTCTAAAGGAACCTTTTTTCTATATGTAATTAAATTAAAAATTTAATAATACATTTGGGGGGTTCACAGAGTATGCTATTAGCCATATTATCGTATTGTCATAAATTATTATTTTTAAAGCAAAAACAACACAATTAAAAAGTTTCAAACATTACAATAATATGATTAAAAGCATAAATTGTGAGTCTCAGTTATTCAAAATTAATAATAATACATATATACTGCTGCTTATGATATGGAAATTATTCCTTCCAAGTGACCTGCTGGCATGCCTGTTGGAAAAATGCTTACATTCCATTTACTACTTAGATCAGAATAAGATCTTTAGTAGATTGTGTCATGTTGCACTTCTTTCACAATTTATGGCTTTTGGTGTCCGTAGTAACTTCTCTCTATATACATCGAGCTTCATCAGGAATCACTCTGTACGAGTTGTTGTAGATAGGATATTATCAAATAAGTTCAAAATCAATTCAAAGGTATCAGAAGTCTCTGTTCTTCTTGTTTATTATTTTTCTACATGAACTATTCTGTTCAACTTCCAATCCTCTTTATTATTTTGTAGCATTTTCTATTCGTATTCAGTCAGCCATAGTAGGACTGGGGGTATGAGGCACAATATGAATGATACCTTTAGTCAATATATTGTAATAATCTCCGTATGGGGTCGTGTAAATAGGGACAATTAAACTCACGACTGTATCCTGACGCATAAGTGTACGAGTCATCACACTGCAACACATTTAATCATGGGTAATATAAATATTTTGGAATAAGAACCATTTGATATTTTTGGCAATGAAAGTACAATGTGATGTTCGATGGACTGAACACAGTTTTCATGTCGCTAAATAATCATTTAAATGCCTTGAATTTTTAAGCTGGTGTAATTGATCTCCTTAATATTTATACCACTGAAGCCCTTCTCATGTATAATTGATTTAATTATTATTTGACAATTATTGATAAATTTGTTCTTATATGCATTTTGTATTGCATGCATTTATAATATAATTTTCTCAGTGCTAAACTTTGTTCCGTCAAATTCATGGTTCTGCATCCAAGACATTAAATTACATTTTCTTGGCAATATTCTTAAACTGAGAATGAAGTTGTTAAAATCACCATTATTTTAACACATTTGCATGCATTTTATAATGATTTTCATTATTACCAAAAGGATAAACTAACTTCTGGTATGAGGTCCTAAATAAATATACCGATGTTGGCATTTTGTCTTGGCAACTTATTTGTCATAGAATTACATCAACATTCCGCCGTAACAAGCTTGACGGTGCATTGCCAACAAAAAAGCCTGTAGCAAGAAATATTTCTTCCTATTTATTTTCGGCGCCTTATACACTCCTTTATTCATTGTCCTGAATTTTGTTTTGCTATTATTCATGCTATAAATTGATATATTTTTTAAAATACATAGTTCAGAAAATTTTAAAGGAAACTCCACTATTATAATGAAAAGTAATACAAAAATTAATAGATCGGAACGATCTTTTAATATTTTTGTCCTGAAATTTAAATGTTTGCCAAAGGGCTTTAAAATATAACATAATAATCTGTTCCATTTTTATATTTCGAAAGGACGAGAACATAAAGCAGAGCTTGGTAATGCAACTTCAAAACAGCTCTTGACACTCTAATTTTGTAAACTCTTGGAAAATGTCAAACAATCTGATAATTTATAACCGGGGAAATATCACTTGTTGTTACTTTTTTATTCCATTTCTTTCTCTTAAATTTTAAACAAAATCAACGTTTTAATGGAATTTTGAAATTCAAATGTATGTAGTCATTTGGAATTTTATTTCCATTTGAAAAGGGTATTTTCATAGATGTTTTACTTTCAAAGATTCTGCATAAAGTTAGGCTTTTGTGCCAACAGCGAAAGGTTATTCCTTTAGGATGAAACGGGCTATATATGTTATCGATGTTTGATTTTTCTAATTCTGGACAAATGAAAAAGGAAATAGAATATCAATATCTACATTTAATAACTTAAAGATTTATTTTATTTGGGTTATTTTTTGAAATAAATTTTCGTATTTTCTAATAAATCTATTCCTAAAATTTAGTTATTTTAACGCGATTGAAAGGACTATAGGTTTTTGTTATTTTGTTTTACAAGGACAGCTCAACTGTCTTAAACATTATTGCCCTTATGAACATCGAGTTTTGTTTTAAAATTTTTTAAGAACAACTGGATGTTTTTGTAGTTGTTGAGGATTTGTTGCTGGGTAAATTGAACCAATAGAATAGAAAAACACAATCGTGATATTGAATAAAGAGAAAAACACAATCGTGGTAATTTAATTATTAGTGCAACTTGTTTATTTATAGAAATTATAGCAACACAAGGACTTTGCTCCCTCTTCTAAAATGGTAGAGAGGAGGAGTCTGAGTTCCTTTTTTTAAATAATTAGAGATGTAATAATAATGAATATAGAAAAAGATTTATAATTGGTTTTGTATGGATGTTTGCAGGACTATAAATTTTGTTCTGTTGAAAAATTTTGCAAAATTTAAAAGAGATTTTGGTATTTTGTTTTTCTTAAAACGGTGGAGAAGACGGAATTAAATGCTTTTTTGAAAAATAAATTCGTATCTTATATTTGCAAAATTGGTTTATCCGAGTATTCTATTTTACATAATTGCATATAAATTACATAACGAAGTCGTATACGCATTATGACTTATACCTCTATTAATCATACGTCATAGATAAATTTTTATAAGTACTAATACGACCGCACGCTTAGATCAGTGGTATAGCAGTTACTGATCTTCAAAATGATTTAAGTGAGAGAACTGTAAGAGGCAACAAAATTTTTTAGTGAGATAATCGTCACAGGAAAATGCCAAATAGATTGATCATTAATCAGCGACTATTACAGAAAACTTAGAAACTGAATTTGTTTTTGGTAGATAACAGTGGGGTAAGAGAGATGGAAGAGCATTTAGAGAAATTTTATCCAAAATTACACATGGTATAATTAATATGAGCTATGAAATTCCATGAAAATTATTGAGCGTAACTACTGGATACTGTGTAGCATAAATATTGACCACGGAATTATAGACGATGTTAGAGATTTGATAGAATCCCAAAACTATTGAGTAGATTATTTGGTTTTGCTCAAGACTGTAGAGCGGTAGTCTAAGCTGGCTTCTAAAAGCAGTTGAGGACATCAATATCTTGCATGTGTGAAGTAGATGGTGTTCTTTGTTGCAAAATATAAATTTGATAAAATAATTTTTTTTTACTCCATCGATTTTAAGTCAGTTGACGGTAACAATAGGAATTTTATCTATAGGATTTCAAATTAACATCTATTATTTATTAAATCATGCTTTATTTAGAGTATTTGGATAAAATATAAGACTTTAAGTATGACAGTTTGCAGTGTATATGAGAGATCCTTAAAAAAGAATTGCACATTTCATACAAAAGGATATTTGTTTCAATGGCATTCTTATATTATTTTCTTTATAATTTTTTAATCATATAAATCTGTCTTGTAATGCAGTTTTCTTTTCTAAAAGAAGGAACATGATTTTATTTCCAATTACGGAAAGTTTTAAGTTCATAAAAAATTTAAAGTTCTTTGTACTTAATAAATAATAATCCTAAAATCCTAAGTCGTATATATTATCCTAAAAGAGCAAAAAATTTTTCATTTATATCTTATGAAATAAAATGCTAGCAGATTAAATCAATTCAAATCATCTGACTATACTTGGAAACTGCATCATTTTCCATTTTCTTAATCCCCTAAAGAGTCACACTTGAAGCAAAAAAAATTTTTTTTCGCTTGAAAACTGTCCACGAACACAAGGATATTTCGGATAAAATATTTTAAAAAATATTCCCAGTACTTTCGATATGTAATTATACTAAATTATATTTAATAATTTTCTCAGTAAGATTTTCGTAGAAATTCTCATTAAATTTCTATTACCATTTTCAATAGAATATTGTATCAATATTTAAGTGGCATCGCATGGACAGTATAAGAGACTTATGGTTTATGTGACTGACAGAGATATAAAGCTGACATGTGGCAAGTAAGGAAATCCTTATTATTAAGAAATAATATACTTCTTATTACAATTGAAAGACCAATAAGAAAGTGTATGTAAGACTTTTGACAGTAATTAAAATAAGTTTGTTAATGAGAAAATGAAGGTAAAATTTATTAAAGAAATGACAAAAAACGCTTATTATTTTAATTAATATATTAAAACTAAATGTGAGTATAAAAATCTGTACTAAGGGATCTAATCTCAAATAGCATTCCGCTTGCGCCTTTGATGTATGATGAATTTTCGTGGAAAAGCCTCTCTAGATGTAAGTGCATTGACCTACCCAAAATGATTTTTCTCTAAATTTAATTATTTGATTACATTTTTCTTAATACCCTATTGGAGCTTTATAAAGATAAAACATAGTTCTTCTTAAAAAATTATTAGCAAATTAAGTTCCTTTTATGTAATAGTAAGTTGTTTGATCCTATCCTTTTGTATTGTAACTTATTGGCATAATCATTTCTTGAAAGTTGCCCAAAAAAATCTACTGAATTATCCCTTTGACCTACAACAATGGGAAAGGAAATGTTTCAAGAGACTCCTTGAATTAAATTAAGAATAGTAAGAAAATAAATCTTTATTTCCAAGGAAATTTCAAAGGCAAATAAATGGATACAAGTCAGTACAATCTAAAATTTCTATGCAAATTTCCCATACTCCACATTATTTGACCACATTTAAATAAAATGTTGTGGCAGATGTGGGTACAAGTGTTTGGATAATTTCCATTTCATGTTAAATAACTTGCATGTGTATGTGTGTATAAATCATCATGTGGAGAGTATTTATTATAAAATTACAATGAAAACCAATTGACAACATGTAACATTGGGCAACGACAGCAAGCTTGTATTATAGTTTCTTGTAAATGCTGTCATCAATTGGAAAGTTGTCTTTGATGAAAAAAAAAAATTAGTAAGAAATAGTATTTGTTTCAGTTTTGTTGCTTGGGTCAATGTACATGGCTTATTATGTACAAACAGTTGTGAGCTAAATTATAGAAGTTCTTGCAAATATTGCAGGCACATGCATTAAGTATGAAGCATATTCTAGTTGATCTACAGGGTGTATACATTGAACGACTCGTTATATAAATCTAAGATTTTAATATAAATCTAAATTTCTTATAAAGATCTTATATCCGTTTTAATAAGGTGGTTAAAACATTTTGAAAATACATGTGTTTTAAGCTTGGGAGGTCATATAAGAAACTATTTTTACTGGAGAAATTTGAAGAGGGATCTTGTAATACATCAAATGCCATTATTTCTAACAATTTAAAGTTTAGCCTGGAAGAATTGATATTAAATTAAATAAAAATTCATTTTAAAATTCTACTAATACACGACAAGCATAATAGCATTTATTGTGAATAAAAGGAAAAAAGTTTTATTTCCAACAACAATTGATAAAAAGAAGTCATAAAATAGTTTAAGAGCACAGAAATAATACAAATTTACCAATCGAGATTTTTGTAAAAGAGCACAGACTTCAACTGAAATTTTATTCAAGAAGACAGTTTGAGGAATTCATTTAGCACTTGTTTCTTCTCATTACGAGAGTTTTATATCGGTTACTCAGATGTATCCGATGCGTAAGACTTTATTGTAGACTCGTAGAATATAAACATAATTAAACTTTCCAGATTTGCTTCGTTATGGTCTTAGATGTTAATATGCCGATATCCCATTGGTCATTAAACCGAAATGTCAGTTTTTAATTTTTTTAAAATTCCCGACATCAAGGGAATATCGCGTTCAGATTATTATGAAGTATGAAGCGGAAACAAAAATACACATCATTGTACCATCCAATATCGGCTACTGCATAAGATCGGCCATAGTTTCATCTGCCGCAGTCCATTGTTTCAATTAATTTTTGTGCTTAAGTTGTTTTTCTTTTCATTGGCATATAGAATATACATACATTAATGGAGAATATTTAAATTCCACCATCCTTATGGATGTGTTTATTTAATCTGATCTGTAACGTACTTCCTTTTTATAAAACGATATGTAACATAATGTCAAACATTTTAAGTCGAATGGTTAAATTGAATTAATTCAATATAGCCATGTATAAGAAATGTATGAAAATTGACAAAAAATGAATATATGTTTCACAAGCATGTAGAAACATTCATATGTATGTGTATGTTTGTATATGTTTGTATATACAGTGAATTAAAAAAGTTTATATACAGCACAACTTTTAAAACTTATCAGTTGAAAACTTTGTGTCCACTTAACTAATAATAACATAGTTTTTACTGCTGAATATTTTAGCCTCTCACTTAATCTACAAAGATAATTATGAGCACATAAAAAAACATTTGCGCTTTTGGGAAAAGTTAAGACTTTTATATTTTCTTAGAGTTTTATTGGACTTTAAAATTGCTATTCCCCCAGGGGCATGTATTATACATCTTGTCTTGGTGTCTTGGTGTTGTGCTTCCTGGGGTATATGGTTGTCAGGTTTCCGGACCTAGGCCTTTTTGCTGATAACCCCTAAAAAATTTTATGTTGCTACCCAATTCCTGAATTAACAGGGTAGCGGGAGCGCATGCAAGTAAATTAAAGGTAAAAGTGGGTTCGCTTGCTCGTCCGGATGGGTAATATGGTCTTTCCAGACCTTGACGTTTGACCAGTTACCCATAGAACTTAATATGTTACTACCAAATCCCTCAAACCAGGGCAACGGGCGTGCATATAGGTAATTAAGGAAGTAGATTTGCTTATGATTGTCTGGGTAGAGGTGCTACCGATACCTCAGGTTTGCATGAGACCTGAAATCGGAGGTATTTTTAACACGCGGCTTACCAGAGTCCTATCTGGTGCCACGGGAATCAGAAGCCCCTAGTACTTGTCCTGCACTGGTTATTGGTGAGGACCCTTCGGGGATCACGTGGTTGTGGTTAAGACACAAAGATACGCGGGAAGAGTTATGGGTCGGATGAGTGTGTCTGCAATATGATGCTAGTGATCCTGTTGTAGCTGCTCTCTTCAAGCCATATATCTCTATGTGCTGTTGCTATTCGATAGGGCTACCCTGGCGGTTGCGGTTGGTGAGTGGTCCATGATAGGGGGACTTTTTTTTGATGACAAACATGCGTTTATTCTCATTATGTGCAAATACCCTGCTTTGACATTATGGAATGATTTCTTTTCAATGCAGGATTCGTATCTGGTGGCTGGTGCGGAGTTGTTAGTTGTTTGCACTACTTTAAACTAAGAAAATTTTTTAAAGAAAATTTTTTATTAAAATCGATGGCTGTGCCTAAACTTTTTTGTCTCACTGTATGTATGTACTTGTGGACATGTAAAAAGTGTAAGAAATCAATCAACGTTAGCAATTGGTATTAATTTTTGTGTGTTGCCTTTGATAAGATACTAACATCGTCCAATGTTGGGGGATGTTTTATTCAGTTGAATCTCTTAAAACCTGCCACATATTGTATCAGTGTGATAAAGAAATTATAGAAACAAATAATCAAACAGCTAAGAAATTTTCTGTGTATGAAAATAATTTCAATTGAAATATTGACATAATTATTTTTCTTTTGTTGTAATTTTATCACTTTCTTATAAAATTCGTATTTGCATTAAATATTGCATTTTAAAATTAAACTTAAGACATTTTTTTATAAAATCTTTCTTATAAATCTGTCACTAGAAAACATTCACATCAATATTTTATTTTATATACGGCCATAGAAAAAATGCAACGTAGTTAAATAATGTGATAAAATGGCTCAATTATGATCTCTAAAATGACTTGAGCATGAAAAGTCACAGGATATAAATCGATTAATTCTTGGGATGTTCATAATAGTGCATGAACTTAATGAAATACCATTCACTACCATCTCTGCAAGCCAGTTGTATAATTATGTAGCAATCCTGCCTGCTGCAGAGCTGGAGATGTCTACACTATATTGTGCAAGGCGACATTATTTAAAGAGATAATTAGTAGGATAAAAATTGGCACCAACTGGATTTACCATTTAAGTTCATCACACTACCACTGCGTGATCACCAGTGGGAGTATCCACTGGCAGAGCTGTAAGGAATTACTATTTCGAACGGTATAGGCAAGAATCTAAATTGAGTAAAATAACTTTCAGTGAAAAAGCTCAGTGCCTCAATAACACCCTTGCACGCCAGTGAAAACTCGGACACTCTGGTCGAAATTTCTGCATATGGTTGCATTATTCCATACGCAAGATTCTTTCTAAGAATCTAGAGCTGCTTGACTTTCATTTCACGAAATAGTAAACACAAACACCTGCACTGCGATTAACCTCTATGGTGACTTTTTCTCCCTACAAACAGCATTCAAAGTCAGCATTGCAAAAATCATCAATCGTTGTGCTACAAAGTTTCCTCCAGCGAACCATCGCGTAGAAATTATTTTGTGTGCATCAGCATTGATGATAAATGGCGTACAAAAGGCCATGATCCTGGAGCATGCAAGCCATGTAGTGGAGGTCGATTGTCAATAGTGAGTTGGGCTTTAAACATGCCGCTACTTATGTACTCTTTAACCTGTACATTTACGGCAGCTATTTAGGGGTCTTATCCCACGTTAATAAATCATTATCGCCAAGGGAAAGTACTAAGTGTACACTGGTAGATTTGAGTCCCGAGAGGAGCTGAAATTGACCGTATATAACTCATGTTATCAAACAAGGTTAAGATTTAAGCATCCGGATCAATGCATTGTAGTTGTGGCTACACCACTTTCTTCAAATTGGGACACCACACCTCAAAATGTTTGAGTTGTGAGCGCCATTACTACTACAGACAATTTATTGCCCGAAAATATTGTCAGAATTATCCAGCGTTCTTGAGGAACATATCGATTCATTGATTTTTACTATAAAAATCGCAAATGTCTATTCTGAGAATGTCAAAACAAAATGCCATATGATGCCATTTACATAAATGTCAGCACTTTCTCATTGGATGAATTTTTTTTTGCTCCACCCTTTGTAAATGGTTATTGACTAATATTTATAAATAATTTCTTGTATATATTTCCCAATGATTTTCGCACATTTGGTTTTGGGGGCATCACAAAATTAATTAAGAATTTTAATGATATGTTTTGCTTTACTCTAATAGTTTCAGAAAAACTTTACAGGCTTTAATTATTTCACAAATAATTAAATACAAAATTTCAATCCCTAGTTCACATTTCATCCCCGTTTTTTGTTAATTTAAAAGAAAATCTCAACCAAAGAGCAACAAACAGCTTTTGTTGTCGATATAAATATTCGAAAGACAATGCATTTTCAATTCATAAAACCATCTGACTATTTTATATAAAAAGATAATTGAAAATGAGGGTTGTTTAACTGAAATTTTATAAAATTTTCTATACATATTTACATTAAGAGGAGTACTTTTTTAAACTTTAAAGAAAATTTGAATTTAGAACATTAAATAAATGAAATTCTGTTACATTGAAAATTAAAGAACGAAAATAGGATTTCCTAGAACACAACTAAAAATTATTGAACTCGCTTAACCAAGCAAAACAGGTAGAATGAATTAATTAAAATCGAATTTATAATTGCACAGTACTTTTAAAATTATACTCACTTTCTGTATGTACAATTGGGCCCGGGGGATGTTTGACGACGCCACCGCCACCACTACTGCCGCCAGATGAAGCTCCCGATAGTGAAGCAAATTTACCGAATGGATGACCGCCACCGCTTCCACTGGGTATGGGTTGCAATTTGCTGTGAGCCGAGTTGATAATATATTTGCCAACGTCTGTGACTTTATCACCTGAAGCAGCCACCACTTGACCACTGGCACTCAATGCATAACCACTGCCTTTTATTAATTGACCCTTTAAAGCGGTTACACCACCCGTTATAGCCTTGACGGCTTGGAAGATGGTGTTCAGAACTGCCTTCTTCAAAGACCAAGGATTGTAGTCAACCGAATTGCCCTATGAATGAAAAACATTTAAATTTTTACAAAAAACTACCTCCATTAATAATAAAAAGAAACAGATCAAACTTACATGGTGGCCATCACCGCCATATGATTTGTAGCCTCCTCCACTACTGGCACCCGAACTTCCCGATGCTATAGAAGCCGAGGCATGACCCAGACTAGATAAGAATCCTTGTTTTACATGCAGCGCATAGTCCGCACTGCCACTACCCGATCGTTTTTGCAGCTGTGAGTCCTTATCACTCGCCGCTAAGTCGCTGTCCACTGTTACATCATCCAGTGAAATTGTCTTGTCGTCCGCTTCCGCTGGATACGAGCTTGTCAGCAATGGCAGCGTTAGCAAAAGTATACATAAATACTGAAAATGTTGAAAGTAGCGAAAATAAATTTTTGCTGTTAGATTCTGCTTAGCGATATTTTAATTATGCAACAACTCAATGCGAGTTAATTTTGTTAACACAAACCACTCTTTGTTTGTTATGTAGTGCACAGTATGCCCCATTTCCTTGAAAGTCTTTCGGAAAAATGTTGCTTTGGAATAAAAGCAAACGACTTTTTGCAACAGTTTGCTTTATATGGGAATGTATGCCAATGGCAAGTATATGTGGTGTCTACATATCAAACGGGCTGGAAGTATTTTTGTAATAGTATTTATAAAGTGTTGACTGGACCATAAATATAGACGAAGAACGTGCATACAGAATTAAAGTTTTTTTTTTTTTATTAAAATGATGTTATTGTGTTTATAAAGCTGTAATACAATAGATTATATTGTTTTTCTTTTATTTAAATCAGACACTCATCGGGAAAATTTAAGTAGAGATTCCCATATCAAGAGCTTAGGAATTCCAATAAACATTTTTAAGACGACTTGACTGTTTTGGTTATGAAAGCCACTTATATATTTTTATAAATTGGTTATTTTTCATATGTTTAATGATTTGAGAGCTGCAGCCAAAGAAAAGTTCTTTTCTAATTAATAATGTATGTATGTTGCATGTAAGCAAGGATGTGACTACTGTGCTGACAAAGCTGCAGTCAACAGTTTCAACTTAATAAAATTTCGATTTTCAAGAAATACCTAAACAAAAGGACAGGGCAGAAACAATTGATGAAAAACTTTTTTAACTTTTCCTACAAGAGCACCTTGTCTTCATACTTTGCCGCATCTACACGTCATGGTTATATTCGTAGTGATGCTATTAATGTCAGGCCCTCATGCTGTACTAAGGAAACTGGTGGCTGCCAGGACTTGTCTTGTAGAGATTGGGATGACTGTGCTTGAAACCAAAGGATCGATTCGAGTTTCTAACAACCGATTTGCAGTTGCCGCTGATGTCGCCAGTGTGAAGTTTTCTTGATGTTTTTTGTAAAGACCAGAGAGCACTGCACAATACCTTGCCATGGAGCAAAAATTGGTTTTGGGGGCATGAAAAATTTAGATTTTTTTTAAATCCTCACAAGGATATTCATACCTTCTACATGTCCTTTAGACGAAATGAATTATTGAAACAGTTGCCGTGAACAACAGCAAAAATTTACTGGAAATCAAGAAATATCATAAATAATTTGTTTATGAAAACTGCTTTTTTTCAGCAAAGATTTTGAGATAAAGGCAAGTTATATTTTCAAAAATTGTAACTCAAACAAAGTTGTTGTTTGCTGTGGCATACGTGTATTTTCCCTAAGGATATTTAAAAAAATATAATCACATAATTAAACTTGGCATACTTCATCAAAATGAATTTCAAATTCATAAAAAATGTTCAAAAGAAAGCAAATGTAAGACTTTTGAAACACTTGCAACCGTTTCATTTTTAAATCTTATGTGGTGTGACAACTTGTTACCAACATTTATTATTAGCAGACACATACAAACAGCAATAGAAAAATATGTTGCATAATTGCATGCATGCGTGCTTTTGTGCCTCTTTCTTGAACTAAATTGTAGATTTTATTTCGTCATACTTTGGAAAACATTAGTCTTTAGCAATTTTTCTTTTTATTTTCGGACAATTTTTCCATTGCATTTATACAAAATTCAGAAAAAAGTACTAGTTTTTATCATGAAACCAGGTATTTTTCTTAATAATTATTCAAATATTTGCTAATAGAACAATTATTGCTTTTAATAACTCAGAAGTGGTCCGATTGCAATAAATTTTTACTTACTCGTATTATCTGCATGTTATTTTATGACTATTTCAGCATTTGATTTTATTATGGCCACAACAAGTGGATGATGAATTTTTGTGTTTGAACTTTTCAAGTGCTTTTTAACTCGATGAACTGAAGCTAAAATTTATTATTTATGGTCCATTAAGTTTTGTTTTAGTAACTGAAGTACATTTATCACATTTAGCATTCGTTACTTTATTTACATGCCATCAGTGAATAGTTTTTTTTAATTTTATTTTTTTAATTTGGTCAATTGAGAAATAGAAAATTTCTGATTACATTTTTATTTTTCTCTTTGGCGGGGGATTCAATTGAAAGTACTGAAAAATCTATAAATCAATTACAGATTGCTTCGTTAAAATTAGACTTTTTTCTTATCGGTATTCACTTAAACTATTTTTTTTTTAAATTTACTTTTATTATTTGTTGAACATTCGATAGAAATTGAAGTAAAAAGAGATACTAAAATCTTGTTTCTAAAACGATTGATTATCTAAGTTCAGCCAATGTCAAAAAACCCAGTTTCCATAGTTTCTGTTTGTCTACCAAGTGTGCGGCTGAGAGCATGAGTGTCGCACCCTCTTAGCCTAGTGTGGCCTCTACAGTCCAGAATATTACGGTTTAGCAGGTTTGAATGGTATTCAAGTTTCTTTATGTATGTTGTCATGTGTTTTGCATTCAAATTTTTATTCAATACAATGCCCAAATCTTCTACTTCACGAAGGATTTTATTTTGATGGTCTTGAGTTTTTCCTATAGGAAAGAAAAACGAGGCGCTGTCCCATAACTGAATCCCATAACACCATATTGATTTCAAAATTGAGTTATATAATAGACGTTTAGAGTCCAATAAACCAATGAAGTTAAACTGCTGTCAATATTATTCGTATCAACTTAGTGTCTTGCATATTAAACGACGATCAATGTCTATGCCAGGATATTTAACTTCAGAGTGTATAATTTAATTATTCATTTAGAAAAGGGCAGGTTTCCCTGAGTAATGCAAAAGTAATATGTGCATATTTCTGAATAGTTTTAATTATTGTTTCATCAGCGATATTTTATCACGCAAGTTACAGTAGGCATTTTGCAAATTTTCACAGCCACTTAGAAAACCTGTATCATTTCTTGTTGGCATGATGGAGAACCTAAAGATGCTGCCCTAAAGAATTTCTGCTTCAATCGGCTGTGACTTGCTTAAAAAATTCCCTCTAAATAAATAGTTTTCAAATAGCACATGACTATTTGAGGGTAAATTTTAATTTAATTTTTCTTCCATAACAATTTAAGACAATCAAAATTTAGGATATTGAATGTAAATTGGTTATTGTGCTATTTGCATAAGAGTATTCTAAGCCTACTATGATTATGTATTTTTTAATATTCATATATGATAAAGAATTCTCATATTGTATTAGAATGTTTTACCATAAACATATGAAGTCGTATGTTTTCCAACAGCTTAAAGTTCATGAATGAGTTGTTTTAGTGATAAATGAAATGTTGGCAGAGACAACAATTAGAGTTGCAAAATTATTTATTGTTTTTGGCACAATCCCCATAAATTTTAATATTAATTATATGAAACGAGTGTCGAGTAAAATAAAATAATTATTTATTTACCGCTGACGGAATACCATACAGTATCGCTTCATTTAAACCACATCATATGGATCAATTATATGTTGGCAAAGTGATTTACCATTAAAATATAAATCACTGAACCATGCGTTGTGAATTTAGTCTCATTCATCTTAAGCACTCATCCTTCACTTCAAATGAAGTCATGGATTTTCTCAAGGATTTTGAAAGTTATTGCTTTAGATAAACGCCTAAAGAGGTTTTTGGTCACATTTGATTTCATTCATGGAAATAAAATAGCCTTGAATACTGCCATAGTCATAATACACTCATTTCCACCATAAGAATATATAAGTGTATCAGCGCTTTGAAAAAATTATGTTTGAGATTTTAATGAAAAAAGCTAAATATAGACAAAACTGTCTATAGAGAATGTTCTTTAATGACTATAATTTGTTTGCTCTAATCAAACATTATTGCAAAGCTTTCATTAGCCAAGTAAGTCATTTCTTTTTATGTACTTTTATTCATCTACTGCCATGATTTTTTCTTTTATTTGATGCACATCAATCAATCCTCATAATTTAATTATTTTCCTTATCATTTGTTTCCCTCGCGATGATTCCAAGAAACAAATTTTGATATACTTCGCATCATAAAAAATTCTCTCTGATTAGTCTTGTAATATGACTTTGCTTTTATTTTATTTTGATTTTAATGAAAACTAATGATGTAAAAAACAAAAACAAGAAGAAAGAAGTAAAAAGAAGGGAAATGAGTTAAAATTAAATAATGAAGAAAAACCAAAAAAAAAAAAAAAATTCACGAAATGAATGGTGTTGGTGACCTGATTTTTTAAAAGCTTAAGCAAGTGTTCATTTTTCTATTCAATCATTCTTCCCAGTTTTTCTTGTTTTTATTTTGTTTTTTGCCTTTCTATTTTGCTCAAATTCAAGTTGTCTATTAACTAATGATGGAAATCCATTTAAATAATAAATTAACAACGATCTGACCTATCACAATAATTAATCGATTGGGACAATAGTGACTGAAAGAGATTAGAAATAATTGACACCATGGCAATTTTATATATAAATCACATGTGCATTTTGACATCTTCCTGAGACTCTTTATTGATGTGTGTGCGAGCATGTACGAGTTGACTGCGGTAAATCAAATGTGATATCGTGTGATGGTAGAGTGTAATATTTTTTCCTAATGGCGTGACTGTAAGAGAACAAAGTAAAATTCGGATAAACGAAAATTTAAAAAATTCAACTGAGTTTTGTTTTGTTCAAGTGGATCTTGTTCAGTCGAGAAGCGTACTACGCGCTTCAAAATTATGATATGAAAAGTAGACATATTCTGGTTTTGAATTGAAATTGATTCTGAAAACTGATATTTTAGTAGTTGCTGTAATACAATTGAATGCAGCCGACAGTGGTAAATAATTATTTTTTGTTTTAAGACATGTTTGTTTCAGACAATCTTACACATTCCCTTAAACGGTTTTTTAATCTAGCAAATTTTTTTATGCATAGAAAACGGCATTCAAATTAATCAGAAACTATTTTCTTACCTTTTTTTTTTAAATATATGTATATCTTATTTAAGAAATAAGTATATTTATAGAAAACAAAAAAACTTATTCCATATTTGAGCAACTTTTTTAGTAAAATACTTTAATGTATGTATGTATGTATGTGACAATAAGAATTGAAAAAAAAATGTCAATATCAAAAATTTAAATTTCAATTGTTGTCACATATGAAAATAAAATTTTTTGAAGAAGACGTCCATAGAGACGTCGAAATATTGAATACATTTTTTTGTTTTTTATAAAAAGACCTAAAGCTCGTTTAGGAAATAAAATACAATTTAATCAGAAACTAATGTCAAAATTTTTTTTGTTTTCAATGAGCGATTTTTTCTTTTAAAAATATATCGTCTATAAGAAGTGGACTAAATTAATGTAAAAAGTAGAGTAAATCCTTGAATGAGGAAAATAATACGGCATTGATTGAAGTTTCATTACAATTCAATAAATTTTGTTTAAAATTTTGATTGTAATTCACTCTCAGATTTAACTTTTGTTTTTTAAATATTTTTTTAATAATACTCATTAAAATTATTGTTAGAAAAATTCCCCAAAAACAATTATCTGAAATTTTTTTGTTTTTTGGTGGGGGCTAAGTTGTGTATATGCCTACATTTTATTGGCCCTAACCACATTTATTAAATTATTTTATATAAAAAATTTTTTACAAAGAAACACCTAAAGTATTCGCAGGAATAAGACCAACGGCCCCCGGACTACTAGTCTGAAATACTAGCTACTGTTCTGCGAAGGTACTTCAGCCAAGACTTTTCAATGACTTTTTTAAATTTGACTTAGAGCTCGATGATGTTTAAAATCTAATTATAAGATGTGGTTAATAAGGAAATAATTCTTTTAAATCAATAGCTTCATATTGAAATGCAGGAAGATCTTATACACACACTTTAATTGGAAAATTTTTTTTTAACAAATGAATTAAAAAATATTTTTTTGTTGTTGATATATTCATAAATGATAATGCTTTTATTGCTATATCGAGTGACAAAATAAAAAAAAATCTTGAATTAAAGTTCTAAAGTATTTTTTTAAGTCAAGAGTAGAAATTATTGCATGATCACGCTCAGACATTTTTTCGTGAATGTTTGTAACTTAGCGTGCAAAGCAATACATAGTTCCATCTCTGACAGCTTTGTTGATGAAATATTGAACAAAAATGTTACTTTCACTTTATTGGGAATTGTATAAAAGTTTTATTTCATAAACATTTGTAAATCGTCATTAATTTTGTATACGTTTTGTATTTGAACGGATTTTTGTAATAAGATGTTGGGTTTTTTATTACAAATTAATATTTATAAATAATGTATTATATGCAAACCTTCATTAAACACCAATAATTTTACATTTTAATTAATTAATTAAATACAAAGCATTATAAAAAGTTGCAATTTAGCCTTGAACATCATTTAAATAAGTGAATTTATATAAAAAATCTACTATATTAGTATATAAAATTTTTTTATCATCGCCCTAGGTGCTCGATAAAATTACATAGTTACAATCCTTGTAAAATTAATAAACTTAATTTATTTTTTAAGCTTAAGGTCTTTTAATTTTTATTTAAATTTTTATTGATATTTCGGTACTCATCTAGTACCATCGGAAGAAATATCGATAAAAATTTAAATAAAAACTCAAAGACCTTAAGCTTAAAAAATAAATTAAGTTTATTAATTAAAACAAAACGTTCAAAAAACTAGAACGTATATGATTCTTGTAAAATTTTCCATTCTTAGAATGACATTGTTCAAAGATGTCAACATTACGAACTCTATTCAGTCTTAACTTTTTATGTCATAAACTAAAAACTACCCAGGGCGCTGAAAATATAAACATTTTATTAGTACACATAGTGAACAGAGTAACATAAATACGTTGATACTTTTAAGCAAACTCAGCTCTTCTATTTTGATTTTTTTTAAATTTCTTTTAAGCTACGGCTTGATTAAACTACATCTAACCAGAGAAAAAGTCGCCTCAAAGCTTGACCTACACTGGATATTGGTGAGGGCCCTTCGAGGATCATATTAGGGCCTTGATCGAAACCCAAACCGCGGAAAGAGTTTGTTGGGTCAGTGGCTACCAAAAACTAAAACTCTAGGAGAGTTGTGAAGCAACAGAGACCGCTACCGAAAAGAAGTTAAGGTTAAATAACTCCAGCTCTTTATCAAAGGGCTTTTGAATAGACGGTGGAGGCCGCAGATTAGCGATCCCATAGGGGAATTAAGTTTACTCAATGGTAGAAGTACTGCGTGCTTGGGTCGTAAGTCAGTATCACTTATATTATAGACATATGTGATTCAGCGCTCACATATACCACATCCCTGATTCCTTCATTTAAAAAATTAAGCAGTACCTGAGACAAATTTATCGATGAGAGACTAACAAGTTTTTCAAATAAACGCAAACCTGTTGATGCATAATAAAGACCATCATATTAAGTAAGTAAATATTGATGAAAGAAAGTAACAGATCATTTTCAGATATATTTATAAGCCAAATTTATAGTGTAGTGGCAAAAACTGTTCTAAGTCCATTTGAATATACACATTTATTTCAAGAGTGTTTTGTAAATTACACAATAGAACGATCACTTTGAGACTCAGGCTTTCTTTGCCAATTTGGCTTATTTGTTAATGAAGTTTTTGATCTAATTATTACCTCTATTAAAATAACTGTGGTTCCCAAATCATCCCAAATCATATAAAATAAAAGCGATTGCTGCCAAACAAACTCCAAAATTCTTGTAAGCTTCAAAAATGCTTTCGTAGTTCCAAAATTATATAAAAATATTTGTCTTCAAATAGAAATTTTTATCTAAGACTAACTGACCCGGGCAAACATTGTTTTGCCTTCAAATTTTATTTTCACTGCAAGTCTGGTTTCGTTGCAAAGTCATGGCGGATCGATATTTCGAAGAAGAATGAAAGGTGCACTAAATCGACATAGCAATTATTGTTCAAATACCGGTATCGGGCTAATTAACGCCACTAAACGCTGATAAGGACCCAACGCCTTCAGCGAAACACAGCATAGGCTTATCGCGCTAATCTCTATCGGGCACACAAAAAATAAATATTGCGCCATATGTCGGACGAACTTCAAACTACACAGAAACACTCCCCACGCCCCATAGAGCATATATATAAAATTTGGTCAAAATCGGTGCAGTAGTTTTTGAGTTTAGCGATCACGAACATACATGTAATTTTTATATATGTAGAGATTATGAACAACTTTCTTTTCAAAGGGTATAAGTTTTGCCAATAATCGAAATATTTATTTCTTATTCAAATATAAGAGATAAAAAATATTATTGTGGAGTGATTTTTAGATAAAATATTTCAAAAAATATGATTAGGATTATGCGGCAGATCTAGTTAAAATTTTAAGAATTTTTTCAATTTTATTTTCTAAGACACTATAAAATAAACTTATAAAATGTAAAATTATATGAACATATAATTATGCCTTAGATAAGCTCGAGCTTAAATCTCATCATCCAGTAGAGAATAATGCTTATTTGATGATTCAGTTTGTTTCATGATTATAAATTATAGAAAAAGGCATGCAACGAGTGCACATGTTTTCCTAGATCTTCTGTTTTTTTTGTAGTAATGTAAGACATTGAATATACATATATAAATTTTCTAATGTAGTCCGAGGAGATATTAATTTGAGCCTATAAAAAAGAATTATTAACAATTGCTTTGCAATTCATGTAGTTCAACTAAAACATTCAAAAATTCAAACTAGTCTTTTAATAATCACTTTAACAAAACTGTTTATTTATCTCGCCAGTTCAAAAAAAAGTTTACTCCCTTAGATGTATGTACGTGTAGTCTTCCCTAATAAGTTTGCGCTTATAAAATAACAATAAATTAAAGTATTTGAAAAATTATATACAGGTTGTACTGTTTTTGAAGGAAACAACTTTTTGCTCTTTTCATTGGGCTATTTACTTTTTATATATGTACATACATATTATATACATACAGATTTAAAACTTTTTTAAGAGTGATCATTTCGTGTTTGTTTCTTAAGTCTTTAGTTTTGTTAGTTTTTTTAGTTTTTGAGTGTGTTGCACGTAAAATTTAAAACCATTTTGGTATAAATAATATACACAATTAATCGAAATCTTAATTATTTTACAATAACATTTTGCAATAACTATTTTGTAAATAAATATGAAAACTAAATTTTTCAACTTTTCGTATGTATTACATGCATACAAATGGGTCCAATATTTATGCATATTTTCACATTAAAACACATGATTGCATGAATGCATGTTTGGTATATGTATGTATGTTATTAGATTTGATTTATTAATATAAACAGTTAGTAGCTTATTATATAATTTCCCAGTTATAAACATAAAGTTACTCTTCGCTCATCATTTGCACTCTCAATTCAATCATACAACTGTAACGTTCGATCTCAATAGAAAGCAAAATCAAAACGACTGCAAGGAAGTAAAAATAAAAAAAAAAATCACTCACTCTCACTACCATCAGTTGAGTACTCGTATAATTTGGAGAATGAAAGAGCAAATAAATAGAAAAGAGAGTATGCACTTGAACTTGTTTTATTTGTTCATAATTGTGTTTGAGTGTACTCGTACGTAAATATGTATGCATTGGTGGTGAAGGTATTCATATTTTTTCTTTTTGTTGTCAAAGATTTTCACTTGAATAAATAAAATGAGTTTTTTGTTATTGTTATTTGTTTTGCAGTTGAGCATTTTAAACGTTCCATTATCGATAATTGAATACTTTTGTTGTTGCTGTTGTTGTTGCTGCTTGCTAATTTATTTAAGTTTGTGGTCATTGTCACTTTGAATATAAAATAACGTTGGCAATTCGTACCTGGTGAATATTTGCATGTATTTATCGTTGCTTATAATGTTGTGCAAAATCCACTTTCACTTACATAATTTATAGATATTTAAAATTTTTTAAAATTTCCTTTCATTCGGTTGTTTGATTTGGTTTCGTAAAAATTTTAATTGCAAAAATTTTTTAAGCTCGAAATTTATTTTTAATATAACACTTAATTTCTTTGCTTTATATGCATTAAACTCACCTTCATTTTGTATTTCCGATTTGATTTTTTATTATATTTTGTGGTAAACAAAATAAAGTATTTTTTGTGGCTTAAAGTTTAAATTTAAAACGCGTTGTTAGACACGTCCGTTACGTTTGGTATCGTTTTGACTTTAACTGGCTCAGACCGGCATGTGTAACGTTAACTGGCACTCGATGTTAAGTATGGCTGTGGTTTTATTTTCTTATTTTGTTTAACCTTTCTTTAACTTTAATTCTCTTTTCGTATCGATTTGTATTTGAGTGATTTATGTTTTCTTTGAGTCGTTGCAAAATTTCGTTTAACACTTTCTTTAACTATGAATATTTGACACAGCCCAATAATGGTAACACTGTTTTATCGTTTACTTTATTTTCTTTTTAAATAATTTTTAATTTTTTTTATTTTAATAATAGTTAAAACAAATTCATTTTGTTTTGGTTTATACTGGCATTTCGTTGTTACTCGTTTAAAGTCTCAAAAATATTTGTACGTTTTTCCGCCTTGTAAGCGTCTTTTAAAGAAAATTTGTTTGAAGTGCCTATTTTCGTGTTTTTTTATTTAAGCTTTGTAGTTACATACACACATATGTATGTACATACAGATGTATTATACTATGTTTGCCACTTTATACATACATATGTGTAAATGGATGTGTGTTTGTTTATGACTGTGTTTTTCCATTACTTGTATCTTGTTTTTTATGAAACTTTAGTTAAAAGTTTTTAAAGCATGATTTTTCATATTATAGCCACCTCACAATTAATTTATGCTCTTTTGACTTCATTTTTAATCATCATTATTATCATCAGCATCATTGTAAGTGTGTCGTTGTTGGTGTTTTCTTGCTCTTAATGTTACAATTTGTTATTCCTAATGTATGTATGTATATAAATTTTTACTCTAACTCTTGCAGTTTCCTTGAATGCTTTTCAAATTCCTTTTTTTTAGTAAGTATGCGTATATTTTGATTTTTTTTGATTGTTTGAAGACAACAGTGGGACAGAAAAGTTTCAAATGTCTACTTCAAAAGAAAAAATACTCTTATCCCTCTAAAATTATATTCCATTATATTCAAACTCACATAATTTGTGTGTGTTTTTTTTTTAACAAAGCTTCATTCAATAACCAACCGGAAGATGGTACTTTCTGGGGCATATGAGAGCGGGAATATACAATGGTCTCTGAGGGTGGCGATTTTGATATAAGACCAATTGTATTTTTTGATATAGCATAGTTTTATTTTGATTCTCATTGATCTATCTTTAAGACAGTTCCTAAGCTAAAGAAGTAAGATGACACATAGCACGACATACATAAATACGTGTGGAAATTCCAGATCTTCTTAATGTTTGTGAAAAGTTCGGTTTGAATCATAGGGGTGTGTGGACTTGCTGGTTCTTTTAGGCTAGCATTGAGTAAAATAGACATAGTTTTGCTTCATGTGCAGGTTATTCATTTAACTTCAATATAATTGACATTATAGTAGTTTCAAACAGTGAACTATTTGATAATGAAATTCTATTAGTTTACAGAACTTTAGAAATATCATATTTATATTGTATTTTTGCTTTCAAACCCCTATAACCATTCAAAACCAATTTTTTCTGTAATTAAAAGCTCTCCAATAACTGTTATTGTAAATCACGTCATAAAAGTGAGATGGTTATCGAGATCTAAAGTAAACTCTTAGAAACTTGTTCTCATAATAATTTCAAAATTCTGATAGAAAAAATAATGTCCAAGTTTTTACACGTTGGTTCAGTGAAAAACTTTTATGAGAAAGTGTAATAAATTTTTAAAAGCTTGCATTTGACTCCCATATAAATTTTACTTATAATTTTATTTTCAGCTTCTAAGAAAACCGACCAGAAATAGAGGAAAGTTATAACTTTTCTAAGCAAACAAAAAATCTAAATAAACAGTAAGTAGCCTCTCTACTCAATACTTAAACAAAAGTTTTTGCGGAAACCAGGAAAAGCAAAAACAATATTACTGTAGTCTTAAAGGGGATCTCTCACAATCAACTGTGGATACTTGTGGCAGCTTTTGATTAACCGTTGTTATATACGAGATTAAGTGTCAATTGGAACTGTCGTAATGAAGAGGAGGAGGACAATGTCGAACACCACATATGTTATTGCCCTGCTTTCTCTAAGGAGTGAATTTCATGGGCAGCTCTCTGCTACTGAGTCTGGCAGTGAAATTGTTGTGCAATATCAGGAAGAAAAACTCCCTTGTATGCGAATAGCAATGGCTTAAGCGAATGAAGATCGAACGAAGGAGATTAGGTCAGAGGGTCTGTGTTTTTCCCTATATAAACTACTCTCCTTCTTCTCAAGCAATCCACTGGGACCCAGCAGGGCTCAAGTGGTCCGGCTTATATATCGAGACTGTCGGGCGGTCTGTTAAATCTAACTAATACTGTAAAGATGGTATCATATGTTATTGGAATATGAATCGATAAAAACATTACAATTTTAGTTCACCAAATTCACACTTTATTTGATTTCCACTGTTTCTTCATATTAAAACGTTAAGAGGTCTACTCGTATGCGAATGTCGTAACAACCATTCAAACAATGAAATAAAGTATTTTTGTGTTTCTTTTTTTTTCTATCTACTATTAGTTTAAAATGATTTTATGTGCAAATTTGTGTTAAGGCATAAATCATCAAAATTCAAATTGCAGTTTTTTTTTTGTATGAAAATGGCAAGAAAAAAAACGAAAGACTCAAGATACAAACTTGCATTTGAAAACCACAAAAATTAATTTTTGGTTCTGTGTTAAAGATTTTTGGAATTTTTACTGTTTCGAAACCAATTTCGTTTTATAGTTAAAGCTTTTCCAACGTTAGCAAATAGAAACAAGATTTGGCATTTATCAGGTTAAGCCGGGTGTTACGTATTAAATAATTGAAATGGTAAGTTTGAATTGCTGCTGTTTAAAGAGTAATTAATGATAGGAAAATTGGATCCATGAAAAGTAAGTGCCCAAAATATTACACTATACTAAATAAGATTATATAAATAAATATGACAAGCGTGAAAAGTTAAATGAGCATGATTTGTGGAATGTAAAAGAAGTTTCAATTTTGTGTTTTGTTTTGTGAATATGCATATCAAAATCAGTTTTTGATAATACTTTGAGATTGATTTAGTGCATCATTCGAATTTTGGGTTTGTGGCTAGACAACTGTTGAGTTTATTAATGTATGTATTAAAACTAATAACTTGCAAAAATTACTATTGATTGTTATAATTTGATTGTTACATTTTGGCATTAAATGAATTGCAATAAAATTAATTATTTTTTTAAGACTTAACTTTATCTGTTTTGAACAGATTTTTAATACTTACACAACAAACTGAAATAGATGTGTGGTAAAATCTTTCAAGTCCAATTTTCGAATATTTTGATTATTATGAACTTTATGTATTAAATTTAGCTTAATTAATGATTACCTTAGTTTTGCTGCTTTAAAATTTTTTAGACTAACCGGCATAGACGTTTTTAAGTTTAAATAAGAAAATCTACAAAAGCCTTAATTAAAACAATTTCTTTTGAAAAATAAAATTAAGTTTGTCATTTTATCATTTGATTCAACATAAATTTACTAAAAACTCATATTTTTTAGAATTGATTGTCATCTTGCTGTGTGTTTTTTTTAATTACTTTATAATTAAATTCCCTGATATGTAATAAAGAAGTTATAAATGTTAAAAAATCATCAATGTCATACTGAAAATTTTGTGATTTTTTACCCCAAATTAAACTTTAGAAGTGGGCATGTGTGTACATGTATATTTTAACTAAATAAAATTAAAATAACACTTTGACATCGATGACAATGAACTTTCTTTGGAAAAGATCAAGTGCTCATATGATTTCATTAGGTGTTTCTAAATTTGGGCTAATCTTATGCTATAATATGATTATAAATTAAGCGCATACATGAGTTTATTTTTAATTTTTATTATTAGACAAAATTTTAGTTATTTACTAAAAGTAGGCAATTAACCAGTTTGGATAAATTGCTTTGTTTTAATGACGTAATTAGCTTTAGTTAATTTTCAATCGTGTAGATGTTGATTTTTGCTAAAGAATGTAAAACATTTTTATGAAATTAACATCAAAAATGGTTTATATTCGAACGTTTGCTTATTGTTTCATTTCTGGGAATTTGTTATGGTTTTGCATGATAATAGATTTAATTACCAGAAAATGATATGAGATTTATCAGTGGCGTAGATAGTCGGAAGAGGAGAAGAAATGACGTAACTTACTAAATTTAAAGATAATAATCACACGGAAGTTTGAGTTTTAAATTTAAATTTATTCTTCTCTCTCCGACAACTAAATTTACCAGATTGTGACTCATTTCAAGCAATAGTTCGCTAGTTTTTTCATATTATGTTTATTGCTTATAGTTTTTATTCCTTCCAGATATTAGAAAAGGTAAGGGGAAAGCTTTAGTCTAGGTGGACTGCTCGTTCTGTATCCAAATAACCTGTCCTAGAACAGCAAGCATCTTGTTAGTGTTTTTGACTTTATACTACCAGCATTCATATCCAGAATAGTGTTAAATATTTTTTAACACATCTAAACCATAATACCTTAAGAGTCAAAACGCCTAATTCATCAAGACAGTTTGTATTGAAATCACTCATAAAATTGCATGCATTTGATTAAATTTTTTTACCTATTGACTGTCTAGATTAAGGAAAGAGCACTTAAAAAAATTAAAAAACATGGAAGAAAACAGACTTATAAAATGTTTATTTACCGCCGATTCTTATAAACTGAAGATGAAATGTAATTCCAATATTTATATTTAAAACAAATCTAAGCATCTCATCTTCCAATTTTTCCAAATGCTTGAATTAAAGCCAAATATTAAATAAAGTCACAGTATTTTTCATACAAATTCAAAATGCTTGAAAACGTTCCATTTTATAAAATAATTTATTGTTTATTTTATTTATTTTTCTTACATCATTAGATCAAAATTAGTTTTATTTCTTTCTCTTTCTATTATTAAAACAAAATTTTTTCTTAAAGTTATAAAAATAGACATTAAGAATCTCATTTTGTAAAACAGGTAAAGTTGTAATGAATTTATGCATAATTTTTTTTTTGTTAAGAGTCTCAAACCAGACTCAACATTTAGGTTTCAAAACACAAACACACTCGAAACAACAGCAGAGCTTATCCAAGTAGACAATGTACAATTTTACACCTTCCAGTAAAACTAAAACGGTTGTGTTTGTCACTACCATTTACAAGACTCAGAATGAGGTACAGAACTTAAAAGAAAACTTGTAGGAGGTGGGCTGATGTTTCCGTGTTATAAGCTTCATTGCTGCTCTCTATAGCTGATTGCACAGTGGGCACTTTACTGGTATCACAATGAGCCGAAAAGTGTAACTAAGTGTGATGGAGTTCTGACTGCCACACTCAACTTACCCCTTATCTAATCCAAATTACTATACTTGACATTTTGCTGGGGATATATTAGTTGCCTAGTAGAGTAAAAATCATATGAAAGCAAAGGATAACAAAAGCAATATATATTCAAAATTTATTTTTATAGTTTTTTAGTAAAATTATGTAAAAGTGTTGGCTGTGGAAAATGCTCTATGATTATCATGTTTTTGTTTTATTTCCATCAAATAATTTGAAATTTTCATTTTAGTTTGTTCTGGCTTTAGAGGTTCATATATCGATCAATCAAAAGTAACATCTTTAATAATTTTATTGTTTAAAATTAGAGAGATTTTTTACTAATCCGATTATTAATTTGTTAAGAAGCCCCTTTGTTTTAAAAGCTTGTCTAAGCCTTTGACTAAGTAAAATTAGCTCGGTACTTCTTTTTTATTGATGGCCATTAAATTGATTGTGTTATTTTTATTACATTTATTTCGAAACGGGCTGTTATAATGTTCCTTTTTTATTTTTGAGCCTAATGTTTAGTATTTCTTTGGCAAAATCAAATTTTATTGTAAAGAATCATATAAATTTTGTACTTCCTTTTAAATTAGTTAGAATGTTTAATATTACTACTGCATATAATGGTTGTAGAGGGAGCTCATAAACCATTCATTTTACCAAGAAAATTCACAATTTTAAACCATTTTTGTTAAGCTATTAAAAACTATTTGCTTTAATTTAGATGGTAAACATGAAAAAAATATGATAAGTACGGGGAAAAAGTTCCAAGAAACTAAATCTGTCTCCCTAGTAGCTTTAATCAAGATCACAAATTATTGAAATTCATTCGAGGCATTCTCCTAAATAATCACTTGAATAATATATAAGTGTTTCAATAATGTTTTACTTATTGTTGAAAAAGTTTTTCATTGGAAAGTGTTTTAAGAGCAACAAAGTATTGACTTATGACCAGTTTAACCTATAAAAATTACATTATAAATTTTTCAATCAAGAACTTGATAAATCTTGCTGTTGCCACTGCTTCGAGACGATATAATTTTAAGTTTGAGACGGCATAATTTTAAATTTGAGAATAAAAAAATATTTGTGATCATGTAACTGGATGTTTTTATATTAACTTTTTTGAAAACCCAAAATAATTGATACTTTTCTAGCAATAAAAAAAAAACTTTTAATAGTGTGTATCATGTTTTGCTGGACTATTAATTTTCAAATTGCAGCGACTTAGATTTTTGTCCTGTGATCCAAACGATCATATGTGATTTTTGTCTATTTCAATTTAAAAAAAAAAAAAACTAAACGAACTAAATTTTAATGCTTAAATTTGTATATTCTCCTATTTCTATTTATTTCTATTTATATTTGAATTTAAATTTTTTTGATTGTTTGATATTGAACTTTAACCCTGGCCTTTTGACAGCACAAAGTCAAGATGCATATAAAATGGCTAAAACTTTTCATACTTGATTTAAGAAGTACAGGATAAATATGAAATTATTTGTACTTTTATATTTAAGAAAGAGTTTTACTAAAAGTAAGAAGAAACAATTTGAAATTAAAACGAGTTTTTCTTTATGTGTGATTAACAAAAATTATAGATTCATCCTCTTGAATGTGTGATTAAGAAATGCAATTTTTAATAAGATTTTATTCGTTGCCAATGAAACTATTTTAATATAAATGGTGCATTTACGAATATTTTGATGTTTTCGTCTTTCTCTTTAAAATATCAAAAAAAAAAAAAAAATAATTACAATAAAGATTTGTAAACCAATTTTAAATAATTTTAAATATTCAAGGTCTTATGTAAACGTACTCTTATTAATTTTGTTCAACCTTAAAATAAAAATGTTTTGATTTGTTAATTTTTAACCTTTTAAATGTAAAGAAATGTAAGATATTTCTAACAAAAAAAATTTTAAACTAAAAAACAAAAGTTATTGTAGCAAACAAATAATTACATCTTTGAATGCCATCAAATTCTATTAAAAACCAGTTAAACAAATATATATTACATGCAAATATAAATATATAATATATATGTGTATATAATATATTAATAAATATATAAAGAAATATACCAATAAATAAATTAATAGCTAATAAAAATAGATTGAATATGCATAGAAATTGTCGTTTTTTATAGGCTTAACCAACTCTGCAGTATATTCCCAGCATAATGTTTTTAAAGCATTCAACCTCGAGTGCTTAGAAAAAAATTTTAAAGTTTAATGTGAAAGTTTAATTCCATGTCTGTGAAAATTAAAAAATTATATTACATGATGCTTAAAGTCTACAAATGAGTTGGTTATATCCGAAATAATTTTTAATATTTATTCTACATTTTATTTTATTAATCGTCTGTATAATCTTAACGGATTCAACATAAATGCTTTTCCAAAATGGCTAAAATAATATTGAAAAAGAGAAAAAAATTTTCTTGGAAAACCAACTCATCTATAAAAACTTCCACGTAAAATCTCCTTTATATTCTTCAAATTTAATTACAAATATTTGTGTTGCTGTGGTGTTTGAATACAATTTCGTTGACTTTTCTACACAATTTGTTTGTTCATGGAAACAATTCGCGTGAAAAATGTGTTGGACTTTTATTCACGAAAAGGATGAATATCCATATTTAAAAAGAAGTCTACTTCTTTATAAACAGTGTTGAAATTTAATACTCGTAAGTCTTTTGAAAGTACAGGTTCATCAAGAGTACACCTCGAGGTATTAGTTTTCTCACTGTGTGTCCAATAAAGCCCATGGAATTTATTGTCATTTCATAATAATTAAAATATCTATAGAAATTAAAAACATGGTCCATAGACTTTTATTTTATAAGAAAAATTTTTTTCTTAGAAAGCTTAAGTTCTCGCATTAAATCTTTCTCAGAGAAGAGCATATCTAGAGGGGAACACCCTTAAGGCACGCTGAAGATGGGCTATGAAAAAAATTATAAAAATTATAAAAAGAAATTGTGACTTTTTTTTTTGCTTTTGTACATGGACGTCGTTGTAGTGCACATTGATTTTATTTCTAAAGCTTAATGACTTTAATTTCTCCTTTTAAATGCTTAAAACGAACGTGAATATTACTGCCAATTTGCAGTAGAAATAACATCCACGATTATTTATTACAGGGACATTATCTTATGTCCTCAAATAAGTAATTAAGCGTATATTGATTACGGTTTAAAAAGCTACTGACATGGCTTGAGTCTGGAGCCATCACGTGGGCCACGATAGCTTCAATTTTAAAACTTTACGCTTTAGAAGTTGCTCATATTTTTGCAAATGGGGTGAGTTCATATTTTTAGAAATAAGAGCTACAGAATATTTTTTATTTAAATGAAATTTTATTTTTTTCAATACCACATTGGCTTCCCTGCAGAAATATGTGACTATGGCGGGATATTATCAAAATCTATTCTATGGAAAAGTTATTACATGCTAAAAATTAATAAAGAAATTAGTATAGAAAATACCTTCGAAAATGGACACTATATGGCATGACGGGCGGAAATGGGTTAATAGCAAACTGTCCCTTTTACTTTAAAGCGATATGCATGATCAAATTTATAGAGTAAAAAAAAATCAAGCAAGAAAGATTTCACAAAAGCGTAAAAAATGATTAACAAATTATAAATGAACGTTTCATTGACAAATTTACCTGAACTCTCCTTAAAATAGAAAAACTATTTAAAAAAGTCAATAAACTGCAGGCCACCAAAGATCGTATGTATAGTCGTAATGATAAGTGATACATTTTTACGTATAAAATGTTTCCTTTTTAAATTAAATCCACCAAATTTTCCAACTTCCTTGTATATATTTTCCAAAATAATAAAGTTACTGTTTGTGGCTGTGTTAACGGGCGACCGAAGCATTCCACTTCATTAAGAGCAAATCAGGTTTACGAGTATTATGCAACACCACTGCAACGTATTTTATTGCAACACTTGAACTTAAACTTCGCTAGTTTTTCAAGTCAGAAAAATTAAAAAAAAAAAATGATTTGTAAATTTGTGGATTTTTCATGTTACTATGTTGCATGTGGCTGCTAGTCTTGTGTAAACAATGCACTTTCAACTAGACAAAATAAAAAGATAAGAAAAAAAGAAAGAGAAAGAAAACCACTTTCCTTTAACTCTACCAAAAGAAGGAAAACTCAATATGTTATGGAAATAAATAAATAATTTTTTTTATTATTGCCTCATGCTTGTCGTCTACTAACTTCTACAATAAGGAAGTTTCCAGAAAAAATCATACCAAAAAACATAAAATACGAATATACTCTTGAGTGTAATGGATTAATTTTTTTGAACAATTTTTTTAGCATTATTTAGGCGACCTTTTCTTTAAAAAAAACTAGCCTGATTTTGTAGCTTATAAAGGCTTTAAACTAATTCTAATCGATATCATCGATACTGCTTTGCTTATCTTATTCAAGGATATGTGAATGTATTTAAAATTTTGATAAACATATTACAAAAAAATCAAAAACGATAAACCTACTCATCACCATTTTTCTGTAATGGTCATTTATCTTCTCCAGAATGTGTTTGGTTTAAATATTGCTATTTTTATTATCCTAGATGTTTTAAGCATGTCCTCTCATTTTATTTTCATCATGTGTATTATGGATCATCCTTTCGATTGTTTAATATGGACTTTTGTATTGTTTAATAATGCGTGGGGCTTTATTCATCAACTTATTAAATCATCTATGATTTTAAAGTTATTAGCAACTTCCTGTTAAATGAAAAATTTGCAATATTAAATACAAGATACATGTACCATATGTCTCCGCCACTTAAAATTTAAATTCATCTTAAGGCACGTGAAAAGATTTCAGTAATTTTTTTGTAAAATAACGTTCCTTGAATAAATAATGCACAGACAAAAGTCTTTAGAAACTCTAACAACTAAAATTGTTTTGATTAGTCCTTTAGTCCTTTTTAAAAACTTTTGAAATAAAAGTAAATACTGAAGAGGGGTTTGGTCATCTCTTGTATGAATATCCAATAGTGAATGTTTTAAAAGCCTAAGGTTTTTAAAATTATAACTAAAAATAAAAAAAAAAAAAATAAAAAATAAAACATTTTGGAAAGATTCTAATGCTCTTTTTCAAAAATGATAAGAGTTGGGCAAAAAAAAATTCCCACCTTTTCTGAATAAATCTTTTGCATACAAAAACCATTTAGTTTGCTTTCCTAAAAATTTGATCAACAAAACAGATTTCCGCTGTTTTTGAATAAAATAGTGGAGTTAAAGGATTTAAGTCCTTTTTTTGAAATGAGTGCAGGGGAGGTTTTACATTATTTTGTGAATGTATGCCCAGAAGTAAAATGATTTTACTTTTATTAAATAATAATATTAAAGGGTTATTGTCCTTTTTTACTTAGATAAAGAAAATGGATATTGATCTAAAGCGGCTAGAATTCCCCTGGAGTGCTTCGTTTTACCCTTTTCTAAAAATTTTTTTATTTTTGTCAAAAATCAGTTTTTTGCGCTTTTTTTTAAACTTCTTAAATTTTTCTAATATCCATCGATTATATTTCAAATAATTACATCCTACACTATCCTTCCAATGTGGCATTGATGGAGTGTTGCTTTGAGCGAGCCTGTACTGTATCTAAATATTTTCCTTCAAAAAACTAAGCAAATCCATCGGGCATATGATTTAAAATAAAAAATGTTTTTTTTTTAAATATATAGAAAAAAATCTATATAGCCAAAATAATTGTTACTACGTTTATACGCACGTCTTATTTGCAAGAAGAATGTTGCCGTATAACTTTTTTATTGTAACTTATTAACTCACTTAACAAGTCGTGAATAACGACAATATTTGCAAATAAAAAGTAAGACGTTGCCACTTCATGAACATTTTTTGTGTTTTACTTACCAAACAATCATATTTTCGTCACATGGCATCACTAATAATAACATAATTTCTGTATGCAATTTCCCGTATAAACAGTGAATTAGTTATTTGCAAATAGTTCTATTTGCAAATAAGACGTGCGTATAAACGTGGTATGTGATAACACCAATTTTTGCCTCCAGGTTGCAGCTTGCAACTAAGTATGCACTCATGTGAACGTATGTTGCTGTTATGTGGTCATCTTAACACTGTGCCACTAATTGAAATCCTGGGTACGTATGTGCAGATTTAACTGGTTTATCTTTTTTTTTTCATCCTCTGACGATTTCATAATTTGACGTTTTTTTGCATTGTATACTTCTTGGCAACATGATGTTGTACTAAATTTTGTTGTAACGGAAACCTCTTGACTTGCTTGTTTGCTCCTGCAAGACATGATTTACTCCGCAATGGGAAGCAAACCACAAATAAATAAAATTTGGCGGAAGTGTTTTATGTTTTTTTTTTATTTTCAGTTTTATATTTGCAATTCAAACGAGTTTTGCTTTAAATTTTTTTTAAGATCAAACGCTTTTTGGCGCATTTGCAGCTGGAGTTTTTGTGAAATTTGACAGGGTTTTCAACACTGTGGCATACGAGTGACTTTAAAGTGTAAGTGGCAAAGTGAGTTTTTTTGCTGGTGTTGTAAGCATTTCTAGTGTAGTATTTTATTTACTATTTGTGTTTATCCTTTAAATGAAATTAATTTGATTATATCACAATTGCTGGTTTTTCCAATAAATTGATTTGTATTTATTTTCATTTGTTCATAATATATGTAGTTTTAAATGCATTTCCTGATATCACATTGCAATTGATAAAGATTATAAAACAAAATTTTAACTCAACTTGTTATTGACTGTAGTCTAATTCAATTATTCAACAGATGTGACATTTGTGACGGATTATGTACATATGGATTGATGGCTGAATGGGTGGGCAAGTCTTAACCAACTGTCGCTTCATTTGGAGTGAATGGGAAATATCGAAAATAAATTGCCAATATAATAATATGAAAAAATATAAATTAAAATGTTATTGTTCGCTACGTACTTCTGGATAAGTCCTGTGAGGACCTCTTGATTCTGAACTTTTTCAAAGTTCATTTTCTTTAATAGTTCTTTATACGACAGGAATATAGTCTCTTAAAGATGAAAAAATAGTTAAAATGACTCTTGAACTGGTTGCTAATATGCTCTGGGATTGTTAATAACAACATGATCTCAGTGCTATTCCAATAATTTGTAGCGTTTTTAAAATGCGACTTATTACGGTGTAATAAGTTGGCTGATCAATTCAATAACTTAAGGAATGGAGTCCAAAATAAGTTTGTAATAAATTTGGTTAATATAATATTCAAGCTTGAGGTCTTTTATCGTTTAAAAAATTTTATTAAAAACTAATCGAGTTGAAAATTCTTTATTTGATAATATTTTAGATTATTGCACCGATCTTATTGATCTGAGAATGCAGATCATTACACGTCTTGAGCTGAAACTACTGATCCTACTACTGATTCGGTGAAGCCAAGTAATTAACAGTATTCTTGACTTCAACAATGCCACTAAGTGATTGCCATTTCTGGACCGTAGAGATCTGTATTTATAGATGGTAAAGCTCATGACATTAAATTTGCACAAAATAATTAGTTCTTGACGATAATCAGATTTTGACGATGAGATGGAGAATGCGGAAAAAACCTTCAACTTCAACTACTCTTTCTTTTAAGAAGTCTGCAGCAATTTCCTGATCCTGCTTACTAAGATTTTTCCGATTTGTCAAATAGCATCTAATTTATGATCCTTTGATCGATATATAAGGGAGAAGCGATCTGATACCTTCGTTTGTCACCATTCTGGCTCATTTAGGGAGATCAGCATTTTTACCAAGAATTATTTTCCAAATTCAAAATGAGAACTAAATGAGATTGCACATGAATTCTATATTTCTAATGGTAGAGTGATTGATGCAAATTGATCTGGACATCTTGTTATTGTTTAAAAACTAAATTATCGCATTCTACTAATCAGTTAACATTAAAGTATTGAAAGAAAATAAGAAAAACATTTTGTTTTTTTATGTGTATCGCGTATTATTATTTTTGCAAGAGCCAAATTGACAATTAAAACAAACTATTTATTTTTCAGAAAAAAAAAATATATAAATGAACTGCAAAAAAAATATAAACCTCAATGGTCAACAGCCATGACATCAGTTGTGGTTAACAATTAAATTAAGTTAACAACTGCAGCACCAATACTGATGTCAATAAATGTTTTGCAAAAACAATCACACTTATTTAATTACACAAGAGTTCATGTATTTGTTTCATCAAAAAAAAAAAAAAAAAATTAAATGGACACTGTTTATCCAGCTCTTATTTAAATGATGGAAAAGACATAAATGTATGTATGAAAACAATTAATAAAAAGAAACCACAATGCAATATGTCAAGGGTGAATAAAATTTTTAATTTATGACAACATTTGTTTGTTTTTGTTTAGTGAAATTTTATAAATTCTAATTTGGTTTTATTTGGATATAATTGGAATATATTGCAACCTGTGTGGTCTCTTGCTAATTTTGATGATGGTGCTTGTTATTGTACTATTGAATTGAATCCAGTGAGAGCGAGATGATGCCCAAAAGGATAGAGTTTTCAGAAATCTTTCTAATGAAGGATTTATATTGTGATGTTCGAGGACTAAAAACTCAGTTGAGTTGAGCCCTTTATATTTTTATTTTCTTATTACGAAAATATATTTAGTTTTTTCCTAAATTTTTTTCTATTTTTTCTGACTGTTTCACGAATGGTCCTCGTATTATTATAATGCTGTTTGTATATACTATTAATTTACACAAAAATCCATGCAGGTTGAATACAGTCACATTGATATGTCTTTTAGAACATCTTAATTGTATTGCTAAGGACGTGTTTATACATTGTAAGGATATGAAAAAATAAGACAATTAAATGAGCTGTTTACCGTAAAAATAATTAGCAGTCTATTAAATTTTAGCAAAGAAATGTTTGTTTAAAAAAAGATTTAGATGTCAAAAAAACAAGTTTCAAAGATCCTCTGAGATGTAACCAATAATAATCAACCATCATGTTGATCTTCCAATATCCCTGGTCTTATTAAAATATCTCTTCTTTGTTCATATAAAAAGTGTTCCCCCCACTTTTCACTCACATCAGTTTGATTTTCAAGAAAAAAGTCGAATTGTATGTATCGTCAGTAACAATACATACACTATATACTGTAATGTCCTGTTGACTCGCTTTAGTTAAATCTTCAACACATATTAGAACAAAGGGGAGGCAGGAGAGTTCTTATAACTATATTTAGCCTTATTCAAGTGCCTTATTTTATATATTATAGTGATGTAAATTGTTTGTTGGGTCACATTCGTTTTATAGTTCTCATAAGTAATTTTAAAGTTTTTCTATAAGTTTATGGTACGGAATACTTTTCAGACATGATTCTTGAAGCCCATAAGTGGCTATTAGATCCAACGAGAGCTTAGTCCATGTAAGTATTTTTTTTTAATTTTTTCTTAATATTAAAGTGCGAGTGATATGATTTTTTTATTATTATTTTCACAAGCAGCATAACAATCTAGAGATCGACTAGGTAAAATTATTGCAACAGTTTTTGCATCTTTGTCCCTTGTAACATATCAATTGAAGAGCTAAATGCTAATAATCTTAAACAAAAGTTCATCAAAAGAATAACTAAACTCACTTTCTCACCGTCTAACATCATTAATGAACGTAATTATTTCGTTAATAAATATATACCTGCACTAATTCTTACAACTACATACATACATTCAATTTCACTTCACTTAAAGTCCAATTGAAAATATCTGGTAGATCATAAAATGTAAAAAAAAAAACATTTCATACAATTTCCTTAATCTGTGCAACAGCCATTTCAATTTATCCGATAAAACCAACTACATAATTTTAGTTTTAAGCAAATTTAATCATTGTCAATGCCACAAGCAGCAGCAATTCAGTATTTTTCCACACATTTCTGATAATCATTTAACTCTGCTCATGAAAAGCCAAGAGACAAATACAAAATTTATGAAAAACTGCAGCAAAGTTTTAACGGGTATTGCAACGGAAGTCAACAAGCAAACTTGCATATCGATATATTAAAATGTTTAAAACAAAAAAAGCAGGATACGTAGACGTACACACATACACACATATGCGTGTGTGATTGCATGTGTATGAGAGTGTGTCTGTGCCAGACTTAATGTATAAATACGAGATTTTAATATATTAATTTCCTGATAGTTTTACATTTATTGACAAAAATTAAATTTTAGTTAGATGTAGCAGAAAATTTCTAACTTTTTCTTATATTAATTAAACTTTGATTTGAAGCCATAATCCTTTGTCCATGGTTATTGGTTTGGGGGAGCTTTACACATATTTTAAAAATATTCGAATAACTATTTTCCAGTTTCTATTATATTTTCTTATTCAAAAATTTGCCAGTTGTTGCAACTAGTAATAAAATTAAGGAGTTCTTAAGGAGCAAGTATACAAAAGAGCAAATCTGTGAAACTCTTTTCTGGCTTTTAAAAATACTCGTTTTATACAAAGATTATTTTTGTCCTTAACATTGCATGTAAAACATTAGTTTCCATTAAATAATAATTGAGTCTATTACTTTCATATAAATTAAAATTAAACTGCGAATATTGTCAAGTTTGTAGCCTTTCCAGAGAGTTTATTGCAATTTCGTATTTTTTGTTGTTGCAAAAGGCGTAAAAAATTAACTTTTATCAAAATACTTAATGTCCAGGAAGGAAATGTCGCACAATGGAAGCCTATATTAGTTTGGGTTAGGGAGTGGTGGTATTCTGAACTCCATCAGGTTCTCTTAGAATTTTTGGTCTATTTTGTTAATACGAAAACTCCGCATAAGTGATATCACCACCATCGAAGAGCCAGATATTGTTTTGGTTTTATTCTTGGCCAGATTTTATCTTAATTATGCTAGTTATTTATTTTATTAAGCTAATTTGACCTAAAGTGTTGTTGTGGCAATAAAAATGCAAACTTTTTTATTTCATATTTCAAATATAACATTTATTTATTATTATTGTAAAGAGCAGTTTAACATCTGCAGCTTAAGATCTGCATCGTCTAAGAGATCTCCAAACTCAAGAGGGCCAATCGTAACCATTAGTCTTATTGCTAAACTGGAAGAATGAAATATGAAGTATCATGTACTACATCAAATCATATAAATTGACTCGAACTTGCTGTACATTCGGTTTTCATGACTTTCTTGGAAACTTCCTATTTATGATACGCAGGAAATATTCTCAGCATTCAAAAATAGATTTCATTATGTTTAAACAGATAGAAGAAACCTTAAACAAATGGTTGGACAAAGCGGCATCTCTCCGAATAAAAGAGGATTCCTTTGCCAGTTTTCGGATACGATACTCTAAAAAGCACTAAAAGCTCAGAAAAAAAAATGTGAAACAATTTATTTACTCGTACATAAGTAAGCAAATATTCTAGTCGAGCTTTAAGTTTTACAGTGGCAATAATTCATATTAAGCTATTTAAAAAGATTAGTTAATCATGATCATATTCAATCGTATGTGATCTACGCTATTCATCTCTTTACCAACATCTCTGATTCAGACTAATATATGTTGCTATTTTCTTTAATCGGACAAAACATATGAAATTTCGTTAATTTTTTCACAAAGCTTTTGTAACCCTCAAGCAGCAAATACCATTAAGTACAGTGGGCCCATACTTGGATGAGAAAAGTTAACTAACCAAACACAAAGTTTAAAACAAAAGCACATGTATAAATAAATAAAATTAATTTTTATAGATGCTTTGAATACTTTAAGATCGTATTTTAATACCACATGCCCCAAAATATGCTTCATGTGTAGTTGCTTGGAAATTTTTTTTCAAAGCTACAGTGTAACCAACACAAATACATTCAAAGAAAGAGACGTTAATTTTATTTGAAATTGAAATTATATATTTTTTTATTATGAGACAATTTATTTGAATTAAAAGAATTTTATGAAAAAAATATACATAGAGCGAGTTATTAATAAACAGTTTTTTTCAATAAAATAGGAATACCTGCCCTGGAATTTCAGATATTTTATTTATTTAAATATATTTCATTATATGAAGAGATCGATCGATAAAAATTACATGGAGAAGGAATATTACATTTTTTACATTTTTATTTTGGTTTTAAATAATTGAATAACCCTTTAAAATGAAAATTAATAATATATATAATAATATCTGGTAATTTGTTTTCAATATTCTAATCACTAAAGAATAATTTAAAAGTTCAAAAGTTAAAAAGCTATATACATATATGGCACAATTATTTACAGTACTAAATAAACAATTTCTTGCATTTGCAAACCAGCTCTAGCGTGAAAATAGCCCTCCCGTTATCGTATTCAAGCCTTGGTTTGGATGCTTGGCCTCGCTCACACAAGTATTAATGGTTTGAGAAAATTTTCAGATTGTCGTGACGATAAACTCAATTCTTCTTGGCATGGTTTTCAGTAACTTAAAGTTAAAAGTATTGGCCAAAAGCATAGTCTTTGTTTAATACATAAATTTGATGCAATCGGTTGGAATCAGCCAGTACTAGCCAACAAAAACTCAAGAGTTCTTTAAACCAATTACATAAAAAATAAAAGATTATTAACTCATTTTATTTCTTCCCTTTTCGACCCCATAATTGTACCATTTATATTCAGATTTTTATGTATAACTACGTTTATACGCACGTATTATTTTCAAATAAAAAAGAAGAATGTTGCCGTATAACTTTTTTATTGTAACTAATTAACTCACTTAACAAGTCATGAATAACGACACTATTTGCAAGTAAAAAGTAAGACGTTGCCACTTCATGAACGTTTTTTGTGTTTTACTTACCAAACACTCATATTTTCGTCACATGGCATCACTAATAATAACATAAGTTCTGATGCAATTTCCCGTATAAACAGTGAATTAGTAATTTGTAAATAGTTCTATTTGCAAATAAGACGTGCGTATAAACGTGGTATATGTTGATGCTAACAAAAGCCTGAAATTTGAAAATCAGTCGATCATATCACAAGACAGTTACATACATACATTGTGTCACTTTTTTGTTCAATTCACTCAGTTTGTCATCAAATCAATACCACATCTATACTTTGACTATAATTAATGGCACACATCTTTTCTAAAAAAAGTGTTTCATTTTGCTACTCATTTTATAAGAATACATCTATTTACTGGTCGAATTAAAAAAACCCATTGCAGGATTTTGTTCTTCCCTAATAAGTGGGATTTTGCTGATTAACATTCAGTTCCATTTTTTTAAAAGGCAAAAAAAATTTACACTTTTTTCAGACATCACACTTCAAGATCTGCTATAGTGTTTTTTGTTGTTGTTGTTGTATATATTAATATTTGTTTAAGATCTCAGTTATTTTTATTAAGATTAAGAAGCCAATGGAATAAAAATTTATTAATTTCTATGGTTGTAAATATTAATGATTATTGTTTTATCACTGAAGGCTATAAGTGCTCATTAGTTGGTCTAATTCTAATTTTGATGGCCATAAATAACTTTAGTTATTTTCTCGGTGTATTTTCTAGGCAAATCATGTGTTAATTTTTAAATTCATTATGTTTTGCTTAATGAATGTGTTTGAAAAAAGTATGGAAAAAAAAAGAAAACAAAGTATAAGCAAACGAATTCCGAATGAAGGCTCAGTAAAAGCAAAACATGATTAAAGAATAACAAAGAGCAAGTCAAAAAAGCTTTGAAATTTGTATCAAGTAAAGCTTTAAAGTAGTTTTCTTAATATTGATATTTAAATTTTAGACCCTAATGAGTTGAAGACAAGTGTCAGGGATGGAAAACTTGGTACTAATGAAATTCATTTGATAATGCCTCAGCGTTCGCAAATTATAAATACTTATGTAATTATATGAAACTAAGCTTTGTGCTATAAAAAGTTGTAGTAAAATAATTTATTCAATTTGTTGCAAGTGTTTTTATTTTAGTTCTTTACATTTTTAGTGAAATAAATTAAAAAAATGCGTAAATGAAAATAAACAAATACTTTATGTTGCTTATTTTATCAATTAAACTAAATATTATGTTCGAACAAATTCTTAATTATTATTTTGGTATTCTTATGTACTAAGAACTGGAGATTTTATTTGTTTTAAAAATATAAATATAATAATTATTTTTTTTCTATCTATTAAATGATTCAGTTTGAAAAGAATAATTGATTATTTTTACTTTTCTTTTGCATGATTAACTGAAAGGTTTGTTGGAAAAGTCCTTATAAGTGCAGTTTTGTAATAAAGAATTTTTAATGGATTTAGCCGTTTAGTTCAAAATCTTATAGTTTTGCTTCTATGAGCGAATTAATAACCATTTGTTATTAAAAGAGTTAGAAAGTAATACTATTAATAGTGCATGTGTATGTGGTTTTTGATAATAATCATTTGTTGTAAAAATATCTATATAAAAATATAAAAAATTTAGTATGAAAGAGACAGATAAGCCGCCTGATAATCTAAGCAACAGTTTTTAAAGATCTCTGCAAAAAATTTAAGTTCAATCCCATGGGAAGATCATCGTTTTCCATATCTGGCTGAGTATTTAAATTGTGTGAGAAAGTTTAAACAAAAGCAAATGTTGTTGAATATTAAAAAAGTTGCCAGATAAATATTAAGTTTCTCAGGTAACTTTTATTATATTGATAACAAGAATTTTAATTATGTTAAGCAGAAAATAAAGATAAGAGTTGAATAAGATCTAGTGCTTTTTAAAATTATAAATTACATTATAATTTTGATTGAAGAGCCTGGAGTGGAGAAGACTATAGAATAATGAGCAAAGTCTTATGTATTAATTGGATAAACTTTATGAAAATAAAATACATGAAAGTGGTTATAATGAAAGGTAATCCTTCAACGACACTCAACCTCAAAAAAGTGCTCGACTAGTTGATTTATTATAGCCTTAGTACGATGATATATATTCCTGCACTTTACTGGTAGTTAAGTAAATGCCTTACATGTTCATTTAATGGTCTTAAAGGACTAAAAGAGAAATTTTATCAATATGAAATTTTATAATACAACAATATAACACGAAAATATTTTTGGATGTTGTATTTCGTTTTTCTATCTTTCTACATTAGGACCTAAAATACGGCTTTAAGTATTAAATAGTTTTTAAGGTCTCGTGATAAGCTGACATAAGCAACACCACTCACAAAAAAAGAAGTTTCTTCGATTTTAAAAAAATTTAAGAGTTAAATATTTTTTATTAACACAAAATCAAATCTCCCCACTAGGAGAGAGAAAAAAATATTTTAAACGGCAACCTTGCATACGAATAATTTCTCACAAGCTTCACAAAACTAAGAGTAAATTAATTTTTTTTTGTTGCTGTTTACGATCGAGCTTTCTCGAAGTACTCAACGGTCCAGTAATTAAACAACATATTGAATGGATGAACTAAAAAGACATAAATAAATTTTTGTTTTTAAAGTGCGACCAGTCAGTGCATGTCTGAAGTGTAACGGAGAGAGTTCGAAATTTTGTAAATTCTGGTAAATTAAAACTTTAATAAAAGAAGTGTGTGTACATATGTATATTAAAAGTAAAAATGGGAAAATAGTGAACAAATATTATTATAACTGATTATATTCCTATTTAGCAAACAAATGCTTTTAAGCAACTTTGTGCTATTTCAACATTTTGGAATATTTCGAACATGTGAATAGAAATGTCATATTAAAATGCGGTTTATAGTTGTGTGAAAAGAAAACAAAAATTTACTAAGAAACAATTAAAAACAGCCGGTGTTATACACTAAAGAATTTTATTTTATGTACTACTTGGAAGAAAACAAAATTATTCAAATAAGGAAACAAGATTCCAGTAAGCTAAATGTTTGAAGTATAATTAATAGAAAAATATTACCATTTAATTAAATATACAAACAACAACCACACATAATAAATGAAATAAAAGTTATTAACGACTAGTGTTTATTTGAATGGCTGCTTGTTAGTTCATGGCTTAGAAAAGTGATTAGTAAATCGCTTGGAACAAATTGAATAACAAATTTTTAAATGAGCACAAGTACTTAAGAAAAAAGAAAAAAAAAAACAAACAAACATTGAGGCAGACCAAAAACGAACCTATTGACAGACAGTTAGACACCTCTACCGAAAAATCGTGCAGAGCAAATAATACCAAAAATAAGTGAAACAATTACAACGATTACTGCCAAAAAAAAGACCAAAAAGTCTTGTTTTTTGTCATCAACATCAGCAAATAAAACCGACAGCAGCAGCAATACCTCTATGTGTATGTGTGTGTGTGTATTTTAATATTATTTTTGGTGTTGCTTCCCTGCCGTTTGTCAACAACAAGCCCATATTGGAGACATGGCGCATTTGTTAGCTTTTATGTCAGTCATCTTACTTTTGGCTGTGTTTAGTTCGGTAAGTATTGATACTAATCATGAGTATTTATTACATATTTCTTTCGAGCCAAATATTCCAAGTGCTTTATTTTCGATTGAAACCTGCCACAAGTTTAACACATTTTTTCTCTTAAAAACATCATTATGAAAAAATAGTAATTTTGCAGCAAAATAAAGTATTCAGATTTTCATAGCCGATTTATCCTTATAGTTTGTAAAAATGATAGAAAAACGAAAAATTTATTGATAAAGAAATTAAAGTAAATTATTAATCAATTTGTGCGGCATGCGCTTAGAGACTATTAGGCACTGTTATAGACTAGTAGTTTGGGTATCGTACGTTCGATGTCTCCAAAGAATACGGACGCCTCCGCAGGTAAAACAAGACTCCACAGTACTTTAATAAATTAAAAACGCGGTATTAATTTAAAATTTAAATATTTAGTCTGCAAAGAGCCTCAACATATTTTACTACATAAAATTGATTACATTAGAATTTGTTCATTATTGTTGTTATAATTATTTATTCATATTATATTGATTATATTGATTGATTGATTTATTTATTATATTAATCAAAAAATAAAAGACCCCACGCATTCCCAACATTCGTACATACAGTTGACGTAGTTTGATATCAAAATTCTTCAGAACGTGCTTTTGGGATTTCAGTTCTTTTGTTTCATTATGAATAATCCTACCAGTGAAAAATTATTTTATACTTCTAGAAGAAAAAAGTATTAAAGTATTAAAACTAGGAATTTTATTAAAACTTGAAACTAGGAACTAGCCTATATATTAACATAGAGTAAATTTTACTTTAAAATTCTTCATAATTTTTATACAAGAAAAAATTTCTTATAAAAGAAAAATTTTCTAGTCCTCGAAAATCCTTTTATTTAAATACATAAAAACAAGAAAGTTTTATTTAAGTAATATATACAATATATATAAATTCCATTCAAGAGTCCAACTACATATAAATTATACTGCGTATTAAAAATTTAAACTTGCATTTTGACTTTAAATTGAAACCTTATTTCTTGTCACTTTTTTTCCTTCTTTTTTGCATTTAAATTAATTAAAGTTAGCAATTTCAATTTGTATTAATTTTTTAGTCTAATTTCTATTTATTTTCATTGAAAAAGAAAAACGAATGCATTTATATTAAAAGTTCAAAAATGTGTACACCTACTCCCCGATTTATTAAAAACTTTTCTTTCTGTATTTGACTTTTACACGAAACTCTTTTGTTTGAACCCTTACAGGGTATAGAAATATTGAAAATTTTGTTAAGAAAAATTATAGTTTTCTAAAGGAACTCCGGCTCAATATTAAATAATTATATATTCTAATCAATAGAAAGATCCAATACAAAATAACATTAGTTTGCGTACACCATTTGGAAATAAAATAAATTTTTAATTTTTCGTGTTTACAGATGATTCCATAGATTTTCTAATTCCAGTGTCCTGATTTTAATGTCCTTAATATGTAAAGTTCTTTATAAAGGACTGACTGGAAAATGCTGAGTTTTTCTATGAGCTTTAATTTGTCTTGTCAATGAAACTAGAAAACATTAGACTTGAATCTTTTCCGGTAAAGAGTTTTAGTCCAAATTAGAACATATTTTTTGTTTAATGAAAATCGGTTAGAATGTTACACCCCTAAAAAATCTGTAAAAACATACTTTCGGCACGGGAATTGTCGATTCCAAGGTGCAATGTACTACATTTTTTTAATAGGATGGTCGTTGGATATACAAATATTTAGTATCAAGTTTGCATTGTAATTTTGAAAATTGTCGTTAAGAAGGCACCATCTCAAAATTCATATTGAGAATGTAGTACAGTTTCTGATGTCCAACATATTTAATTTATATTCACACATAATTTTCTAATGAAATTTATTGTATACCATAAGATATTTCATTTGAATCTTTATTTGCCAAATTTTTTTATAGAAAAACATTTGTTCTCAATTACATCTATATCGTGTCAATCGAGAGGTAGGTGTGTCTATAGGTTAAATTTATATGAATGAAAAAAATTTATATGAAAAATTACTTGCAATTTTTTTTGTGTTCGCTTAGAAGATTCGCTGACCATTTTTAACATCGTAGTTTCTATTGACTTTAATTACTCGTGCGACAAAATACATAAATTTGGCATATTAAAACACACCTTCAGTTAGAAATAATTTTCGTTGCCACGCGAGCTTTTTTAATATCTCAACAAATTTTTCATATAAATTAAGTTATTAAAACTGAAAAATGTCAGACTGCTCTAATATAGAAAGGAAATGCTATTACCACTTTTACGCTCAAATAAAAATTGCTACAACATATATCTTTTGGTGGCAAGTAAAATCTGCTAAGTCACATTTTTTTCAAAATACTTTTTTTTTATACTGTCGCAACAAGACTTTTTCCTTTATCGAGAGGCGAATTACACTCAGTTCTATCTAATGTAGTTTTCGACACTTAAGAATGACATTAAGACTGACGGGTGTAGACATAAACTAAACAAATTGTCTTTACCACAATATTCAATGACACCAATGACAACATTTTAAGAAATTGATGGACCACGAAATTTTTCAGTTGTTGGGGTTTAATTTTTTGGAGACGTTCACATTCTAGCAGTCGTTCGACTTCAAGCACCAAACGTTTGAGTACCGAATCCAATTTACAATATTTCTCAGGCAGCCGCAGTTCCTCTAGGCGCTAACGCCCCCTTACGTAATGGTATTACTCTTCTACCTCTTTTGAGGGAATCCCACACTTTTCCGTTTGTTAAGGCAGCAGAATATGCAATAGTTAATGCAAAAATAAAAGCATTTGCGAATTTAAACATGTTTTTGCGATTTCTCTTAAACTCCCAAAGTGTGACTTAGTGAAGACCACTACCGCCCAGTTGATAAACTCAACAAATATGAGATCTAAAATAATTCAAAATTATATGTTGAATATTTGAAAATGTTTGTAATTAATGTCATTTTAATTGAAAATATAATTGGCTGTGAAAATTGTTCAAATTTCTTTCCGGGGTGACGTCTAGAATTATTTAAAAAATTTGTCGTATCAATCTATAGAATAAATGCACAAGCCTCTTGCAGAGAAACTGACGGGTGTCAAACGTTTACTTATCAAGGTGTTATCTGAATGAATAATTGAATATTTTTGGTATATTAAGGAACGTTTCATTATTTCATATTATGTTTTCCTTTAGCTCTAGACATTAGCCAAACATTTCCTTCTATAAAGGAATAAGAGCTCCTGTCTTTGTAGCATTTTTTAAATAAATGTATATCGTGCCGTTATCGTTGTTAATCGAGCTTAAGCGTAGTTCTAACTTTTCGCTTTTTCATTGCAATTGATAATATAAGATCACTAAAATTAAGTCTAAGCACTTCATTTCATACTCGTACATATTTAGAGCAAATGCAATAGTGATTCCACTAAGTCCAAAGGCAGTTTATGGAAACTTTTACCGTGTAAAATTTTATATTTGTGGCTTAATCTTTCTTAGCAACTTGCAAAGCTGCTTTAGGCTTACAAGTAGAGGGTTGTAAGTTGTTGCTCGATTTTCGACAGTTTTGCATATCATTCTCGTGCCTGTTGATATTTTTTTTCGAATAAGTGTGAAAAGGTTTTTTTTATGACCACTGTTTCCCATATGAAAACGTAAGTCAAATAGCACGTGCCGTTTTCATCTTATATAATTTGGAATTCGTGTTGCTCGGCTAGAATTACAAAAAAACCTGGTAATCGAAGTAATCCATACGAATCCGATTTTTTTTTGACTTTTTGTTAATGACAGTTTTCGTTGTCAAGTCGAACAAAAAGGAACACAAACTTCCCATTTTAATATACTCGTATGTATATTTTACTTTCATTATTATAACATGGATTTCCTCGAGATAATACATTTTCCTGCTAATCGAACAATATGAACTTTTCAATGCATTATCGTTAAATAATTAATTAACTATAAATATTTACTTTGAATCGTAATATGCATTCTTTTTATTTAGTGGCGTTGTTCGACATTGAACTTGAAATTCTTATTAAGAGCAAAAAAAATAATAATAATAAAATAAATAGTTCTGAACTTTTTAACAATAGGTAATAAAACATTTAAGAACCTGCTATAAAAATGGGTTGGTTGCTTCTACGAAAACTTTGTAGTATTTAAACAACAACAATTTTCGCAATAAACACTTAGCAGCCACGCGTGTTATTTATCCGCACGATGAAGGTGTGTGTGTGTGTGTGTGTGTGCGTTTGTGTATGTATAGGAAATATGTAAATGCATTTTGGTTGCTTTAATGATATTATGATTTCTTCCAATAATGTATGTTTATGGAAGTCATATATGAATACATGATATATCAGAGCTTTTATTAAAAATACATAATTAACCAACCACCATAAATGATGTACGCAAGCTTGTGCAAGATCTTTGTGAGTCTGGCTTGCTTGTTGACAACACTCTTGGCCTTCGTCGTCCTGCGCTATTTTTGGACGACAATGTAGCTGCTGTGGCCACCAGTGTGAAACTTGACATTTTACACACCAGTATGATGATAATTTTTCCCAAAGGTCTTTGAATATTCAATAACAAGATGTAATTGACTCAACGACTGCAGCCTAATGACTAAATTTTTCGTTTCAGTTTCTCAGATTGGGCCTTATAGGAGCTTCAATCGGACATCGCACCTGGACGAAAAATTTCTTACGACGAAGCACATTTCCATTTCGTCAGTTTTATCAACAAACAAAATTGTCCCATATTATTATCGACAGGCCAATACAACTATAGAGAGTAACAGTTTGGAGTAGCGTTTGACATTGAAGATATAAACTTGGATAATTTCTAATATCAGCATATCTTTCATCTTAACAAATAATCCATTTTTTGGACACTAACTTTCTATCCTATTTTTCCTACTTGTCCTCTATACACTAGCCCTTTTTCCAATAAGTTAACACTTTATATTTTTTTTTTTTTTTTTTTTTTTCACTAATTTTATTTATTGTATCTTCATTAATCTGAACTAACAATAAGTATTCAATTCTTAAATATATATATAATTGTTAGGCCCAACCAGTGTCAGACAAAAACTTAGTGATAGTAATTAATAATACATAAATGTGTTAAGCACAAAAATATTCAAAAAAAAATTCAATCTGAAGTGTGGCGTATTAAGGCCGTAGTATCCCTCTTTTTTAAGCGGATATGTCCAGTAAAGTTCAAGATATTACGAGCAAGGGGATTAGGATGGGACTCGAGTTTTGTTAAATATTTGCCTGCATATTTTGCAATTTCAGCGGTCACAAGTGGCATATTTAAATCACGATGTAAAATTGAATTTTTCATGTACCATGGAGCCGATGTTATTAACCTTAAAATTTTGTTTTGCATACGTTGTATTCTCTCTACATTGGAAGTTGAAGCAGTGCCCCATAGCTGAACTCCGTAACACCATATGGGTTTCAAAAGCGACTTGTATATTAAAAGTTTACAATCTAGACTGAGGGTAGAATTTCTACCAATCAGCCAATATAACTGAGTTAATTTAAGCTTCATTTGTGTCAGCTTAGAGTCAATGTGCTGTTTCCATGTAAGCCGTCGGTCAAGATGTATACCAAGGTATTTCACCTGTGAATGTTGAGGAACAACTTGATTGTTGATTCGAATGGGGGAACAAGTATCTCTTCGTAGCGTAAATGTGACATGAACACACTTTTGTTCATTTACTCTTATTCTCCATAAGTTCAACCACAGTTCCAACAGGTTAATATGTTCCTGAAGATATCGGGATGCCTCGTGGGGGTTTTCATGCATACTAAGGCAGGCTGTATCATCGGCAAAAGTAGAAGTGAGGATATTATTGCTCAAAGGCATATCACAGGTATAAATCAAATACAAAACTGGCCCCAGTATACTCCCCTGAGGCACCCCAGATAAAATGCTTTCGGGCACACTCATGAAGTCTCCTTCCACGACAGTGAACTTCCGGGCAAGAATGTAACTTTCCAAAAGATTTACAATGTTTACTGGTAGATATGTCTTCAATTTTAGAATTAGGCCCTCATGCCACACTTTATCAAATGCCTGAGAGACATCAATAAAGAGGGAAAACACTTTATATGATAGGCATTCAATGCCTTTAGACTTTTACTCGTAGACGTCCGTTGAAGACTTTTGCTGTGGGAATAATCTTGGAGTGATCCACACACTTAAAGCCTATAGTCTGTCTCTAAGTCATTCGTGCTATAGAACCAGAAAAAACTGTACTCTTTTAAGTACAGTCAGTACAGGCGAAGTCAGCTATGGCAGCTATACGAATCAAATTGTGTTGCATGAATAATGGACATGGTTCTAATAAAACCAAAAAATACATCAAAAGAAAATAAGTTCAGTTTATTTTATTTAATAAAAAAATACTTGTATGTGAAGCACCCGTTATTGCAAAGTACAACTCTTAATGTTTTCTGTAAAACTCTGTCGCAATAACTGGAAATTGTAATTTTCAATAAAATAAAATGAAAAATGAACTTGAAACATTCAAGTAAAAAATTTAATATGAAAAATATATTTTATGATTTCAATTGAATTGTAAATTTTATGAAATCTGCAAAAATGCAAACTGAATTTAAATTCCCTTTCCACCGCATGTGTCTGCACTATTTAAATTAACAAATAAAATGTAATCAAAACAATTAAAACTGACTTGAAAGAAAAAAAAAAATGAGCACAACTTGCACAAATATGAAATTTACATAACTTTATTTATGCACATGTGAATATGGTTTGGTGCATATAATCGTATGTATGTATACATTAATTTAAACAAATAAATTATTGGGGGGACTTTTGAATTAAACACCAGAACTATTTTATATGCAAAAATAATATTTCGATTTAGGGGACATTTTTTTTAAGTGAAGAAAGAAAAATATCTTATGTGCAAAATTTAATCTATACATATGAACACATTTAATGTAATTATATAAATTCACATGCACATACATATATACGCATAGAAGCGATTTTAAACTTTATCATCACGTGCAAATTTGCATATTAATTTAAACTACGTAACTACCACATAATACAGGTTTAGCAACAAATTTCATGCAAAAGGGATTCCCAAACTTACAACTTATACACGTGGGAAAATGCTAAACAATTTGTTTGAATTTACGTTAAATCAAAAAAGAATTAGAAAATATAATAGAAACATTATATCTTAATATTTTCTGTTGTATCAGTTTACAACATTAGAAACTAATTTTCATTATTTAAATGATTCATTTGAAGCAAAACTGTTTGTTTAATACTGATTTAATCAACGAAAATTTCCCACATACGTTTATTAGCAAAAAATACATATAAAATTAAATTGAAAAACACATATTAGTTCACATGTCATTAATAGACATGCAAGACTTTAGGAAAAAGTGTGAGAACTATTTTTATCAGATGAATTTGATACTATTGTATTTTCATTTTTTTTCGTAAAGTTTATTAAACTTAATGCAAAAGTTAAATCCGTGATGATACATATATATGAAAGAAAAAAATTGTGATGAAATAATATACAGTTGAGTTTGATTGTAACGAACTAAATGAGACCGGCCCATTTAGATATTAATATTTTTTCCTGTAAATAAAAAGAAGCAATTTTTTTAAATATATATTTGTTTTTTCTTACATTTCAATATCCTTATGAGGTATGTACTCGTATATCGATTCACAGAACCCATTAGGTTTATATTTGTTTTAGTCACTTTATTTGACCTTCGTAGACTAGTAGGTAGTGTACTAGACTCATAGTGCAAAGGTCCCAGGTTCGAATCATGCCGCAGAACTCTGGCAGTTTGTGTCTGATAATTAAAAGGGAGCGCACAACAAGCCTTCACTGTGTTAAGTGTATGTCGTATGACATGGGCTATCACACCCCTCCAATCTACCTAATCTAACCTAAACTTGTCCAAATAGAGAAATTAATTATTTTAAAGGATCTGGAAATTTTTGAAAAAATTCCAATTTTATTTTGTTCTATATATGCGTAAGAATACTCAAATATTCAAGTTTATTATAAGCGAAAGATCACTTTAGCCGTAGTTCATTAGTATTTGTTACACGCCGTAATTCATTGTAATAGGTCTGCTCTGTTTTCTTTTGGCCAGCAATTGTTTAAAATGGATGCATTGTATCACTTCACATACTTTTAAATATTAAACAGTTTCCTGTATCTGAGATCCCATTGAACAAAACACAAGTCCTACATGAATTCGATGAGACCGCTCATGTCCTTGTTTCATTCATGTGATGGCATCATTCCCCGAACAAATGTTCGAACAGTCATGTTTGCCATGATTTTTGTCATGCAGAAGAAAAATTACATATACAATACATATGCAACTCAGAATAGACAACGAAACACATATTCGAAAAATGAATGATTTTGCGGAACCGAAACATTAACACATTTCCCATACAGAATCAATTAAAACCGCTGCTCTGCCGACATTGTGTTATAATCTGGGCCATTAATTCTATTAAACACATTTTGCTCGTTAAGCTTTAAATTAATAATATTAATATTGTTTACGTTGATAAATTACGATAATCGACATTAAGCGAAATTTTTGTTTAAGTTCTTCAACATCAATATCGAATGCCACAGTGTTCCACCCATTTCACTTCTCATATTTAACTTTATTTATTAATTTATTTCCACCAGTTGTTAGGCTCTAGAGCAGATAAATATTAGATTATGACACAAGCTAATATTTACAAATCTTTAATTCAAAATTAAAGCTTTCATTTCGTTACTTTTCTCTCTTACGACTGATGTGTTTAAGTGGCCATTGCATGAAAGTCTCCAATATTGTAGTCTAGCAACATCAATCTCTGTCTAAAAATATATCCTCTAATATTGCCACTAGATCTAAGACTAAGACTGAATATCCTTTCGAAATATTTTAACTGGCAGGGTTTAAAATTAGAATTGCATATTTACTTGAGTTGGTGTATTTATTGTAAATATTTTTCCTCCATCACTTAAAAACACCATTTTTCCTAGATTTTAGTACTGCTAATGCTTATAATTTTATTTAAAAGAACAACTCAATTTTATTTCGTTAGTTGGTTATATTGAAAAAAAAAAAAAAAAATCCATAGATTACATTTTGTGATAAAGATGAATGTACGACTTTAAGAACAACTGATTAAATAATTTGTTGCTTGAATTACGAATAAAGTATGAATAAATTTACAAATAGATATAAAATATTCTCAAGAAGAGAATACTCGTACATGTGTGTGTGTGTGTGTGGCAGCCCTTATAAAAATTTATTTATTTTTTGTCACGTTATTTGCAAAAATAAACCAATTTATTTATTTAATCGGACAGTGGCTAGCAAATGTTATTTCGTAGGAAAATTATTTTTTTGTGGCATGTGGTTCTGTCAGTATTCTGGGAAGTATCTATACAAAGGCTGAAAGCTCAATTTATGCGTAGGAGTAATTCACATCACATACAATACATATATACGTACATATATTTTGTACTAGTTTCAGCATGAACAGAGTGTATGAAGGGTAGATATTGGGCGGTCATAGACGTTCTTTAATAAGCCAGAAATGTACAGTTGTTTTACTAGAAAACATTACTTATTGCAAAATTGGCTTTAGTAGGCTGAGGGCTGCTTAGAAAAATACGCAATCTCTATATATATTAAATATATACTTAAAAAAATAATAAATGTTAATATTAATCGAGATATTTTTTACATAAATTATTAAAAAATTAGTTTTCATTTCATTAGTGCTAAAACTGTTAGCAAATCATTCCATCTCATACGCTCAAGTTTTTATAGCCTTATACGGTTTGGGATAGTTTTAAGACCACCCTCGTTTTATATTACAAGAATGGGGTCTATAAATTACTTAACTGTATTCATAGTGGTTTCAAAAAATTAAATTTATCATTAATAATATTTACTAAAAATTACTATTTCGATAATTACTTTCTGTCTGTTTGTTGTGTTCTTAGAATAAAATTGGTTGAAGTTCACTGATGAGTTGCTTAGCAGCAGCTCAAACCACAACAAACAAAAAATCTTTCAATATTAATCGTATCATTAATTTATTGAAAATTACAAGGGAACGTTGTTGCAAAAGTAGGGGATTTTTCTCGGCTCTTGTACAAAAAAATTTAATTATTGTATTAAATTATATTAAAATTTAAATTTTATTTAAAAAGAGTTTTTTTTATTCATAAAGTATTCTCTAATTATTTATAGACTTTTTCATAATATAAAAGGCCCATGCTTAAAGTTTTTTATTATTATTTTATCTTTTTAGTTTTAATAGTTTATATTTGTTTTTTTTACTGCAAAAAAATATTAAAATGTGATTTTTGTTATCTCATCGTACTGTTGTTGGTTTTTATAGAACAAAATAAAAATTATGCAAATTAATTAAAAAATTATTCTGATATGTTTCTCGCATGTTTTTAAGTTTTTATTTTGACAGTCTGTTTGTAAAAAAATCTTAGTTTCCTGTTGCTATTTTGGCCACCAGCTTACGCAATTTGAATGCAAAATTAACCAAAAATTTATGTTTCAAGTGATAAGCACGCTTTTCAAGTCAGTATTAGTCATTTAGTTCAAGTCATTTAAAATTAATGTTTGTTAATTTTTCATGAGCTTCATCGCTCATATTACAGGATTTACATGCATTTTTTTAGTTCTAAATAATATGATTCATTAATTTGACGTTTTAGGCATCGTGACAAAGATCCAGTAGTTTTTGAAGTGGCACTTGTGAGAATATAATTTTTGTCAGCATTTAATAATTTTATCTTCTTTTCAAATAAAAGTTATATTTTTTCGGTATTTAATTATTTTTTTCATTTTGTTGGAGGAAGGTTTATGAAGCAAATCACTTTATCTAATGGAATAAATTAATGATTTCCATTATAATTTTATTACCATATTTATTCTTTGGTTTGTTTTTAATTTTAATTTATTCTTGTTTCGTTTTTCTTTCCAAATATTTTTATATTACTTGAAGTGTTAATATTTTGCCGGGTGAATTAATCACAAGCCATGAATGTTTGATATTTTTATGGAAATGAAACAACTAATTCTTATTGAAACTTGTTTATAAAGCCATGATTATATTTTTATTTTACAATGCATGTACATATACAAGAATTTATGTACAGAGTATTTTATTTATATCAATCAAATAAATAATGCAGAAAATACGAGGGCGGAGAAGTAAGTCTTCGATTTTTCGATTTAATGACCTATGCAAACATGGTTTGTACGAACAAAGCCACTGTACCTTATCATTAAATTGTTATTCGAGTTATATTTGTAAACTTTTCATCTGTTCTAATATATTTGTGTTGTCCCATTAAAAATCTTTTACTCCGAAATCATATCATTTAAATTTAGCTGCAGCTGAGAAAGAATAGGTTATGTATGTCATACGACATACACTTATTAAGCCAGTGAAGGTTTGTTGTGCGCTCCCTTTAATTATCAAACACAAACTGCCAGAGTTCTGCAACAGGATTCGAACCTGCGACCTTCGCACTATGAGTCTAGTATACTATCTACTAGTCTACGAAGGCCAATAAGAAGAATACAACCTAATTCAGTCGAAGCCTTTCGTAAAAAAAGGAATTATCAAAATTGGACCACAAATGATGGCAAAATCGATACGCATCATAAAAAATGTGCAGACAGTTAAAAAGATATTGAATAAATTACACTGGTCAACACTGTTTTTGTCACATGAACTTTGTTATGATTTTTATTTATGTTGGTGTACCCTCATTAAAAATATATAACAGTATTGTTCCTATCACATCCAGTTTTCTTGTGACATCTACATATTAATTTCTGACCTCATATACGTTTCTTTGTTTACATAACTGCATTTAGTCGACTGTGTAACTATTGTGTTTGCTAAATTACATTTTATTTGCATTAGTTAGATCGTAAATATGCCACGAAAGTGTTTGAACAACCCAGACAATTTTTGTTATGTGTGTGGAGAATTAGTTTTTACATCTCAGCGTCGAAATTTCACATCACTAATTGAACAGTGCTATTTAGACTATTTTGGTTTTCCTGTAATGAATCAAGACAAATCCTGGGTTCCACATAAATGTTGTGTAACGTGTGTGAGGCTACTTTTAGGTTGGGCTAAACAAGAACCTAAACATTTGTCATTTGCTATACCAATGATTTGGACGGAACCAAAGGATCATGTAAGTGATTGTTATTTTTGTTTGACTCAAACAAAAGGTATTACTACCAAATCCAAACACACTATCCAGTATCCAAACTTGTCTTCGGCCAAGAGACCCATCCTACATAGTGCCGAACTGCCTGTGCCGATGCCTCCAAATCGATCAAAAAGTGAGAATTATAGTCCGGAATTTTTTCTCAGTCAGCATAATAAGGTATCTGAAGATAGTGACCCAAGTTATAAACCGTCAACTTCAAAAGAACCGCACTTATTGACACAATGTGATTTAAACGATTTAGTACGTGATTTGAATCTGTCTAGAAAACAGGCTGAGCTTTTGGGGTCTAGATTAAACGACTGGAATTTACTTTCTGGTGGCACAAAGATTTAATAAATGAACTTATGATAACATTTAAAGCTTCGGGGTGTAATGTCCTTGAAAATACATATGCTGGACTCTCATCTGGATTTTTTCCGGCAAATTTGGGTGCTGTGAGTGACGAACAAGGTGAGAGGTTCCATCAAGACATTTCCTTAATGGAGAAGCGTTATCAAGGGAAATGGAGTCCAGGAATGTTAGCAGACTATTGTTGGAGACTTAAAAGGGACCTACCGGAAGCCAAATATTCAAGAAAATCATAAGTATCTATTAGATATTAGGAAATAATTCTGTAAGTGTGGCTGAATTTTGTACTTTTTACGAAAATATGTGTTTTGATGTCACAAGAAAACATGATGTGCACATTTTTTTTCATTGATATATTATTGTTTGGTGGCCCTAGTATATTCAAAATTTGATATAAATTTTCATGTGACAAAAAAAATTAACAAATTTGTTGACCAGTGTTATTATTGTACAAATTAATATTTTTAAAATTTCAAATTCCTTGCATTTAATTCATATTCTTTCACTTACAACACGTATATTTTTTTGTTGCAATTTGCTCTGTGTTAATATATTGAAGGCTTTTCATAATAAATATCAGATTATTTCCTCCAGATCTTACCTTAAGAAAACCTGGCAACAGTGGTTGGCATATGAATTATAATATTGTCTTCGATATCATTCAATTTGGGACAGCAACAGGGTATAAAAAATTAAAATGCATTAACATTTATTTCAAGTACTTTGTTTTTGTATGTATTGTTTTAAATGACATAAAAAGTAGAATTAAAATAAATAACGATTCATTTGAATAAAATCGGTTTTGCTTTTATTCTTGATTTCCTGCTTTTGTTTTCAACACAGTTGAGGCAACGTGGATGTTGCTTTTATGACGTTGAAAGAAGTTTTAGTCTTCCATACAAAACAAAACATTATTGCGAAAAAATTAATGAATAAATAAACAATAATCGAAGAACAAGTAGCAAGAACATCTGTTCAAATTTGGCCATTAAATTTCATTTTATCGCTTGTGCTTCTTAAGCATCTGAAATCAAACAGAAATAAATTGACACAAACAGCAAGAACAAACATTTTAAAAATCAATACAATCTTCATGAATATATAATCTATGTATTAATGTATGTACATGTATACGTATACATATGCGTGTGTATACATATTTTAAATAATTATAAGAACGATGGATGGGAGCTTCTTCTCTTTCTTGATTTTACCTTTATTAAGTGTTGCAACACTCGTTTTGGTTAAGAAAATTTGAGATAGTTAAAATTGTTTCTCTAAACTAGTACATTCACTCTTAAATATTTCCTTTCCCGCCACAATACCTGCATCATATTGATGAAATTTCTTTTCCAAAATTACTTGTCTGAAAAAGTCGAATTTTAGAAAATGTGTTTTATTATCATTTTCTTAAATACCTAATATGTAATATTTTTGCTAAAAGTACTTGTTCCTAAGAACTTTCTGTTAAAAAAAAAAAAAATAGCTTTAGTAAAATTGACGACGTTTTTCAAAATATTTTATTCAGTAGCCAAAATTCTTAAGGAAGTTGCTGTCCTGTATTTTATGGGAGTTTTTCGGACAAAATGATAAGAATTCTTGTAATATTTTGTACAGAAATTCTTTTTAACAAATTTTTTTGACTTGACCACCACTCAGGGAATAACTTCTACTCGTGCAATGTAATGTGCTGGAATTAGTAAAAGAAGCTATGAAAAGGAGTGGTTAGAGTATGCGGATATTTGATTTAAATATTTTCACAATGAAAGTGACAGAAAAAATCCTCTGCCTGGAATTATTCCACATGCAAATCTTTCGGTTAAAGAATTAGAAATAAAGGGTATATGGATAGAATTTCCTGATTTCATTGGAGTACACGCCACTATAGTAAAGATGAAACAACAAGACACATTCCATTCGTAAATACTTCAGTGAGTCAATAGTGTTTCTTTGCCGTTTCCTGTACGTAGTCAAACAATTTTAAAATGAACTTTCAAGCCAGCCAGCCCATATTTGAAAGTTGTGTTCGCTTTTGGGAGAGATATAGATGGTATAATAGTAAAGAGATCAGAAGGAATGAACGAACCTCTGGATACTTGAATGATTCTTTAACGATGCCAAAAGTCTATTAAACATCACACTAGATTTTCAAGATGCAAAGAGCTTCAAGGGGTATTTATTAAGGAAGCTTAAAGACATTATGCATTATCTTGAATAAAAATATTCAAAAAATCATTTTTTTTCCTCTATAATAATAATATAATAATTTTATAATGATTGTCTTAAATATTTTGAAGAAATGAAACAACATTATTTTCTTGATTCTCTAAATATTAAATACTTTTAGATAGTTTGTCCCAGTAGTAAAATGTTTAATGAAAGACGTGATCGAGCTCCATATATAGAGCCTATCGAACATAGTGCACAATACTTGAGTGAATCTGCTGGCAGTCGATTAAAAAAAGGACCTATCCACAATAAGGAACAGTCGCCAGTTCAAACACATAATCCTTCAGGCAATAATGAAGCCGAAAATACAGATGCTATTGTGGAAAAAAATATACGTAGTGTGTTCTCAACAAATTTTGGTCCAGGTGTATATTTATTTAATGTAAGTTACATTTGAATAACATCCAACAAATTTGCGAATACCTAAAGAAAACCATTAATAATCTAAAAATATTTAATTTAAAAAAAGTAATGGATTAATTTTTATAGAATACAGCTCCATTAGTCAGTCAAACCCATTTCAATTCAATTCACGATCAAATGGTTGGCGATCAACCAGTATCATACGCACCACCATCTTCGCCATCCCCTAGTGGTAAGGAGTTTTTTAAAGTTCAAAGAAGTCCAGATGGAAAATTGAGTCTAGTCTATAATGAAGATTATGTATTAAAAGCGGCAAAGGATAGACTCAATAGTGGCTGTAAGTATATAATTTTTAAATGGAAATAAGCAAATTTTGTTGGAAAAATAAAGCATGTTACTTAAACAAGGCATCAATTGCAGCCAGTGTAGAAAAGTCCGATAGAATATATCAAACTCATTTTTCCGATGGACTTACTTTGAAAAATGTAAGTTTTTTCTAATGCATACATTCAAAGTTGTTTCTAAATTACTCTTTATATATTTAATGTAACTTGTGATGAGGGTGATGGAAGAATTTTTTAACATAAAACTTTATTTACTAAATAATTAACATCTGATTGATTTGTTATAAATATTGTAACAAGATAATAATTGTAAATTAATGCATGATTTAGGTTACTAATACAGGTAAATAGAAAATTATATATAAATAACATAATTTTTTATATATGTACATATATATTTTACTAAAGGTCCTGGAAAAATGATACACTTAAAATAATCAGATATAAATAAAAACCTTAAATGTAAAAAATTTAATAATTATTTTACAGTTGTAATTGTAATTTTTTTTAGAACTTTTGTTCCTTCTTTAACAAATTAATAGATTTTAAGCTCAGCGCATTAATTAGCGGTACAAAGTTCACTGGTTTTTCTTTATTAATTGCGAATTTTCATAAAATTATTAATGTACCACTGTCCAGAATATTTGAGTATTACATGAAATTTACCTAGATAAAGTGTTTAAATTTTTATTTTTTTAATTTGAAACTTCTTACATTTTTTTGTGATAGTTTCTTTGAAATACCCATATATCTTAAACGTTGTCTTATAAAAGAGTAGGAAAATCCTACAGTTAATACATGAAAGTAGTTATTTTTTCCGAAATAATATTGACATTAAAATCGAGTGTGTAATAATTAACCAAAAGCAATTTTTTCAAAATGAATATGTATATATTAATATTTTTATTAATAATAATAAAGTCCTTAGCCTTATTTTAATAAAAAAAATATGTTTGGTCCAGCAGACTATTGCCACCAATGATTGCTAATATCAATCGAGAAATTTTTCTTGGATCTATTTAAAAAACAAGAAAATGTTTTCTTCAGAATTGCATTTCGAAGAAAATAATAAGGATTAAGACAAAGTTTATGGCAGTCGTTGTGGTTTTATTAGTCAAAAATTCCGAATACGCTTTTTTATAATTTTTATTTTTATATTCTACAAATTAATTGAATTTTCTAAGGTTTGAATCATTCAAAATAGCTTTCCATCATTGTAGTCCTTTTTGGTGTCTTTAGATCTTTTCAAAATCTTGTATTAAACTACTCATTCCCTCAAAAGTTATATTCATTTGCGTAAAAGGAGGAAATTTATGAAAATGTTTTAACCACAGATGAGGAGATAACTTTCTGCTTGTACTAGAAATTCCATAAAAAGAAAATAATTCTGAAGATAGCCGTCCCAAGGAAACGCCATCCGCGAGGAAAATTGTGTGGTTTTCAAAATTAAGTTTATAAAAATTTTTTTCAAAATTTTACCTTCCACATGGGGCACAATATAGTTTGCAAATGTAAATAAATTCTATGATCAATGAAAAGCTGTATCAACGACAATTCATAATGGAGGTTTCAAAGTGACTGAAAAAAGACTGGAAAACTTATACTTTACAACTACAAGGGTCGTAAACTACTCTTAGGTAATCCGAAATAAATAAATAAAGTGAAAAACTTAAAAAAATTTGGTGTTTGGCATTCAGCACAAAATATTAAAAGAAAGTCCAGGAGAGCGCAATTTTTTTAACAGTATATTTTCTTTTTTTTCAAATTTAAAATGTTAACAATTTTTAAATCTGGTGAAACTAAGGTATAAATAAAACTTTACAATTACTGCTCCATTTGTCACTGAAAATTTTAACAAAAATATTTTTGTTTTAGGAAAATCGTGCGACGCCAGCGCCGTCTCAACATAGTGGTAAGTAAATTGGAATTTTTTTATTTATAACCAAAACAGTGGATTAAACTTCCAAAAAATCATTATTACAAAACGATATTTGAGACATTCATAGGCCCTTTTGCTTAATTGCTTTAGAACACTGTTATCTTTGGCTAAAAACAGTTGAAAATTTAAGATTTTATTGTTTAAAGTTACTGATGAGTTTTCTTTTGTAAAGAAAGTAAAATATTCATTGTCCATTGAAGGTGTAGAAAGAGGATTTAGTGTTCCTTAACAAGCACAATTTTATTATTATATTAAATTAAATAGTTATATGTTGTATTTTGTGAATTGATTTAGTTGATCAATTTAGTTGATCTTTTTCAGAGCAGAAAATGCCACAAATTTAAAAATTTTAAAAATTTTAAAATATCAAATTTCTGCCTTAAATGCTACTGGTACAAATTCAAACATTTACATACATTCACTGGAAAATGTCCGTCTGGTTATAAATTCTCTGGTTGTAAATACTCCAAGAACTCATCGTGTGGAATTGGATGATTCAGAGAAATGTAAACCACACTGCGGTCGAGTTGCCAGTTGCTAGTGCTCATATTGTGGAAAGCAACTGGCGACTTCTTATTTGTGCTCTTTTGGTAATTAAATATTTTTGGAATCCGAATAGCAACTCAACTACATTTCATTTGCCATTCTTAATGTGTCTTGAAAAATAATTGGAATTCTTTCGAGTATTCACCTCTTTTTGTATAAAAATCTATGCGTTTTCTTAATTTTTCTGGAAGTCATTTTTTTAATAGAATATTATTGAATAAAATTTGATTTTTTGGCATAATAGAGATTAGATTTACAATTAAGGATATTAACTATTTTCAATAAAACGATCTACTTCCCAGTTGATCATTTATTTCATCTTCAACCAAATATTGATGACTGCTTGGAGCATGATGAGATCAAAAATAACAAGACATTCTGCAGTCGTATTCGTAATTATCCCACAAACAAAGATCTGGATGAGCTAATAAAAGAAAATTTTCCAAACTTGGGCTCCTTTCTTAACGAGGATATTATATTGCCCAAAGAAGTAGGTCAGCGCATGAACAATGCCCCCAATGAAGAGTATTTATGCCGAAGTCGTGAAAGAGTTATATATCCCCAGTCAGGACAGAACAAGGACTATGACTGGATCTATATTGTAAATTCACCCCAGTACAAACAGGGCATACGTGTCGAAGAGTGTATGTAAGTTGTAATTTTTTTACATGTTCAGCCTTGAGTACTTAACTTAAAATTCTTATAATTCTTTTTTTCCTTAATTATTGCCAGCAATGTTAATAAACCATGCGGAGAACAAACTGGACTAAGCTTACCCAATCATTATAAGGCAACATGCGAACAAAATTATATATACCGATCCTTAATTGCGTACAAGAATCAAACTATTTACAAGGATACTTTTAGAATTCCATCATGCTGCAAATGTGTACTGAGATCGTCCTGATATTATTGAGGTCAGTGGTACTTAAACGGAAAAAAAAATGTTGATGTCATTTTTGTATTCTCTACTCGGAATGTGATTTAATGTAAGTCTAAAAATTTTATTTTTAAAGAACTTGTATCTGGGGTAAATAATTAAAAATTACGTTAATTCCTTTGATATACTTGTTTCTCCTCTTTTCCTTATAATTTATTTAAGTAATATATTATTCAAGTAGAAGGAGTTTTCATTGATAAAAATATTCAATGGATTTTCAATATTTTTACACTCGCACTAAGATCCTGATGATGGTACTCAATATCATCTGGATATTATATCGAAAAATAGTTCAAAATCATTGTTATTAAATAATATCTATTCACTACAAAATTTTTTATATTATTTTATCATTTTTAATGCATTTTCTATTCAAGAAAAGTGTAAGACTTTATCGACAAAAATCTCTAGTTTTAAAAGAAATAATCTTAAGCTTAAGAACTTTAAAAGGCTATGGGATTGAATGTGTTCTCCTTGCAAATTTGCATTTGTTAAAAATGTATTAGCTACTAAGGGACTCAGGTCCTGTATGAGTAGGATCTATCTAGAAAAGTTCTAAGAAATCACATTCAAATTTTAGGTAATTGTATCACTTTCAAATTTCAAGGAATTGAACTTCTTAAACCAAAAATAAGCATTATTAATTAATTTTTCTTAAATTTTTATGCTAATCTGGGCAATGTAAGATGACAAAAATGTAGTAGTACTCGAAATATTGGTCACTCTAAATTTCTATAGAATTTAGATCGGCTATTTTCTATTTTGTTTGTGTACTTTTCTAAAACATTTCTACCACTTTTTGTTCGTAGGAAAAAATTCACGCGATAAATATGTTCGTTTTTTTCATGATAAGAGTCATTTATTTTTGTGTGATTTAGTACTTGTCTGGTACCTTTTTAATTTGTAGTTTGTGTAAAGGAAAATAAAAATGTGCAGATAAATATTTTTTCGGTTTTCATTATTGCCTGAAGGCTTTCGTTTATTTATAATATTAAAAAAAATCATTTTTTCTTTCTTCCAGTATCCCAAAATATAAAAAACAAGATGGATAAGAAACAAAGAGGGTCCATTACCTTAAATTTAAAACTTTAATTTCGTTGCCGTTCTCGAAAAACTGATGCCATAATCAAATATTTTTTATGAAAATAATTACAAGAATACTTAGTAAGTAGTTTTTTAATATTTAAGTAGCATTGTTGAAAAAATTATATATATAAAAAAATTTAAAATTTAAAATTTAATATTTTTAGTTAATACTATTGTAATGAATTTGAAGTCTATAATATAAACATCATTTACAATAACGAATTTCATGATGACTTTTTGTTTTTAATTTGAAAATAATTCACTTTAATTTAAAACTTTAAAAATATCTAATAAAAAGATATGGAAAATGTATTCTTATATCTAGATAAGCTACTTCATATGCCTGCATTTCATTAATCCTAATATCAACTCGTCAATAGATGTTGTTTTAAGGGCTTACTGATGAAGTTGCTTTAGATATAAGAAACGAAAGCAGTAAATTATTTATATCTACATATAAAAATGGTAAAACATTTCGGATAATTGTAATCTTGTTTAAAAATAAAGTATTTATAAGTATAAGTGTTTTGGCAATTGCTCCATTATCTATAGGGAATGGTCACAAGACATTTGTACAAATGACATAGAAAAATCTTTTTTAACACTAACTTCAACAGATGAGTATATAATAAGAAATTAATTTTATGGAGAAAAAGTTTATGCAAAAATGTATGAATAGTTACTTAAATTTTATTACTAAAAGTTGCTTTGTTAATAAAAGGAAAATGTGAGCTTAACCCTAATATGATACCGCAAAATATTATTATGTATATTTTAATAATTATAACTAAGTTCTAAAATGTTGCTTTTATCCCACAAAAAAATTAAGTTGATATATCACGTTTATTATAGAATCAGACATTTGCACAAATGCTCTTATAAATAAAAATATTATTTAAACCGTGGTAGTTATAAATTTTCGATAGATTAATTTCAAATTCCATATCCATTTTATTAAAAAAAAGATTAATTAAATTCATTGAGGTGACAATGATTTTATTGGTTGTTAGGCTTTGATTCTTGAATATATTAAAAAAATAAGACCCCTTTTTCTTAATTTATTTCATTTTCCTGCCGTTTACCTAAGCATTTCTTTATTTTTTTTAAATTTCCATTAGCATCGGCTTATGAGGAAAACAAATATCGATTGACTGAAATATTAATCATACGTACCGTTTTTTTTTTCTTCATAAAAAACTATTGCATACTTTTTCGCAAGGCCAATACAAACACTGTAATTCGATGCGTATGAGTGATAAAATATTTATGCATTTCACCATTTTTATCAGACTGATACAATATTTGTGCAAAAACTGTAGCATACTTTTTAGGTGACATGTGCCATTTTTAAGTCAGAGGAGCGTATGAGTTATGAAAATTAATAAATTTATAAAGGAAGATAATTTGAAAATTAAATTTTTTTTATACTAATTGAAATATTCTCCCAATTTTCAAAATAACTTTAATTGTCTGGACTATACTATCGCCGACAAAACTTTCAACATAAAAAGAAATATTTTTTTGTTATAAAATTGCGTTTTTAGTATTCAAATGGCACTATTCCTTAAGTATGTACAATTCGAAGAGATGAAATTAATTAATAAATTTATTTACAATATCATAATCCTTCACCTCTAGACTATCCTCGAGACCACTGATCGCACTAAAATATTATTTAAGCGGAAATAGTAAAGAAAGATTACATTCATTGACTGTTAAAATTTACTTCCTCAGGCAGCAGTTTGTAACCACTTACCCTTCCAGAAACTTAAAAAGCTTAAAAGTTTTATGTTTGGAAATATTTGGCGCAATTAACGTATATTATTTACCATAAGAGACAAAATCTTATATTGTATATCTCGAGAGGAAACTGCCCGGTAACTTTTGATAATTTTTTTTTTCAGTAAAGGCCATAATGTCAGCCTAAATTTTTTTCTTCATTACCCCTCTTAGGAGCATTTAGCATCTACAAAGCATATTCATCTTACACGAGTTGTTGCAGTTGTTTTCGCATTGTTATTTTCCCTTATATTAGTTTCGTTAATCGGTTGTTGGTTCCAATTAAGTAGATGATTGGTCTTCTGTAGCAGGGCTAGGACAATGAAGATACCATCTGACGTTTCCTATAAACAACACCCCCTGTGTATTTTGTGTAGTGGTGGGAAACCTCACTAACCTTGGTAATCTTTGATTTCTTCCTTTTTTCCCAAAAAAGTTGTAGCTCTGCCTGACCTTTGTCATGCTGTTATCCTCTTTTCAAAGGAGGGGGAGTGGTCAAAAGGGTCAGTGGATAGATTTTTAGGAAAGAGTTGAGGCCACTTAATTTTAAAATGTGAAAATATTCTGTCCTCTGCCAGGTAGCGAAGCTAGGGTATTCGGTTTTGTAAGCAAGCACTTAAATCACTACACCGCGCCACCAGCCTAAAATGATTGCAGATATACACATAAAGTGGGCACAGAAAAATTTCAGTTGTAAAATACAATTATTAACAATTCATTTTTCCTACATGTTGTATAATTTTTGAAGATAAGAATATTAGCATGTGGGATATGGAGACGGCGACGTTTTTAAATTCCTTATGTCATTTAGTATGGAAGAAAAACAAGGCTATTTTCGCGAATTCTTTTCCAACTGTTGTAGGTCTGCATTAGCCAGAACAAAGATTGACCAGCGAGTAGTCCAACTTCTGGTCTACCATATGGTAATAAAATCATTAAAATTAATTTGAATGGGAAAATCTATCTGAATTTAACAGTTAGAATATATTAACGTTTCTGATTTAAGTGAACATTTTCTAATTTTTTTGCTTACTTATATGTGTGTGCTCCCACCGAAAAAAGACGATTGTAAAACATAAAAATATATTTGACAACAAAAATATTTTTTTGAAAACTATATACTTTCCAGCAATTGCTAGTTTTTCTTATATAAAATTACCAAAATGAACATATTATAGACAATTTTTTATATTTAAGCCTAATAAGTTATTTTTCACAAAATAGAATAAATAATTTTATCATCTATTCACTTCTATTTAATATTTTTTGTTTTCATCTAATTCTCGCATCAAGCAGTAGTACAATCCGTTTAACACACACGTTCGACATTTTTAGGTTTCTGTCTAAGTCTTTCCAAATTAATTTGCAAATCGCAAATCAAAGCCTTAAGAGACATACACGAAAAGTAAGCAATTTATGTAATAGATTTTTTGCTGTATACTTTCAGGGATACGAATTTTTAATAGTACATAAATAAAAAAGTCAAATACTACGGGTGGATTTTTTTTCTCGCAATTTCATGGTATTTATTTTTAAATCGTGGTGTTTGCTTTTAAATTCATCTTGGAGATGAGCATTAAACGCCGTATCTGTGCAGTAAGAAATAGTTTTTGATATTAAAAAATTTCATTAAATTTGGATATAAGTGAGTATATGTACTAATACAAAAAAAAAAGAGTGTTGCAAAAGTTCGATTTTAATCAGATCTTATGACAAGCAATGAATGACTAAAAAGAGCTAAAAATTGATTGTGAATAATGATAGGAAAAATAAAATTGCAGAGCGAGGTTTGTTCATCTATTTTCGAGAAAAAGAGTGAATGTACTAAAAATGTATGTTTAGTTTTGTATGTTGATAGTTCAGAAATTTTTGCAGATCGGAATATGAAACTTAAAAGCTTTGTAGCCTACGATATCAATATTAGCTTAAAGTTGTTTTAAAGATTTAATTAAAAGGCTGGCACTAAGCATAGACCACCATGTTGCCCATTTTGCAATCATTCTTATGACAAAACAATCATTTACACAACTCTAGTCTTCCTCGAGTTAAACCATTTTGAAGAAAATCCACCTGCTTACAGTCTCTGTTATTATAGTGTTTTACAAAAAATAAATTTTCCTTTTCAATTTCTTAGATTCTGATTTTTTAAAGAGAAAAATATCATCCTACGTCTGTGTTAATATGTTTTTATCAAAATGATTGCATGAGGTTTTGTGAGTTTACAGAATTTTTTTATGGGAAACGGTTATTACTATTTTTAATTGTGAAAAACGGGCATTGCTTTCATGAGCTTTTCTGTTAGTTTTATGCAAAAAAGTGTCTTTATATCACAACAGAGATTGTAGTTTTTCACTTACGTAAAATTCTATGAAAAGTACAGAATGGCTTTCGAGATATAAAAGGCAGAATTCCATTAAAAATATGCCATTTTGCATTGTCAATCAAGTAGCAGGTGTGTTTCAGTATTTTTTTTAATACATGCAGTTAATGAACGGCTGCAGGTACACAATCGATCCTTATACCATATGATAGACTCGAATGTAAAATACTTTGGCCTGCTTGGTGAATTTTCATATTAGATGATAAATACAATTTATTTTAGAGACCTTTATATTTTCCAAGCAATTGAATGTAAAGAAGTGTGATGCTTTGGAATTATCCATCAATTTCTAAACGCATTATAAAGCAAGAGAATTGGTTGTTTCTCCCATACTTAAAAAAATAATATTTCCATAATATTAAGCGGAATAGTGCAGTATATTGCAATTCAATTTTATTTACGGGTACTGTACACCGACAAAATTGGGATTAATATAAAACTTCCTTCTCTTTTTATACGTCATTATTATTTCGCGCTAACTTTCTTCAAAAAAAAAACGGAGCACCTCCCAAGGATTAGATGTAAAAATTTCTACCTTAAGGTAAATTTTGTTTGCTAAGAAATCAAAAGTTATTGAAGACAAAAATATTATTAATGACCTTTTCTACAAGTTTTTCAGACATGTTGGACAAATGTGTTGAACAACCCCCAATTGAACCAACTGCATATTTCTATAAATTTCGTTCATTCGTATTGTATTAAAAATAAAAAAAATTTTAAGTTTTTATTATTGCTTTCGATAAAAATATTCGACCGGATGAGCAAATAAAATACAGAGAATCAGGCAGTACAACTTTTTTTCTCACTTTTCTGTAATATTTTTATTGTCACTCAAACTTAAGTTTCTCCAAAAATTTTAAGGTCAATGAGGACACAAAAAAAGTATTCGTTGATAAGATTTTCGTTGATTTGTACAGAAATATTTACCCCCAAAAAGTGATTGTTGTGGAAGAGGAATGCCGGCATTGGTGTAAGTATACATATGTATATAATTAAGAAGGAATTACATATACTAAAAAAATGTTGAATGTGCTGGTTTTGAAGTTTTCATAAAAGATATTTCGTTTGAATGCAATTCTATTTAACAATGCTTAATAAAACTTTTTTAATTGTTTGTGAATCAAACCGCTAAAACTTTTTTTCGTAATAATAAAAAAACTCATTTCAAGGAGCGTTAAACGAGTACCTTGTGCGAAATCGCTTAAAAAGTTCTTCCTTTTGCCATGTCTCCACAACTTGCCCTGTAGTTTAGTTATTAAATGAGCTCATTCACTCTCGTTTCTTGCCAACCTGCTACACAATATACTACAACAATAACAGACAAATAGATAGTGGCATATGGAAATAAGAGCATTGTATGGCTGTTAACAATATTGGTAGAATGTCCATGAATGCCGGCTTAAATTAAAAATGAATCAAAAGAAGTACAAACGCTAATAAATACTCTCGCGTGCTTATGCATACATACACTCACAAATGAATGCTACGAATGTGAGCACCTTTAGTGGCACGGAATTTATAAAAGGCACGTGTTGGTAGCAAAACTGTTTCAATTCACCGGTATTCTTGTGGTAAGAAAAGCTATAGTCGCAAGGACATGTTGGTATTTTTTCCATTCTTAGCTTTCGCCGTTCAACATTCAGTTAGTAAGTGAGTGTAATCATAGCCGTATGTAGGTAAATAGGGAAAATTAATAGTTTTCCCAAGAACACACTCTCCATGGCTTCGTGTTCTAATAAAAGAAATAATTTTAATGTAAATAAAAAATATAAAAATGCTTTAAATAATTGAAAAACTTTATAATACGATATGATTATTGTTATTATTTACAAATACAATAATTTAAACAAGTGGAATAATTGCAAAAAATAATGTTAAAAAACAAAAATGTTTTATTTGTGTCACAATCGAAGGAATTTGTTATAAATCTATACGAGTCTTGTTGTGGCAGTAGAAAGTGAAGTTTTCATTTTGTTTTTAACTCTGTTCATATTGCACACACACACAATAAACTTGCACGTGTGAAGCAAAGAAAAAAGAAATGGATAAAACTTATAATACGAATATTATCTGGACAACAACAAACGGATTTACGACACAAAGCCGCCGGCCAAGTTCACCAGGTAAGAAGTTAATAATTTAAAATTTTAATAACCTTTTCTTACTGTACAAAAATGATGAGACGTTCATCTTTTATTAACGTATAAGATAAATATTAGAGTGATAAGAACAACAAAAAATCTTTTTAATAACTAAATTTTTTCAATACTTTAGCAATTACACTTGTTTAATACAAACAAGTCAAACTTTCTGGCTTATTTATCGAATATATTTATTTTTTACTCACTTAGTGAAACCAACTCGCCATGACCAAAAAAATAATCCTTTTTTATTTGAAATTAATATTGACCAGAAAAAATAACCTTTTTTGATTTGAAATTAATCTTAAATAGTGCAAACTAAGGAAATCAATTTCATCAGTTGGACACATTACGACAGCAAGTTCAGCCAAAGACGCAAACATGTCTATTACGGACGTCAAAAGGTATATAATTTCCGGCATGTGCGTGTTCTATCAGAAGTCTGTTAATTTCTCTGCTCGTATTTGTTGGTGAAGTGCAGCCACCTTCTCAAAATAAATCGTCTTAATGCAGCTTCGTGTCCCATTTCACAACAGAAGCAATGCTGCTTTCAAGGCAGCTTTGCATCTTTTTGTAGCTAAATTAAGACTATGGGTCCAAATAGGGAATACTAATTCCTGAAAGCAATCCCCCTGTTCGTGAAATTTTGCTATAAAATCCAAGTTGTACGATTCCTGGTTGTGTTTAAGAATTCAGGTTACGAGACTAAGGTCTGCATCAGCGAAATTTCAGCTAAGATACTATCATCCTAAAGTTGTTGACTCTAGACAGCACTATATGGCTGCATGAAATAAATTCAAAGGAAAACACATCCCAAGAAAAGATTCTTTATAGACTAAAAGCCAGTATAATAGACTAGTAGTCAGAAGATCGTATTTTTGATGCCTGTCAAAGACTCTGAGCGTTTCTGTATGCAGTTGTGGCTAAAAAATATATATGAAAAAAACCTTAAAATTTTGGGACTTTTTTTGAAATAAATCCCCAACGAATTGCTGCAACACCCCATATATAAATAAAATAAAACTCCATTATTAAAGAAATATTATATGTGAAATAAAGACTCGATTTTGCATTGAAATAAACCTTCCATATACAAATACCATTTTGAAACAAGTAATTGTTGTTTCAATTTCCGGACTATTGATTTTTACTGAAAAATTTAAAAAAATCATTTCTTGTGGTGTTATTTTAAATTTTAGCTTTCAGAATATTATATCATATAAAATAAGGCTTTAAAAATTATAATGAAATGAGTCCTAGAAGCTCTTTATCTATCGAAAAATTTATATACACCTTTGAAAGTTATTGTTCGTGCCCACTGTGCTTTTATTTGAGGATTTTATTTAAATTTTTTGGTTGTTTGTTGGGGTTTTTTTGATTGGACGCTTCCAAGTTACATCATATTTTCTGAACGGCAATACGCATGTAGAAAAATTTACTTTTGCCTCCGGACTTTCTACCGTCTTAATCACTGGCTGATGATGATTTCATACGAATTGTTACGGATTGATAATTTCTTTACCATTATAGATGATGAGCGATTTCCAGAAATAATTGTAGGTAATACGGAACGATTCGTTCTTCTAAAAAAATTTCTTTTTTTTTGATAACGCAACCAAACTTGAGCATTTTGGGGATCTTTAATAAAAAAAGTGGACGGTACAATAAAATATTACTCCACATGAAATATTTTCTTCAAATTATTTTCTTATCTGGTATGTATTCTTACATATATACACTATATAATAAACCACTGTTTTAAAAATTTATTTCTCAAACTCCTTTCTCGCAAAACGCTTTATATTTCTGTTTAACTATTTCTTTCCCTTGTCAATAAAAAAAATTAATTAGAGGAGTATCCTAGAACTGATAGGAGAAGGATGAAGAATATATACTAACAGGTCTGTAATATATTTTTTACAATTGAAAATATAAATATTATATTTTTTTAAAGGGAAAAATCATTTTCGGAATTAGCAGCAGCCGGGCAAAAATATATATAGTACCAGGCCTTAATCCAACTTTGTATTAGTGGTCAAGAGTGAAACATTTTTATGTTTTTAAAAATTATAGCAAAAATATAAGATGAAATGGGTGGGCCAAAGCTTTTGGATTAAAAAAATATATATTTAAAATGATAGGTAATGGGCAAAAAATTACATATTGAAAAAAAACTCTTATCAATCCTGTATGGATGTCTAATGGTATAGAGTCCAAGTTGTTGTTTTTATTTTTAGAAGTGATAACAGCAATTTGAAAAAAAACTAATTTTCGGAAAAGATTGTGAAAGTCCTTTGAATTAGAATAATTTTATTTCAATAAACTTATTCGTTATAGAGCTTTTGTAGTCGAAAGTTAATTATTGCATTAGTTTATATGAAAACGGTTTTTTTAATTCTACTAAAAAATAACTTTCTTACCACCACTTCGTTACCACCGCCATGTTATAAAAAAACTCGCCTTTTTGTAGTCTATGGGAAATTTCATATTGTTAACGAGGAAACTAAAAGCTATTAAAAGCTACAAAGCTTAATCCAAATGTCTTATTTGTGATTGCGATTGAGAAATCTTTTAATAATTCTGTTTGATCTTAAAATTTTTGATTCATAAGTATATTAAGGATAATACTGTCTTTAGTTGACTTGTAGCTGTCGCCAGGATTTTTACTGATCCCCCACTACTTACAATTCTATAATGAGCTGGAACTCTGGAATATTAAACTGTAACTAAATACCATATATATTTAGGGCGTCATGTGGCTATATATGAAATTATATTTCACCAGTATATCCCACATATTTTTTAATTTTATTTTATTTTACTTGTGCCACAAAGGATTCTAACTTTAATGTCCTTAGTTTCGCACTTAGTTTGAGTGACCTTGCACATATTGGTGAACATTATACATACGTTTTTATGAACAAAAGAAAAAAAAAACTTGAAGAACTTAAAAAAAATTCCTTATTGAAACATGTGTAGCAACATGAAATGAACCATTCACTAAGAAGGAGGGAGGACATTTTCAGACATTGCAGCCAGTCGATATCACTTAATAGAAAATCACATTAATTTGCATTTAAAAATAGATCCACTATGACGTGGGTGTTAAAGAAACGTCAATTGTTCGTAAAGTAGCAAAAAGAAAAAGCCTTTAAAAAATATAAATGTTAAGTGTTATTAAACACTAAAGTAACGATGTATGTGTAAGACATAATTGTTTTTTTTTGTAATTGTATAAAGGAAAAAAATATATTTAATAGTTTTAGTTTAAATAAAGTAGTTTATTTGCCAAATTACCATATCCCAATACTCTCTGTGGAGTAGACAATTTCTTATAAAATAGGACTCCTGGATTTCAAATAATAATAGAAAACATTACAAAATTCGATTAAGACTTAGGCGGAAAACGCTTTTTTATTTGTCATAAGCACTTATCGTGTCATTAATTTTCTTGTTTGGCTGACACAAAAAGATTTTATGTTTATTGGATCATTTTAATTTTTCATTTTAATTTTTAGAAGTTTACAGTAGATAAACTTAATTAAACGGTCAGTCAACTTAAGGCATCATAAATATTTTATTAAAACTGCTCGTAATACTAAAATAAATAAACAGGGATAATTGTATAACACAGAAAACTGCATGTTATTCTAATAAAAAGGACTTTCGTGTTAATCGTAATTTAACAACTATTTTTTCATACACGATATATTAAGCTTTGAATAATTAATTTAAACAAAAATATGTTTTATAAAAAAAAAAATATAATTTAAACTAATAGATGTTGTTTTTGTTATAAAATCATTTTATTTAAACATGCGATTGCTCATATTTTACCATCAACAATAAGTGCAATGAACTCACAATACACACGTGTGTAAATCCATCCATTAACAAATATATTTTCATGTAATTTGCCCTTTTTTACAGGACTTTTCTATTATGATTGTAATGAAAAACTTTGTTCTTTTGTGAGTAATGCTAAAAGATTATTTTGATAACAGCTCCCACATACGAATACGAACACACACTGACAATTTGTATGCACGTGTGTTGGTTGTCATTTTATTGCACACATCAAATTAAAATCCTGGTACAATGACCAAAGTTCATGCATATAAAAAACATGGCTTAAGCAAACAGAAAGGCAGAATAAGTCGATTAAAAAAAAATCGTATTACCTATAATGACAGGATAGTGAAACGTGGAAAATAATGTTTTATCAAGATATTAAAAAATGCCTGATGAACAAATGTTTACTTAACCAAATTATTGACCAAACGACTGTCCAAGTGACTGATTGGCCGAGCTGACGAGCATGTTAGTTGTCAAGTAAAAATAAATTGAAGGCAAGTGTATAAAAGTTCTTTGAATTTAAGCATTAAAGTAAAGGCTTTATTGCTGATGATTGCAGGAATTAATTTGCTATTAATTAATTCAAGGCAAATTAAAACGAAATAATACAATATAAGTCATAGTAAATCTGGCAATAAATAGATAAATGAGGCGACTACTGCTATACGAAAACATTATTGCTTTAAAGCAAAAATTTACAATTATATTCCAGTAGCAGAGTATCATTGTCGTATATAAATTCTAACTTCAATGGCATATTTAGAATATCTTGATCTAAGAGAGTACCCAATAATGTTAAATGCTAATTTGATCCTGTGTTCGTTTAGCTAGACAAACGTCTAATGTGGAAAATGACCTGTTTTCATTGATTTTAGGTTATTTTTCAATTATATAATTTTTATTTCATAAAAAGTCTGACTGTTCCCGATATATATGCCATAGAAAATAATATATTTTGAAGCTTTGTTAAAAACAGTAGAGCATAAGCTCTTAGCTTACGAACATGCTATCAGAAGTAAGTCCTGCTGTTGTAATTTTATATAAATTTAACACATTTTCGAGCCCAAAGTACGAGATTTCAAACAAGGAATTTTTTATTTTTTTTTTTTTTTCAATTGTTCAACACCGGTACAGCTGCTCTTTTTTTGCCCACAATTGTACTATTATGCCTAAAGAATTTCTTATATAACTTACTGCTCATAAACTACAGAACACCATATTTACTTTCACATATTTGGTCACATGTTCTACATATTCTATATAAATTGTTTTTTAATCTTTAATGCATTAAATTTTCCGACTACTAATACATCAAAGAGAAAACAGTGTTTGAAGAGAAATGAAAAACATATACTTTTTCCTATCATTTTCACTAAAGATAAATAATACATTTAGCGAGAGTCAAAAAATTAATTTTTTTTGGCCTTTATCGACGAATTTAGTAGAATACAAATGTCTGAAAATCATATAACTTTTACATTTTAATGGATATATAGTATATTCATGAATTTAAAAATCGTTATACATACACACATACATTATACGCAATTGCAAATAATTCTATATAACGTATACGTAACACATACTGGTGCATGCGTTATATAAACAAACTTTCAATATATTAGAGCCCATGTGTCTACATGGAGAAGGCGTTAGAAAAACTACTGACAATTTTTGGGTTGTCAGGTTGACTTCCTACAATTGATTTTTTACAGCTACGACTACTCAGTTAAAGAAATCCAAATGTAATTATGTATATTTAATAACAAAACAAATAAACATTAATAATTATTGTTGCCCTTTTTATTTCATTTAATGGTCAACGTCACTCAACAACTGACTGGCGAAACTATACAACAATACGTTTATCTTAATATTCAATATTATATAAGAATAGTAAAACAAATCATAAAATATCTATATACTGCTAATAAACATACATTTTCAGGCAATTTAAGCATTCATTCCACTATTTCTGGTCGAATTTCATCTAAAGGTCACAGTGATGTAGGTATTGACCACGTAAATTCCAATAATAATGGCACGAAATCACCACTTGCTCTGCAACACTATCAAAATAATCATTTAATTGGAGTAGAGTCCAGGTGAGTAGTTGTGGAGAATGTAATTTTATTCAAGTGTATTTGCATTTTAATTATTGTAGCCGTTTTGTGCTCTTCATAATATAAATTTAAAATTACAAAATTATTACCAAAAACAAATAAAAATCAATTATTTTCGTATTGATGTATTAAGCTTTCGTTTATCTATTTTAAATCAGTGGAATATGACTCTATTTGAATTAAAAATAACTCAGATAAACAATTATTTTGGCTTCTTCCGGTTTTGTCAATGATAATAAATACGTTCGTAAATGCAGTACTAAGCTTCAAAAAAAAAAAAAATAATAAATAAATAAAACTTTTTCCGATACAAGTCAAATGGTGCTCTTCTGTCTTGTGACTATTGTATATGCCATTTGCTTCACTGTTGCTGCACTTATGAATATCTTAATTCACTCTTGCCACTTAACACTGTACTTATGAATGTACCACTTATCTCTATCATGTATTTGCTACAAAATTTTATATAAAATTTTATTTTCTCTCTTTACAGATTTCGCCGAAAATACTACAACAAGACTTTATTTATTTTGCTCATAATATTAATATTTGTATTGTTAATAACCATCATAGTTTTAAGTGTTTTATTAAGTGAGTTAAATGTGAGTTAAATGGGCCAATAGTTCTTTATTAATATTTGAAATTTCTTATTAGGCAAAAACTCTATTAGTACAATTTGTCGATCCAATGAATGTCTGCGGACAGCGGCAAGTTTAATTTATTCAATGGACAAAGAGACTGATCCCTGTGAGGACTTTTATCAATTCATGTGCGGTCGCTGGGGTGACGAACATCCGCGACCTGATTCTTTAACAGCAAATGATTGGTTTCGTGAACGTCAATCCAAGATAATGCGTCAGTTGCGACAGTTTTTAAAACAAAATATAACTGACAAGGAGCCAGAGGCTGTGGCCAAAGCGAAACTGATGTATAAAGCCTGCATGGATACCGACACTCTAGAGGAGAGGGAAATGGAACCATTAGTAAATTTTCTATTTAAATTTAAATTACCCATAATACCTAGTGGTTTGAATTTGACTCTCAGCCCAGAAAGTGCTGAAAAATACAAAGGAAAAGAGAAGTTTAATTGGCTAGAGTCCATGGCTTTGTTAAAGAAATATCTTTTCATGGACTTAATGATCGGCTTTGATATATTTCCCGATCCCCATAATAGAACAATTAATCGTATTGCTTTGGGTACACCAGAACAGGACTCAGCACTGCCTTTGTATGTTGCACAAAGTTTCATTTTGACATATTTCTTGTAATAAAATGAATTATTATTGTATTTCAGCAACAATGATGATGTTCAAAAGATTCTCAAGAAAGCTCGAAAAAAATTCATACTTGATGACGATAGCGATGACGATGAATATGATAACAAGGAACCTGAGGAAGACGAAGATCAAGCAGTAAAAAAAACGTCTAGTGGCTTGAAGGCTTATGTTGCATATATTAAGAAAGTTTTAGAAATCTATATTTTATATGTGGATCCCGAAGCACATCCTGAAGACAGCACGAAAAACATTGAAGAAATGACTACGAATGCGGTTATGGTATCCAAAAAGATTTATAACGTATGCAAATTTTATTTTAATTATACTATGAACTCCTTCTTAATCTCTATTACACACATACATACATAGATACACATACATGTATATTCGGTGTATCTGTACATATGAATTCCCATTAAGGAGTCGTTAAAAATTGCATGTCTTTTATTAACAAGAGCCTAAAATCCTTAGATTTCAAGGTGAATGTTGTTCAAATTTGTTCCCAAATTGAACATTGGTACGTTTGTTTAATCGAAATTCTTATGGCACTCTTGTACGAAAAATTAAATAACTCATTAGGACCTCCACGTCAGACCAAAATATCCTTCCAACTTTAAACGTCTGATTTAATTGTACTAATGACATACTGTATTTTTTTAAACAAAATTTATTTTAACTATTAATACTCATAATCGATTTAACAATTTTTCTCTAAACATTGTCCATTTCAGCTTAAGAGTGAAGCGGAAAACTCCACAAAACCTTCAAAGAATCCCCTGGATGACATTCTATATATCAGCATCAAAGATTTTCAAAATCAAACAGACAAATTAATTGCGCCCAAAACTCTACCCATTTGGGTGGAGTTTTTGCAATTTTTGATGGCTGATACAGTGAACGTGAAAAATGGCAAATTCAATGCAACCAACTTGCAAATCATAACCAGCAAGGCTGACATTAAATATTTGCAATCTCTAGCGGAATATTTGTTAGAAGTACCGCCCGCTCATGTGGAGTTCTATTTGTGGCTGAGCGCAGTGGAAGAGTTAATCCTTCATACCACTAGTGAAATGCGTCTGCTACATGCTGAATACATGCGTCTGTTGATCGGCACGGAAGCCAGCACGCCACGCTCATTGTATTGTGCTCGTAGCGTAAACACACTCATGGGCATGGCAGTTTCATATGCATTGGCAGACGACGACTTCACTCGCCACAAATTGCCAAACGTTCAACGTATGCTGAACAATATACGGCGTTCGTTTAACAATTTGGTGCGTTCCACGACATGGATGGATGAGCCAACGAAACACGAGACTTTAAAAAAGTCTGCGGAAATGAAAAGTTTCATTGGTTATCCCGATTGGATTACAAATGCCACCGCTCTAGATGAATACTACGAAGAGGTGAAGATTAATGCCACCACACATCTCGAGAATATGATTGGTGTTTTGCATTGGCAGGCACAATCACAATTAAATAACTTATATAAACCTGAACCTTTAGGATGGGCCACGTCTCCATCCAATGTCAATGCGTTTCATACATTTCAGGCGAATGCCATAAGTAAGTATTATTAGTGACTGTTGATTCCACTTTAAAATGGGTGCATAACATTTGAGTACCAGTACACTTTATCCAAATTATATGTTTGGTTAACACCTAATAAATTGATGTAAATAAAGACAATAAATTAAAATATTGAATTTACCCAGACATACATGCATATATTAGAAAATATTTAAGGGACATTTAAAGAAATTTTCTAAACAAAATTTGTTTGCCAGATGTCAGTGTGTTGTTTAGAATTTTTACTCTTATTTTTTATTATCTTATGGTGAGTGTCCCTAACATGCCAACATGTGATAATAGACATATTTATACACGTACATTTATTCTTTTGAGTTCTTTCTACATAATTTATTGATTATTTCGTTTGGTTATGCTGCGTTTGTTTCATTTCATTGTAGCCATTCCAATTGCTGTCCTACAATATCCGTTTTACGATCTGGGCTTGGAGTGAGTAATGGTTTTAAATTTGTTATTGAAATTTGCTTTTTCTCGTTATTTATGCACAAACACACTCCAGCTTATTTAGTTTCCACTTTGTGAAAATATTCACAGGATTACAGGCAGCTGAGAAAATTATACTTGATTGGAATAAAAGTTTCGTATCCATATAAATTAAACAAAATTTAAAAATAAAAATTTAAAATTTTAAATATAGATCTCGGTGTGCCAAAGAAAAATTTTATGGTACTATTTACTATTCAGTTGTATTTGCCTAATAAAGGCCCGAATATTTTATTGAAGTTATATTGATGTCAAATTATGGCTCAAAGAGTAAAAGTTGTTATCAATTTAAATAGTAAAGTATTTGAAAAATCATGGCTTGAAGAGAGCGAAACGGATTCCAATCAAATCTTAAGGATCAGCTCAATAGCAACTTTTATATTCCCCTGTGATGTTCTAACAAAATTGTACTTGTTGCTAAGAAACTGCCACATTTTCTTCAATAATTAAATCAATATTGATTACAACCATTTTAACGTAAGAGATATTTTATCAAAATTATTTTTATTACTGAATTCAATTAATTTTATAATCCCTAAATTTTCTAGTGGAAAAAATTTGTTCACTTTTGGGCCATAAAAAAATTTTATACCATAAATACAAAAGAATTTTCTTTGCAATTTTATCATTAGGGGATCTTCACTGTTTAAGTAAATGAAGTCCTGCACACCTGCACATGTACTTATTAAATTATTATAATTTCTGGCATTTAAAATATTGTGTAAAATTTCTTAGAGCCCTCAATTACGGTTCAATTGGTACCATACTGGGGCATGAGTTCACACATGGCTTCGATGACAGTGGGCGCATGTTCGACAAGAGTGGTAACATGGTACAGTGGTGGTCCAATGAAACTATAAATGAATACATCAATCGAACGGAATGTTTTATTGAACAATACAATCACTATTATTTGCCAGATATAGAGGAATATGTAAGTTTAATTCAGTAGTGAAATTAAACATATTAATAATTTTCTTAATTTTTTTATTTTGTATTTCAGATTAATGGTGAACTGACTTTGGGTGAAAATATTGCAGATAATGGTGGCATGCGTGAGGCCTTCTATGGCTATCGTTTGTATGTTAGAGAAAATGGACGAGAGAAAATTAAATTACCCGGCCTGGAGCACTTTACGCATGAACAATTATTCTTTCTGTCATTTGGTAATCTTTGGTGTGAAACTACTACACCAACTGCCTCCCGCTATGCTTTAGAAGACTCACATTGTCCGGGAAGAATTCGCCTCAAGGGAGTTCTTACAAATTCCGAAGAATTTGCTCATACATTTAAATGTCCACGCGGCTCAAGCATGAATCCCGATAAGCCCAAATGTCGTATTTGGTAATTATGGAAAATGTCGGTTGATAATAGTTCAATTGGTTGTGTTTAATAGAAATAGCAGAAAAATGGTGATTCATATGAAATACAAAGTGATGTATAAAATTATATTTTTTAAGACAATATATAAATTTTTGGTAAATTTTAAATAAATCATAAAAAGTACTTTTACTTGCAAAACCGAAAAGTATGAGTTGCTAATTGAAATGCAAAATTCAAGCATAATATGTTCACGCGATAGCTGCAGAATAGTAGCAAAACAATGACAATAGAGTAAATAAATAATTTCCCAAATTATATTTAGAAAAATTAGGTTAAAAAATATTTAATTTCGCAATTCATTTAAAATAAAAAATTAAATCCAAGATTTAATGCGAAAAAAATTCATTTGGAAATTTATATTGAAAAAAAATATGTTTTTGCTTTTGCTATAGATTTATTTAATGTTTGAATTTTAATTTTATTTCGCATCAAAATATTCCAAAAACATTACCGTACAATTTGGTCGGGTATGATAAAACCAAAATTCTTTTATATAAAAAAAGTCAAAGTATATCTTTTTAATCCAGATTAATTTATTTTCATATTTTTCTTTAATTTAAGGTAAAATTAAACATAATTGAATATGGAAAATTTAAATAATATTTCAGTTCTCTATGCAAGGCCTAACAACGTTCATTGCTAAAGCAGCTGCATCCTTTCATTGTTGTTCGTATGTGTTTCAGTTTGAGGCGATTGCATATAAATTAAGGATGCTTATGCAAATCGTGCAGAGAACTCGATTAGAGGAGCTTGTATAATTTGAACATACTCAATATTCTAACATAATTTTAACGCTACAATTATTCTTTTCTAATTACTACCCATACAACATTTTACCACCTCATGCAACTTGTTGTTTTATTTGTTCATTTTAATAGGTTTAGAATGTCATATATTGATAGCAGAGACAAAACTTAATTCAGATTGGCCTCGACTGCACCATTTAAGCCTATTAAGTTTTCAGAACTTAAGGTATAAATAAAAAAGAACAATTAAAAATTACAAGTAGTAGACATATATCGAGCACAACGTAATGAAGAGACGATTTTTACATTTGATATATCCTGGACTGTCTTTTCCAGTTTAATATTTTCTATTATGGATTGGCGCTAGCACCCTTCACCAGACCAAGTTTGGATCTGGGACCCGTAGTATTATTATTTAATTGCGTGTGTTATATCGCTACAACGATTAAAGTTCCGACTTATTCTGATGAAGAAGATAAGCAATGTTTATGGACTTTTTAATCGACAATCCCAGGTTAATAGTTTTGCGACGTTTTCTTTGCTAATAATAGTGTAATATTTTTTTCAACCTTCAAAGAGACAAAGGGTTTGTCTATGCTCTTTAATAAGAAGTACAAAAACTTTTGTAAGGGAGTTAAATTTTTTAAATTATATTGTTAAATTTTATTTCAATTGATGAAAAATGCCATTATATTAAACAAACATACCTGGAAAAAATTAAACAATTTAATTGAGTCGGTAAGTTATTCAGACACAAGCATCTAAAATAATCGTATTTAAGTGCATCAATAATTATAAAAATTTATAAAATTTCAATCTATTTATTTTATAGAGACTTTATTTAATTTAATTTCATGTTTGTTTACCAAATAATTAAAAATAAATGTTTAAAATACTCTCTAATATCCGATTCACAATCTTTGGTTTTACATTTATCAACGTTTTTACAAACTAAAGCTTATGACAGTTAACGTGCATATATATATATATATATATATATATATATATATATATATATATATATATATATATATATATATATATATATATATATATATACACGAGGTTATTAAATTAAAAACACTTGTAGCTGGAGACTAAGTTCTGATTTACAATAATATTTCATGACTTTACTCTTAAATTCAGAATTACAACACAGGGGACTAGTTGAGTTATTTATGTTTATTTTTATTTATTTAATTGGGTTCAAAGCAAAAAAAAGCAAAGGATTTTGTATAAATTAAAAATATACAAGACATTTAACAATAATTGTTCCATTCACAACCCTCTCATATTGTTGTATCTATTATGTATTGTGTATCATTTAAAGTACACATTGTGAAGAGACAATTTTAACACAAGTGGCTCATTTTTCATAGTACGAGTACAAACAAATTAAAATTATGGATAATACATATACATTTATTGTGACAATGACAGCATCATGAAATGAATATAAGTCGAATAAATAATTCAATTCCAGATATGGATTCACTTTTCTAAAAGTTATGAATTGAAAATTTATAGTTTTATCGCTTTGGTCTTATTGAAAATTATGAACACTGCTGTAAAGTATTACAATAATATAAGCGATACAACAATACAACTGGCTTCTGAATTGACAAATGTATTGCCTTACGAAAGTAGAATTTGTTTTTGTTGATAATAATTTTCTCTGCAAAAAATTGTCTTCTCTTCCAGGATGAGAGTATTTCATTATTTTGAGCATTTATTTAAAATCTGTTCAATATATAAAAATATAAAGCATCACATTGTCTCAATCATTCACTATTTATATTACAAATTCAGTAAATTTTACTTAAATTATATAAATTAAATTAAGTAATAAAGTTATATAAATAAATTTATATAAACAAAATCAATAATCGCTGCCAATAGAAACACGAATCTACGACTCAATTTTGAACTACAATTCTAATTATTATTTTATTAAATTTTTAAATTTTACATATTGTCAGCAATAAATTTCAATAAAAAAAATTTAACATGAACAATAGTACATGTAATATTATAATTGAGATAATTCACATTTGTTTCGAAAAATAAAAAAAAAATTTTTTCTTATTTTCGCAAAAAAATAATAGAATGAAAGCCAATACTTTTATCTATCCAACGCAAAAGAAATCAAGTCGATATCTTTAAAACTAAGCAAGTTATGACCAAAAACTAATGAGTTCTACTAAAAAGTGGCCGGAAAGAGGCAGTAGTAGAACTTTTTACCTTTTTGGTCATAACTTGCTTAGTTTTCAAGGCATCGACTTGGTTTCTTTCGCATTGGATAGATAAACACATTGGCTTTAATTTGTATTTTTTTTTGCGAAAATAAGAAGAAAAAAATTTTATAATTTTTTCAAAAAAACAAAGGGGTTAGGTCATTAAAATTTTTGAGGAAAAATTTTTTTTCGCCCTACCCGCAAACAAAAAATTCGAATTAAAGCCAATGTGTTCATCTATCCAACGCCAAATGAATCAAGTCGATATCTTGAAAACTAAGCAAGTTATGACCAAAATGGTAACCAGTTCTACTAATGCCTCATTCCAGCAATTTTTTGGCAGAACTGGTTACCTTTTTGGTCATAACTTGCTTAGTTTACAAGGTATCGACTTGGTTTTTTTGCGTTTAATAGATAAACACATTGGCTTTAATCTGTAATTTTTTTTGCGAAAATAAGAAGAAAAAAAAAAGTTTTATAATTTTTTCAAAAAACAAAGGGGTTAGGTCATTAAAATTTTTGAGGAAAAAATTGTTTTTCGCCCTACCCGCAAACAAAAAATTCGAATTAAAGCCAATGTGTTTATCTATTTAACGCCAAATGAACCAAGTCGATATCTTGAAAACTAAGCAAGTTATGACCGAAATGGTAACCAGTTCTACTAATGCCTCATTCCGGCAATTTTTTGGCAGAACTGGTTACCTTTTTGGTCATAACTTGCTTAGTTTTCAAGGTATCGACTTGTTTTCTTTTGCGTTAGATAGATAAACACATTGGCTTTAATTTGTAATCTTTTTTTTGCGAAAATAAGCAGAAAAAAATTTTATAATTTTTTCAAAAAAAAAAAAAAAAACAAAGGGGTTAGGTCATTAAAATTTTTGAGGAAAAAATTTTTTTGTCGCCCTACCCGCAAACAAAAAATTCGAATTAAAGCCAATGTGTTTATCTATCCAACGCCAAATGAATCAAGTCGATATCTTGAAAACTAAGCAAGTTATGACCAAAATGGTAACCAGTTCTACTACTGCCTCATTCCGGAAATTTTTTGGCAGAACTGGTAACCTTTTTGGTCATAACTTGCTTAGTTTACAAGGTATCGACCTGGTTTTTTTTTGCGTTTGATAGATAAACACATTAGCTTTATTTTGTATTTTTTTTTTGCGAAAATAAGAAAAAAAATTTTTTAATTTTTTCAAAAAACAAAGGGGTTAGGTCATTAAAATTTTTGAGGAAAAAAATTTTTTTCGCCCTACTCGCAAACAAAAAATACGAATTAAAGTCAATGTGTTTATCTATCCAACGCCAAATTAATCAAGTCGATATCTTGAAAACTAAGCAAGTTATGACCAAAATGGTAAACAGTTCTACTAATGCCTCATTCCGGCAATTTTTTGGCAGAAATGGTTACCTTTTTGGTCATAACTTGCTTAGTTTACAAGGTATCGACTTGGTTTTTTTTGCGTTTGATAGATAAACACATTGGCTTTATTTTGTATTTTTTTTGCGAAAATAAGAAGAAAAAAATTTTATAATTTTTTCAAAAAAACAAAGGGGTTAGGTCATTAAAATTTTTGAGGAAAAAATTTTTTTCGCCCTACTCGCAAACAAAAAATTCGAATTAAAGCCAATGTGTTTATCTATCCAACGCCAAATAAATCAAGTCGATATCTTGAAAACTAAGCAAGTTATGACCAAAATGGTAACCAGTTCTACTAATGCCTCATTCCGGCAATTTTTTGGCAGAACTGGTTACCTTTTTGGTCATAACATGCTTAGTTTTCAAGGTATCGATTTGTTTTCTTTTGCGTTAGATAGATAAACACATTGGCTTTAATTTGTAATCTTTTTTTTTGCGAAAATAAGCAGAAAAAAATTTTATAATTTTTTCAAAAAAAAAAAACAAAGGGGTTAGGTCATTAAAATTTTTGAGGAAAAAATTTGTTTCGCCCTACTCGCAAACAAAAAATTCGAATTAAAGCCAATGTGTTTATCTATTTAACGCCAAATGAATCAAGTCGATATCTTGAAAACTAAGCAAGTTATGACCAAAATGGTAACCAGTTCTACTAATGCCTCATTCCGGCAATTTTTTGGCAGAACTGGTTACCTTTTTGGTCATAACTTGCTTAGTTTACAAGGTATCGACTTGGTTTTTTTGCGTTTGATAGATAAACACATTGGCTTTATTTTGTTTTTTTTTTTGCGAAAATAAGAAGAAAAAAAAAAGTTTTATAATTTTTTCAAAAAACAAAGGGGTTAGGTCATTAAAATTTTTGAGGAAAAAATTGTTTTTCGCCCTACCCGCAAACAAAAAATTCGAATTAAAGCCAATGTGTTTATCTATTTAACGCCAAATGAACCAAGTCGATATCTTGAAAACTAAGCAAGTTATGACCGAAATGGTAACCAGTTCTACTAATGCCTCATTCCGGCAATTTTTTGGCAGAACTGGTTACCTTTTTGGTCATAACTTGCTTAGTTTTCAAGGTATCGACTTGTTTTCTTTTGCGTTAGATAGATAAACACATTGGCTTTAATTTGTAATCTTTTTTTTGCGAAAATAAGCAGAAAAAAATTTTATAATTTTTTCAAAAAAAAAAAAAAAAACAAAGGGGTTAGGTCATTAAAATTTTTGAGGAAAAAATTTTTTTGTCGCCCTACCCGCAAACAAAAAATTCGAATTAAAGCCAATGTGTTTATCTATCCAACGCCAAATGAATCAAGTCGATATCTTGAAAACTAAGCAAGTTATGACCAAAATGGTAACCAGTTCTACTACTGCCTCATTCCGGAAATTTTTTGGCAGAACTGGTAACCTTTTTGGTCATAACTTGCTTAGTTTACAAGGTATCGACCTGGTTTTTTTTTGCGTTTGATAGATAAACACATTAGCTTTATTTTGTATTTTTTTTTTGCGAAAATAAGAAAAAAAATTTTTTAATTTTTTCAAAAAACAAAGGGGTTAGGTCATTAAAATTTTTGAGGAAAAAAATTTTTTTCGCCCTACTCGCAAACAAAAAATACGAATTAAAGTCAATGTGTTTATCTATCCAACGCCAAATTAATCAAGTCGATATCTTGAAAACTAAGCAAGTTATGACCAAAATGGTAAACAGTTCTACTAATGCCTCATTCCGGCAATTTTTTGGCAGAAATGGTTACCTTTTTGGTCATAACTTGCTTAGTTTACAAGGTATCGACTTGGTTTTTTTTGCGTTTGATAGATAAACACATTGGCTTTATTTTGTATTTTTTTTGCGAAAATAAGAAGAAAAAAATTTTATAATTTTTTCAAAAAAACAAAGGGGTTAGGTCATTAAAATTTTTGAGGAAAAAATTTTTTTCGCCCTACTCGCAAACAAAAAATTCGAATTAAAGCCAATGTGTTTATCTATCCAACGCCAAATAAATCAAGTCGATATCTTGAAAACTAAGCAAGTTATGACCAAAATGGTAACCAGTTCTACTAATGCCTCATTCCGGCAATTTTTTGGCAGAACTGGTTACCTTTTTGGTCATAACATGCTTAGTTTTCAAGGTATCGATTTGTTTTCTTTTGCGTTAGATAGATAAACACATTGGCTTTAATTTGTAATCTTTTTTTTTGCGAAAATAAGCAGAAAAAAATTTTATAATTTTTTCAAAAAAAAAAAACAAAGGGGTTAGGTCATTAAAATTTTTGAGGAAAAAATTTGTTTCGCCCTACTCGCAAACAAAAAATTCGAATTAAAGCCAATGTGTTTATCTATTTAACGCCAAATGAATCAAGTCGATATCTTGAAAACTAAGCAAGTTATGACCAAAATGGTAACCAGTTCTACTAATGCCTCATTCCGGCAATTTTTTGGCAGAACTGGTTACCTTTTTGGTCATAACTTGCTTAGTTTACAAGGTATCGACTTGGTTTTTTTGCGTTTGATAGATAAACACATTGGCTTTATTTTGTTTTTTTTTTTTGCGAAAATAAGAAGAAAAAAAAATTTTATAATTTTTTCAAAAAAACAAAGGGGTTAGGTCATTAAAATTTTTGAGGAAAAAATTTTTTTTCGCCCTACTCGCAAACAAAAAATACGAATTAAAGTCAATGTGTTTATATATACAACGCCAAATTAATCAAGTCGATATCTTGAAAACTAAGCAAGTTATGACCAAAATGGTAACCAGTTCTACTAATGCCTCATTCCGGCAATTTTTTGGCAGAACTGGTTACCTTTTTGGTCATAACTTGCTTAGTTTACAAGGTATCGACTTGATTTCTTTTGCGTTGGATAGATAAACACATTGGCTTTAATTTTAAATTTTTTTTTGCGAAAATAAGAAGAACAAAATTTTATAATTTTTTCAAAAAAACAAAGGGGTTAGGTCATTAAAATTTTTGAGGAAAAAAATTTTTTTCGCCAATGTGTTTATCTATCCAACGCCAAATGAATCAAGTCGATATCTTGAAAACTAAGCAAGTTATGACCAAAATGGTAACCAGTTCTACTAATGCCTCATTCCGGCAATTTTTTGGCAGAACTGGTTACCTTTTTGGTCATAACATGCTTAGTTTTCAAGGTATCGACTTGGTTTCTTTTGCGTTAGATAGATAGACACATTGGCTTTAATTTGTAATCTTTTTTTTTTGCGAAAATAAGAAGAAAAAAATTTTATAATTTTTTCAAAAAAACAAAGGGGTTAGGTCATTAAAATTTTTGAGGAAAAAATTTGTTTCGCCCTACTCGCAAACAAAAAATTCGAATTAAAGCCAATGTGTTTATCTATTTAACGCCAAATGAATCAAGTCGATATCTTGAAAACTAAGCAAGTTATGACCAAAATGGTAACCAGTTCTACTAATGCCTCATTCCGGCAATTTTTTGGCAGAACTGGTTACCTTTTTGGTCATAACTTGCTTAGTTTACAAGGTATCGACTTGGTTTTTTTGCGTTTGATAGATAAACACATTGGCTTTAATTTGTAATCTTTTTTTTTGCGAAAATAAGAAGAAAAAAATTTTATAATTTTTTCAAAAAAACAAAGGGGTTAGGTCATTAAAATTTTTGAGGAAAAAATTTGTTTCGCCCTACTCGCAAACAAAAAATTCGAATTAAAGCCAATGTGTTTATCTATTTAACGCCAAATGAATCAAGTCGATATCTTGAAAACTAAGCAAGTTATGACCAAAATGGTAACCAGTTCTACTAATGCCTCATTCCGGCAATTTTTTGGCAGAACTGGTTACCTTTTTGGTCATAACTTGCTTAGTTTACAAGGTATCGACTTGGTTTTTTTGCGTTTGATAGATAAACACATTGGCTTTATTTTGTTTTTTTTTTTGCGAAAATAAGAAGAAAAAAAATTTTATAATTTTTTCAAAAAAACAAAGGGGTTAGGTCATTAAAATTTTTGAGGAAAAAATTTTTTTTCGCCCTACTCGCAAACAAAAAATTCGAATTAAAGTCAATGTGTTTATCTATACAACGCCAAATTAATCAAGTCGATATCTTGAAAACTAAGCAAGTTATGACCAAAATGGTAACCAGTTCTACTAATGCCTCATTCCGGCAATTTTTTGGCAGAACTGGTTACCTTTTTGGTCATAACTTGCTTAGTTTACAAGGTATCGACTTGGTTTTTTTGCGTTTGATAGATAAACACATTGGCTTTATTTTGTTTTTTTTTTTGCGAAAATAAGAAGAAAAAAAATTTTATAATTTTTTCAAAAAAACAAAGGGGTTAGGTCATTAAAATTTTTGAGGAAAAAATTTGTTTCGCCCTACTCGCAAACAAAAAATTCGAATTAAAGCCAATGTGTTTATCTATCCAACGCCAAATGAATCAAGTCGATATCTTGAAAACTAAGCAAGTTATGACCAAAATGGTAACCAGTTCTACTAATGCCTCATTCCGGCAATTTTTTGGCAGAACTGGTTACCTTTTTGGTCATAACTTGCTTAGTTTACAAGGTATCGACTTGGTTTTTTTTGCGTTTGATAGATAAACACATTGGCTTTATTTTGTATTTTTTTTTGCGAAAATAAGAAGAAAAAAAATTTTATAATTTTTTCAAAAAAACAAAGGGGTTAGGTCATTAAAATTTTTGAGGAAAAAAATTTTTTTTCGCCCTACCCGCAAACAAAAAATTCGAATTAAAGCCAACGTGTTTATCTATCCAACGCCAAATGAATCAAGTCGATAACTTTAAAACTACGCAAGTTATGACCAAAATGGTAACCAGTTCTACTAATGCCTCATTCCGGCAATTTTTTGGCAGAACTGGTTACCTTTTTGGTCATAACATGCTTAGTTTTCAAGGTATCGACTTGGTTTCTTTTGCGTTAGATAGATAGACACATTGGCTTTAATTTGTAATCTTTTTTTTTGCGAAAATAAGAAGAAAAAAATTTTATAATTTTTTCAAAAAAAAAAACAAAGGGGTTAGGTCATTAAAATTTTTGAGGAAAAAATTTTTTTTCGCCCTACTCGCAAACAAAAAAGACGAATTAAAGTCAATGTGTTTATCTATACAACGCCAAATTAATCAAGTCGATATCTTGAAAACTAAGCAAGTTATGACCAAAATGGTAACCAGTTCTACTACTGCCTCATTCCGGCAATTTTTTGGCAGAACTGGTTACCTTTTTGGTCATAACTTGCTTAGTTTTCAGGGTATCGACTTGGTTTCTTTTGCGTTGGATAGATAAACACATTGGCTTTAATTTGTAATCTTTTTTTTGCGAAAATAAAAAGAAAAAAATTTTATAATTTTTTCAAAAAAACAAAGGGGTTAGATCATTAAAATTTTTGAGGAAAAAAATTTTTTTGCCCTATTCGCAAACAAAAAATTCGAATTAAAGCCAATGTGTTTATCTATCCAACGCCAAATGAATCAAGTCGATATCTTGAAAACTAAGCAAGTTATGACCAAAATTGTAACCAGTTCTACTACTGCCTCATTCCGGCAATTTTTTGGCAGAACTGGTTACCTTTTTGGTCATAACTTGCTTAGTTTTCAAGGTATCGACTTGGTTTCTTTTGCGTTTGATAGATAAACACATTGCCTTTATTTTGTATTTTTTTTGCGACAATAAGAAGAAAAAAAATTTTATAATTTTTTCAAAAAAACAAAGGGGTTAGGTCATTAAAATTTTTGAGGAAAAAATTTTTTTTCGCCCTACCCGGAAAGAAAAAATTCGAATTAAAGCCAATGTGTTTATCTATCCAACGCCAACTGAATCAAGTCGATATCTTGAAAACTATGCAAGTTATGACCAAAATGGTAACCAGTTCTACTAATGCCTCATTCCGGCAATTTTTTGGCAGAACTGGTTACCTTTTTGGTCATAACTTGCTTAGTTTTCAAGGTATCGACTTGGTTTTTTTTGCGTTTGATAGATAAACACATTGGCTTTAGTTTGTATTTTTTTTTTGCGAAAATAAGAAGAAAAAAAAAGTTTTATAATTTTTTCAAAAAACAAAGGGGTTAGGTCATTAAAATTTTTGAGGAAAAAATTTTTTTTCGCCCTACCCGCAAAGAAAAAATTCGAATTAAAGCCAATGTGTTTATCTATCCAACGCCAAATGAATCAAGTCGATATCTTGAAAACTAAGCAAGTTATGACCAAAATGGTAACCAGTTCTACTACTGCCTCATTCCGGCAATTTTTTGGCAGAACTGGTTACCTTTTTGGTCATAACTTGTTTAGTTTTCAAGGTATCGACTTGGTTTCTTTTGCGTTGGATAGATAAATACATTGGCTTTAATTTGTAATCTTTTTTTTTGCGAAAATAAAAAGAAAAAAATTTTATAATTTTTTCAAAAAAACAAAGGGGTTAGATCATTAAAATTCGAATTAAAGCCAATGTGTTTATCTATCCAACGCCAAATGAATCAAGTCGATATCTTGAAAAGTAAGCAAGTTATGACCAAAATGGTAACCAGTTCTACTAATGCCTCATTCCGGCAATTTTTTGGCAGAACTGGTTACCTTTTTGGTCATAACTTGCTTAGTTTTCAAGGTATCGACTTGGTTTTTTTTGCGTTTGATAGATAAACACATTGGCTTTATTTTGTATTTTTTTTTTTGCGACAATAAGAAGAAAAAATTTTTATAATTTTTTCAAAAAAAACAAAGGGGTTAGGTCATTAAAATTTTTGAGAAAAAATTTTTTTTCGCCCTACCCGCAAACAAAAAATTCGAATTAAACCCAATGTGTTTTTATCTATCCAACGCCAAATGAATCAAGTCGATATCTTGAAAACTAAGCAAGTTATGACCGAAATGGTAACCAGTTCTACTAATGCCTCATTCCGGCAATTTTTTGGCAGAACTGGTTACCTTTTTGGTCATAACTTGCTTAGTTTACAAGGTATCGACTTGGTTTTTTTTGCGTTTGATAGATAAACACATTGGCTTTATTTTGTATTTTTTTTGCGACAATAAGAAGAAAAAATTTTTATAATTTTTTCAAAAAAAACAAAGGGGTTAGGTCATTAAAATTCTTGAGAAAAAATTTTTTTTCGCCCTACCCGCAAACAAAAAATTCGAATTAAACCCAATGTGTTTTTATCTATCCAACGCCAAATGAATCAAGTCGATATCTTGAAAACTAAGCAAGTTATGACCGAAATGGTAACCAGTTCTACTAATGCCTCATTCCGGCAATTTTTTGGCAGAACTGGTTACCTTTTTGGTCATAACTTGCTTAGTTTTCAAGGTATCGACTTGGTTTCTTTTGCGTTGGATAGATAAACACATTGGCTTTAATTTGAAATTTTTTTTTTGCGAAAATAAGAATAAAAAAATTTTATAATTTTTTCAAAAAAACAAAGGGGTTAGATCATTAAAATTCGAATTAAAGCCAATGTGTTTATCTATCCAACGCAAAAGAAACAAAGTCGATACCTTGAAAACTAAGCAAGTTATGACCAAAAAGGTAACCAGTTCTGCCAAAAAATTGCCGGAATGAGGCATTAGTAGAACTGGTTACCATTTTGGTCATAACTTGCTTAGTTTTCAAGATATCGACTTGGTTTCTTTGGCGTTGGATAGATAAACACATTGGCTTTAATATGTAATTCTTTTTTTTTTGCGAAAATAAGAAGAAAAAAATTTTATAATTTAAAAAAAAAACAAAGGGGTTAGTTAGGTCATTAAAATTTTTGAGGAAAAAATTTTTTTCGCCTTACCAGCTAACAAAAAATTCGAATTAAAGCCAATGTGCTTATCTATCCAACGCCAAATGAATCAAGTCGATATCTTGAAAACTAAGCAAGTTATGACCAAAATGGTAACCAGTTCTACTACTGCCTCATTCCGGCAATTTTTTGGCAGAACTGGTTACCTTTTTGGTCATAACTTGCTTAGTTTTCAAGGTATCGACTTGGTTTCTTTTGCCTTGGATAGATAAACACATTGGCTTTAATTAGTAATTTTTTTTTGCGAAAATATGAAGAAAAAAATTTTATAATTTTTTCAAAAAAACAAAGGGGTTAGGTCATTAAAATTTTTGAGGAAAAATTTTTTTTCGCCCTACCCGCAAACAAAAAATTCGAATTAAAGCCAATGTGTTTATCTATCCAACGCCAAATGAATCCAGTCGATATCTTGAAAACTAAGCAAGTTATGACCAAAATGGTAACCAGTTCTACTAATGCCTCATTCCGGCAATTTTTTGGCAGAACTGGTTACCTTTTTGGTCATAACTTGCTTAGTTTTCAAGGTATCGACTTGGTTTCTTTTGCGTTGGATAGATAAACACATTGGCTTTAATTTGAAATTTTTTTTGCGAAAATAAGAAGAAAAAAATTTTATAATTTTTTCAAAAAAACAAAGGGGTTAGGTCATTAAAATTTTTGAGGAAAAATTTTTTTTCGCCCTACCCGCAAAGAAATAGTTAGGATTAAAGCCAATGTGTTTATCTATCCAACGCCAACTGAATCAAGTCGATATCTTGAAAACTAAGCAAGTTATGACCAAAATAGTAACCAGTTCTACTACTGCTTCATTCCGGCAATTTTTTGGCAGAACTGGTTACCTTTTTGGTCATAACTTGCTTAGTTTTCAAGGTATCGACTTGGTTTCTTTTGCGTTGGATAGATAAACACATTGGCTTTAATTTGAAATTTTTTTTGCGAAAATAAGAAGAAAAAAATTTTATAATTTTTTCAAAAAAACAAAGGGGTTAGGTCATTAAAATTTTTGAGGAAAAAATTTTTTTTCGCCCTACTCTCAAACAAAAAATTCGAATTAAAGCCAATGTGTTTATCTATCCAACGCCAAATGAATCAAATCGATATCTTGAAAACTAAGCAAGTTATGACCAAAATGGTAACCAGTTCTACTACTGCCTCATTCCGGCAATTTTTTGGCAGAACTGGTTACCTTTTTGGTCATAACTTGCTTAGTTTTCAAGGTATCGACTTGGTTTCTTTTGCGTTGGATAGATAAACACATTGGCTTTAATTAGTAATTTTTTTTTTGCGAAAATAAGAAGAAAAAAATTTTATAATTTTTTCAAAAAAACAAAGGGGTTAGGTCATTAAAATTTTTGAGGAAAAAATTTTTTTTCGCCCTACTCGCAAACAAAAAATTCGAATTAAAGCCAATGTGTTTATCTATCCAACGCCAACTGAATCAAGTCGATATCTTGAAAACTAAGCAAGTTATGACCAAAATGGTAACCAGTTCTACTACTGCCTCATTCCGGCAATTTTTTGACAGAACTGGTTACCTTTTTGGTCATAACTTGCTTAGTTTTCAAGGTATCGACTTGGTTTCTTTTACGTTGGATAGATAAACACATTGGCTTTAATTTGAAATTTTTTTTTTTTGCGAAAATAAGAAGAAAAAAATTTTATAATTTTTTCAAAAAAACAAAGGGGTTAGGTCATTAAAATTTTTGAGGAAAAAATTTTTTTTCGCCCTACTCTCAAACAAAAAATTCGAATTAAAGCCAATGTGTTTATCTATCCAACGCCAAATGAATCAAATCGATATCTTGAAAACTAAGCAAGTTATGACCAAAATGGTAACCAGTTCTACTAATGCCTCATTCCGGCAATTTTTTGGCAGAACTGGTTACCTTTTTGGTCATAACTTGCTTAGTTTTCAAGGTATCGACTTGGTTTCTTTTGCGTTGGATAGATAAACACATTGGCTTTAATTTGAAATTTTTTTTATGCGAAAATAAGAAGAAAAAAATTTTATAATTTTCTCAAAAAAACAAAGGGGTTAGGTCATTAAAATTTTTGAGGAAAAAATTTTTTTTCGCCCTACCCGCAAAGAAACAATTAGGATTAAAGCCAATGTGTTTATCTATCCAACGCCAACTGAATCAAGTCGATATCTTGAAAACTAAGCAAGTTATGACCAAAATGGTAACCAGTTCTACTACTGCCTCATTCCGGCAATTTTTTGAGAGAACTGGTTACTTTTTTGGTCATAACTTGTTTAGTTTTCAAGGTATCGACTTGGTTTTTTTTTGCGTTTGATAGATAAACACATTGGCTTTATTTTGTAATTTTTTTTTTTGCGAAAATAAGAAGAAGAAAATTTTATAATTTTTTCAAAAAAACAAAGGGGTTAGGTCATTAAAATTTTTGAGGAAAAAATTTTTTTTCGCCCTACCCGCAAACAAAAAATTCGAATTAAAGCCAATGTGTTTATCTATCCAACGCCAACTGAATCAAGTCGATATCTTGAAAACTAAGCAAGTTATGACCAAAATGGTAACCAGTTCTACTACTGCCTCATTCCGGCAATTTTTTGGCAGAACTGGTTACCTTTTTGGTCATAACTTGCTTAGTTTTCAAGGTATCGACTTTGTTTCTTTTGCGTTGGATAGATAAACACATTGGCTTTAATTTGTAATCTTTTTTTTGCGAAAATAAGAAGAAGAAAATTTTATAATTTTTTCAAAAAAACAAAGGGGTTAGGTCATTAAAATTTTTGAGGAAAAAATTTTTTTCGCCCTACCCGCAAACAAAAAATTCGAATTAAAGCCAATGTGTTTATCTATCCAACGCCAAATGAATCAAGTCGATATCTTGAAAACTAAGCAAGTTATGACCAAAATGGTAACCAGTTCTACTACTGCCTCATTCCGGCAATTTTTTGGCAGAACTGGTTACCTTTTTGGTCATAACTTGCTTAGTTTTCAAGGTATCGACTTGGTTTCTTTTGCGTTGGATAGATAAACACATTGGCTTTAATTGGAAATTTTTTTTTTGCGAAAATAAGAAGAAAAAAATTTTATAATTTTCTCAAAAAAACAAAGGGGTTAGGTCATTAAAATTTTTGAGGAAAAAATTTTTTTTCGCCCTACCCGCAAAGAAACAATAAGGATTAAAGCCAATGTGTTTATCTATCCAACGCCAACTGAATCAAGTCGATATCTTGAAAACTAAGCAAGTTATGACCAAAATGGTAACCAGTTCTACTACTGCCTCATTCCGGCAATTTTTTGGCAGAACTGGTTACCTTTTTGGTCATAACTTGCTTAGTTTTCAAGGTATCGACTTGGTTTCTTTTACGTTGGATAGATAAACACATTGGCTTTAATTTGAAATTTTTTTTTTGCGAAAATAAGAAGAAAAAAATTTTATAATTTTTTCAAAAAAACAAAGGGGTTAGGTCATTAAAATTTTTGAGGAAAAAATTTTTTTTCGCCCTACTCTCAAACAAAAAATTCGAATTAAAGCCAATGTGTTTATCTATCCAACGCCAAATGAATCAAATCGATATCTTGAAAACTAAGCAAGTTATGACCAAAATGGTAACCAGTTCTACTACTGCCTCATTCCGGCAATTTTTTGGCAGAACTGGTTACCTTTTTGGTCATAACTTGCTTAGTTTTCAAGGTATCGACTTGGTTTCTTTTGCGTTGGATAGATAAACACATTGGCTTTAATTAGTAATTTTTTTTTGCGAAAATAAGAAGAAGAAAATTTTATAATTTTTTCAAAAAAACAAAGGGGTTAGGTCATTAAAATTTTTGAGGAAAAATTTTTTTCGCCCTACCCGCAAACAAAAAATTCAAATTAAAGCCAATGTATTTATCTATCCAACGCCAAATGAATCAAGTCGATATCTTGAAAACTAAGCAAGTTATGACCAAAAAGGTAACCAGTTCTGCCAAAACTAAGCAAGTTATGACCAAAATGGTAACCAGTTCTAGTAATGCCTCATTCCGGCAATTTTTTGGCAGAACTGGTTACCTTTTTGGTCATAACTTGCTTAGTTTTCAAGGTATCGACTTGGTTTCTTTTGCGTTGGATAGATAAACACATTGGCTTTAATTTTAATTTTTTTTTTTGCGAAAATAAGAAGAAAAAAATTTTATAATTTTTTCAAAAAAACAAAGAGGTCATTAAAATTTTTGAGGAAAAAATTTTTTTTCGCCCTTCCCGCAAACAAAAAATTCGAATTAAAACCAATGTGTTTATCTATCCAACGCCAACTGAATCAAGTCGATATCTTGAAAACTAAGCAAGTTATGACCAAAATGGTAACCAGTTCTACTACTGCCTCATTCCGGCAATTTTTTGGCAGAACTGGTTACCTTTTTGGTCATAACTTGCTTAGTTTTCAAGGTATCGACTTGGTTTCTTTTGCGTTGGATAGATAAACACATTGGCTTTAATTTGAAATTTTTTTTTTGCGAAAATAAGAAGAAAAAAATTTTATAATTTTTTCAAAAAAACAAAGGGGTTAGGTCATTAAAATTTTTGAGGAAAAAATTTTTTTTCGCCCTACTCGCAAACAAAAAATTCGAATTAAAGCCAATGTGTTTATCTATCCAACGCCAAATGAATCAAGTCGATATCTTGAAAACTAAGCAAGTTATGACCAAAATGGTAACCAGTTCTACTACTGCCTCATTCCGGCAATTTTTTGGCAGAACTGGTTACCTTTTTGGTCATAACTTGCTTAGTTTTCAAGGTATCGACTTGGTTTCTTTTGCGTTGGATAGATAAACACATTGGCTTTAATTTGAAATTTTTTTTTTTTGCGAAAATAAGAAGAAAAAAATTTTATAATTTTTTCAAAAAAACAAAGGGGTTAGGTCATTAAAATTTTTGAGGAAAAAATTTTTTTTTAGCCCTACTCTCAAACAAAAAATTCGAATTAAAGCCAATGTGTTTATCTATCCAACGCCAAATGAATCAAATCGATATCTTGAAAACTAAGCAAGTTATGACCAAAATGGTAACCAGTTCTACTAATGCCTCATTCCGGCAATTTTTTGGCAGAACTGGTTACCTTTTTGGTCATAACTTGCTTAGTTTTCAAGGTATCGACTTGGTTTCTTTTGCGTTGGATAGATAAACACATTGGCTTTAATTTGAAATTTTTTTTATGCGAAAATAAGAAGAAAAAAATTTTATAATTTTCTCAAAAAAACAAAGGGGTTAGGTCATTAAAATTTTTGAGGAAAAAATTTTTTTTCGCCCTACCCGCAAAGAAACAATTAGGATTAAAGCCAATGTGTTTATCTATCCAACGCCAACTGAATCAAGTCGATATCTTGAAAACTAAGCAAGTTATGACCAAAATGGTAACCAGTTCTACTACTGCCTCATTCCGGCAATTTTTTGAGAGAACTGGTTACTTTTTTGGTCATAACTTGTTTAGTTTTCAAGGTATCGACTTGGTTTTTTTTTGCGTTTGATAGATAAACACATTGGCTTTATTTTGTAATTTTTTTTTTGCGAAAATAAGAAGAAGAAAATTTTATAATTTTTTCAAAAAAACAAAGGGGTTAGGTCATTAAAATTTTTGAGGAAAAAATTTTTTTTCGCCCTACCCGCAAACAAAAAATTCGAATTAAAGCCAATGTGTTTATCTATCCAACGCCAACTGAATCAAGTCGATATCTTGAAAACTAAGCAAGTTATGACCAAAATGGTAACCAGTTCTACTACTGCCTCATTCCGGCAATTTTTTGGCAGAACTGGTTACCTTTTTGGTCATAACTTGCTTAGTTTTCAAGGTATCGACTTTGTTTCTTTTGCGTTGGATAGATAAACACATTGGCTTTAATTTGTAATCTTTTTTTTGCGAAAATAAGAAGAAGAAAATTTTATAATTTTTTCAAAAAAACAAAGGGGTTAGGTCATTAAAATTTTTGAGGAAAAAATTTTTTTCGCCCTACCCGCAAACAAAAAATTCGAATTAAAGCCAATGTGTTTATCTATCCAACGCCAAATGAATCAAGTCGATATCTTGAAAACTAAGCAAGTTATGACCAAAATGGTAACCAGTTCTACTACTGCCTCATTCCGGCAATTTTTTGGCAGAACTGGTTACCTTTTTGGTCATAACTTGCTTAGTTTTCAAGGTATCGACTTGGTTTCTTTTGCGTTGGATAGATAAACACATTGGCTTTAATTGGAAATTTTTTTTTTGCGAAAATAAGAAGAAAAAAATTTTATAATTTTCTCAAAAAAACAAAGGGGTTAGGTCATTAAAATTTTTGAGGAAAAAATTTTTTTTCGCCCTACCCGCAAAGAAACAATAAGGATTAAAGCCAATGTGTTTATCTATCCAACGCCAACTGAATCAAGTCGATATCTTGAAAACTAAGCAAGTTATGACCAAAATGGTAACCAGTTCTACTACTGCCTCATTCCGGCAATTTTTTGGCAGAACTGGTTACCTTTTTGGTCATAACTTGCTTAGTTTTCAAGGTATCGACTTGGTTTCTTTTACGTTGGATAGATAAACACATTGGCTTTAATTTGAAATTTTTTTTTTGCGAAAATAAGAAGAAAAAAATTTTATAATTTTTTCAAAAAAACAAAGGGGTTAGGTCATTAAAATTTTTGAGGAAAAAATTTTTTTTCGCCCTACTCTCAAACAAAAAATTCGAATTAAAGCCAATGTGTTTATCTATCCAACGCCAAATGAATCAAATCGATATCTTGAAAACTAAGCAAGTTATGACCAAAATGGTAACCAGTTCTACTACTGCCTCATTCCGGCAATTTTTTGGCAGAACTGGTTACCTTTTTGGTCATAACTTGCTTAGTTTTCAAGGTATCGACTTGGTTTCTTTTGCGTTGGATAGATAAACACATTGGCTTTAATTAGTAATTTTTTTTTGCGAAAATAAGAAGAAGAAAATTTTATAATTTTTTCAAAAAAACAAAGGGGTTAGGTCATTAAAATTTTTGAGGAAAAATTTTTTTCGCCCTACCCGCAAACAAAAAATTCAAATTAAAGCCAATGTATTTATCTATCCAACGCCAAATGAATCAAGTCGATATCTTGAAAACTAAGCAAGTTATGACCAAAAAGGTAACCAGTTCTGCCAAAACTAAGCAAGTTATGACCAAAATGGTAACCAGTTCTAGTAATGCCTCATTCCGGCAATTTTTTGGCAGAACTGGTTACCTTTTTGGTCATAACTTGCTTAGTTTTCAAGGTATCGACTTGGTTTCTTTTGCGTTGGATAGATAAACACATTGGCTTTAATTTTAATTTTTTTTTTTGCGAAAATAAGAAGAAAAAAATTTTATAATTTTTTCAAAAAAACAAAGAGGTCATTAAAATTTTTGAGGAAAAAATTTTTTTTCGCCCTTCCCGCAAACAAAAAATTCGAATTAAAACCAATGTGTTTATCTATCCAACGCCAACTGAATCAAGTCGATATCTTGAAAACTAAGCAAGTTATGACCAAAATGGTAACCAGTTCTACTACTGCCTCATTCCGGCAATTTTTTGGCAGAACTGGTTACCTTTTTGGTCATAACTTGCTTAGTTTTCAAGGTATCGACTTGGTTTCTTTTGCGTTGGATAGATAAACACATTGGCTTTAATTTGAAATTTTTTTTTTGCGAAAATAAGAAGAAAAAAATTTTATAATTTTTTCAAAAAAACAAAGGGGTTAGGTCATTAAAATTTTTGAGGAAAAAATTTTTTTTCGCCCTACTCGCAAACAAAAAATTCGAATTAAAGCCAATGTGTTTATCTATCCAACGCCAAATGAATCAAGTCGATATCTTGAAAACTAAGCAAGTTATGACCAAAATGGTAACCAGTTCTACTACTGCCTCATTCCGGCAATTTTTTGGCAGAACTGGTTACCTTTTTGGTCATAACTTGCTTAGTTTTCAAGGTATCGACTTGGTTTCTTTTGCGTTGGATAGATAAACACATTGGCTTTAATTTGAAATTTTTTTTTTGCGAAAATAAGAAGAAAAAAATTTTATAATTTTTTCAAAAAAACAAAGGGGTTAGGTCATTAAAATTTTTGAGGAAAAAATTTTTTTTCGCCCTACTCGCAAACAAAAAATTCGAATTAAAGCCAATGTGTTTATCTATCCAACGCCAAATGAATCAAGTCGATATCTTGAAAACTAAGCAAGTTATGACCAAAATGGTAACCAGTTCTACTACTGCCTCATTCCGGCAATTTTTTGGCAGAACTGGTTACCTTTTTGGTCATAACTTGCTTAGTTTTCAAGGTATCGACTTTGTTTCTTTTGCGTTGGATAGATAAACACATTGGCTTTAATTTGTAATCTTTTTTTTTGCGAAAATAAGAAGAAGAAAATTTTATAATTTTTTCAAAAAAACAAAGGGGTTAGGTCATTAAAATTTTTGAGGAAAAAATTTTTTTCGCCCTACCCGCAAACAAAAAATTCGAATTAAAGCCAATGTGTTTATCTATCCAACGCCAAATGAATCAAGTCGATATCTTGAAAACTAAGCAAGTTATGACCAAAATGGTAACCAGTTCTACTACTGCCTCATTCCGGCAATTTTTTGGCAGAACTGGTTACCTTTTTGGTCATAACTTGCTTAGTTTTCAAGGTATCGACTTGGTTTCTTTTGCGTTGGATAGATAAACACATTGGCTTTAATTGGAAATTTTTTTTTTGCGAAAATAAGAAGAAAAAAATTTTATAATTTTCTCAAAAAAACAAAGGGGTTAGGTCATTAAAATTTTTGAGGAAAAAATTTTTTTTCGCCCTACCCGCAAAGAAACAATAAGGATTAAAGCCAATGTGTTTATCTATCCAACGCCAACTGAATCAAGTCGATATCTTGAAAACTAAGCAAGTTATGACCAAAATGGTAACCAGTTCTACTACTGCCTCATTCCGGCAATTTTTTGACAGAACTGGTTACCTTTTTGGTCATAACTTGCTTAGTTTTCAAGGTATCGACTTGGTTTCTTTTACGTTGGATAGATAAACACATTGGCTTTAATTTGAAATTTTTTTTTTTGCGAAAATAAGAAGAAAAAAATTTTATAATTTTTTCAAAAAAACAAAGGGTTTAGGTCATTAAAATTTTTGAGGAAAAAATTTTTTTTCGCCCTACTCTCAAACAAAAAATTCGAATTAAAGCCAATGTGTTTATCTATCCAACGCCAAATGAATCAAATCGATATCTTGAAAACTAAGCAAGTTATGACCAAAATGGTAACCAGTTCTACTACTGCCTCATTCCGGCAATTTTTTGGCAGAACTGGTTACCTTTTTGGTCATAACTTGCTTAGTTTTCAAGGTATCGACTTGGTTTCTTTTGCGTTGGATAGATAAACACATTGGCTTTAATTAGTAATTTTTTTTTTTGCGAAAATAAGAAGAAAAAAATTTTATAATTTTTTCAAAAAAACAAAGGGGTTAGGTCATTAAAATTTTTGAGGAAAAAATTTTTTTTCGCCCTACTCGCAAGCAAAAAATTCGAATTAAAGCCAATGTGTTTATCTATCCAACGCCAACTGAATCAAGTCGATATCTTGAAAACTAAGCAAGTTATGACCAAAATGGTAACCAGTTCTACTACTGCCTCATTCCGGCAATTTTTTGACAGAACTGGTTACCTTTTTGGTCATAACTTGCTTAGTTTTCAAGGTATCGACTTGGTTTCTTTTACGTTGGATAGATAAACACATTGGCTTTAATTTGAAATTTTTTTTTTGCGAAAATAAGAAGAAAAAAATTTTATAATTTTTTCAAAAAAACAAAGGGGTTAGGTCATTAAAATTTTTGAGGAAAAAATTTTTTTTCGCCCTACTCGCAAACAAAAAATTCGAATTAAAGCCAATGTGTTTATCTATCCAACGCCAAATGAATCAAGTCGATATCTTGAAAACTAAGCAAGTTATGACCAAAATGGTAACCAGTTCTACTACTGCCTCATTCCGGCAATTTTTTGGCAGAACTGGTTACCTTTTTGGTCATAACTTGCTTAGTTTTCAAGGTATCGACTTGGTTTCTTTTGCGTTGGATAGATAAACACATTGGCTTTAATTTGAAATTTTTTTTTTGCGAAAATAAGAAGAAAAAAATTTTATAATTTTTTCAAAAAAACAAAGGGGTTAGGTCATTAAATTTTTGAGGAAAAAATTTTTTTTCGCCCTACCCGCAAAGAAACAATTAGGATTAAAGCCAAGTGTTTATCTATCCAACGCCAACTGAATCAAGTCGATATCTTGAAAACTAAGCAAGTTATGACCAAAATGGTAACCAGTTCTACTACTGCCTCATTCCGGCAATTTTTTGGCAGAACTGGTTACCTTTTTGGTCATAACTTGCTTAGTTTTCAAGGTATCGACTTGGTTTCTTTTGCGTTGGATAGATAAACACATTGGCTTTGATTTGAAATTTTTTTTTGCGAAAATAAGAAGAAAAAAATTTTATAATTTTTTCAAAAAAACAAAGGGGTTAGGTCATTAAAATTTTTGAGGAAAAAATTTTTTTTCGCCCTACTCGCAAACAAAAAATTCGAATTAAAGCCAATGTGTTTATCTATCCAACGCCAAATGAATCAAGTCGATATCTTGAAAACTAAGCAAGTTATGACCAAAATGGTAACCAGTTCTACTACTGCCTCATTCCGGCAATTTTTTGGCAGAACTGGTTACCTTTTTGGTCATAACTTGCTTAGTTTTCAAGGTATCGACTTTGTTTCTTTTGCGTTGGATAGATAAACACATTGGCTTTAAGTTGTAATTTTTTTTTGCGAAAATAAGAAGAAAAAAAAAGTTTTATAATTTTTTCAAAAAACAAAGGGGTTAGGTCATTAAAATTTTTGAGGAAAAAATTTTTTTTCGCCCTACCCGCAAACAAAAAATTCGAATTAAAGCCAATGTGTTTATCTATCCAACGCCAACTGAATCAAGCCGATATCTTGAAAACTAAGCAAGTTATGACCAAAATGGTAACCAGTTCTACTACTGCCTCATTCCGGCAATTTTTTGGCAGAACTGGTTACCTTTTTGGTCATAACTTGCTTAGTTTTCAAGGTATCGACTTGGTTTCTTTTGCGTTGGATAGATAAACACATTGGCTTTAATTAATAATTCTTTTTTTTGCGAAAATAAGAAGAAAAAAATTTTATAATTTTTTCAAAAAAACAAAGGGGTTAGGTCATTAAAATTTTTGAGGAAAAAATTTTTTTTCGCCCTACTCGCAAACAAAAAATTCGAATTAAAGCCAATGTGTTTATCTATCCAACGCCAAATGAATCAAGTCGATATCTTGAAAACTAAGCAAGTTATCACCAAAATGGTAACCAGTTCTACTACTGCCTCATTCCGGCAATTTTTTGGCAGAACTGGTTACCTTTTTGGTCATAACTTGCTTAGTTTTCAAGGTATCGACTTGGTTTCTTTTGCGTTGGATAGATAAACACATTGGCTTTAATTTGAAATTTTTTTTTTGCGAAAATAAGAAGAAAAAAATTTTATAATTTTTTCAAAAAACAAAGGGGTTAGGTCATTAAAATTTTTGAGGAAAAAATTTTTTTTCGCCCTTCCCGCAAACAAAAAATTCGAATTAAAACCAATGTGTTTATCTATCCAACGCCAACTAAATCAAGTCGATATCTTGAAAACTAAGCAAGTTATGACCAAAATGGTAACCAGTTCTACTACTGCCTCATTCCGGCAATTTTTTGGCAGAACTGGTTACCTTTTTGGTCATAACTTGCTTAGTTTTCAAGGTATCGACTTGGTTTCTTTTGCGTTGGATAGATAAACACATTGGCTTTAATTTGCAATCTTTTTTTTTTGCGAAAATAAGAAGAAGAAAATTTTATAATTTTTTCAAAAAAACAAAGGGGTTCGGTCATTAAAATTTTTGAGGAAAAAATTTTTTTTCGCCCTACTCGCAAACAAAAAATTCGAATTAAAGCCAATGTGTTTATCTATCCAACGCCAAATGAATCAAGTCGATATCTTGAAAACTAAGCAAGTTATGACCAAAATGGTAACCAGTTCTACTACTGCCTCATTCCGGCAATTTTTTGGCAGAACTGGTTACCTTTTTGGTCATAACTTGCTTAGTTTTCAAGGTATCGACTTTGTTTCTTTTGCGTTGGATAGATAAACACATTGGCTTTAATTTGAAATTTTTTTTTTTGCGAAAATAAGAAGAAAAAATTTTATAATTTTTTCAAAAAAACAAAGAGGTCATTAAAATTTTTGAGGAAAAAATTTTTTTTCGCCCTTCCCGCAAACAAAAAATTCGAATTAAAACCAATGTGTTTATCTATCCAACGCCAACTGAATCAAGTCGATATCTTGAAAACTAAGCAAGTTATGACCAAAATGGTAACCAGTTCTACTACTGCCTCATTCTGGCAATTTTTTGGCAGAACTGGTTACCTTTTTGGTCATAACTTGCTTAGTTTTCAAGGTATCGACTTTGTTTCTTTTGCGTTGGATAGATAAACACATTGGCTTTAAGTTGTAATTTTTTTTTGCGAAAATAAGAAGAAAAAAAAAAGTTTTATAATTTTTTCAAAAAACAAAGGGGTTAGGTCATTAAAATTTTTGAGGAAAAAATTTTTTTTCGCCCTACCCGCAAACAAAAAATTCGAATTAAAGCAAATGTGTCTATCTATCCAACGCCAACTGAATCAAGCCGATATCTTGAAAACTAAGCAAGTTATGACCAAAATGGTAACCAGTTCTACTACTGCCTCATTCCGGCAATTTTTTGGCAGAACTGGTTACCTTTTTGGTCATAACTTGCTTAGTTTTCAAGGTATCGACTTGGTTTCTTTTGCGTTGGATAGATAAACACATTGGCTTTAATTTGAATTTTTTTTTGCGAAAATAAGAAGAAAAAAATTTTATAATTTTTTCAAAAAAACAAAGGGGTTAGGTCATTAAAATTTTTTAGGAAAAAATTTTTTTTCGCCCTACTCGCAAACAAAAAATTCGAATTAAAGCCAATGTGTTTATCTATCCAACGCCAAATGAATCAAGTCGATATCTTGAAAACTAAGCAAGTTATGACCAAAATGGTAACCAGTTCTACTACTGCCTCATTCCGGCAATTTTTTGGCAGAACTGGTTACCTTTTTGGTCATAACTTGCTTAGTTTTCAAGGTATCGACTTGGTTTCTTTTGCGTTGGATAGATAAACACATTGGCTTTAATTTGAAATTTTTTTTTTGCGAAAATAAGAAGAAAAAAATTTTATAATTTTTTCAAAAAACAAAGGGGTTAGGTCATTAAAATTTTTGAGGAAAAAATTTTTTTTCGCCCTTCCCGCAAACAAAAAATTCGAATTAAAACCAATGTGTTTATCTATCCAACGCCAACTAAATCAAGTCGATATCTTGAAAACTAAGCAAGTTATGACCAAAATGGTAACCAGTTCTACTACTGCCTCATTCCGGCAATTTTTTGGCAGAACTGGTTACCTTTTTGGTCATAACTTGCTTAGTTTTCAAGGTATCGACTTGGTTTCTTTTGCGTTGGATAGATAAACACATTGGCTTTAATTTGCAATCTTTTTTTTTTTGCGAAAATAAGAAGAAGAAAATTTTATAATTTTTTCAAAAAAACAAAGGGGTTCGGTCATTAAAATTTTTGAGGAAAAAATTTTTTTTCGCCCTACTCGCAAACAAAAAATTCGAATTAAAGCCAATGTGTTTATCTATCCAACGCCAAATGAATCAAGTCGATATCTTGAAAACTAAGCAAGTTATGACCAAAATGGTAACCAGTTCTACTACTGCCTCATTCTGGCAATTTTTTGGCAGAACTGGTTACCTTTTTGGTCATAACTTGCTTAGTTTTCAAGGTATCGACTTTGTTTCTTTTGCGTTGGATAGATAAACACATTGGCTTTAAGTTGTAATTTTTTTTTGCGAAAATAAGAAGAAAAAAAAAAGTTTTATAATTTTTTCAAAAAACAAAGGGGTTAGGTCATTAAAATTTTTTAGGAAAAAATTTTTTTTCGCCCTACTCGCAAACAAAAAATTCGAATTAAAGCCAATGTGTTTATCTATCCAACGCCAAATGAATCAAGTCGATATCTTGAAAACTAAGCAAGTTATGACCAAAATGGTAACCAGTTCTACTACTGCCTCATTCCGGCAATTTTTTGGCAGAACTGGTTACCTTTTTGGTCATAACTTGCTTAGTTTTCAAGGTATCGACTTGGTTTCTTTTGCGTTGGATAGATAAACACATTGGCTTTAATTTGAAAATTTTTTTTTTTGCGAAAATAAGAAGAAAAAATTTTATAATTTTTTCAAAAAAACAAAGAGGTCATTAAAATTTTTGAGGAAAAAATTTTTTTTCGCCCTACTCGCAAACAAAAAATTCGAATTAAAGCTAATGTGTTTATCTATCCAACGCCAAATGAATCAAGTCGATATCTTGAAAACTAAGCAAGTTATGACCAAAATGGTAACCAGTTCTACTACTGCCTCATTCCGGCAATTTTTTGGCAGAACTGGTTACCTTTTTGGTCATAACTTGCTTAGTTTTCAAGGTATCGACTTTGTTTCTTTTGCGTTGGATAGATAAACACATTGGCTTTAAGTTGTAATTTTTTTTGCGAAAATAAGAAGAAAAAAAAAAGTTTTATAATTTTTTCAAAAAACAAAGGGGTTAGGTCATTAAAATTTTTGAGGAAAAAATTTTTTTTCGCCCTACCCGCAAACAAAAAATTCGAATTAAAGCCAATGTGTTTATCTATCCAACGCCAACTGAATCAAGCCGATATCTTGAAAACTAAGCAAGTTATGACCAAAATGGTAACCAGTTCTACTACTGCCTCATTCCGGCAATTTTTTGGCAGAACTGGTTACCTTTTTGGTCATAACTTGCTTAGTTTTCAAGGTATCGACTTGGTTTCTTTTGCGTTGGATAGATAAACACATTGGCTTTAATTTGAATTTTTTTTTTGCGAAAATAAGAAGAAAAAAATTTTATAATTTTTTCAAAAAAACAAAGGGGTTAGGTCATTAAAATTTTTGAGGAAAAAATTTTTTTTCGCCCTTCCCGCAAACAAAAAATTCGAATTAAAACCAATGTGTTTATCTATCCAACGCCAACTAAATCAAGTCGATATCTTGAAAACTAAGCAAGTTATGACCAAAATGGTAACCAGTTCTACTACTGCCTCATTCCGGCAATTTTTTGGCAGAACTGGTTACCTTTTTGGTCACAACTTGCTTAGTTTTCAAGGTATCGACTTGGTTTCTTTTGCTTTGGATAGATAAACACATTGGCTTTAATTTGAAAATTTTTTTTTTGCGAAAATAAGAAGAAAAAATTTTATAATTTTTTCAAAAAAACAAAGAGGTCATTAAAATTTTTGAGGAAAAAATTTTTTTTCGCCCTACCCGCAAACAAAAAATTCGAATTAAAGCCAATGTGTTTATCTATCCAACGCCAACTGAATCAAGCCGATATCTTGAAAACTAAGCAAGTTATGACCAAAATGGTAACCAGTTCTACTACTGCCTCATTCCGGCAATTTTTTGGCAGAACTGGTTACCTTTTTGGTCATAACTTGCTTAGTTTTCAAGGTATCGACTTGGTTTCTTTTGCGTTGGATAGATAAACACATTGGCTTTAATTTGAATTTTTTTTTGCGAAAATAAGAAGAAAAAAATTTTATAATTTTTTCAAAAAAACAAAGGGGTTAGGTCATTAAAATTTTTGAGGAAAAAATTTTTTTTCGCCCTACTCGCAAACAAAAAATTCGAATTAAAACCAATGTGTTTATCTATCCAACGCCAAATGAATCAAGTCGATATCTTGAAAACTAAGCAAGTTATGACCAAAATGGTAACCAGTTCTACTACTGCCTCATTCCGGCAATTTTTTGGCAGAACTGGTTACCTTTTTGGTCATAACTTGCTTAGTTTTCAAGGTATCGACTTGGTTTCTTTTGCGTTGGATAGATAAACACATTGGCTTTAATTTGAAATTTTTTTTTGCGAAAATAAGAAGAAAAAATTTTATAATTTTTTCAAAAAAAAAAAGAGGTCATTAAAATTTTTGAGGAAAAAATTTTTTTTCGCCCTTCCCGCAAACAAAAAATTCGAATTAAAACCAATGTGTTTATCTATCCAACGCCAACTGAATCAAGTCGATATCTTGAAAACTAAGCAAGTTATGACCAAAATGGTAACCAGTTCTACTACTGCCTCATTCTGGCAATTTTTTGGCAGAACTGGTTACCTTTTTGGTCATAACTTGCTTAGTTTTCAAGGTATCGACTTGGTTTCTTTTGCGTTGGATAGATAAACACATTGGCTTTAATTTGCAATCTTTTTTTTTTGCGAAAATAAGAAGAAGAAAATTTTATAATTTTTTCAAAAAAACAAAGGGGTTCGGTCATTAAAATTTTTGAGGAAAAAATTTTTTTTCGCCCTACTCGCAAACAAAAAATTCGAATTAAAGCCAATGTGTTTATCTATCCAACGCCAAATGAATCAAGTCGATATCTTGAAAACTAAGCAAGTTATGACCAAAATGGTAACCAGTTCTACTACTGCCTCATTCCGGCAATTTTTTGGCAGAACTGGTTACCTTTTTGGTCATAACTTGCTTAGTTTTCAAGGTATCGACTTGGTTTCTTTTGCGTTGGATAGATAAACACATTGGCTTTAATTTGAAATTTTTTTTTTTTGCGAAAATAAGAAGAAAAAAATTTTATAATTTTTTCAAAAAAACAAAGGGGTTAGGTCATTAAAATTTTTGAGGAAAAAATTTTTTTCGCCCTACTCGCAAACAAAAAATTCGAATTAAAGCCAATGTGTTTATCTATCCAACGCCAAATGAATCAAGTCGATATCTTGAAAACTAAGCAAGTTATGACCAAAATGGTAACCAGTTCTACTACTGCCTCATTCCGGCAATTTTTTGGCAGAACTGGTTACCTTTTTGGTCATAACTTGCTTAGTTTTCAAGGTATCGACTTGGTTTCTTTTGCGTTGGATAGATAAACACATTGGCTTTAATTTGAAAATTTTTTTTTTGCGAAAATAAGAAGAAAAAATTTTATAATTTTTTCAAAAAAACAAAGAGGTCATTAAAATTTTTGAGGAAAAAATTTTTTTCGCCCTACTCGCAAACAAAAAATTCGAATTAAAGCCAATGTGTTTATCTATCCAACGCCAAATGAATCAAGTCGATATCTTGAAAACTAAGCAAGTTATGACCAAAATGGTAACCAGTTCTACTACTGCCTCATTCTGGCAATTTTTTGGCAGAACTGGTTACCTTTTTGGTCATAACTTGCTTAGTTTTCAAGGTATCGACTTGGTTTCTTTTGCGTTGGATAGATAAACACATTGGCTTTAATTTGAAATTTTTTTTTTTGCGAAAATAAGAAGAAAAAAATTTTATAAATTTTTCAAAAAAACAAAGGGGTTAGGTCATTAAAATTTTTGAGGAAAAAATTTTTTTTCGCCCTACTCGCAAACAAAAAATTCGAATTAAAGCCAATGTGTTTATCTATCCAACGCCAAATGAATCAAGTCGATATCTTGAAAACTAAGCAAGTTATGACCAAAATGGTAACCAGTTCTACTACTGCCTCATTCCGGCAATTTTTTGGCAGAACTGGTTACCTTTTTGGTCATAACTTGCTTAGTTTTCAAGGTATCGACTTGGTTTCTTTTGCGTTGGATAGATAAACACATTGGCTTTAATTTGAAAATTTTTTTTTTGCGAAAATAAGAAGAAAAAATTTTATAATTTTTTCAAAAAAACAAAGAGGTCATTAAAATTTTTGAGGAAAAATTTTTTTTCGCCCTACTCGCAAACAAAAAATTCGAATTAAAGCCAATGTGTTTATCTATCCAACGCCAAATGAATCAAGTCGATATCTTGAAAACTAAGCAAGTTATGACCAAAATGGTAACCAGTTCTACTACTGCCTCATTCCGGCAATTTTTTGGCAGAACTGGTTACCTTTTTGGTCATAACTTGCTTAGTTTTCAAGGTATCGACTTGGTTTCTTTTGCGTTGGATAGATAAACACATTGGCTTTAATTTGAATTTTTTTTTTTGCGAAAATAAGAAGAAAAAAATTTTATAATTTTTTCAAAAAAACAAAGAGGTCATTAAAATTTTTGAGGAAAAAATTTTTTTTCGCCCTACTCGCAAACAAAAAATTCGAATTAAAGCCAATGTGTTTATCTATCCAACGCCAAATGAATCAAGTCGATATCTTGAAAACTAAGCAAGTTATGACCAAAATGGTAACCAGTTCTACTACTGCCTCATTCCGGCAATTTTTTGGCAGAACTGGTTACCTTTTTGGTCATAACTTGCTTAGTTTTCAAGGTATCGACTTGGTTTCTTTTGCGTTGAATAGATAAACACATTGGCTTTAATTTGAAAATTTTTTTTTTGCGAAAATAAGAAGAAAAAATTTTATAATTTTTTCAAAAAAACAAAGAGGTCATTAAAATTTTTGAGGAAAAAATTTTTTTTCGCCCTACTCGCAAACAAAAAATTCGAATTAAAGCCAATGTGTTTATCTATCCAACGCCAAATGAATCAAGTCGATATCTTGAAAACTAAGCAAGTTATGACCAAAATGGTAACCAGTTCTACTACTGCCTCATTCCGGCAATTTTTTGGCAGAACTGGTTACCTTTTTGGTCATAACTTGCTTAGTTTTCAAGGTATCGACTTGGTTTCTTTTGCGTTGGATAGATAAACACATTGGCTTTAATTTGAATTTTTTTTTTTGCGAAAATAAGAAGAAAAAAATTTTATAATTTTTTCAAAAAAACAAAGGGGTTAGGTCATTAAAATTTTTGAGGAAAAAATTTTTTTTCGCCCTACTCGCAAACAAAAAATTCGAATTAAGGCCAATGTGTTTATCTATCCAATGCCAAATGAATCAAGTCGATATCTTGAAAACTAAGCAAGTTATGACCAAAATGGTAACCAGTTCTACTACTGCCTCATTCCGGCAATTTTTTGGCAGAACTGGTTACCTTTTTGGTCATAACTTGCTTAGTTTTCAAGGTATCGACTTGGTTTCTTTTGCGTTGGATAGATAAACACATTGGCTTTAATTTGAATTTTTTTTTTTTGCGAAAATAAGAAGAAAAAAATTTTATAATTTTTTCAAAAAACAAAGGGGTTAGGTCATTAAAATTTTTGAGGAAAAAAATTTTTTTCGCCCTTCCCGCAAACAAAAAATTCGAATTAAAACCAATGTGTTTATCTATCCAACGCCAACTAAATCAAGTCGATATCTTGAAAACTAAGCAAGTTATGACCAAAATGGTAACCAGTTCTACTGCTGCCTCATTCCGGCAATTTTTTGGCAGAACTGGTTACCTTTTTGGTCATAACTTGCTTAGTTTTCAAGGTATCGACTTGGTTTCTTTTGCGTTGGATAGATAAACACATTGGCTTTAATTTGAAATTTTTTTTTTTGCGAAAATAAGAAGAAAAAAATTTTATAATTTTTTCAAAAAAACAAAGGGGTTAGGTCATTAAAATTTTTGAGGAAAAAATTTTTTTTCGCCCTTCCCGCAAACAAAAAATTCGAATTAAAACCAATGTGTTTATCTATCCAACGCCAACTGAATCAAGTCGATATCTTGAAAACTAAGCAAGTTATGACCAAAATGGTAACCAGTTCTACTACTGCCTTATTCCGGCAATTTTTTGGCAGAACTGGTTACCTTTTTGGTCATAACTTGCTTAGTTTTCAAGGTATCGACTTGGTTTCTTTTGCGTTGGATAGATAAACACATTAGCTTTAATTTGAAATTTTTTTTTTGCGAAAATAAGAAGAAAAAATTTTATAATTTTTTCAAAAAAACAGAGGTCATTAAAATTTTTGAGGAAAAAATTTTTTTTCGCCCTTCCCGCAAACAAAAAATTCGAATTAAAACCAATGTGTTTATCTATCCAACGCCAACTGAATCAAGTCGATATCTTGAAAACTAAGCAAGTTATGACCAAAATGGTAACCAGTTCTACTACTGCCTCATTCTGGCAATTTTTTGGCAGAACTGGTTACCTTTTTGGTCATAACTTGCTTAGTTTTCAAGGTATCGACTTGGTTTCTTTTGCGTTGGATAGATAAACACATTGGCTTTAATTTGTAATCTTTTTTTTTGCGAAAATAAGAAGAAGAAAATTTTATAATTTTTTCAAAAAAACAAAGGGGTTAGGTCATTAAAATTTTTGAGGAAAAAATTTTTTTCGCCCTACTCGCAAACAAAAAATTTGAATTAAAGCCAATGTGTTTATCTATCCAACGCCAAATGAATCAAGTCGATATCTTGAAAACTAAGCAAGTTATGACCAAAATGGTAACCAGTTCTACTACTGCCTCATTCCGGCAATTTTTTGGCAGAACTGGTTACCTTTTTGGTCATAACTTGCTTAGTTTTCAAGGTATCGACTTGGTTTTTTTTGCGTTTGATAGATAAACACATTGGCTTTAAGTTGTATTTTTTTTTGCGAAAATAAGAAGAAAAAAAAAAGTTTTATAATTTTTTCAAAAAACAAAGGGGTTAGGTCATTAAAATTTTTGAGGAAAAAATTTTTTTTCGCCCTACCCGCAAACAAAAAATTCGAATTAAAGCCAATGTGTTTATCTATCCAATGCCAAATGAATCAAGTCGATATCTTGAAAACTAAGCAAGTTATGACCAAAATGGTAACCAGTTCTACTACTGCCTCATTCCGGCAATTTTTTGGCAGAACTGGTTACCTTTTTGGTCATAACTTGCTTAGTTTTCAAGGTATCGACTTGGTTTCTTTTGCGTTGGATAGATAAACACATTGGCTTTAATTTGAATTTTTTTTTTGCGAAAATAAGAAGAAAAAAATTTTATAATTTTTTCAAAAAACAAAGGGGTTAGGTCATTAAAATTTTTGAGGAAAAAAATTTTTTCGCCCTTCCCGCAAACAAAAAATTCGAATTAAAACCAATGTGTTTATCTATCCAACGCCAACTAAATCAAGTCGATATCTTGAAAACTAAGCAAGTTATGACCAAAATGGTAACCAGTTCTACTGCTGCCTCATTCCGGCAATTTTTTGGCAGAACTGGTTACCTTTTTGGTCATAACTTGCTTAGTTTTCAAGGTATCGACTTGGTTTCTTTTGCGTTGGATAGATAAACACATTGGCTTTAATTTGAAATTTTTTTTTTGCGAAAATAAGAAGAAAAAAATTTTATAATTTTTTCAAAAAAACAAAGGGGTTAGGTCATTAAAATTTTTGAGGAAAAAATTTTTTTTCGCCCTACTCGCAAACAAAAAATTCGAATTAAAGCCAATGTGTTTATCTATCCAACGCCAAATGAATCAAGTCGATATCTTGAAAACTAAGCAAGTTATGACCAAAATGGTAACCAGTTCTACTACTGCCTTATTCCGGCAATTTTTTGGCAGAACTGGTTACCTTTTTGGTCATAACTTGCTTAGTTTTCAAGGTATCGACTTGGTTTCTTTTGCGTTGGATAGATAAACACATTGGCTTTAATTTGAAATTTTTTTTTTGCGAAAATAAGAAGAAAAAATTTTATAATTTTTTCAAAAAAACAAAGAGGTCATTAAAATTTTTGAGGAAAAAATTTTTTTTCGCCCTTCCCGCAAACAAAAAATTCGAATTAAAACCAATGTGTTTATCTATCCAACGCCAACTGAATCAAGTCGATATCTTGAAAACTAAGCAAGTTATGACCAAAATGGTAACCAGTTCTACTACTGCCTCATTCTGGCAATTTTTTGGCAGAACTGGTTACCTTTTTGGTCATAACTTGCTTAGTTTTCAAGGTATCGACTTGGTTTCTTTTGCGTTGGATAGATAAACACATTGGCTTTAATTTGTAATATTTTTTTTTGCGAAAATAAGAAGAAGAAAATTTTATAATTTTTTCAAAAAACAAAGGGGTTAGGTCATTAAAATTTTTGAGGAAAAAATTTTTTTTCGCCCTACTCGCAAACAAAAAATTTGAATTAAAGCCAATGTGTTTATCTATCCAACGCCAAATGAATCAAGTCGATATCTTGAAAACTAAGCAAGTTATGACCAAAATGGTAACCAGTTCTACTACTGCCTCATTCCGGCAATTTTTTGGCAGAACTGGTTACCTTTTTGGTCATAACTTGCTTAGTTTTCAAGGTATCGACTTGGTTTTTTTTGCGTTTGATAGATAAACACATTGGCTTTAAGTTGTATTTTTTTTTGCGAAAATAAGAAGAAAAAAAAAAGTTTTATAATTTTTTCAAAAAACATAGGGGTTAGGTCATTAAAATTTTTGAGGAAAAAATTTTTTTTCGCCCTACCCGCAAACAAAAAATTCGAATTAAAGCCAATGTGTTTATCTATCCAACGCCAAATGAATCAAGTCGATATCTTGAAAACTAAGCAAGTTATGACCAAAATGGTAACCAGTTCTACTAATGCCTCATTCCGGCAATTTTTTGGCAGAACTGGTTACCTTTTTGGTCATAACTTGCTTAGTTTTCAAGGTATCGACTTGGTTTCTTTTGCGTTGGATAGATAAACACATTGACTTTAATTTGATTTTTTTTTTTTTGCGAAAATAAGAAGAAAAAAATTTTATAATTTTTTCAAAAAAACAAAGAGGTCATTAAAATTTTTGAGGAAAAAATTTTTTTTCGCCCTTCCCGCAAACAAAAAATTCAAATTAAAGCCAATGTGTTTATCTATCCAACGCCAACTGAATCAAGTCGATATCTTGAAAACTAAGCAAGTTATGACCAAAATGGTAACCAGTTCTACTACTGCCTCATTCTGGCAATTTTTTGGCAGAACTGGTTACCTTTTTGGTCATAACTTGCTTAGTTTTCAAGGTATCGACTTGGTTTCTTTTGCGTTGGATAGATAAACACATTGGCTTTAATTTGTAATCTTTTTTTTTGCGAAAATAAGAAGAAGAAAATTTTATAATTTTTTCAAAAAAACAAAGAGGTCATTAAAATTTTTGAGGAAAAAATTTTTTTTCGCCCTTCCCGCAAACAAAAAATTCAAATTAAAGCCAATGTGTTTATCTATCCAACGCCAACTGAATCAAGTCGATATCTTGAAAACTAAGCAAGTTATGACCAAAATGGTAACCAGTTCTACTACTGCCTCATTCTGGCAATTTTTTGGCAGAACTGGTTACCTTTTTGGTCATAACTTGCTTAGTTTTCAAGGTATCGACTTGGTTTCTTTTGCGTTGGATAGATAAACACATTGGCTTTAATTTGTAATCTTTTTTTTTGCGAAAATAAGAAGAAGAAAATTTTATAATTTTTTCAAAAAACAAAGGGGTTAGGTCATTAAAATTTTTGAGGAAAAAATTTTTTTTCGCCCTACTCGCAAACAAAAAATTCGAATTAAAGCCAATGTGTTTATCTATCCAACGCCAAATGAATCAAGTCGATATCTTGAAAACTAAGCAAGTTATGACCAAAATGGTAACCAGTTCTACTACTGCCTCATTCCGGCAATTTTTTGGCAGAACTGGTTACCTTTTTGGTCATAACTTGCTTAGTTTTCAAGGTATCGACTTGGTTTTTTTTGCGTTTGATAGATAAACACATTGGCTTTAAGTTGTATTTTTTTTTGCGAAAATAAGAAGAAAAAAAAAAGTTTTATAATTTTTTCAAAAAACAAAGGGGTTAGGTCATTAAAATTTTTGAGGAAAAAATTTTTTTTCGCCCTACCCGCAAACAAAAAATTCGAATTAAAGCCAATGTGTTTATCTATCCAACGCCGAATGAATCAAGTCGATATCTTGAAAACTAAGCAAGTTATGACCAAAATGGTAACCAGTTCTACTAATGCCTCATTCCGGCAATTTTTTGGCAGAACTGGTTACCTTTTTGGTCATAACTTGCTTAGTTTTCAAGGTATCGACTTGGTTTCTTTTGCGTTGGATAGATAAACACATTGACTTTAATTTGATTTTTTTTTTTGCGAAAATAAGAAGAAAAAAATTTTATAATTTTTTCAAAAAAACAAAGAGGTCATTAAAATTTTTGAGGAAAAAATTTTTTTTCGCCCTTCCCGCAAACAAAAAATTCAAATTAAAGCCAATGTGTTTATCTATCCAACGCCAACTGAATCAAGTCGATATCTTGAAAACTAAGCAAGTTATGACCAAAATGGTAACCAGTTCTACTACTGCCTCATTCCGGAAATTTTTTGGCAGAACTGGTTACCTTTTTGGTCATAACTTGCTTAGTTTTCAAGGTATCGACTTGGTTTCTTTTGCGTTGGATAGATAAACACATTGGCTTTAATTTGTAATCTTTTTTTTTGCGAAAATAAGAAGAAGAAAATTTTATAATTTTTTCAAAAAAACAAAGGGGTTAGGTCATTAAAATTTTTGAGGAAAAATTTTTTTTTCGCCCTACCCGCAAACAAAAAATTCGAATTAAAGCCAATGTGTTTATCTATCCAACGCCAAATGAATCAAGTCGATATCTTGAAAACTAAGCAAGTTATGACCAAAATGGTAACCAGTTCTACTAATGCCTCATTCCGGCAATTTTTTGGCAGAACTGGTTACCTTTTTGGTCATAACTTGCTTAGTTTTCAAGGTATCGACTTGGTTTCTTTTGCGTTGGATAGATAAACACATTGGCTTTAATTTGTAATCTTTTTTTTTTGCGAAAATAAGAAGAAGAAAATTTTATAATTTTTTCAAAAAAACAAAGGGGTTAGGTCATTAAAATTTTTGAGGAAAAAATTTTTTTTCGCCCTACCCGCAAACAAAAAATTGGAATTAAAGCCAATGTGTTTATCTATCCAACGCCAAATGAATCAAGTCGATATCTTGAAAACTAAGCAAGTTATGACCAAAATGGTAACCAGTTCTACTAATGCCTCATTCCGGCAATTTTTTGGCAGAACTGGTTACCTTTTTGGTCATAACTTGCTTAGTTTTCAAGGTATCGACTTGGTTTCTTTTGCGTTGGATAGATAAACACATTGGCTTTAATTTGAATTTTTTTTTTTGCGAAAATAAGAAGAAAAAAATTTTATAATTTTTTCAAAAAAACAAAGGGGTTAGGTCATTAAAATTTTTGAGGAAAAAATTTTTTTCGCCCTACTCGCAAACAAAAAATTCGAATTAAAGCCAATGTGTTTATCTATCCAACGCCAAATGAATCAAGTCGATATCTTGAAAACTAAGCAAGTTATGACCAAAATGGTAACCAGTTCTAATACTGCCTCATTCCGGAAATTTTTTGGCAGAACTGGTTACCTTTTTGGTCATAACTTGCTTAATTTTCAAGGTATCGACTTGGTTTTTTTTGCGCTTGATAGATAAACACATTGGCTTTAAGTCGTAATTTTTTTTGCGAAAATAAGAAGAAAAAAAAAGTTTTATAATTTTTTCAAAAAACAAAGGGGTTAGGTCATTAAAATTTTTGAGGAAAAAATTTTTTTTCGCCCTACCCGCAAACAAAAAATTCGAATTAAAGCCAATGTGTTTATCTATCGAACGCCAACTGAACCAAGCCGATATCTTGAAAACTAAGCAAGTTATGACCAAAATGGTAACCAGTTCTACTACTGCCTCATTCCGGCAATTTTTTGGCAGAACTGGTTACCTTTTTGGTCATAACTTGCTTAGTTTTCAAGGTATCGACTTGGTTTCTTTTGCGTTGGATAGATAAACACATTGGCTTTAATTTGTGATCTTTTTTTTTGCGAAAATAAGAAGAAGAAAATTTTATAATTTTTTCAAAAAAACAAAGGGGTTAGGTCATTAAAATTTTTGAGGAAAAAATCTTTTTCGCCCTACCCGCAAACAAAAAATTCGAGTTAAAGCCAATGTGTTTATCTATCCAACGCCAAATGAATCAAGTCGATGTCTTGAAAACTAAGCAAGTTATGACCAAAATGGTAACCAGTTCTACTAATGCCTCATTCCGGCAATTTTTTGGCAGAACTGGTTACCTTTTTGGTCATAACTTGCTTAGTTTTCAAGGTATCGACTTGGTTTCTTTTGCGTTGGATAGATAAACACATTGACTTTAATTTGAATTTTTTTTTTTGCGAAACTAAGAAGAAAAAAATTTTATAATTTTTTCAAAAAAACAAAGAGGTCATTAAAATTTTTGAGGAAAAAATTTTTTTTCGCCCTTCCCGCAAACAAAAAATTCGAATTAAAGCCAATGTGTTTATCTATCCAACGCCAACTGAATCAAGTCGATATCTTGAAAACTAAGCAAGTTATGACCAAAATGGTAACCAGTTCTACTACTGCCTCATTCCGGCAATTTTTTGGCAGAACTGGTTACCTTTTTGGTCATAACTTGCTTAGTTTTCAAGGTATCGACTTGGTTTCTTTTGCGTTGGATAGATAAACACATTGGCTTTAATTTGTAATCTTTTTTTTTTGCGAAAATAAGAAGAAGAAAATTTTATAATTTTTTCAAAAAAACAAAGGGGTTAGGTCATTAAAATTTTTGAGGAAAAATTTTTTTTTCGCCCTACCCGCAAACAAAAAATTCGAATTAAAGCCAATGTGTTTATCTATCCAACGCCAACTGAATCAAGTCGATATCTTGAAAACTAAGCAAGTTATGACCAAAATGGTAACCAGTTCTACTAATGCCTCATTCCGGCAATTTTTTGGCAGAAAATAAGAAGAAGAAAATTTTATAATTTTTTCAAAAAAACAAAGGGGTTAGGTCATTAAAATTTTTGAGAAAAAAATTTTTTTTCGCCCTACCCGCAAACAAAAAATTCGAATTAAAGCCAATGTGTTTATCTATCCAACGCCAACTGAATCAAGTCGATATCTTGAAAACTAAGCAAGTAATGACCAAAATGGTAACCAGTTCTACTACTGCCTCATTCCGGCAATTTTTTGGCAGAACTGGTTACCTTTTTGGTCATAACTTGCTTAATTTTCAAGGTATCGACTTGGTTTTTTTTGCGTTTGATAGATAAACACATTGGCTTTAAGTCGTAATTTTTTTTGCGAAAATAAGAAGAAAAAAAAGTTTTATAATTTTTTCAAAAAACAAAGGGGTTAGGTCATTAAAATTTTTGAGAAAAAAATTTTTTTTCGCCCTACCCGCAAACAAAAAATTCGAATTAAAGCCAATGTGTTTATCTATCCAACGCCAACTGAATCAAGTCGATATCTTGAAAACTAAGCAAGTAATGACCAAAATGGTAACCAGTTCTACTACTGCCTCATTCCGGCAATTTTTTGGCAGAACTGGTTACCTTTTTGGTCATAACTTGCTTAATTTTCAAGGTATCGACTTGGTTTTTTTTGCGTTTGATAGATAAACACATTGGCTTTAAGTCGTAATTTTTTTTGCGAAAATAAGAAGAAAAAAAAGTTTTATAATTTTTTCAAAAAACAAAGGGGTTAGGTCATTAAAATTTTTGAGGAAAAAATTTTTTTTCGCCCTACCCGCAAACAAAAAATTCGAATTAAAGCCAATGTGTTTATCTATCCAACGCCAAATGAATCAAGTCGATATCTTGAAAACTAAGCAAGTTATGACCAAAATGGTAACCAGTTCTACTAATGCCTCATTCCGGCAATTTTTTGGCAGAACTGGTTACCTTTTTGGTCATAACTTGCTTAGTTTTCAAGGTATCGACTTGGTTTCTTTTGCGTTGGATAGATAAACACATTGGCTTTAATTTGAAATTTTTTTTTTGCGAAAATAAGAAGAAAAAAATGTTATAATTTTTTCAAAAAAACAAAGGGGTTAGGTCATTAAAATTTTTGAGGAAAAAATTTTTTTCGCCCTACTCGCAAACAAAAAATTCGAATTAAAGCCAATGTGTTTATCTATCCAACGCCAACTGAATCAAGTCGATATCTTGAAAACTAAGCAAGTTATGACCAAAATGGTAACCAGTTCTACTACTGCCTCATTCCGGCAATTTTTTGGCAGAACTGGTTACCTTTTTGGTCATAACTTGCTTAATTTTCAAGGTATCGACTTGGTCTCTTTTGCGTTGGATAGATAAACACATTGGCTTTAATTTGTAATCTTTTTTTTTTTGCGAAAATAAGAAGAAAAAAAGTTTTATAATTTTTTCAAAAAAACCAAGGGGTTAGGTCATTAAAATTTTTGAGAAAAAAATTTTTTTTCGCCCTACCCGCAAACAAAAAATTCGAATTAAAGCCAATGTGTTTATCTATGCAACGCCAACTGAATCAAGTCGATATCTTGAAAACTAAGCAAGTAATGACCAAAATGGTAACCAGTTCTACTACTGCCTCATTCCGGCAATTTTTTGGCAGAACTGGTTACCTTTTTGGTCATAACTTGCTTAGTTTTCAAGGTATCGACTTGGTTCCTTTTGCGTTGGATAGATAAACACATTGGCTTTAATTTGAAATTTTTTTTTTGCGAAAATAAGAAGAAAAAAATTTTATAATTTTTTCAAAAAAACAAAGGGGTTAGGTCATTAAAATTTTTGAGAAAAAAATTTTTTTTCGAAGAAAATTTTATAATTTTTTCAAAAAAACAAAGGGGTTAGGTCATTAAAATTTTTGAGGAAAAAAATTTTTTTCGCCCTACCCGCAAACAAAAAATTCGAATTAAAGCCAATGTGTTTATCTATCCAAAGCCAAATGAATCAAGTCGATATCTTGAAAACTAAGCAAGTTATGACCAAAATGGTAACCAGTTCTACTACTGCCTCATTCCGGCAATTTTTTGGCAGAACTGGTTACCTTTTTGGTCATAACTTGCTTAGTTTTCAAGGTATCGACTTGGTTTCTTTTGCGTTGGATAGATAAACACATTGGCTTTAATTTGTAATCTTTTTTTTGCGAAAATAAGAAGAAGAAAATTTTATAATTTAAAAAAAAAACAAAGGGGTTAGGTCATTAAAATTTTTGAGGAAAAATTTTTTTTTCGCCCTACCCGCAAACAAAAAATTCGAATTAAAGCCAATGTGTTTATCTATCCAACGCCAACTGAATCAAGTCGATATCTTGAAAACTAAGCAAGTTATGACCAAAATGGTAACCAGTTCTAATACTGCCTCATTCCGGAAATTTTTTGGCAGAACTGGTTACCTTTTTGGTCATAACTTGCTTAATTTTCAAGGTATCGACTTGGTTTTTTTTGCGTTTGATAGATAAACACATTGGCTTTAAGTCGTAATTTTTTTTGCGAAAATAAGAAGAAAAAAAAGTTTTATAATTTTTTCAAAAAACAAAGGGGTTAGGTCATTAAAATTTTTGAGGAAAAAATTTTTTTTCGCCCTACCCGCAAACAAAAAATTCGAATTAAAGCCAATGTGTTTATCTATCCAACGCCAAATGAATCAAGTCGATATCTTGAAAACTAAGCAAGTTATGACCAAAATGGTAACCAGTTCTACTAATGCCTCATTCCGGCAATTTTTTGGCAGAACTGGTTACCTTTTTGGTCATAACTTGCTTAGTTTTCAAGGTATCGACTTGGTTTCTTTTGCGTTGGATAGATAAACACATTGGCTTTAATTTGAAATTTTTTTTTGCGAAAATAAGAAGAAAAAAATTTTATAATTTTTTCAAAAAAACAAAGGGGTTAGGTCATTAAAATTTTTGAGGAAAAAATTTTTTTTCGCCCTACTCGCAAACAAAAAATTCGAATTAAAGCCAATGTGTTTATCTATCCAACGCCAACTGAACCAAGCCGATATCTTGAAAACTAAGCAAGTTATGACCAAAATGGTAACCAGTTCTACTACTGCCTCATTCCGGCAATTTTTTGGCAGAACTGGTTACCTTTTTGGTCATAACTTGCTTAGTTTTCAAGGTATCGACTTGGTTTCTTTTGCGTTGGATAGATAAACACATTGGCTTTAATTTGTAATCTTTTTTTTGCGAAAATAAGAAGAAGAAAATTTTATAATTTTTTAAAAAAACAAAGGGGTTAGGTCATTAAAATTTTTGAGGAAAAATTTTTTTTTCGCCCTACCCGCAAACAAAAAATTCGAATTAAAGCCAATGTGTTTATCTATCCAACGCCAACTGAATCAAGTCGATATCTTGAAAACTAAGCAAGTTATGACCAAAATGGTAACCAGTTCTAATACTGCCTCATTCCGGAAATTTTTTGGCAGAACTGGTTACCTTTTTGGTCATAACTTGCTTAATTTTCAAGGTATCGACTTGGTTTTTTTTGCGTTTGATAGATAAACACATTGGCTTTAAGTCGTAATTTTTTTTGCGAAAATAAGAAGAAAAAAAAGTTTTATAATTTTTTCAAAAAACAAAGGGGTTAGGTCATTAAAATTTTTGAGGAAAAAATTTTTTTTCGCCCTACCCGCAAACAAAAAATTCGAATTAAAGCCAATGTGTTTATCTATCCAACGCCAAATGAATCAAGTCGATATCTTGAAAACTAAGCAAGTTATGACCAAAATGGTAACCAGTTCTACTAATGCCTCATTCCGGCAATTTTTTGGCAGAACTGGTTACCTTTTTGGTCATAACTTGCTTAGTTTTCAAGGTATCGACTTGGTTTCTTTTGCGTTGGATAGATAAACACATTGGCTTTAATTTGAAATTTTTTTTTTGCGAAAATAAGAAGAAAAAAATTTTATAATTTTTTCAAAAAAACAAAGGGGTTAGGTCATTAAAATTTTTGAGGAAAAAATTTTTTTTCGCCCTACTCGCAAACAAAAAATTCGAATTAAAGCCAATGTGTTTATCTATCCAACGCCAACTGAACCAAGCCGATATCTTGAAAACTAAGCAAGTTATGACCAAAATGGTAACCAGTTCTACTACTGCCTCATTCCGGCAATTTTTTGGCAGAACTGGTTACCTTTTTGGTCATAACTTGCTTAGTTTTCAAGATATCGACTTGGTTTCTTTTGCGTTGGATAGATAAACACATTGACTTTAATTTGAAATTTTTTTTTGCGAAAATAAGAAGAAAAAAATTTTATAATTTTTTCAAAAAAACAAAGGGGTTAGGTCATTAAAATTTTTGAGGAAAAAATTTTTTTCGCCCTACTCGCAAACAAAAAATTCGAATTAAAGCCAATGTGTTTATCTATCCAACGCCAACTGAACCAAGCCGATATCTTGAAAACTAAGCAAGTTATGACCAAAATGGTAACCAGTTCTACTACTGCCTCATTCCGGCAATTTTTTGGCAGAACTGGTTACCTTTTTGGTCATAACTTGCTTAGTTTTCAAGGTATCGACTTGGTCTCTTTTGCCTTGGATAGATAAACACATTGGCTTTAATTTGTAATCTTTTTTTTGCGAAAATAAGAAGAAGAAAATTTTATAATTTTTCAAAAAAACAAAGGGGTTAGGTCATTAAAATTTTTGAGAAAAAAATTTTTTTTCGAAGAAAATTTTATAATTTTTTCAAAAAAACAAAGGGGTTAGGTCATTAAAATTTTTGAGGAAAAAATTTTTTTTCGCCCTACCCGCAAACAAAAAATTCGAATTAAAGCCAATGTGTTTATCTATCCAACGCCAAATGAATCAAGTCGATATCTTGAAAACTAAGCAAGTTATGACCAAAATGGTAACCAGTTCTACTACTGCCTCATTCCGGCAATTTTTTGGCAGAACTGGTTACCTTTTTGGTCATAACTTGCTTAGTTTTCAAGGTATCGACTTGGTTTCTTTGGCGTTGGATAGATAAACACATTGACTTTAATTTGAAATTTTTTTTTGCGAAAATAAGAAGAAAAAAATTTTATAATTTTTTCAAAAAAACAAAGGGGTTAGGTCATTAAAATTTTTGAGGAAAAAATTTTTTTTCGCCCTACCCGCAAACAAAAAATTCGAATTAAATCCAATGTGTTTATCTATCCAACGCCAACTGAATCAAGTCGATATCTTGAAAACTAAGCAAGTTATGACCAAAATGGTAACCAGTTCTACTACTGCCTCATTCCGGCAATTTTTTGGCAGAACTGGTTACTTTTTTGGTCATAACTTGCTTAGTTTTCAAGGTATCGACTTGGTTTCTTTTGCGTTGGATAGATAAACACATTGGCTTTAATTTGAAATTTTTTTTTTGCGAAAATAAGAAGAAAAAAAGTTTATAATTTTTTCAAAAAAACAAAGGGGTTAGGTCATTAAAATTTTTGAGGAAAAAATTTTTTTCGCCCTACTCGCAAACAAAAAATTCGAATTAAAGCCAATGTGTTTATCTATCCAACGCCAACTGAACCAAGCCGATATCTTGAAAACTAAGCAAGTTATGACCAAAATGGTAACCAGTTCTACTACTGCCTCATTCCGGCAATTTTTTGGCAGAACTGGTTACCTTTTTGGTCATAACTTGCTTAGTTTTCAAGGTATCGACTTGGTTTCTTTTGCGTTGGATAGATAAACACATTGGCTTTAATTTGTAATCTTTTTTTTGCGAAAATAAGAAGAAGAAAATTTTATAATTTTTCAAAAAAACAAAGGGGTTAGGTCATTAAAATTTTTTAGAAAAAAATTTTTTTTCGAAGAAAATTTTATAATTTTTTCAAAAAAACAAAGGGGTTAGGTCATTAAAATTTTTGAGGAAAACATTTTTTTTCGCCCTACCCGCAAACAAAAAATTCGAATTAAAGCCAATGTGTTTATCTATCCAACGCCAAATGAATCAAGTCGATATCTTGAAAACTAAGCAAGTTATGACCAAAATGGTAACCAGTTCTACTACTGCCTCATTCCGGCAATTTTTTGGCAGAACTGGTTACCTTTTTGGTCATAACTTGCTTAGTTTTCAAGGTATCGACTTGGTTTCTTTTGCGTTGGATAGATAAACACATTGACTTTAATTTGAAATTTTTTTTTGCGAAAATAAGAAGAAAAAAATTTTATAATTTTTTCAAAAAAACAAAGGGGTTAGGTCATTAAAATTTTTGAGGAAAAAATTTTTTTTCGCCCTACCCGCAAAGAAACAATTAGGATTAAAGCCAATGTGTTTATCTATCCAACGCCAACTGAATCAAGTCGATATCTTGAAAACTAAGCAAGTTATGACCAAAATGGTAACCAGTTCTACTACTGCCTCATTCCGGCAATTTTTTGGCAGAACTGGTTACCTTTTTGGTCATAACTTGCTTAGTTTTCAAGATATCGACTTGGTTTCTTTTGCGTTGGATAGATAAACACATTGACTTTAATTTGAAATTTTTTTTTGCGAAAATAAGAAGAAAAAAATTTTATAATTTTTTCAAAAAAACAAAGGGGTTAGGTCATTAAAATTTTTGAGGAAAAAATTTTTTTTCGCCCTACCCGCAAAGAAACAATTAGGATTAAAGCCAATGTGTTTATCTATCCAACGCCAACTGAATCAAGTCGATATCTTGAAAACTAAGCAAGTTATGACCAAAATGGTAACCAGTTCTACTACTGCCTCATTCCGGCAATTTTTTGGCAGAACTGGTTACCTTTTTGGTCATAACTTGCTTAGTTTTCAAGGTATCGACTTGGTTTCTTTTGCGTTAGATAGATAAACACATTGGCTTTAATTTGTAATCTTTTTTTTGCGAAAATAAGAAAAAGAAAATTTTATAATTTTTTCAAAAAAACAAAGGGGTTAGGTCATTAAAATTTTTGAGAAAAAAATTTTTTTTCGCCCTACCCGCAAACAAAAAATTCGAATTAAAGCCAATGTGTTTATCTATCCAACGCCAACTGAATCAAGTCGATATCTTGAAAACTAAGCAAGTAATGACCAAAATGGTAACCAGTTCTACTACTGCCTCATTCCGGCAATTTTTTGGCAGAACTGGTTACCTTTTTGGTCATAACTTGCTTAGTTTTCAAGGTATCGACTTGGTTTCTTTTGCGTTGGATAGATAAACACATTGGCTTTAATTTGAAAATTTTTTTTTGCGAAAATAAGAAGAAAAAAATTTTATAATTTTTTCAAAAAAACAAAGGGGTTAGGTCATTAAAATTTTTGAGGAAAAAATTTTTTTCGCCCTACTCGCAAACAAAAAATTCGAATTAAAGCCAATGTGTTTATCTATCCAACGCCAACTGAACCAAGCCGATATCTTGAAAACTAAGCAAGTTATGACCAAAATGGTAACCAGTTCTACTACTGCCTCATTCCGGCAATTTTTTGGCAGAACTGGTTACCTTTTTGGTCATAACTTGCTTAGTTTTCAAGGTATCGACTTGGTCTCTTTTGCCTTGGATAGATAAACACATTGGCTTTAATTTGTAATCTTTTTTTTGCGAAAATAAGAAGAAGAAAATTTTATAATTTTTCAAAAAAACAAAGGGGTTAGGTCATTAAAATTTTTTAGAAAAAAATTTTTTTTCGAAGAAAATTTTATAATTTTTTCAAAAAAACAAAGGGGTTAGGTCATTAAAATTTTTGAGGAAAAAATTTTTTTTCGCCCTACCCGCAAACAAAAAATTCGAATTAAAGCCAATGTGTTTATCTATCCAACGCCAAATGAATCAAGTCGATATCTTGAAAACTAAGCAAGTTATGACCAAAATGGTAACCAGTTCTACTACTGCCTCATTCCGGCAATTTTTTGGCAGAACTGGTTACCTTTTTGGTCATAACTTGCTTAGTTTTTAAGGTATCGACTTGGTTTCTTTTGCGTTGGATAGATAAACACATTGACTTTAATTTGAAATTTTTTTTTGCGAAAATAAGAAGAAAAAAATTTTATAATTTTTTCAAAAAAACAAAGGGGTTAGGTCATTAAAATTTTTGAGGAAAAAATTTTTTTTCGCCCTACCCGCAAAGAAACAATTAGGATTAAAGCCAATGTGTTTATCTATCCAACGCCAACTGAATCAAGTCGATATCTTGAAAACTAAGCAAGTTATGACCAAAATGGTAACCAGTTCTACTACTGCCTCATTCCGGCAATTTTTTGGCAGAACTGGTTACCTTTTTGGTCATAACTTGCTTAGTTTTCAAGGTATCGACTTGGTTTCTTTTGCGTTGGATAGATAAACACATTGACTTTAATTTGAAATCTTTTTTTTGCGAAAATAAGAAGAAAAAAATTTTATAATTTTTTCAAAAAAACAAAGGGGTTAGGTCATTAAAATTTTTGAGGAAAAAATTTTTTTTCGCCCTACCCGCAAAGAAACAATTAGGATTAAAGCCAATGTGTTTATCTATCCAACGCCAACTGAATCAAGTCGATATCTTGAAAACTAAGCAAGTTATGACCAAAATGGTAACCAGTTCTACTACTGCCTCATTCCGGCAATTTTTTGGCAGAACTGGTTACCTTTTTGGTCATAACTTGCTTAGTTTTCAAGGTATCGACTTGGTTTCTTTTGCGTTGGATAGATAAACATATTGGCTTTAATTTGAATTTTTTTTTTGCGAAAATAAGAAGAAAAAAATTTTATAATTTTTTCAAAAAACAAAGGGGTTAGGTCATTAAATCTTTGGAGGAAAAAATTTTTTTTCGCCCTACTCGCAAACAAAAAATTCGAATTAAAGCCAATGTGTTTATCTATCCAACGCCAAATGAATCAAGTCGATATCTTGAAAACTAAGCAAGTTATGACCAAAATGGTAACCAGTTCTACTACTGCCTCATTCCGGCAATTTTTTGGCAGAACTGGTTACCTTTTTGGTCATAACTTGCTTAGTTTTCAAGGTATCGACTTGGTTTCTTTGGCGTTGGATAGATAAACACATTGGCTTTAATTTGAAATTTTTTTTTTGCGAAAATAAGAAGAAAAAAATTTTATAATTTTTTCAAAAAAACAAAGGGGTTAGGTCATTAAAATTTTTGAGGAAAAAATTTTTTTTCGCCCTACCCGCAAAGAAACAATTAGGATTAAAGCCAATGTGTTTATCTATCCAACGCCAACTGAATCAAGTCGATATCTTGAAAACTAAGCAAGTTATGACCAAAATGGTAACCAGTTCTACTACTGCCTCATTCCGGCAATTTTTTGGCAGAACTGGTTACCTTTTTGGTCATAACTTGCTTAGTTTTTAAGGTATCGACTTGGTTTCTTTTGCGTTGGATAGATAAACACATTGGCTTTAATTTGAAATTTTTTTTTTGCGAAAATAAGAAGAAAAAAATTTTATAATTTTTTCAAAAAAACAAAGGGGTTAGGTCATTAAAATTTTTGAGGAAAAAATTTTTTTTCGCCCTACCCGCAAAGAAACAATTAGGATTAAAGCCAATGTGTTTATCTATCCAACGCCAACTGAATCAAGTCGATATCTTGAAAACTAAGCAAGTTATGACCAAAATGGTAACCAGTTCTACTACTGCCTCATTCCGGCAATTTTTTGGCAGAACTGGTTACCTTTTTGGTCATAACTTGCTTAGTTTTCCAGGTATCGACTTGGTTTCTTTTGCGTTGGATACATAAACACATTGGCTTTAATTTGTAATTTTTTTTGCGAAAATAAGAAGAAAAAAATTTTATAATTTTTTCAAAAAAACAAAGGGGTTAGGTCATTAAAATTTTTGAGGAAAAAATTTTTTTTCGCCCTACTCGCAAACAAAAAATTCCAATTAAAGCCAATGTGTTTATCTATCCAACGCAAAAGAAACCAAGTCGATACCTTGAAAACTAAGCAAGTTATGACCAAAAAGGTAACCAGTTCTGCCAAAAAATTGCCGGAATGAGGCAGTAGTAGTACTGTTTACCATTTTGGTCATAACTTGCTTAGTTTTCAAGATATCGACTTGATTCATTTGGCGTTGGATAGATAAACACATTGGCTTTAATTCGAATTTTTTGTTTGCGAGTAGGGCGAACAAAATTTTTTCCTCAAAAATTTTAATGACCTAAACCCTTTGCTTTTTTGAAAAAATTATAAAATTTTTTTCTTCTTATTTTCGCAAAAAAAAAATTCAAATTAAAGTCAATGTGTTTATCTATCCAACGCAAAAGAAACCAAGTCGATACCTTGAAAACTAAGCAAGTTATGACCAAAAAGGTAACCAGTTCTGCCAAAAAAATTTCCGGAATGAGGCAGTAGTAGAACTGGTTACCATTTTGGTCATAACTTGCTTAGTTTTCAAGATATCGACTTGATTCAGTTGGCGTTGGATAGATAAACACATTGGCTTTAATTCGAATTTTTTGTTTGCGGGTAGGGCGAAAAAAAATTTTTACCTCAAAAATTTTATTGACCTAACCCCTTTGTTTTTTGAAAAAATTATAAAACTTTTTTTTTTTTCTTCTTATTTTCGCAAAAAAAAAATTACAACTTAAAGCCAATGTGTTTATCTATCCAACGCAAAAAAAACCAAGTCGATACCTTGAAAACTAAGCAAGTTATGACCAAAAAGGTAACCAGTTCTGCCAAAAAATTGCCGGAATGAGGCATTAGTAGAACTGGTTACCATTTTGGTCATAACTTGCTTAGTTTTCAAGATATCGACTTGATTCAGTTGGCGTTGGATAGATAAACACATTGGCTTTAATCCTAATTGTTTCTTTGCGGGTAGGGCGAACAAAATTTTTTTCCTCAAAAATTTTAATGACCTAACCCCTTTGTTTTTTTGAAAAAATTATAAAATTTTTTTCTTCTTATTTTCGCAAAAAAAAGATTACAAATTAAAGCCAATGTGTTTATCTATCCAACGCAAAAGAAACCAAGTCGATACCTTGAAAACTAAGCAAGTTATGACCAAAAAGGTAACCAGTTCTGCCAAAAAATTGCCGGAATTAGGCATTAGTAGAACTGGTTAATATTTCGGTCATAACTTGCTTAGTTTTCAAGATATCGACTTGATTCATTTGGCGTTGAATAGATAAACACATTGGTTTTATTTCCAATTTTTTGTTTGCGGGTAGGGCGAAAAAAAATTTTTTCCTCAAAAATTTTAATGACCTAACCCCTTTGTTTTTTTGAAAAAATTATAAATTTTTCTTCTTCTTATTTTCGCAAAAAAAAAGATTACAAATTAAAGCCAATGTGTTTATCTATCCAACGCAAAAGAAACCAAGTCGATACCTTGAAAACTAAGCAAGTTATGACCAAAAAGGTAACCAGTTCTGCCAAAAAATTGCCGGAATGAGGCAGTAGTAGAACTGGTTACCATTTTGGTCATAACTTGCTTAGTTTTGAAGATATCGACTTGATTCAGTTGGCGTTGGATAGATAAACACATTGGCTTTAATCCTAATTGTTTCTTTGCGGGTAGGGCGAACAAAATTTTTTTCCTCAAAAATTTTAATGACCTAACCCCTTTGTTTTTTTGAAAAAATTATAAAATTTTTTTCTTCTTATTTTCGCAAAAAAAAGATTACAAATTAAAGCCAATGTGTTTATCCATCCAACACAAAAGAAACCAAGTCGATACCTTGAAAACTAAGCAAGTTATGACCAAAAAGGTAACCAGTTCTGCCAAAAAATTGCCGGAATTAGGCAGTAGTAGAACTGGTTACCATTTTGGTCATAACTTGCTTAGTTTTCAAGATATCGACTTGATTCAGTTGGCGTTGGATAGATAAACACATTGGCTTTAATCCTAATTGTTTCTTTGCGGGTAGGGCGAAAAAAAATTTTTTCCTCAAAAATTTTAATGACCTAACCCCTTTGTTTTTTTGAAAAAATTATAAAATTTTTTTCTTCTTATTTTCGCAAAAAAAAAATTTCAAATTAAAGCCAATGTGTTTATCTATCCAACGCAAAAGAAACCAAGTCGATACCTTGAAAACTAAGCAAGTTATGACCAAAAAGGTAACCAGTTCTGCCAGAAAATTGCCGGAATGAGGCAGTAGTAGAACTGGTTACCATTTTGGTCATAACTTGCTTAGTTTTCAAGATATCGACTTGATTCATTTGGCGTTGAATAGATAAACACATTGGTTTTATTTCGAATTTTTTGTTTGCGGGTAGGGCGAAAAAAAATTTTTTCCTCAAAAATTTTAATGACCCCTTTGTTTTTTTGAAAAAATTGTAAAATTTTTTTCTTCTTATTTTCGCAAAAAAAAAATTACAAATTAAAGCCAATGTGTTTATCTATCCAACGCAAAAGAAACCAAGTCGATACCTTGAAAACTAAGCAAGTTATGACCAAAAGGGTAACCAAACCAAACCAAACCAAACACATTGGCTTTAATTTGAATTTTTTTTTTTTGCGAAAATAAGAAGAAAAAAATTTTATAATTTTTTCAAAAAAACAAAGGGGTCATTAAAATTTTTGAGGAAAAATTTTTTTTTCGCCCTACCCGCAAAGAAACAATTAGGATTAAAGCCAATGTGTCTATCTATCCAACGCCAACTGAATCAAGTCGATATCTTCAAAACTAAGCAAGTTATGACCAAAATGGTAACCAGTTCTACTACTGCCTCATTCCGGCAATTTTTTGGCAGAACTGGTTACCTTTTTGGTCATAACTTGCTTAGTTTTCAAGGTATCGACTTGGTTTCTTTTGCGTTGAATAGATAAACACATTGGCTTTAATTTGAAATTTTTTTTTGCGAAAATAAGAAGAAAAAAATTTTATAATTTTTTCAAAAAACAAAGGGGTTAGGTCATTAAAATTTTTGAGGAAAAAATTTTTTTTCGCCCTACCCGCAAACAAAAAATTCGAACTAAAGCCAATATGTTTATCTATCCAACGCCAACTGAATCAAGTCAATATCTTCAAAACTAAGCAAGTTATGACCAAAATGGTAACCAGTTCTACTACTGCCTCATTCCGGCAATTTTTTGGCAGAACTGGTTACCTTTTTGGTCATAACTTGCTTAGTTTACAAGGTATCGACTTGGTTTTTTTGCGTTTGATAGATAAACACATTGGCTTTAATTTGTAATTTTTTTTTGCGAAAATAAGAAGAAAAAAAAAGTTTTATAATTTTTTCAAAAAACAAAGGGGTTAGGTCATTAAAATTTTTGAGGAAAAAATTTTTTTTCGCCCTACCCGCAAACAAAAAATTCGAATTAAAGCCAATGTGTTTATCTATCCAACGCCAAATGAATCAAGTCGATATCTTGAAAACTAAGGAAGTTATGACCAAAATGGTAACCAGTTCTACTAATGCCTCATTCCGGCAATTTTTTGGCAGAACTGGTTACCTTTTTGGTCATAACTTGCTTAGTTTTCAAGGTATCGACTTGGTTTTTTTTTGCGTTTGATAGATAAACACATTGGCTTTAAGTTGTAATTTTTTTTGCGAAAATAAGAAGAAAAAAAAAAGTTGTATAATTTTTTCAAAAAACTAAGGGGTTAGGTCATTAAAATTTTTGAGGAAAAAATTTTTTTTCGCCCTACTCGCAAACAAAAAATTCAAATTAAAGCCAATGTGTTTATCTATCCAACGCCAACTGAATCAAGTCGATATCTTCAAAACTAAGCAAGTTATGACCAAAATGGTAACCAGTTCTACTACTGCCTCATTCCGGCAATTTTTTGGCAGAACTGGTTACCTTTTTGGTCATAACTTGCTTAGTTTTCAAGGTATCGACTTGGTTTCTTTTGCGTTGGATAGATAAACACATTGGCTTTAATTTGTAATCTTTTTTTTTGCGAAAATAAGAAGAAAAAATTTTATAATTTTTTCAAAAAAACAAAGGGGTTAGGTCATTAAAATTTTTGAGGAAAAATTTTTTTTCGCCCTACCCGCAAAGAAACAATTAGGATTAAAGCCAATGTGTCTATCTATCCTACGCCAACTGAATTAAGTCGATATCTTCAAAACTAAGCAAGTTATGACCAAAATGGTAACCAGTTCTACTACTGCCTCATTCCGGCAATTTTTTGGCAGAACTGGTTACCTTTTTGATCATAACTTGCTTAGTTTACAAGGTATCGACTTGGTTTTTTTGCGTTTGATAGATAAACACATTGGCTTTAATTTGAATTTTTTGTTTGCGAGTAGGGCGAAAAAAAATTTTTTCCTCAAAAATTTTAATGACCTAACCCCTTTGTTTTTTTGAAAAAATTATAAATTTTTCTTCTTCTTATTTTCGCAAAAAAAAAATTACAAATTAAAGCCAATGTGTTTATCTATCCAACGCAAAAGAAACCAAGTCGATACCTTGAAAACTAAGCAAGTTATGACCAAAAGGGTAACCAAACCAAACCAAACCAAACACATTGGCTTTAATTTGAATTTTTTTTTTGCGAAAATAAGAAGAAAAAAATTTTATAATTTTTTCAAAAAAAACAAAGGGGTTAGGTCATTAAAATTTTTGAGGAAAAAATTTTTTTTCGCCCTACCCGCAAACAAAAAATTCGAACTAAAGCCAATATGTTTATCTATCCAACGCCAACTGAATCAAGTCGATATCTTGAAAACTAAGCAAGTTATGACCAAAATGGTAACCAGTTCTACTAATGCCTCATTCCGGCAATTTTTTGGCAGAACTGGTTTCCTTTTTGTCATAACTTGCTTAGTTTTCAAGGTATCGACTTGGTTTCTTTTGCGTTGGATAGATAAACACATTGGCTTTAATTTGTAATCTTTTTTTTTTCGAAAATAAGAAGAAAAAAATTTTATAATTTTTTCAAAAAAACAAAGGGGTTAGGTCATCAAAATTTTTGAGGAAAAAATTTGTTTTCGCCCTACCCGCAAACAAAAAATTCGAATTAAAGCCAACGTGTCTATCTATTTAACGCCAAATGAATCAAGTCGATATCTTGAAAACTAAGCAAGTTATGACCAAAATGGTAACCAGTTCTACTACTGCCTCATTCCGGCAATTTTTTGGCAGAACTGGTTACCATTTTGGTCATAACTTGCTTAGTTTTCAAGGTATCGACTTGGTTTCTTTTGCGTTTAATAGATAAACACATTGGCTTTAATTAGCAATCTTTTTTTTGCGAAAATAAGAAGAAAAAATTTTATAATTTTTTCAAAAAAACAAAGGGGTTAGGTCATTAAAATTTTTGAGGAAAAAATTTTTTTTCGCCCTACCCGCAAAGAAACAATTAGGATTAAAGCCAATGTGTTTATCTATCCAACGCCAACTGAATCAAGTTGATATCTTGAAAACTAAGCAAGTTATGACCAAAATGGTAACCAGTTCTACTACTGCCTCATTCCGGCAATTTTTTGGCAGAACTGGTTACCTTTTTGGTCATAACTTGCTTAGTTTTCAAGGTATCGACTTGGTTTCTTTTGCGTTTAATAGATAAACATATTGGCTTTAATTAGTAATCTTTTTATTGCGAAAATAAGAATAAAATTTTATAATTTTTTCAAAAAAACAAAGGGGTTAGGTCATTAAAATTTTTGAGGAAAAATTTTTTTTTCGCCCTACCCGCAAAGAAACAATTAGGATTAAAGCCAATGTGTCTATCTATCCAACGCCAACAGAATTAAGTCGATATCTTCAAAACTAAGCAAGTTATGACCAAAATGGTAACCAGTTCTACTACTGCCTCATTCCGGCAATTTTTTGGCAGAACTGGTTACCTTTTTGGTCATAACTTGCTTAGTTTACAAGGTATCGACTTGGTTTTTTTGCGTTTGATAGATAAACACATTGGCTTTAATTTGTAATTTTTTTTTTGCGAAAATAAGAAGAAAAAAAAAGTTTTATAATTTTTTCAAAAAACAAAGGGGTTAGGTCATTAAAATTTTTGAGGAAAAAATTTTTTTTCGCCCTACCCGCAAACAAAAAATTCAAATTAAAGCCAATGTGTTTATCTATCCAACGCCAACTGAATCAAGTCGATATCTTCAAAACTAAGCAAGTTATGACCAAAATGGTAACCAGTTCTACTACTGCCTCATTCCGGCAATTTTTTGGCAGAACTGGTTACCTTTTTGGTCATAACTTGCTTAGTTTTCAAGGTATCGACTTGGTTTTTTTTTTGCGTTTAATAGATAAACACATTGGCTTTAAGTTGTAATTTTTTTTGCGAAAATAAGAAGAAAAAAAAAAGTTGTATAATTTTTTCAAAAAACTAAGGGGTTAGGTCATTAAAATTTTTGAGGAAAAAATTTTTTTTCGCCCTACTCGCAAACAAAAAATTCAAATTAAAGCCAATGTGTTTATCTATCCAACGCCAACTGAATCAAGTCGATATCTTCAAAACTAAGCAAGTTATGACCAAAATGGTAACCAGTTCTACTACTGTCTCATTCCGGCAATTTTTTGGCAGAACTGGTTACCTTTTTGGTCATAACTTGCTTAGTTTTCAAGGTATCGACTTGGTTTCTTTTGCGTTGGATAGATAAACACATTGGCTTTAATTTGTAATCTTTTTTTTTGCGAAAATAAGAAGAAAAAATTTTATAATTTTTTCAAAAAAACAAAGGGGTTAGGTCATTAAAATTTTTGAGGAAAAATTTTTTTATCGCCCTACCCGCAAAGAAACAATTAGGATTAAAGCCAATGTGTCTATCTATCCTACGCCAACTGAATTAAGTCGATATCTTCAAAACTAAGCAAGTTATGACCAAAATGGTAACCAGTTCTACTACTGCCTCATTCCGGCAATTTTTTGGCAGAACTGGTTACCTTTTTGGTCATAACTTGCTTAGTTTACAAGGTATCGACTTGGTTTTTTTGCGTTTGATAGATAAACACATTGGCTTTAATTTGTAATTTTTTTTTGCGAAAATAAGAATAAAATTTTATAATTTTTTCAAAAAAACAAAGGGGTTAGGTCATTAAAATTTTTGAGGAAAAAATTTTTTTTCGCCCTACCCGCAAAGAAACAATTAGGATTAAAGCCAATGTGTTTATCTATCCAACGCCAACTGAATCAAGTTGATATCTTGAAAACTAAGCAAGTTATGACCAAAATGGTAACCAGTTCTACTACTGCCTCATTCCGGCAATTTTTTGGCAGAACTGGTTACCTTTTTGGTCATAACTTGCTTAGTTTTCAAGGTATCGACTTGGTTTCTTTTGAGTTGAATAGATAAACACATTGGCTTTAATTTGTAATTTTTTTTGCGAAAATAAGAAGAAAAAAAAAGTTTTATAATTTTTTCAAATAAACAAAGGGGTTAGGTCATTAAAATTTTTGAGGAAAAAATTTTTTTGTCGCCCTACCCGCAAACAAAAAATTCAAATTAAAGCCACTGTGTTTATCTATCCAACGCCAAATGAATCAAGTCGATATCTTGAAAACTAAGCAAGTTATGACCAAAATGGTAACCAGTTCTACTAATGCCTCATTCCGGCAATTTTTTGGCAGAACTGGTTACCTTTTTGGTCATAACTTGCTTAGTTTTCAAGGTATCGACTTGGTTTCTTTTGCGTTGGATAGATAAACACATTGGCTTTAATTAAAATTTTTTTTTTGCGAAAATAAGAAGAAAAAAATTTTATAATTTTTTCAAAAAAACAAAGGGGTTAGGTCATTAAAATTTTTGAGGAAAAAATTTTTTTTCGCCCTACCCGCAAAGAAACAATTAGGATTAAAGCCAATGTGTTTATCTATCCAACGCCAACTGAATCAAGTCGATATCTTGAAAACTAAGCAAGTTATGACCAAAATGGTAACCAGTTCTACTACTGCCTCATTCCGGCAATTTTTTGGCAGAACTGGTTACCTTTTTGGTCATAACTTGCTTAGTTTTCAAGGTATCGACTTGGTTTCTTTTGCGTTGAATAGATAAACACATTGGCTTTAATTTGTAATTTTTTTTGCGAAAATAAGAAGAAAAAAAGTTTTATAATTTTTTCAAAAAAACAAAGGGGTTAGGTCATTAAAATTTTTGAGGAAAAAATTTTTTTGTCGCCCTACCCGCAAACAAAAAATTCGAATTAAAGCCAATGTGTTTATCTATTTAACGCCAAATGAATCAAGTCGATATCTTGAAAACTAAGCAAGTTATGACCAAAATGGTAACCAGTTCTACTACTGCCTCATTCCGGCAATTTTTTGGCAGAACTGGTTACCTTTTTGGTCATAACTTGCTTAGTTTTCAAGGTATCGACTTGGTTTCTTTTGCGTTGAATAGATAAACACATTGGCTTTAAGTTGTAATTTTCTTTGCGAAAATAAGAAGAAAAAAAAAGTTGTATAATTTTTTCAAAAAACAAAGGGGTTAGGTCATTAAAATTTTTGAGGAAAAAATTTTTTTGTCGCCCTACCCGCAAACAAAAAATTTGAATTAAAGCCAATGTGTTTATCTATTTAACGCCAAATGAATCAAGTCGATATCTTGAAAACTAAGCAAGTTATGACCAAAATGGTAACCAGTTCTACTACTGCCTCATTCCGGCAATTTTTTGGCAGAACTGGTTACCTTTTTGGTCATAACTTGCTTAGTTTTCAAGGTATCGACTTGGTTTCTTTTGCGTTGAATAGATAAACACATTGGCTTTAAGTTGTAATTTTTTTTGCGAAAATAAGAAGAAAAAAAAAAGTTGTATAATTTTTTCAAAAAACAAAGGGGTTAGGTCATTAAAATTTTTGAGGAAAAAATTTTTTTGTCGCCCTACCCTTAAACAAAAAATTCGAATTAAAGCCAATGTGTTTATCTATTTAACGCCAAATGAATCAAGTCGATATCTTGAAAACTAAGCAAGTTATGACCAAAATGGTAACCAGTTCTACTACTGCCTCATTCCGGCAATTTTTTGGCAGAACTGGTTACCTTTTTGGTCATAACTTGCTTAGTTTTCAAGGTATCGACTTGGTTTCTTTTGCGTTGGATAGATAAACACATTGGCTTTAATTAAAATTTTTTTTTTTGCGAAAATAAGAAGAATAAAATTTTATAATTTTTTCAAAAAAACAAAGGGGTTAGGTCATTAAAATTTTTGAGGAAAAAATTTTTTTTCGCCCTACCCGCAAAGAAACAATTGGGATTAAAGCCAATGTGTTTATCTATCCAACGCCAACTGAATCAAGTCGATATCTTGAAAACTAAGCAAGTTATGACCACAATGGTAACCAGTTCTACTACTGCCTCATTCCGGCAATTTTTTGGCAGAACTGGTTACCTTTTTGGTCATAACTTGCTTAGTTTTCAAGGTATCGACTTGGTTTCTTTTGCGTTGAATAGATAAACACATTGGCTTTAATTTGTAATTTTTTTTGCGAAAATAAGAAGAAAAAAAAAGTTTTATAATTTTTTCAAAAAAACAAAGGGGTTAGGTCATTAAAATTTTTGAGGAAAAAATTTTTTTGTCGCCCTACCCGCAAACAAAAAATTCGAATTAAAGCCAATGTGTTTATCTATTTAACGCCGAATGAATCAAGTCGATATCTTGAAAACTAAGCAAGTTATGACCAAAATGGTAACCAGTTCTACTAATGCCTCATTCCGGCAATTTTTTGGCAGAACTGGTTACCTTTTTGGTCATAACTTGCTTAGTTTTCAAGGTATCGACTTGGTTTCTTTTGCGTTGGATAGATAAACACATTGGCTTTAATTTGTAATCTTTTTTTTTGCGAAAATAAGAAGAAAAAAATTTTATAATTTTTTCAAAAAAACAAAGGGGTTAGGTCATCAAAATTTTTGAGGAAAAAATTTGTTTTCGCCCTACCCGCAAAAAAAAAAAATTCGAATTAAAGCCAACGTGTTTATCTATTTAACGCCAAATGAATCAAGTCGATATCTTGAAAACTAAGCAAGTTATGACCAAAATGGTAACCAGTTCTACTACTGCCTCATTCCGGCAATTTTTTGGCAGAACTGGTTACCTTTTTGGTCATAACTTGCTTAGTTTTCAAGGTATCGACTTGGTTTCTTTTGCGTTGAATAGATAAACACATTGGCTTTAATTTGTAATTTTTTTTTTTTGCGAAAATAAGAATAAAATTTTATAATTTTTTTAAAAAAACAAAGGGGTTAGGTCATTAAAATTTTTGAGGAAAAAATTTTTTTTCGCCCTACCCGCAAAGAAACAATTAGGATTAAAGCCAATGTGTTTATCTATCCAACGCCAACTGAATCAAGTCGATATCTTGAAAACTAAGGAAGTTATGACCAAAATGGTAACCAGTTCTACTACTGCCTCATTCCGGCAATTTTTTGGCAGAACTGGTTACCTTTTTGGTCATAACTTGCTTAGTTTTCAAGGTATCGACTTGGTTTCTTTTGCGTTGGATAGATAAACACATTGGATTTAATTCGAAATTTTTTTTTTTGCGAAAATAAGAGGAAAAAAATTTTATAATTTTTTCAAAAAACAAAGGGGTTAGGTCATTAAAATTTTTGAGGTAAAAATTTTTTTTCGCCCTACCCGCAAACAAAAAATTCGAAATAAAGCCAATGTGTTTATCTATCCAACGCCAACTGAATCAAGTCGATATCTTGAAAACTAAGCAAGTTATGACCAAAATGGTAACCAGTTCTACTACTGCCTCATTCCGGCAATTTTTTGGCAGAACTGGTTACCTTTTTGGTCATAACTTGCTTAGTTTTCAAGGTATCGACTTGGTTTCTTTTGCGTTGAATAGATAAACACATTGGCTTTAATTTGTAATTTTTTTTTTTTTTGCGAAAATAAGAATAAAATTTTATAATTTTTTTAAAAAAACAAAGGGGTTAGGTCATTAAAATTTTTGAGGAAAAAATTTTTTTTCGCCCTACCCGCAAAGAAACAATTAGGATTAAAGCCAATGTGTTTATCTATCCAACGCCAACTGAATCAAGTTGATATCTTGAAAACTAAGCAAGTTATGACCAAAATGGTAACCAGTTCTACTACTGCCTCATTCCGGCAATTTTTTGGCAGAACTGGTTACCTTTTTGGTCATAACTTGCTTAGTTTTCAAGGTATCGACTTGGTTTCTTTTGCGTTGAATAGATAAACACATTGGCTTTAATTTGTAATTTTTTTTTTTGCGAAAATAAGAATAAAATTTTATAATTTTTTTAAAAAAACAAAGGGGTTAGGTCATTAAAATTTTTGAGGAAAAAATTTTTTTTCGCCCTACCCGCAAAGAAACAATTAGGATTAAAGCCAATGTGTTTATCTATCCAACGCCAACTGAATCAAGTCGATATCTTGAAAACTAAGGAAGTTATGACCAAAATGGTAACCAGTTCTACTACTGCCTCATTCCGGCAATTTTTTGGCAGAACTGGTTACCTTTTTGGTCATAACTTGCTTAGTTTTCAAGGTATCGACTTGGTTTCTTTTGCGTTGGATAGATAAACACATTGGATTTAATTCGAAATTTTTTTTTTTGCGAAAATAAGAGGAAAAAAATTTTATAATTTTTTCAAAAAACAAAGGGGTTAGGTCATTAAAATTTTTGAGGTAAAAATTTTTTTTCGCCCTACCCGCAAACAAAAAATTCGAAATAAAGCCAATGTGTTTATCTATCCAACGCCAACTGAATCAAGTCGATATCTTGAAAACTAAGCAAGTTATGACCAAAATGGTAACCAGTTCTACTACTGCCTCATTCCGGCAATTTTTTGGCAGAACTGGTTACCTTTTTGGTCATAACTTGCTTAGTTTAAAAGGTATCGACTTGGTTTCTTTTGCGTTGGATAGATAAACACATTGGCTTTAATTTGAAATTTTTTTTTTTGCGAAAATAAGAAGAAAAAATTTTTATAATTTTTTCAAAAAACAAAGGGGTTAGGTCATTAAAATTTTTGAGGTAAAAATTTTTTTTCGCCCTACCCGCAAACAAAAAATTCGAATTAAAGCCAATGTGTTTATCTATTTAACGCCAAATGAATCAAGTCGATATCTTGAAAACTAAGCAAGTTATGACCAAATGGTAACCAGTTCTACTACTGCCTCATTCCGGCAATTTTTTGGCAGAACTGGTTACCTTTTTGGTCATAACTTGCTTAGTTTTCAAGGTATCGACTTGGTTTCTTTTGCGTTGGATAGATAAACACATTGGCTTTAATTTAAATTTTTTTTTTTTGCGAAAATAAGAAGAAAAAAATTTTATAATTTTTTCAAAAAAACAAAGGGGTTAGGTCATCAAAATTTTTGAGGAAAAAATTTGTTTTCGCCCTACCCGCAAACAAAAAATTCGAATTAAAGCCAACGTGTTTATCTATTTAATGCCAAATGAATCAAGTCGATATCTTGAAAACTAAGCAAGTTATGACCAAAATGGTAACCAGTTCTACTACTGCCTCATTCCGGCAATTTTTTGGCAGAACTGGTTACCTTTTTGGTCATAACTTGCTTAGTTTTCAAGGTATCGACTTGGTTTCTTTTGCGTTGGATAGATAAACACATTGGCTTTAATTTGTAATCTTTTTTTTTGCGAAAATAAGAAGAAAAAAATTTTATAATTTTTTCAAAAAAACAAAGGGGTTAGGTCATCAAAATTTTTGAGGAAAAAATTTGTTTTCGCCCTACCCGCAAACAAAAAATTCGAATTAAAGCCAACGTGTTTATCTATTTAATGCCAAATGAATCAAGTCGATATCTTGAAAACTAAGCAAGTTATGACCAAAATGGTAACCAGTTATACTACTGCCTCATTCCGGCAATTTTTTGGCAGAACTGGTTACCTTTTTGGTCATAACTTGCTTAGTTTTCAAGGTATCGACTTGGTTTCTTTTGCGTTGAATAGATAAACACATTGGCTTTAATTTGTAATTTTTTTTGCGAAAATAAGAAGAAAAAAAAAGTTTTATAATTTTTTCAAATAAACAAAGGGGTTAGGTCATTAAAATTTTTGAGGAAAACATTTTTTTGTCGCCCTACCCGCAAACAAAAAATTCGAATTAAAGCCAATGTGTTTATCTATTTAACGCCAAATGAATCAAGTCGATTTCTTGAAAACTAAGCAAGTTATGACCAAAATAGTAACCAGTTCTACTACTGCCTCATTCCGGCAATTTTTTGGCAGAACTGGTTACCTTTTTGGTCATAACTTGCTTAGTTTTCAAGGTATCGACTTGGTTTCTTTTGCGTTGGATAGATAAACACATTGGCTTTAATTTAAATTTTTTTTTTGCGAAAATAAGAAGAAAAAAATTTTATAATTTTTTCAAAAAAACAAAGGGGTTAGGTCATTAAAATTTTTGAGGAAAAAATTTTTTTTCGCCCTACCCGCAAAGAAACAATTAGGATTAAAGCCAATGTGTTTATCTATCCAACGCCAACTGAATCAAGTCGATATCTTGAAAACTAAGCAAGTTATGACCAAAATGGTAACCAGTTCTACTACTGCCTCATTCCGGCAATTTTTTGGCAGAACTGGTTACCTTTTTGGTCATAACTTGCTTAGTTTTCAAGGTATCGACTTGGTTTCTTTTGCGTTGAATAGATAAACACATTGGCTTTAATTTGTAATTTTTTTTTTTGCGAAAATAAGAATAAAATTTTATAATTTTTTTAAAAAAACAAAGGGGTTAGGTCATTAAAATTTTTGAGGAAAAAATTTTTTTTCGCCCTACCCGCAAACAAAAAATTCGAAATAAAGCCAATGTGTTTATCTATCCAACGCCAACTGAATCAAGTCGATATCTTGAAAACTAAGCAAGTTATGACCAAAATGGTAACCAGTTCTACTACTGCCTCATTCCGGCAATTTTTTGGCAGAACTGGTTACCTTTTTGGTCATAACTTGCTTAGTTTTCAAGGTATCGACTTGGTTTCTTTTGCGTTGGATAGATAAACACATTGGCTTTAATTTAAATTTTTTTTTTGCGAAAATAAGAAGAAAAAAATTTTATAATTTTTTCAAAAAAACAAAGGGGTTAGGTCATTAAAATTTTTGAGGAAAAAATTTTTTTTCGCCCTACCCGCAAAGAAACAATTAGGATTAAAGCCAATGTGTTTATCTATCCAACGCCAACTGAATCAAGTCGATATCTTGAAAACTAAGCAAGTTATGACCAAAATGGTAACCAGTTCTACTACTGCCTCATTCCGGCAATTTTTTGGCAGAACTGGTTACCTTTTTGGTCATAACTTGCTTAGTTTTCAAGGTATCGACTTGGTTTCTTTTGCGTTGAATAGATAAACACATTGGCTTTAATTTGTAATTTTTTTTTTGCGAAAATAAGAATAAAATTTTATAATTTTTTTAAAAAAACAAAGGGGTTAGGTCATTAAAATTTTTGAGGAAAAAATTTTTTTTCGCCCTACCCGCAAAGAAACAATTAGGATTAAAGCCAATGTGTTTATCTATCCAACGCCAACTGAATCAAGTCGATATCTTGAAAACTAAGCAAGTTATGACCAAAATGGTAACCAGTTCTACTACTGCCTCATTCCGGCAATTTTTTGGCAGAACTGGTTACCTTTTTGGTCATAACTTGCTTAGTTTTCAAGGTATCGACTTGGTTTCTTTTGCGTTGAATAGATAAACACATTGGCTTTAATTTGTAATTTTTTTTGCGAAAATAAGAAGAAAAAAAAAGTTTTATAATTTTTTCAAAAAAACAAAGGGGTTAGGTCATTAAAATTTTTGAGGAAAAAATTTCTTTGTCGCCCTACCCGCAAAAAAAAATTCGAATTAAAGCCAATGTGTTTATCTATTTAACGCCAAATGAATCAAGTCGATATCTTGAAAACTAAGCAAGTTATGACCAAAATGGTAACCAGTTCTACTACTGCCTCATTCCGGCAATTTTTTGGCAGAACTGGTTACCTTTTTGGTCATAACTTGCTTAGTTTTCAAGGTATCGACTTGGTTTCTTTTGCGTTGAATAGATAAACACATTGGCTTTAATTTGTAATTTTTTTTTTTGCGAAAATAAGAATAAAATTTTATAATTTTTTTAAAAAAACAAAGGGGTTAGGTCATTAAAATTTTTGAGGAAAAAATTTTTTTTCGCCCTACCCGCAAAGAAACAATTAGGATTAAAGCCAATGTGTTTATCTATCCAACGCCAACTGAATCAAGTCGATATCTTGAAAACTAAGCAAGTTATGACCAAAATGGTAACCAGTTCTACTACTGCCTCATTCCGGCAATTTTTTGGCAGAACTGGTTACCTTTTTGGTCATAACTTGCTTAGTTTTCAAGGTATCGACTTGGTTTCTTTTGCGTTGAATAGATAAACACATTGGCTTTAATTTGTAATTTTTTTTGCGAAAATAAGAAGAAAAAAAAAGTTTTATAATTTTTTCAAAAAAACAAAGGGGTTAGGTCATTAAAATTTTTGAGGAAAAAATTTCTTTGTCGCCCTACCCGCAAAAAAAAATTCGAATTAAAGCCAATGTGTTTATCTATTTAACGCCAAATGAATCAAGTCGATATCTTGAAAACTAAGCAAGTTATGACCAAAATGGTAACCAGTTCTACTACTGCCTCATTCCGGCAATTTTTTGGCAGAACTGGTTACCTTTTTGGTCATAACTTGCTTAGTTTTCAAGGTATCGACTTGGTTTCTTTTGCGTTGGATAGATAAACACATTGGCTTTAATTTGAAATTTTTTTTTTTTTGCGAAAATAAGAAGAAAAAATTTTTATAATTTTTTTCAAAAAACAAAGGGGTTAGGTCATTAAAATTTTTGAGGTAAAAATTTTTTTTCGCCCTACCCGCAAACAAAAAATTCGAAATAAAGCCAATGTGTTTATCTATTTAACGCCAAATGAATCAAGTCGATATCTTGAAAACTAAGCAAGTTATGACCAAAATGGTAACCAGTTCTACTAATGCCTCATTCCGGCAATTTTTTGGCAGAACTGGTTACCTTTTTGGTCATAACTTGCTTAGTTTTCAAGGTATCGACTTGGTTTCTTTTGCGTTGGATAGATAAACACATTGGCTTTAATTTAAATTTTTTTTTTTTTTTGCGAAAATAAGAAGAAAAAAATTTTATAATTTTTTCAAAAAAAACAAAGGGGTTAGGTCATTAAAATTTTTGAGGAAAAAATTTTTTTTCGCCCTACCCGCAAAGAAACAATTAGGATTAAAGCCAATGTGTTTATCTATCCAACGCCAACTGAATCAAGTCGATATCTTGAAAACTAAGCAAGTTATGACCAAAATGGTAACCAGTTCTACTACTGCCTCATTCCGGCAATTTTTTGGCAGAACTGGTTACCTTTTTGGTCATAACTTGCTTAGTTTTCAAGGTATCGACTTGGTTTCTTTTGCGTTGAATAGATAAACACATTGGCTTTAATTTGTAATTTTTTTTTGCGAAAATAAGAAAAAAATTTTATAATTTTTTCAAAAAAAACAAAGGGGTTAGGTCATTAAAATTTTTGAGGAAAAAATTTTTTTTCGCCGTACCCGCAAAGAAACAATTAGGATTAAAGCCAATGTGTTTAAGTTATGACCAAAATGGTAACCAGTTCTACTACTGCCTCATTCCGGCAATTTTTTGGCAGAACTGGTTACCTTTTTGGTCATAACTTGCTTAGTTTTCAAGGTATCGACTTGGTTTCTTTTGCGTTGGATAGATAAACACATTGGCTTTAATTTAAATTTTTTTTTTTTTTGCGAAAATAAGAAGAAAAAAATTTTATAATTTTTTCAAAAAAAACAAAGGGGTTAGGTCATTAAAATTTTTGAGGTAAAAATTTTTTTTCGCCCTACCCGCAAACAAAAAATTCGAAATAAAGCCAATGTGTTTATCTATTTAACGCCAAATGAATCAAGTCGATATCTTGAAAACTAAGCAAGTTATGACCAAAATGGTAACCAGTTCTACTAATGCCTCATTCCGGCAATTTTTTGGCAGAACTGGTTACCTTTTTGGTCATAACTTGCTTAGTTTTCAAGGTATCGACTTGGTTTCTTTTGCGTTGAATAGATAAACACATTGGCTTTAATTTGTAATTTTTTTTTTGCGAAAATAAGAATAAAATTTTATAATTTTTTCAAAAAAACAAAGGGGTTAGGTCATTAAAATTTTTGAGGAAAAAATTTTTTTTCGCCCTACCCGCAAAGAAACAATTAGGATTAAAGCCAATGTGTTTAAGTTATGACCAAAATGGTAACCAGTTCTACTACTGCCTCATTCCGGCAATTTTTTGGCAGAACTGGTTACCTTTTTGGTCATAACTTGCTTAGTTTTCAAGGTATCGACTTGGTTTCTTTTGCGTTGGATAGATAAACACATTGGCTTTAATTTGAAATTTTTTTTTTGCGAAAATAGGAGGAAAAAAATTTTATAATTTTTTCAAAAAACAAAGGGGTTAGGTCATTAAAATTTTTGAGGTAAAAATTTTTTTTCGCCCTACCCGCAAACAAAAAATTCGAAATAAAGCCAATGTGTTTATCTATCCAACGCCAACTGAATCAAGTCGATATCTTGAAAACTAAGCAAGTTATGACCAAAATGGTAACCAGTTCTACTACTGCCTCATTCCGGCAATTTTTTGGCAGAACTGGTTACCTTTTTGGTCATAACTTGCTTAGTTTTCAAGGTATCGACTTGGTTTCTTTTGCGTTGGATAGATAAACACATTGACTTTAATTTAAATTTTTTTTTTTTTGCGAAAATAAGAAGAAAAAAATTTTATAATTTTTTCAAAAAAACAAAGGGGTTAGGTCATTAAAATTTTTGAGGAAAAAATTTTTTTGTCGCCCTACCCGCAAACAAAAAATTCGAATTAAAGCCAATGTGTTTATCTATTTAACGCCAAATGAATCAAGTCGATATCTTGAAAACTAAGCAAGTTATGACCAAAATGGTAACCAGTTCTACTAATGCCTCATTCCGGCAATTTTTTGGCAGAACTGGTTACCTTTTTGGTCATAACTTGCTTAGTTTTCAAGGTATCGACTTGGTTTTTTTTTGCGATTGATAGATAAACACATTGGCTTTAAGTTGTAATTTTTTTTGCGAAAATAAGAAGAAAAAAAAAAGTTGTATAATTTTTTCAAAAAACTAAGGGGTTAGGTCATTAAAATTTTTGAGGAAAAAATTTTTTTTCGCCCTACCCGCAAACAAAAAATTCGAATTAAAGCCAATGTGTTTATCTATCCAACGCCAACTGAATCAAGTCGATATCATGAAAACTAAGCAAGTTATGACCAAAATGGTAACCAGTTCTACTAATGCCTCATTCCGGCAATTTTTTGGCAGAACTGGTTACCTTTTTGTCATAACTTGCTTAGTTTTCAAGGTATCGACTTGGTTTCTTTTGCGTTGGATAGATAAACACATTGGCTTTAATTTGTAATCTTTTTTTTTTGCGAAAATAAGAAGAAAAAAATTTTATAATTTTTTCAAAAAAACAAAGGGGTTAGGTCATCAAAATTTTTGAGGAAAAAATTTGTTTTCGCCCTACCCGCAAACAAAAAATTCGAATTAAAGCCAACGTGTTTATCTATTTAATGCCAAATGAATCAAGTCGATATCTTGAAAACTAAGCAAGTTATGACCAAAATGGTAACCAGTTCTACTACTGCCTCATTCCGGCAATTTTTTGGCAGAACTGGTTACCTTTTTGGTCATAACTTGCTTAGTTTTCAAGGTATCGACTTGGTTTCTTTTGCGTTGAATAGATAAACACATTGGCTTTAATTTGTAATTTTTTTTGCGAAAATAAGAATAAAATTTTATAATTTTTTCAAAAAAACAAAGGGGTTAGGTCATTAAAATTTTTGAGGAAAAAATTTTTTTTCGCCCTACCCGCAAAGAAACAATTAGGATTAAAGCCAATGTGTCTATCTATCCAACGCCAACTGAATCAAGTCGATATCTTGAAAACTAAGCAAGTTATGACCAAAATGGTAACCAGTTCTACTACTGCCTCATTCCGGCAATTTTTTGGCAGAACTGGTTACCTTTTTGGTCATAACTTGCTTAGTTTTCAAGGTATCGACTTGGTTTCTTTTGCGTTGAATAGATAAACACATTGGCTTTAATTTAATTTTTTTTTTTGCGAAAATAAGAAGAAAAAAATTTTATAATTTTTTAAAAAAAACAAAGGGGTTAGGTCATTAAAATTTTTGAGGAAAAAATTTTTTTTCGCCCTACCCGCAAAGAAACAATTAAGATTAAAGCCAATGTGTTTATCTATCCAACGCCAACTGAATCAAGTCGATATCTTGAAAACTAAGCAAGTTATGACCAAAATGGTAGCCAGTTCTACTACTGCCTCATTCCGGCAATTTTTTGGCAGAACTGGTTACCTTTTTGGTCATAACTTGCTTAGTTTTCAAGGTATCGACTTGGTTTCTTTTACGTTAGATAGATAAACACATTGGCTTTAATTTGTAATCTTTTTTTTTTGCGAAAATAAGAAGAAAAAAAATTTTATAATTTTTTCAAAAAAACAAAGGGGTTAGGTCATCAAAATTTTTGAGGAAAAAATTTGTTTTCGCCCTACCCGCAAACAAAAAATTCGAATTAAAGCGAACGTGTTTATCTATTTAACGCCAAATGAATCAAGTCGATATCTTGAAAACTAAGCAAGTTATGACCAAAATGGTAACCAGTTCTACTACTGCCTCATTCCGGCAATTTTTTGGCAGAACTGGTTACCTTTTTGGTCATAACTTGCTTAGTTTTCAAGGTATCGACTTGGTTTCTTTTGCGTTGGATAGATAAACACATTGGCTTTAATTTGAAATTTTTTTTTTGCGAAAATAGGAGGAAAAAAATTTTATAATTTTTTCAAAAAACAAAGGGGTTAGGTCATTAAAATTTTTGAGGTAAAAATTTTTTTTCGCCCTACCCGCAAACAAAAAATTCGAAATAAAGCCAATGTGTTTATCTATCCAACGCCAACTGAATCAAGTCGATATCTTGAAAACTAAGCAAGTTATGACCAAAATGGTAACCAGTTCTACTACTGCCTCATTCCGGCAATTTTTTGGCAGAAATGGTTACCTTTTTGGTCATAACTTGCTTAGTTTACAAGGTATCGACTTGGTTTCTTTTGCGTTAGATAGATAAACACATTGGCTTTAATTTGTAATCTTTTTTTTTGCGAAAATAAGAAGAAAAAAAATTTTATAATTTTTTCAAAAAAACAAAGGGGTTAGGTCATCAAAATTTTTGAGGAAAAAATTTGTTTTCGCCCTACCCGCAAACAAAAAATTCGAATTAAAGCGAACGTGTTTATCTATTTAACGCCAAATGAATCAAGTCGATATCTTGAAAACTAAGCAAGTTATGACCAAAATTTGGCAATTTTTTGGCAGAACTGGTTACCTTTTTGGTCATAACTTGCTTAGTTTTCAAGGTATCGACTTGGTTTCTTTTGCGTTGAATAGATAAACACATTGGCTTTAATTTGTATTTTTTTTTTGCGAAAATAAGAATAAAATTTTATAATTTTTTCAAAAAAACAAAGGGGTTAGGTCATTAAAATTTTTGAGGAAAAAATTTTTTTTCGCCCTACCCGCAAAGAAACAATTAGGATTAAAGCCAATGTGTTTATCTATCCAACGCCAACTGAATCAAGTCGATATCTTGAAAACTAAGCAAGTTATGACCAAAATGGTAACCAGTTCTACTACTGCCTCATTCCGGCAATTTTTTGGCAGAACTGGTTACCTTTTTGGTCATAACTTGCTTAGTTTTCAAGGTATCGACTTGGTTTCTTTTGCGTTGGATAGATAAACACATTGGCTTTAATTTTTAGTCTTTTTTTTTTGCGAAAATAAGAAGAAAAAAATTTTATAATTTTTTCAAAAAAACAAAGGGGTTAGGTCATCAAAATTTTTGAGGAAAAAATTTGTTTTCGCCCTACCCGCAAACAAAAAATTCGAATTAAATCCAACGTGTTTATCTATTTAACGCCAAATGAATCAAGTCGATATCTTGAAAACTAAGCAAGTTATGACCAAAATGGTAACCAGTTTTACTACTGCCTCATTCCGGCAATTTTTTGGCAGAACTGGTTACCTTTTTTGTCATAACTTGCTTAGTTTTCAAGGTATCGACTTGGTTTGGCTTTAATTTGTATTTTTTTTTTTGCGAAAATAAGAAGAAAAAAATTTTATAATTTTTTCAAAAAAAAAAAAAAAAAAAAAAAAACAAGGGGGTTAGGTAATTAAAATTTTTGAGGAAAAAATTTTTTTTCGCCCTACCCGCAAACAAAAAATTCAAATTAAAGCCAATGTGCTTATCTATCCAACGCCAAATGAATCAAGTCGATATCTTGAAAACTAAGCAAGTTATGACCAAAAAAGTAACCAGTTCAACTAAAAAGTGTTGTTTTTTTGCGAAAATGGGAAAAATTTTTTTTTTAATTTTTTCAAAAAAAGCAAAGGGGGTAGTTCTTCATAATTTTTGAGGCAAAAATTTTTTTCCTACTACCCCCTCAAAAAAGCAAATCTTGTTAAAGCCAACACGAGGGGGTAGTACGAAAAAAAATGTTTGCCTCAAAAATTATGATGTGAAAGTTTCAAAGAGTTCCGTAGATTAAAGTTTTGTCTGTAATGAACATCTTATTTCAGTAACTCGATATGTTATAATAAATATAATGAACATAATAATAATGAAAATTTTATTCGCAAAAGGATTTGCTTCTTTTGGCAACAACTTCACGATTACACTAAAGCACATCCTCTTGTAGTAACGATATGAATTCTAAGAAAAACTAGGAAAACTCCTTGTGTTCCACAACTTTTCTGCGTTAGTTGTCAAATTTACACCATATGCTGACTAAACGGAACTATTTAATCTTAAAATTTTAAGTATGTTGCAACATTTTTAGTACAATCGGAAAATGTAAAAAATTTATAGGTGGTAAAATCTTAAAAAATATCAGAGTGCGGCCATTTTTTTTTACAAAAATCAGAACAAAACAGCTTTTAGTGCTACAACAAAAAAAGAATTTTTAAAGTTGTTTGGGGGGAGTGAACCCCTGGCTTCAGGCGTCTATTGCAGAAAGTGTTGTATATTTTTATTATAAAGCAAATAGCCCACCTGACTAGCCATTAGTAAAATCGCATTAATTTAATGTACTTTGACCTTTTGGAACTCGCTATGACTCTTCATTTTATCGGATATTTCCCATTAAAAAGATTCAATTACACAACTTTAAAAATTGGGCAAATAAAATATTGTAATACGCAGCATGTAAATACTTCAAATCAGAAAATATTATCATTGCTGCATTAAGATTAACAAAAATTAAATTGTACCCATTTTTGTAGCAAATGGAGGAGGGACTTTCAAACTTAAGGGACCCGTCAGTATTATAATTAATAATAGATATTTTAGCCAAGTGCCTAGTAGGACTGACAATTTCCAATGACAAATTACAATTTAAACTTTTACTCATACTTGAATGACAATAATACCGACTGTTCAATCAATACTACCCCCGAGGGGAACGGATTATACGTCTTGTCTTTGTGGCTTGGTGTTGTGCTTCCTGGAGTATAGGGTTATCAGGTTTCCGGACCTAGGCCTTTTTGCTGATAACACCAAAAAACTTGTATGTTGCTACCCAATCCCTGAATTAACAGGGTAACTGGCGGTCATGCAAGTAAACTAAAGGTAGAAGTGGGTTCGATCGCTCATCCGGATAGGTAATATAGTCTTTCCAGACCATGACCTTTAGCCAGTTACCCATAGAACTTAATATGTTACTATCCAATCCCTGAAGCAACAGGGCGTGCCTTGCTTATGTTTGTCTGGGTAGAGGTACTACTGATACCTCAGTTTTGCACGGGACCTAAAAGCGGAGGCGTTTTTAACACAAGGCCGACCAGAGATCCTATCTGGTGCCACGGGGAGCAGTAGACCCTAGTACTTGTCCTACACTGGTTATTGATGAGGCCTCTTCGGGGATCACGTGGTGGCTGTAGTTAAAACCCAAAGATACACGTGAAGAGTTATGGGTCAGGTGAGTGTGTCTGCAATATGGTGATAGTGATCCTGTTGTAGATACTCTCTTCAGGCCATATATCTCTAGGTGCTGTTGCTATTCGACAGAGCTGCCCTGACGGTTGCGGTTGGTGAGTTGTCTATTAAGATAGGGGACTTCTTACTGCTGGGCCATTGGGGTGGTAGGAGGTTATATAGCTCCAGCACTTTAGCAAGGCGTCTGTACATGGTTTTGCAGCCTGTACATAATTTGCTACCATGTCGTCCCTATCAGTGGAGTACCGTCAGATTAGGTCTTATGGCAGCTACTGACGTAAATCTTCGACATACTTATGTATTTTCAATCAATATTAAAAGGCAATGAAATCTTTAACGGAATTTGTTTTTTAAAGAATTTAATTTAGTTTTTAACAAATATCACTGTTGAAATTTTTCTATATACTATATAAAACTATGTAATACTTTTATCTCTATACATATGTACACATACTTTTGAATTTATTTTATAATTATTTATAACTAAAAGATATATAATTATAATTAAAATGGTTATTTAGTTTAAATTCAGAATTCATTTTAGCCACATATTTGCAAAATGCATTAACTAGAGTGATTAACAAACAAAAGGGACAATCAATTCCCTTTGAAATAATGGTGATCCAATTAAATTTCCTAATTCCTATTCCTATTAAAACAGTTCTATTTTTATTTAATAAAACATTTTTCTTGTTTAAGCTTAGAATTTAACGCGAGAAATGTACACACACACATACAATTCAAATATAAAATGATATTGTTAGAAAATATCTATCTAGTTAAATATTAATTTCATTATACACGTAAATAAAGCACAACTAGAATCAAATAATAATGAATAGGTACGTGGACATAGTTCTGTACCATTTTAATTAAAAAGTCTCAATAGGACTCGTTACACATGTGGTCAAACTGAAATTGTTCCAATTACATGTTGTATTTAAAATTAATAAACAGCACATGCTGCTTATACATGCATACAATATATCAGTGTAATATGAAATTGTATTTATTATATCAATTCTACATGGTTTCCCTTATTAAATAAGATTTGTTGAAAACGGATGCAGCTGTGCATTAGGAATACTCATATACACTTGTGTCCTGTTATACCGGTTATGCTCTGTTGCAGTGCTCTCATCCGTCTGCGGCTGTGGGTTGCAATTTACATAAATCTTTCCGCATTATCGTTGAATTTATTATGTTTGAGAGCTTGGCACTACCGCAATGCCATTGTTTCCACACATGAAGATTGACTCTGAAATAAAAATTATACTTGAATAAATTAATCACTAAGAACGAATACAAAAGTATACATTTGGTCTTAAATATTGATAAAATGATAAATTTATATGAAAAATATCTAGTATTGAATCATGATGTATTTCTTCTGCAGCCAACAGACTATAAGTCACAAATCCTTTTTGTACACTGTTCATTCATCTTTCAGAAACCGCATTTCGAAGAGTATTTATGAGTTCATTTACAGCATAAAATGTCGAAACAACATTACAGGCTGAAAAACAAAATTATAGAAAACAGAAAAAATGATTGAAATTGCAGTTAATGGAGAATTCTTAAGCTTAAGCTTAAGTTTGAACTTAGTATGTTCATTGGATCGAAAAATATATAGTCATATGCCGATCATCTGGAACTAATGTACGTACTAGATTAAAAAAAATAACTTCTCCCTGTTTGTTAATGAAATTTCTCACGACTGATTGAACACAACCTCAACTTTAATACAAATTCCATCTGTCTTCAGAAAATGCATTAAAATTTGTACTTAAAAGCATTTTAATATATAGAGTAGGCGAAGCAAAAAAAAATTATAAAAAAAAATTTTCCTCACTATAAACCCTATAAGTCCATTAAATTTCATGCAAGTACCTTGAAAAACATCGGAGTTATTAACTAAAGCGTTAAAACTTTTTCACCACAAAAAATTTTAATTTTAAAAATGAAAATTCGTGACTTTTTTTAATACCAGGTCAACCGAAACTGGTAGCAGGTGCATTTCGCCAAAGCTTATTTTTCGAATCGGTGTAACTCACGAACGGCTTTAGCCATTAAAAATGATTCTTTCGCCATGACTAGACTTGGGCTACGCATTTTTCATGAAATTTATCGCATGAACCTTTTTATTTACAAATATAAGGTGCATTGAAATATGTGGAATGAAATAATGTATGAAATTTTATATGTTGCAATTTTTGTTTTTTCGTTTATGTCAATAGCCCTCATACCAGCGAATAAAACGAATTTCATAAAATAATTGTAAGTGTAGAATACAGTCATAGAAATATGTATATTTATTTTAGGTGTTTGTAATAATAATAGACATCAGAAAGGAGTAAAATTATTTAATATTATTTTAAACGCATAAGCCGTTTGCAGACGTTTTTCATTTTAAATACTCGTCGCAAGAAAAATATTGAGTTTTCAAGCCAAGTTTCAAAAATGAGACCAGATGCATTTTAATTTTCGATACTTTAGTGGAAATGCGTACCCGATTTATGGGACCGCTTATGATTGTTGTAGAAATAAAAATTGGAGAGACAATCCTAGAAAAGCTCGTTGCACCTGTGGTGCAGGGTAAAAAGCTAAAGTTGTTATATGACATTATTTAAAAAATTATTTGAGATATACCTGCAACCATCTATTCTGGAGGAACGAAATAAGTGTTTAATCTATAATCAGGCTTTTCTTGAATATAAAGAATTTTTTATTTAACTTTGACTATTTCCAATATCTTGCCACAGCTTCGCGTGGCATCATCAGGAAACAAAAAGGAATTTAATATATCAGTAGAAGTAAGAACTAAATACTCAAGTTGACCCAGTTTAACGAATTTTCCAGAAAGCTACAGTATAATTACTTACTGTTTGTCTTTTCTAGACATACAATTTCATTTGGAACAATAAATCATGAAATTGTGTATAAAATATGAAATAATCTATTCCCTATATAAGAGCCTACAGAGCGAATGCGATAGCCCACCCGTTTATAAAAATCAACTGAATAAAGTTTAAAAATGCCCCCCTTTTAAACTACAAATATCAAGCTTGAGAACTCTTCTTATTTTATTATAAAATGCAACGCATTGTACAGTGTAAAATTATTAATAAATTTTTGGAGAAATTAATTATACTTGTATTTCCTTGCTGGAGAAGCTTGAAATAAGGCAAGAGTTTACTTCAAGCAGCAAGTCTAAGTTTAGCTTTGGATTTTGGAAATGTACTTCAGTTTTTATTAATCATGCATTCAATATAGTTTTTTATCTGCACATGTTATGATTTTTATAAAATTTTAAAATCCTGATGAATCTGCACACATACGCAATATGTAATTAAACAGGGATCTATATCACGTATACGCAGCAGTTGCATGAGAGTTCTCCGTGCAACATGTTTAATAAGAAATAATTTTTTGCGGATTTATTTAGAAAAGAATATAAGCGCGTTGAAAAGTCAGTTTATATTTAATATTTTTCTCTGGAATATATTTTTTGGAATTCTTTCGAAGACAAACAATCCACTTTTGCGACTATTCTTGTTTCTTGTCTGAGTGCACTAACGTATGATTTATTTATGTAAATGGCCACTACGGAGTCTTAGTGTAGTCCTTTAAGAAATCTAAATAGATCAATTATCCATATTACGGTGACCAATTACCGGAAAAAATAGTTGCTAATAGAATTAATAGACAAGAAGGTCCTTTACATCACTATAGTTCGACAAGCACTTTCTAGGAAATTCAATTGTATTTTGCAATTTCATCTTACTTGTACATTTTTAAGAATGAAATATTTTTGAAATTTGTTTGTAAGACTATATATAATAGTGTGTTCCATATGATTCATTTATACTCACCGCTTGCATAGAATTCGTCCGCATCTTTCGCCTTGTGCTGATGTATGTGGTGGATGTGTTCACACGTTGCAGGTGGAAGGCATCGTCCGTTCCTGTATTGTGTAAAATACATAAAAGATTTTAATTGGCGTTTTCATTTAATAATTTCACTAAAGACTTGTATAAAATGTATAAAATACTTTTGAAATTGGCGCGTATGTTTTGCTAATTAAACTTAAGCAAGAGTTGTCAGAAAAAGACTTATAAAACAAATCCGACTATGCAAAAAATGTGAAATGACTTAAAAAAAATTAACTTGAGCTCCATGAAAACATATATGAACATGTATGCAAATGTGTTTCAATGAATACACATGAAATTAATTTATAAGGCTTCCTCCACATTTTTGAGTTTTTTCTTCTTCTAAATTGCTACTAATAGAGTTTATTTTATACTACTATTAGAGTTTATGATTAAGAAATCAAAAGAATTTTTTTGATTTTTTTCCTAAAATAGAAAATCTATAGATTTTTATTGAAATCAAATGAAAGTTTTTACGATTGTCAAAACATTAAATTTTATTTTTACATGATTGTGAACTGGAATGATTAGAATTATCAGAACTAAAATAAGTACAAGAGATTCATATAATTCACAAGAAAATTAAAAAAGTTTTTTATCCCTCAGGCCAATATTATTCTTAGCAATACTGATATTCAATGCGAATCAAAAATTAATTTCGATTAGCATATACCTTATATTGTGAACAAAGAGAATATCTTAGTTCGGATATTATATCCGCTTATCAATAGAAAATCTAGCAGGAGCATTTGTAATAAAAACCTCATTGTGAAGCCTCTTTTTCATATCGTTATTTATTATGCTGTACTTGTCTGGCCCCCTGTTTGGCCTGTTGCCATATTAAACAACTTCAAACAATTTCCAACAGATTTCCGAAAATTATTTATAGTCTAACGTGGTTCTTTCCCACTGCTCGACTTCCTACTAATGCTTGTCTAGAATTAGTTACTGATAAAATAAATAGATCAGCGACCAATTTTAATGCCACATGCTGGAATTCTGATTACATGCATATTAGAGATCTGATATATTCTAGTCTATTTCTTTTTATAAGTAGATTTAAATAGTTTGTAACATTTAAAAAATTTCAAAAACTTTTTTCCTTCATTTGAGTATTATATAAAATATATAAGATAATTAATTCTGTTAAGTTAATTAATAAGTAAAATGAAAAGGAATAAAATTATTGATCGATTATTGATAAATAACTAAACAGTTTAAGTATATCAATATTATAAATAAACTAAATGCACTAAAAAAAATATATACACTTTTTGTTCAATTTCTTTTGTTGGCTGGTTTTTTATTGTTTGGTTTTATTTTTTCCTTTGCTTTTGTAAAATATAAAACCCTGGTAGAATGACGAATATAAATGTGAGAGGAGAGTTTCTAAAAATTACTTCATATTAATGGGATGTAGATGGATAATATTATTAGACCTTTTTATTTATAAATTAATTGAATTATATTGTTTTATGAGTTTTAGGTCTTCTTTTAAAATAAATTTTTTTTATGATTTTTTAAATTTCAACACCCTGTGGGTGTGTTCTTCAGGAAATTAAAAATATTTTTAATTTCCTAAAGAAGAAAAGTCATAAAAAATAAATATATTGTTTTTTTTATAAAAAAAGACCTCAAACTCATTAAAAAAAATAATTCAATCAATTTATTAATGGGATGTCAAATGTCCCACCATACAATTTGCTATTTTTATAAAATTGTTTTCACACTATCAAGTCTTAATACTGAAGTATTATAGTGTGAAAGCAGCTGCACTTCCAACTCAAAATGATTGTTAGTCTTTTAGTTTCTTTATGACGTATTTTAATTTAATTTATGATTCATTGCTGTATGGCAATTACAGGCCTTCGAAATTATGACGTTTTTAAATTTGCCCATTTCTTATTTACTTCTTTATTAAATATGCTTTTTACTAAAAAAATTATTTGTTAAAAATCACAACAACAAAAATTTATATTTTGTTCAGTGTAGCAAAAATCAAATAATAATAATAATAGACCAATTGAAAGTTCAGGAGACTACAAAGAATATCTACTTATTTGGCGCACGTTAATACTGCAAAGCCATGCAAAACACACAAAGTATTATTGTACTTGAAGTTTGAGGTTTTTTAGAAAAACTAATAAAAGGAAAACTAATAATAATAGAGTATAAATAAAAGCCAAAGAAGCACAAAATAGCATCAACATTAAAGGGGAATCAATAAATATTTGGTTAATAGGTTTCATTAATTAGTAATATTTTACAAGGAACATAATTGAATTCAAACAAACAATGCCAAAGAGAACATGGAGGCACCTAATTCTTATTTTAGGTTTCCTCATAAGACCTCCACCACTATGACGATTGAATTTGAAGGTCATCTCACCAGTAGCTTCATAACTACGGTCGCCACGTGTATGCAAATAGCGACGCAAGCAGCAACAGCGACGCAGGCCTGGCACCCGATATATTATCTGGAGGAAGCCACCGCGAAAACGGGCATTCATATAACAGTAAATGATGGGATTATAACAGCTGTGCGACATCGCTAGCCAGTGGAATGCAAACCAGAAGTATGGCAATGGTCCCCATGCCAGTAAGACATCATCATTCAATAGCAACTGATGAAATGAAAATACAAAGAAAAGAAATTACAAAAAAATAGTTCGTTTAAAATCAAATTTCAGTGGAAATCGGTAATAGAAAAAGAGATGAAAATTTATTAATGAAAATTTAAGCATATCAGTGTGATTGGAAAAACTATTTAATTGCAACTTACAATCAGTATGTTAAATGGCAGCCAACAGATGGTGAACACAATCACTACCGTCACCATCATTTTAATCATCTGAAACAAACAAGAAGATAATCAATTTTACTTTTTGAATTTTCCAAGAATTGCAATTGCATTATTAATTACGAACAAAGAAAATCAGCAACAACTACTTCTCTTTTTTTTCTTCTTTTCAAAAAAATTTTTATGTAAAATTAAAGTGGCTTGAGCCAATAAATTTATGTTTAGCCATCAAAAACTGGAGTGCCGTTTGTAATATTAAAGCAAATTATTTTGTTATGTGCACTAATGTCTACAAAAATACAATAAATTTTTTTATTAAACCACGTCTTTTTTATTAATATAAAAAGAGACTGGGAAATTACGAAAAACTAAATTATTTAACAAATATCACACACACGCACACATACGCATGCAGCCTGATAGTTAAAAAAAATACATTTTCTCGCATGTGTGTTTTATGTATTTTTTCACTTACAATTTTCCATTAGTTTCTATTTTAAAATTTTTATGTCATATTTTACATAATGGAATGTAACAAAATTTCATTTAAATTAAAAAAATTTTTATAACAATTTTCCAAACTACATGTGTATGTGTGTACGGATAACTATAGTCCTGTGCATGTAAGAATTTGCTTTTCATTAGTATTTTGAGGACAGATTTTTTTCTTGGTATGGCCATAAATTTTCAACAGGAAACGGCAATAGTAATTTTCAAAGCTGAACACAAAAAGAGATATTAAATAAATAAATGAATGCTTCTTGCTTTTAAACGCCCATTAACCCAGCGAGCAAATGAATGTAAAGCTAAAGAGATAATGGATGAATAATGCAAACGGGATAAAAAAAATGATATATTACTTTTGAATTACTTTTTTTGTGGAAAATTTGGAAAGAAATCTCTTAAAAAATGAAAATCTCCTGAGATATATTTTATTGAACGTTTATCGCTTTTTTAAAAACATACAACAGTAAAGGTGGAGGTACATAACACGCGTTGACGCGCACGAGCGTTAAACGCTTTGTAAATTGTTTACCTATTAAACGCGGCAAGTTACACAACACGCTTCTAGTCGTTCATATTCAATCAGCTGGTAACAAAATTTGCTTCATAATATGAGCTGAATAGCTGCCATTTTAAACATGATGCTTGAAACGTTGAAGATTAACGAACTTTTTGCGGTAGGCGCGTTGCAGACTTTTTTATGTACCCCGTTATTTGAAAATACTCTAGTTCAACTTTTTTGCAGAAGTATACAACGCGCTGAGGCGTATAACGCGTCTTATATACCTCCACCCTAAAAAGAAAATTGTTCGCTTAGTGGAAAGAATACGAGAATTAAATTTTTATTGTGATTATAGTAAAACAATCTGGCATCAGGATGTAAAGAAAAGTAAGTTACCAAAACGTATATGTGTGCATACTAATTCACTAGCTAAGGATTTCCTAGTCGGGAAATTTGCAGCAGGAACTTTAGCCCCTTTGCAATGGAAAAATTTGTGCCCTACATTACAAACTCTATAAAATAACTGCGGTATTCATAAAAATTATTGTATGTTTATTAAGGGCTTATTTGACAAATTTCTATGGGATATTTGTCAAATAAACCTTTAATAAACATACAATATTTTTTATGAATAAGGCCGTAAGTATATAAATTCTGTTTGGACAAACTATATCTGTCTTAATGGCGGTCATTGAATACCGGCCTTCTTGCTCCATAAATAATAAAGGATATGACGTTACGACATAAAAGTTATTACAATGATGCTTTGTCCAGCTAAGTCCATAATAAGAGAAAAAAGTTATTTAAATTGGCGAAATATTAATGTTAGCGTTCAGTAGCATTAGAATATTTTTAAGTGGATTTTTTACAGCTTTCTTTCCTCATAGAAACTTTATTTATGTTTTTAGGCAATCAGACTTAAATCTTTATTCGGTAAAAAACAACTTCCGTTTAATTTAAAAAACATTATTACAGCAAAAATTTACCTACTAACGTTAGAACTATTAGAAAAATTCTTGGCTTTTTTCTCCAAACCCAATGAACAAAAGTGCCATAAAAATTATTGTCAAACAATTTGCAATGTACTTTCTATGACTAATGGTCTTATTGTTACAATCCATATCATAAAAGTTGTGCTGTTTTTGTTTTTGTATTTTATATAGTGAAATCATAGAGAATATTAGATTAACCTCCTACAGTGTTAAAAACAACTTTAAAAGAAAAATGTAGAAAAATAAAAATAAAAATTTAAAAGAAACACGAGGGAGGTCTGAAAAACATATTTTTTAGGGTTATTTTGGACTCTACGTAATTAAAAAAAATTGTTGCACAGTGTTTTTTGCTTTAACTGTACGAAAAATTTCTTTTACAACATTTGAACCAGGTGAATTAAACAGAAAAATTTTTAAAGTCTCTGTACCCAAAAAGTTGATGAGCTTATCCTTTGTTTTTACTTTTAAGATCGGTTTAATGTTGCGATTATTCCTAACAAATTTTTAGCAAATGAGGGCAAGAAGCTTTTCTTCGCTACTTAACAAATTTTTTTATTAAATCATCCTTTTAGGCTAATTGAATAAATACCAATAATGTAGGCCATAGTGCAAGGAATTAAGATGTTATCGGTTGCAAAATGGTTGAATTTGTAAAATAAGGAAATAAAATAATAAAAATGAAACTTTAATAATTTGAGTTTATCTTATAATTTAGGTGATCTATCGACGACTTCATTGATTAGTATGTTTCATATAATTTCAAATTGATTTGTGCAGTTTTTCATCAAAGTTATATTTAAAATGATTGTGTTGGAGGAATTCGTTGCGTCTACAATAAATTTTATAAATTAATAAAATTTTTTCTTACTGTTAAATAATACTATTTTAAAAATTACTATTTTTAAGTATTTAAATTTAATCAAATTATTGTCATATTTTCCACGTCTGAAACAATTCATTCCTTAGGGGATAATTTTAAAATAAAAAAGTTTAAAGAAATATATTTTGACGTAATAAAATATGTACAAATATGAACACAAGGAGATAAAAATTTTGTTTTATTTCTTATATTGACTAGATACAGATTTTTTAATATAACAACTTGAGGTTGATGTACACAAACCATTTGAATATTTTTTCAGCGACCTTGAAAAAAAATTAGAATGGTGGATAAAATCAAATAGAAAAATGCACTTTATAATTTTTTTTTTATCCACAAAAGTTCAACTAATCAATATACAACTCACGCCAGAGCCATCGGCAGCAGCCTGGGCAGAAAGCATTCAAAAAAAGCTTAACTCCTCCTATTTTGAGATTCGTGAATTTAAGGACGACAATTTAGAAGTATATGGACTTAATGGCATTTATTTTTATAAAGATCGCCTTGTGCCTCTTGAGGCAAAATTTTCATTATTCGAGCTGTATTGGGCATCTCAATTTTGACTTTTTTATTTAAGAAATTTCGTAAATAAATAAATACATATATCCCTCGCTTTACAAGGAAGATGGGTTTTTTTTTATTAAACAATTCATACGAAAAAATAATTTTTTATATAGAAAATCCATGTTAAATGATAACGATTGTAAACAATTTTTCTCAAGACGAAATTATGATAATTAAGACAAGAGGTGATTTCTCATTTTTTATATTTTTATAGAAGGAAAATTTGCATTAGATAACAACATCACGGCAACAACACTAGGGTACATGAAATTTTATTTATTACGAAATGCGGAATATATTTTAAATACTTTTTCAAAAAAATTAAGGGGGGAAAATGAACGATAACGACCGATAAGTTCCCAAATAACTCACGTAAAAATTTCGTGTAAAACTAGATTCAGGTGTATTTCATAAAAAATTTACCATTTATTTGGGAAATATAGAAATTGATAAAGTCAATAAAATTAAATCATAAAAATTTTATAAAATGTAATTAATGAGCGAATTCAATATCTCAGCGAATTCGCCTTGATTTTTATCTAAGAAATTATGCATAGATTTCAATATATTATATACTATATACAGCGTTAAGTATTACCGGAATTATAAATGAGTAAAAACAAATTCGATTGTAGTGGAAGTTAGGTTGGATTAGGTTAGGTTGATTGGAGGGGTGTGATAGCCCATGTCGTCGACATACATACATTTGAGCCAGTGAAGGCTTGTTGTGCGCTCCCTTTAATTATCAGACACAAACTGCCAGAGTTCTGATACGAACCTGCGACCTTCACACTACGAGTCTAGTACGCTACCTACTAGTCTACGAAGACCAGTCTAGTAATTTTCTACCAAAATTTTTTGTTATTGGAATTCTTGATTTCAAAAATCGTGTAAAATCGAAAATGTGCTAAACGAGTGTTATGTAAAATCAGGGATATGTGTATATTATACTCAATAAGGATCTTCCTGTCAAAAAATTTTATCATAAAAAATTCTGGTTTTTTATTGAACAATTGAAGAAATACCAAATGCCATAAGAATGTGAATTGATTGAAAGCGTGAAGGGTTGTCGATTATAAATTGTAAGGGCTTTTGATATTTTCCGCATTAACAGTATGTATGCAAAAAACATCCTTAAGGTACCTTTGTTATTAATTAAATTTTTATTCCAATCTAGTTGTTTGGCATTTTCTAAAACAAAGTTTTTCTAAATGTTTGAATGTTGTATGAAAAATAATGGCAATTTTTTTAATATTGGGATTTCTTCAACACAAATTTTAGACGTTTACGAAAACTCCATTTTACAAAATGGTTACATTCAGTTTTATTTAAATAAACTATTTGGGTTTTTTCACCCCCCTCATCATTCTAATGCCCCTGCCACATACCATCTGCATTTCAAGAATTGTGCTGATAACAAATGGTTCGAATTGCCCACCAACGAGGATACACGTGTAATCGAAGTGAAACAAAATTACTATCTATAACACATGTTTTTAATCTGACACGATTTACTTCTAGTCATACGTTGAACTAAAAGTTAAACAATTGAACGAAATTCAGCTTATGAGTAAAGAGGAGATCGATGGAGTGATAAGACTTTGATGTGGTTTTTCTGTATGGTAAAAAGCAATCACAGCTATCAGTCAGTTGGGAAATTTGTTGGCCAGACTTTTAGACAAAAGATTAGTTGGTTGTTGTTGCTGTTGTTATTGTATTGTTGTTCATTTGAATTTCAGATTTAAGAGCATGAGTATGAACAATTTAGCAATTGCTGCAATGTTGGCTTTTGTGTTGAAAGCGGCAGCAACATCAATACGAGTACATAATCATTATCATCATCGTCATGTAACAAAAGCCACAAGTACAAGTACGTTTTACAGATATTTGGACAGATTGTATATATATATATATTTTATTACGTTTTCCTTTTATTTATATTTTTTAAGTTCTACAACATAAAGTGAGCAAGCCAGAGCTGTCACAATGGTGACTTGGGGCTACTGGAGCAAAATTATGACGTTTTAAATGTCGTTGTGTTATACATTTTGTGTTTGTAATTACCAGATACAATGTTGCAGTTTATATTTTTATTTTATTTTCTTTTTTCATTTTACTACTGACTTTTGTTTCAATTACTTGATGGCAATTGGGGTTTGCCTTAGCAATTCTTTTAACATTAAACATCTGGCATATGATCATTTCATGTGAATTTACAGTCTTACTTTTTAATGTACATTTTTAAAATTATTATGGCTCTTTTATAAGCAATCAAAATGTTAAATGTTGTGTTAAATGACTGAATTATGTTTTTTTTATCCTGAATAGCAACAAATCAAGTGATTACATACATTCTTTAGGAAATGTAGACCATAGAGGAGCTAAAAAGTTGCTATTTTTGCATGTGGTATTGGTGAAATTTTCCTTATATTAAAATGTTTGTTCGCTAAGAATTTAAACACCATTTATATATTATCACTACGTAAATTTGCTACTCATTCATGACATATTTTTAATAGAGACAATAAAAAATATTCTCGTTACAGGAGATTTTGTACATTGTTTTTTACCTTCAACTTCCTGGGCTTTTCGAGCATAATTTAAAGTTACCCATATTCCTGGAATTTTATTTTATATGCCAGTTTTAAAACAATATTATAGAGACTATCTACCAAGTTCATCTCAAGCGCTGTACCTGGACAACACATTTGCTTTTTACCTTCGTTATTTACTGGCGGCAAATATTTGTTTGCAATTATTGTAATATTTTCACCAAGTTATGAAGAGAGCAATATGACACAGTTTTTTTTTATATGATCGCAACATATTATGTTGCAGAAAGAGATTGTTGAACTGCAGTAACCTATAGGCTTTTGCGCGTTGCAACATTTTTTTACTCGAAATTTCGGTCAGTAGGCGATCACTTGCAAAATGCATAAGTACATATTATAACTAGATCGCTTACAGCTCTGGCATGACAGCAGCTATTGGAATTATTTTGTTATTATTATCTGACGTAGAGAAGCTGTTGTTTTATAGTGTAAATGTCACTAGTGTAAGCTGCTCTCTAGACGCTTGCAACACGATACCTTTGGACCGAAATTTTCCATTGCTCATGGTGTTTATTTAATGATTACCCGCCACTAGATTGACCGACTCGAACGGGAGTGGTCGACCTTGACAGAGCTTACAATGTTATAATGTATATGATGTTTAAAAAATGTTGCTCGAAGATGGCCACCACATGAGATACGTTATGTAAAAAACCGTGGCAGATTCTAGCACTCCACAGCAATGGAACGTGTCCATCTGCACAGGAGACGTGCAGAAATCGAAACTATTTACGATTGTTAGAGGTGCAATTGATGCAAGTCTCAAGTAACACACTTGGGTATATGTAGATGTAACCGAAAAATACTATATGTATGGATTTAACTGAGATGTATTTAGTTGATTAATTATCTATAATAGGATCCGTAATATAGATTGTAAGCATTAGCGCTAACTGCACACATTCTAGAAGGGACACAATGTTTCACTTTATCTACTTTGGTTTCATCCTTGATACATCCTTCCCATTGTAATCACTCTAAGTAAAATGTCTTGTACATAAATAACTAAGTAAAGGGACAGTTTTTAAAGATATCAATAGGGCTAACAACTTATGATCCAAAAGCAGTCAAAATTTGGATTTTTTCAATAATTTTAACAAAAACTTCTCCATGGAAAAACATTTTCTCTTGTCGACCCTGCTCATTGAATTTGGAATCATATCATAATGTTAAAGATATTAATAACGTCCACAGCTTAGGATCAGAAAGTAAATAAAACGATTCTGCTCATTGAATCAAAATGTTGCGAAAAAAATTTAATCTTACAGCCACTTCAATTGTTATTCGTTCCCGCAGGACATTATACATTGTAATGTGGATAAAATTCTTCCTTATTACATTTAATTTTAGTTCACATAATTTAATTTTTTTTATTAATATTTTTGGAAATTTTGATTTGTATTCAAACTTGTGATGTTATAACATGTTTAACAGGCGAAGCGTTTAACCACATGAGTATATGAAATAATAAAGACAGCAAGTCAATACATACAGAGAGCAGCTCGAAGTTTTTGGAAGGGATTCAGCATAAGAAGACTTTCAAAGAACGAAATGCAGAGATGATCATATTCAGCTTATTTTCAAATAACTCTGAGAAAGGCTTGACATTTATTCAATGCCATTCAACTGAATATTAATCTGTCTTTAAGATATTAATAAGAGTTCATTTTTTTCTTTTTCTAAAGGAAAATTACAAAACTATTTACGACGAGATATAGCCTTGAAGAGATGAGCCAGTAATATTAACAATTTGAATCTTATTACGTGAAATTAATAAAAGCTGAGTAGTTCAAATCATGTATTACTTTGGCACTGATCGATTTTTTTTTTGTCGGAAATATTGACTATCAGCCAATATCATAACTCCGGGCACCAAAATAAGTTGTTTGACAATTGAGCAAAGTTGGGAAATGTTGCAAAATAATTGAAAATCAAACTTTACCAAAAAATCATCAATTCGCACGAAGCCCATTTTCATCTATGGCGGAGTGGAAAAACACGCTCTTCCTTGCAGAAAAGCCAGTGAATCCACTGAGGGTAACAATTTGGTGTGGCCTTTTGATGACATCTTTTGCCAGTATTTTCTTTTCCTAAAATGATAGAATCGCCATTTCATCCAACGATAAGTGCTGCATAGTCATAAATACGAATTTCTTTTTGGCAGGATGGCACATCATAGCGCACAGCTCATCATTATATTATCACAGCTCATTTAATTTTCAAAAATATAATGGATAATTTAGGATCAATGAAAAACTGCCACCTTTCACTGGGTACATAAAAAAATATCATCATATGGATCTGCATTATTGCTTCTTTATAACAAAATGCTTTCTATTAATGTATTGCTTAGAAACGAATAACGCCCTCATGATTAGAACAAATTATAAGTGACTAAGGATAATCATAAACTACAGTGAAATGTACATGAATGAGCGTGATTATTAAAATGTCAATCTACTCGACATGAGTAAATGGCCATGAGTGGAGTTTTCGCAAAATTATTTCGTGATTAAAATTTTTTTTGATTTTGTTAAAAACTACGAACAATTTTTTTTATAAAAACTGCCCAAGCTGATGGTACATAACTTTAGTGAAACTTATGCAAAGAGCGATTGAGCTCTTCTCTTAATTACGTATTTCGCATTTGAATTTTAACTTGAAATAATTACGAATTTTCGTCAATTAAGTCACTTCAAACTAATCAATAAAAATTCATCAAAATTCAGCCCGTTTTCGGTGGATGGCGGTAATTGATTCAATTTATTTGAATTACATAATTTAAGGCTAAAATAATGGGCGATTTGGCTTTCGGTCGCGTTGCCTCATGTAAATTATGCTAAACGATTAAAATCTTTATCACGTCACACCGAAACGACAGATGAATACGCAGGCGTATTACAAAAAAAGAGACATCGTTGTCATACTGATGGAAACAAAAGATATAAAAATCACTTGGTTAATTTGGCAACGTTTTAGTTGTTTCTTATTAAAATAATTTTCCTTTATTTGATTTGTGTTGTTTTGTGAACACAGTAATGAAGTCACTTCTTAAATTCTTATCATGAGGAGTTTCGTTTTATGGCTGTTTTTATTTTGTTTTGCGTACAAAAAATTAACTCGGAATGTATTAAAATAGTTTTGAAGAACTAAAACGATTAATGTTTGGAAAAGTAATAAAAAATCTCATTTTCCTTTTAATTGGTTGCTAATAAAGTAGCTTTTATTTTTTTACATTTGCCTTGTGGGTCGGTCGTAAAATGTTTTGTGAATTATTGTTTAATTAATGATATTTTATATGTATATGCATAAACAACTGCGGACAAATAAATAGCATAGAATAAAATGTTGAATAGAACCCCTTAAAATTTTATTCATCTCTTCCAATGCCACAATTAAGAGATTTTTGAAAATATTCGAACATATTCCACAGTTTATAAAAAACTATTATACACATAATTATAAAATTTAGTAATTTGGTGTTTTTTTCTGGCCATTTCAGAAAAGTTCAACCGACATATTTGCATTCCATTCAACCTTATATACAGATAAGAACACAACAATGTATGAGCGAACATGCTGTTCCATTTGTAATTATTATTGAGGAACCAGAAACTCTCTATGTTCTTGGCATAACATTTGATGGACTGAGCACATACGAGTATTTTACGTTGTCAAAAGAAGCATTCAAGTGCCTAAATTGCTTAGGACGATGAAAGTAATACTTCGCTCCTTATGCTATCCTCACCATTTATACTACTGCATCCTTCCCAAAATGGAATACAACTCCTATGTATAGGTCTATTTTCAAATTCATCTATCGGTTAAAGTAGTTTTTTTCAGGAGCATAAATCCTCAATCATATTATTTGAGGTTTCGTTAATCGGATATTTTTAGGTAAGCTGGTGATTAGGCTACTATATCCTATTCTGATGATGGGGCTGCCATATAACAGACTGGCTGAATGTAAAACACATTTATATAGGGAACCGCTTAATAAATATAAGAACAGATGCCCGCTTGCTACCGCCCCAACAATAGGAACAGACACTGCATATGTCTCTGACAATACGCCGATGTTTGACGGGTGTCAAGAACATCGCCCAGGGACCACCACGTAGAGGTTTGTGAGCCGACTTGAAGTGTAATTGATAAGGATCACCATGGATTCAGCAAGTAGAGCCAATTAGAAGTTTTGTTAACCATTTAAGTAGTATAGCCAACATTGACTCACTAAACCACCAGCGTAGTGTGGAGTGTGTCTTCCAATTTCATCGTTGCTACAATGGAATATATTGAAATCGCACATCGCATTACATAGACAATTTATTCTTTAGGTTAGGTTAGGTTAGGTTGATTGGAGGGGTGTGATAGCCCATGTCATACGACATACACTTAAGCCAGTGAAGGCTTGTTGTGCGCTCCCTTTAATTATCAAACACAAACTGCCAGAGTTCTGCGGCAAGATTCGAACCTGGGACCTTCGCACTACGAGTCTAGTGCACTACCTACTAGTCTACGAAGGTCTTTAGTCGCAAAAATTGGCATGTGGGATAGTCTTGCTGCACAGACCTTTCCTGTCACTTTAAGCATGGAAAAGTCAAAAACGAATATCCACAGACACTATTCCTACTATTTTCCTTGCCATAATCTATTTTTCTAAATCCTGCGTAATGCATCGTCCTCTGAGTGCTAATCCAGTTTAAAAAAATAAAGTAATTTTTAAATATATAAACACTTATTTTGTTAAAAAAAATGTTTTAAATAAAAAACTTACTATTAAGTAATGGAGTTTGTGAAAAATAATTACTCCTTCAGCAATTAAACATATAAAAACGAGGTTTTAGTTTTTTATTTATAGCATTTAAGTGCATTTAAAGCAAAAAAAGAACTGAGTTATTTGTTTATATCCCATCAAAGGCTTCTTTTATATATTGAAGTATTTGAAACAACAAAAAACAAACAAAAGGAACGTCAAGCGTTAACATTTTTACACATTTGAATCGCCTGATATCAAATCAATACATACAGCAGCTTCAAGTTGCCCGCATGTTTTATTTTGATTCCGCTTAAGCCTAAGCATAGCTCAGGTGTAATTTTGGGACGCAAATTTTGCAGTATTGCCAGCACTTGTTCTAGTTCATAAAAAAATAACTTTTTTTATTCCAATATTTATTAAAGTCACTGTGGATTTTATTCCAATTAATTACTAAAAAAATTTTATTTGTTTAATATTTTATTGTTTGTTGTTATTTTGGGGAATATCTCGAATGACAAATATGATAAATTTGTAATTTGTTGCGGGTTGAGTTGTCTATATGAATGAGATGTCGTTGGTGCTAAACAACTCATCAGTAGACTTCAGCCATGTGTTTGAAAAACATTTTACCTCGTAAGTTTACATACAAATCCTGAGATAAAAATTGGGAATTATAAAAATTTTATCATATTTTAACATATAAAATCATAGCAAATAAAAAAAAACATTAGTAAAAATATTATATACCCGACAAGTGGACAGCTGCGCCCACAATAAAGAAAATTTTTAAAGTATTTTTTTAAACTAAAGGGATATAAGTAGGCTTTAAAAAAAACTTTTCTTGTGTCACAATAAAGCGTCAATAGAGTAAAAAAAATCTAAAAAGGCTTATCCTTACCTTCAATTGCAAAGCAGCTAGAAATTAGTGCAGTACGATAGAGTTAAAATCAGTACATCATTGAGAAGGAAAAATATTGATACATCGATTATAATCGCTGTTCTGCAATGCATTAACGGACTTAGAATACATTGAGAGCATAATATTAAAAAAAAAGATTTTTCTCTCGCCTTTAAATCTTATTAAATGCAAAGGTGCTGCAAAATCTTATGAACTTTTCGCGAACACAATTTCCTTGTAATTTCTTATACAATTATTAATTTTATATAAACAGATTTTAAAAGTCCAAATATTTTCTCTCATCATCATTTTAAAACTTTTCCTTGAGTATCCACGCACCATATCAAAAAATAACTTCGCATTTATTTGCTTTTGAGAAACTTTTCTTTATGTTTTCTAAAATATGCCATAAAACTTCTCTTTAAAAATCTTACACCTCTTGGAATATTCGCATTTTTACAAAGAAAATTATTCACTGCCACAAAACCACTCAACATTTTTGGCAACGACAACGTAACAGATGAAATTTAATTTGCGAAAATTTCACATCCAATTTGCAACTTAATTTATTAAGAAATAAAATTATCATACAAAAGTTGTAAATAAAAACACAAAAAAACAATAATTAAAGTGATTAAAACAAAACTAATGAAAATTAAAGACAGCAAAAAAAGGCCCTTAAATATTTAATTTCAAAACACTTTTCAAAGAGGGTACTGTGAGGGGAGCCAATAGTGACAATAGACTTCATGAAAACATATAAAAATATTTTATTTTCTTACAAGATAATTAAGGCAATTTGATGTTGTCTAAGCAACAGAGAAGCTTAACAAACATGATATAACTTTTTAAAATTAAAACAGCAAGAAATTGCTGTGTGGCTCTATATATTTAAAAAGTTTACGTTCTGTGAAATCGACAGCGTAACAAGTGGCAGAAAGACAAAAAGCATAAAATATTTTTTACACGACATTTATTTGTTGTTTAAAAAAACACAGTGTTACGCTTCTAGCACCTGTTTGTTATATTGTTATATAGAGCACGTCTGTAAAAACAAATGTTTAAATGGGAGAAATTACGTTTCAAGTGACAAATACTCATCGTGTAAATTCACCTTACGTGATTGCTTCGTAATTGTAGCTGTGCAGCAGCACGAGAGTCTCTGTTTCGCTTTTGTTTAGCTGCAGACGTAGTAACTAGCACTTTGCCACTTGCAGTTTTCCATTAAAACGATAATGAATGTTGCGGTTTGAGTTTAACTATCATATGATGAGTGCTTTTACACCTTTAATGACTGTTGAAGTTTGCGCTTATGGTTTTGTTGTTGTTTGTTAGAAATAACTCATGGGTATTAATGGTATATTTATGCCTCATTTATATTATCACATGACTGATACACGTAAAGAAAATGTTGGAGTTGAAAAATTAATAATCAAATATTATGAAGGCGTTTCTTTTTCTTTTTAAACAAGTGAAGAGCACACAATTCCGGAAGAGATTAGCATTTTTAAATAAGACCGATAAATAGTTTATTTTCAATAAATATATCAACAAAATGTTGCACTTCTTTGAGAAAAGTAAGCACCATTTAAAAATTTAATTGATCTTCAGTTAAAAAGGGCGTCGGTAACAATTTTGGATTTTTGATAATTTTTTGAAAAGTTTCAACGTGTAATTCTAGAGGTTGAAGCCCAGTATTGAAAAATAATATTATGTTTTGAGATCATTATTAAAAGTATATTATTTTCATAACTCAAACCATGTAGTTCTCTAAGTGCTCCCTTCAAAATCATATTCCTTTGCTGCTGGACGATTTAAGTTGGTTTCTTCCTTTTCATTACTTACAATGCGGTAAACCATTGATGAAAGTAATGGTCAATCAGTTCATTCGCTTGTTCAAACATCTCTTAATATTCGATAGTTATTTCTTATTTATGAAAATTATTCAAGCCAAATTTTATCTCTACTCATAACATAAGGAGGCATTATGGCTAAAAAACACAAAAACAAAACAAACAAACAAAAACTCGTAACTATACTCCAGCTTAATTCCTGCAACTGCTTATTTTTTCAATTTATTTATTTTTTCATTATATTCCATTACAACATTTTAATATGATGACGGAGATACTGTGGCAGTAGTATTAGTAGCAAATTTTGGTAGCAGCAGCAGCAGCGGCAGTGACTGGTACCATCTTCATGCCAATAGACAACTCACGCTTGTTTCTCTTCATATAATCCCAGTTAAATGTTTTAGCAAAATTATTACGTTTTACGATTTTTATCACATTTTTTTTTTGCGGAAGATGAGCAACACAACCGATTTTAATTTTTTTAAATAAAAAAACAAAAAATAATAATAATACAAAAAACACCTGCTGTTTGTGCGTGCATGTTGCATGAGTTGGATTTGAAAACTGATTTTTGAAAGCTCCCGCTTTAATAAAAGTTATTTCTTGGCAAATTAAATAAATATTACATTTCAATTAACGCTACATGGTTTAGATATTTTATTACAAAAAAGATAACTTCAAAATGTGTCTATATGTATAGACATTTTTAAACATCGGCATGATATCACGGTTAGTGTGTCTTGCATGTCATGTTGCCGTACGGTGACAGTAGACACTGCAGTATTTGGCATGGCTGCAAGATAAATTATAGGAATGAAATCTAAAATAAATATGTAAGTCTTTTTTTTTCCTTACGATGCAGGTTATAGACGTTAAGTCTTTACGTTTACATAATCCATGTAAAAAAGTTATATGAATCCAAACCAAAAAGGGATATATAAGGGATAAAAATCAGTCACATCGAATGTAAGAATTTTTGTTCTGTTTATAATAATGGTCATAGGAAAATCTACTTGAGCATATTATGAAATGCTCAAGTCGCTTTTAATGAATATCGACAATGATGGGCTGATACTAGAATATAGAAAAGAAAAAAAATTTGTTTCGTATCTAATCTGCTACAGCGATCTATTGGCTACTCACAGTTCTAATAGCCTTCCAATATCAAAAGGTAGGATTACACAGAAATATATAAGTCAAAACTTGTTTTAATTTTAAGAAGTTGATTAAAAAAAACTATTTAAGTTGCATGTTATGAGCGGATTTACACTACGTATCGTTTAATGAAACTTTTTGCATGCAAATGGGTTACAAATCCAGAAGTATATGAATTATCATTCGATTCCTAATGTTTTTTTCTTCCAGCTGTTTTTTTCATTTCGTTCCGGCAAAGAGATGAAATTTCATGCAACAAATTTCAAACTAATTTAAATTAGTGTAATTATAGTCAGTCACAAAATTTATATGACTTTAAGTGAAAAAATTCCAATATTGTCCCATTTCAGGAAAAGTTATACTCGTATTATCCAGTAAAGAAAAGAACTTCCAAAAATATTATGGAAATTCTCAGACGAGAATTTGCTTCATAAGGACATCTCATAGCAGGACGTTTCCTTTTTTGATTCCTATTTACTAACTTGAAAGCTGTCTTGATTATGGGTGGAAAAGTAAACTTTTAAATTTAAATTTAAAATTAAATTTTTTACAAAAAAAATAGTTTTATATTAAATTACGATCGGTTATTCACTACTGACAATATAAATTCACACATTATGTGAGTCCTTATGTGAGAGAATTTTTTGTAGTGTAACACTTTTATATACTATAGATTTAAAGAAATAAGTATTTGTTTTTATGAAAAAAATATTTCCAAAGCGATTTCCACGATTTCTATATATATTTAAATTCTGCTCGAATTATAGAGCCACAACTTGACATCTTGATTTCCTAAAATTTTGAAAAATAAACTACTTAATCTTTGGAAGTAATGAAAATGTCATTCCTTGGAAATGACAGTGGACAATTAAACAAAATTAATGAAAATTATAAAATTAGATCTTATAAAATACTTACATGCTTCTTTTAAAGGATCCGGAATCGTATTAATTTCTTTAATTTAGATAATGCTAATATGACAAAATCAGATAGATTTAGTGATTTAGGTGTCATGTTTGATTCCGTATTGACGTTTAAGCTCCAAATCGATAAGCTAATAACTTAGAAATTTTGTTACTCATCATATTTGAGCTCACCTTGAGCAGATATAAAAAAGAATCATTCGTGTTTTGTTCCTTCATCTTAATTAAATTTCTCCAATTCCATACTTATCCAGATTTTTGCATCTGAATATTACTTCCCTAGAGAAGAAATAATGCTATTTATCATCAACTTGATTAATGAAAATATTCATCGTCGTGAACTTTTTAAAAAAGGTCTAATTTTATGTACCTTCCTGGTTATCATTTTGCCATAGAAAATTGTATTTTGTTGCTCTTCATCAAAGAAACTTCATCCAATGATTAGATCTTTGATATGTTCTTTGCTTCATAATAATATTATTGTGGAATTTAATTAAAAACTTGCTATACTGCAAAATTTGAATTCATGTTGATTTATTTAATATCAGTCCTAGACAAGTTAACTTTAAAATCCTACGGATTTATATAAGATTAAAGTAAGAAACATTTCAATCAAATAAGAACCACAATTTTGTGGAAATATGCTGCATCATATGAGTGGCATTTGCAAAATGTTACAACCCTTATGGCCATTACTAAAACTTGCCAATAGAGTAAGAAAGAAAAAATTTTGTATAGATAATTTTATTTTTCGTTATTATTTGAAGTTGTCTATTCTTTAAAAGGACATTAAGTTGATATTAATTTATTTTTTCTACTAAAAGCAGAGTTTATGCATTTCTTTCGGTTCGTTTATTTTGAAAAATGTAGTTTATAGAAGAACATCATTGCCACTACGTGTTTCCTAAAAAACAAATTTAATTTGTCAAAGAAAGTCCTTTTTTGCTCCAGCCTTGGCAGATTTTCAGAAAATTTAATTACAGTTTATAAGTAAATTATAATAATGAAAAATACTTAAAAGTCGTTTTGTTGCTGCCTTTAACTATAGTCACCTTTAACTATCTTTAAAGACAAGTTTTAACATTGGGCCTTAATGACAAACTGACACCTGATAGTAAAAACAAGAACAGAAAACTGAAATATATGAAAAATAAAGATAATGAAAAATGTATCAGAAGATTAGACTAAAACAAAAATAAACTATTAAGACGGGATAGAAACTAAATTTTACATTTAGGTTACGCTAGGTTGATTGGAGGGGTGTGATAGCCCATGTCGTACGACATACAGTGAAGGCTTGTTGTGCGCTCTCTTTAATTATCAGACACAAACTGCCAGAGTTCTGCTGCAGGATTCGAACCTGAGACCTTCGCACTACGAGTCTAGTACACTACCTACTAGTCTACGAAGGTCAGTTTTACATTTAAGAAGCTCCCAAAATAGAGGAAAGAAGAATCATAAGTGGCTTATAAACAATAAGTTTTAAAAGCCAATTCAAAAATAGTCACTTACAATGCACAAATTTGCAATCTCAAATGAAAAGCAATTTATTGAATAAGTGAAACATTGGAAAGTTGAAAAGCCTAAATAATTTATAAAAAAAAGTTTCTTTTTTAATAACGAAAAGAAAAGAGACCACTATCGGATTAAAATTAGTTGGTTCAATACTGTTTTTTACGGGATCGTAATTTTAAATTAGAATAAACAGAAGAAGAAAATGTTTAACAGAATCTTTTAAATGCATTAAAGCTGACTTTATTTGAATGATATTTAAATGATAATTTTTGGGCCTTTAATATTTGAATAATGCTTCGATCATGCGGCCACCGCGGCTAGTGCTTAGTGGCACAATTTAAATGTCCAATCTTACAATCTTCACAATAATTGCAGCCGTATTTTGCCAATAAGTCCCAGAATGTTGCGTCTAAGTAAGCAATCACCTCTGGTTTATTGGCGCAAGCAAATGACTTGAGATATGTATAAAGAATATTATCCAATGTGATTAGAAAGATGAACCTTGTGGTTATAACGTGAAAATATTTTTTCATCAAATATGTCTGTGAAAATTAACTGGTCCATTCATTATGAAATGGCGAAAAAACACTGCTTTCAAACATTTTGTCAATTAGAAGAAAAAGTTGACAACACAATCATGTCAACGTTTACAATAACAACCTGTCTAATGTTTTTCTCAAATTCATGTAAAATATTTCATATGACTACCTTTTCAAATACCAAGTCGATAATATTTATGACAAAGTTTGAATTTTTTTTATTCAAATATTATTTTATTACTGCCTAAGAAAGCAATTCATTTGGAAGAGGTTTTATCTTTGTCGAAAAGAATTGAATTCCATAGTTTTTATTTGCATCGTCTGGTTCTTTTTCTCTGTCCTTTAATAATTGATGTTTTAATTATGTTACTTTTAATCAAGTATAATATTTTATATAAGACTAAAATGCAGTGTGCATTTTTTTAGGAGGGCGTTGTATTTGTGACATTTTTTTGAACTGAAAGGTGTGTTAATTATTTCCTCAATAGTGCCTCATTGAACTCTCTGCACACTGATCATTAGAATCATTGAAGTGCACTGCGATACGGCCCGCGTTTGAGATGGTTACAGAATTCTTTGAAACCAATTCAAACGCAAAATAAACAAATAGAATAATAGAAAGATTAATTCTATATTTGATAATATTCTTTTAAGCAGCAACCGTTTCAAAATAAAATATTTCCCATTAAAAAAAATTTTTTTACGATAAAAGTCATTGTCTATGAAAAAGCAGAAACTCTAGCCAAAATTTGGCTTCTCTTAACATTATAAATGGCAAAGTATTGCAGCTGCTATTTTAGCAAGAAATCTTTATGGCCGTAATAGTTGAAGGAATACAAGAAAAAAAAATAATACAAACTGACATCTGTCTGTCATACATAAGATATTTGGTAAATAATCCATCATTATTAACGTTAGATTAGATTAGATGTAAAAATAAGAATATTAACAGCATTTTCTAAATTAAATTGGCTTTAATTTATTTTGTTGTGAAAGTGATTTTTAGGTTCTTTCGCAATACGATGAATAAATTACATATGTTATATGTGTATGGTACATGTACATATATATATATATATATATATATATATATATATATATATATATATATATATATATATATATATATATATATATATGCTTTTATAAAAGAAAATTAAATTAGCATTCACCAAAATCTGATACATAGTACTTAAATGTTTTTTTTTTTTGGGATGGCATTATTTCCTCCTTTTAATTGTTTTTGAAATAAAAAAATTATTGCTACAATTCCATTGCGTATTTGGGGAGGGCAACAATATCAATTTCGACATACAATTGCACCCCCTAGAAAGTATTATTATACATATTGCCTGGCTACCAATTTATTTATAGCAACAATCTTTAATTTCATAAATATCTTGTTACTAAAATAAATTTTTAAGTAAACAAACGTTAATAACAATGATTTACCCAAGTTTCATGACGTGCTTTGTTACCAAAATAACAACGAAATAAATTTTATATGTAAAATTTCCTCTATAAATTTCTATTAAATAAACAAACAAAACAAACCAATAATTAATTTGAAAACATAAAAATGTAAGAGACAAACAAATATGAATATTCAATTAAAATTATTTTATAACATTAGAGAAAATCAAAATTCGGTTCAATAAGATTTCGGAAAAATGGCTTCTCACTTGACGAGGGCAGACAGACAATAGTAAATCATTCTTATTATCCTCGTATACATATGTTTTCATTTTTCATTAGGAATATTTAAGAACTTTAAATTATCGCTAATATTATTAAAGTTTTCCCAATTATACTTTCCAAAGTATTTTTCTTTAACATGAGGAGGTTGTTACATTTATTTTCACCAACAGAAGGCTTATCAGAATGACTGATCATACCAGGAATTTTTTTGATGACATAAAAAACCTTCGAATTTCCTATATAATTTCGTAATTAAATGAACTAGTTTTTATTTATCTTAATGTAGGTTCAAGCTGAAGGTAATTTCTCCAAATTTCATTTTAATAGTTTGAAAGCAAAAGTTGGGGCAACAATCATAATGACATCATTTGACTTCGTTTTATTTATCTGACACATTTTGCAACCTAGACTTAATGAAAAAATATTTTTCTTTAAATACTTCAAACCAATGAACATTGCTTATGCGCAATATTGTAAGAATAATTTTTTTTTTAATAAAAAATTCAAATTAAAATTTTCATGAACATTTCCAAATGACCTCTCAGAAGCATCTGTGAAGAATCGGAGATAACTATCGTTTTTTCGATAATGCCTCATTTATTTTTTAGGAAATACTATGACAGAAGTATGTTCAACACCAATCTTGATCTAATAACAGCCGCCGTTACTAAATGGAATGGCGGAATAATAAAACGTTACTCGCAATTGGTTGTAAGGACTTGCGCCCATCTTAGGTACTGGTATAGCCGATGAGCTAGATAAAAAGAGGTACATCACTTGCTGAGTCAAAAGTTAACGACTTCTGTCGTATTCCTTTATCAGGGACGACGTCACCAACTTGTCACTTTTAAGTTTATGCGGCCCAGAATGGATGCAAAAATTTACTAGATTTCCAGAAGAGATATGTGAAGGGCCATAGTTGCACATTCGGCAACAACGCAATACAAACAGATCTCATATCATATGAGTTCTGAAGACAAGACAATATTTCACATTTTGCTCCTTTGTCCTTCACTGCAGGCACAGCAAGATGTGCGTCAATCGTATGTTACTCTAACTGAGTTGACGGCGGTAGACCTTAGAGGACTAACACGTAGGAGTGCATCACTACTAACGAACGATTTCCAGACTAGATCCTCAAGGACACATAGTTATAATTTCCTCCCTATTTTTTCCGCTGTCCTTTCATTGCTTTTTCTCCATCATTCTTTTCTGTACATCTCCCTATCGCTACAGATAGCATAAATGGATCAAAGTGTGGAACCAAACGAGCAAAAGCTGGCTATTCAATCTATTCTTAGGAATGTATTATTTGTTTAGCAAATTTCAAGTTTCTCATTTTGTGAAGAATTTTACTTCGGCATCAGGAAACTTATAACATTCTAATATTTTATCAGACATTTTTGCAACAATGTGCCGGTATTTATGACGAGTTTTTTCCAACGTTCACATCTTTGAGTTTGCAACATTGTTGCATGCTGAGAGTTGCTTTTTTGTTAAACAAAAATTTAATAAATAAAAAATTTTCGTAACAGGAACGTACGATTAAATAATGTTTTTGGGGATGTACTAAGACACTTGTGGGCTGTCACTTGGCGGATGGGGCAGAGATGTTCGTGATGCTAACAGACTACATTCGACCAGTTACTGCGTAAATACAAATTCGACCAGTTGAAAGAAACCCTACATAAAGCTAGTGATACATTCCATAATCTATAATAATCCATGCGAAAGGACCTTCCCATCGATATATCCGCAACTGGATTCAAGTCCTTAAATCATTTTGGCATTGCAGGTTTTAGCCGGGCGGAAGTTATTTCTTTTCTGTAGAATATTAAAAACCAGGTTTGCCTTTAAAACATTTTCAAATAGCTGAGGGTTGGTTGGATACAAGAACTTTCTCCTCCTCTATGGTAAACATATCGAAAACAGCCCTCACTTATTGAACATTTTCTGTATTGCCCGCATTCGAAAAGACTGAAGCATTTTCTCCTTTGAGATATGAGCTTTGATTCAAACTTTCCTTCAAACCTTCCAAAATTTAGTTTTATTTGCATTTTCAGATTTGGGATTAGTTTAGTTTTCTTTGAGTAGTTTTTATTTTAAGGTCCCATATCAGTGGGAGTTATTTTATTAAAATTTATATCGTTGGGCCTTATTTCACATAAATATTAAATTTATCAAAACATATTTATTAAATTTTAATTTAGAGTTGTGATATAAGGGTGACATACTTTAAACAATTCTTTGCTTTCCTCAGAGTTCTCTCGAACATATAAACTGTTCGTGCAGGTTCTTAACAACAGGTAAAATCAACAACGAAATGTTCACTGGGATTGAACTGTAAGTATGAAATAAAAGGAAAAATGCCATAAATTTAGACTTTTTTTATTTGACTTTACCAAATTGTATGAAGCCCTCTTCGTTCTTATTAATGTACGAACATAAATAAATGGTTTCTTACATTTTCTGCCCAAAAATGTCTGCCATATTTGCAATAAAAACTTTATAAAGGACTCAAATAAAGTAGAAAATATTTTATTACGATTTTCCTTTCTCTTCACTTATTTTTTATTTCTTTTTAACTGAAATGAAAGCTGCAAGAAGATTGCTTTGAGTTGAAAATATAAGCACGACGATAATATAAAATATTAAATAAATGATTTTTAATTAAAGGCTAAAGAATGTGACAGAGGCTATTGGAAAATTTATGGAAAGACTAGTTAAGGGCTGACCCCAGCTTTTTTACACAAATCTGTGTAAGGTGTTTTACTTTAACAAAAATAATTTTTTTTTTTTTGGTTTAATTGAAAATTTCCCTTCATGTTAGAGTTGCTTTTACAAAAAAAAAAAAACATGTCAGCAATTTTTAAAGCATTAAGTTGGCTAAATTTGACCGATGACATGGGTTAAATTGGGTTTGAGGCCTATTGCAATTTGTGGCTTATTTGCACATACCTGTGACTTAAGAAACCCTAGAAGAAAAAGTCTAACGATTTTAAATCACATGATCTGGGTGGCCGATTCGCATCATCTCAAATAGACCGTACAGAATGTTCAATGTAGATTGAGCAGTGTGGCACGTATTGCTGTTATGTTGAACAATAGCGTTCGCCAACTGCTTTCTCATAGCAATAATGACCGATGATGCCGCAAACCCAAAATACATACCAAACAGTGACATCCTATATGTCCTCATTAAAGAAGAACAATGACGGCGAAGCATGCGAAATATTTGAAAATGTTGCTTAACTCTATATCCATCTGCCTTAGTTTCGCTAAACAATAGATTACCGCCAATTCGTTAAATGTAGCTACAACATTATGGACGTATTCACTGTCAAAGTTGAAAACTCTCTGTTGGAAAACACGATTAGCAAATAGTAAATAGAAAATAGTACTCGGAATACCATTCCGAGTACATAAAATTTTCAATAGCGATATTTTCTAAATGAAATTCAGAAAACTATTTGCACAAATACCTCGATTTTTTCTGTGAACTTTTTAGAAAACTATATCTCGGGAATAAAAGGAACAATTCTATTCATACCTCAAAATTTATTTCAAAAATAAGTTTTTTGAATCGTCGCACATTTCCACCACATTTTAATGCAAACAAAATTTCCAAAATTTTGTTCCGGTAAATGCTCACGCATGATACATATATAAAGATATCATCTCGAAAATATCGAAAGTAACTTCGTGGAACCTCAAAACGTCGAAATCTCAGTAAAACTCGATTTTTGAGATCAAAGTAAGAGCAGAAATTTCATATCATTTTACGGCAGTAGAAAAAAACTTCTACTGAAACTGAATTAAAGTTTTCATTTAACGAGTAGTTTGTTAATTCGGATGTTCAACCCGCAGCAAAGAATTTTGGGTACACTCAGAGGCCGTAGTGCTTAAGGCATTATTTTTTATATTTCTTCTCCCATACAAGAAAAATATTTAGACAATATGGAGGATAAGCATGAAGTTTTCATAACTGCAATAGACACTTTGCTTAAAAAATTTACGCAAGAATCACTAAAAAAATATTGTGTGCATAAAACGCTGCATTTCTAACTTAGAAATTGGATTTTTAGATTTATGATGCTTTCGTTGCAAATGAGCGATATGCTTGGCCTGAAATAGAGGCCAAATTTGGCAAAAGTTTTTCTTTGCATTAATTGATTTGATAGCTGTTTATTTATCATGACGATTTAACTTTTGACCGTTTAATTAATATTTACATATTTTTTCAAACTGGCCTTATTGGAAAGATAGTTTTACGGCGATAATATTTGAAAATGATTGCAATCATGTCCATTGCGCAGTTTCGATTTTTAAATTTTGAATATTTTGCTCAACAATCGCTGCCATTATTTGATGAAAGTACTTAATCGTCACTAGTTTATCGGCTGGAAAATTGAATTGTCATATCACTTAAGAAAATAATCTAACAGGATTATATTATGTGAGCGAGGTGACCAATGAACTGATCATTGATCACTGAAGTTGATTGTGAAATTATTCGCGCATTAATTGTTTCATTGAGCAGATTAATTAATAAATTTGAACAATTTATATTCTTTGCTCTGGCATGAAACAATTTATTATGAAATGGCCAACGAAACTAACCATAAATCTACTGTCAGTTGTCAAATCCTTTGTCTAACAAAACAATTTTGCTAACTCAAACATGTGAACTTTAAAAGACACTTGTTACAATTAGAATTAGATTTAAAAAAAACAATGCTGCAATACGATAATTTTAAAGCACAAGTTCAAAAATTTTAGAGGTCTGAATAAAAAAAAAAAAAAACTTGCAATAAAGGAAAAAAATATATTTTTCATCTGAAGAGGTTCTTTCTATAACTTTCGTGACTAATTTTTCTTTACGCTTGCGCGAACATAAGTTTTTCTTGAAGCAAGTCCCAGTTTATGGGAGGGGGAGGAGAAAAGAAAGACGAGGGGTACATACGTGATTGCACCGAGAGGTTATTTCAAATGTGTTTTGTTATTTTATTCTCCTTATGGCGGCATAATAGACTTTGGAAAAAAATTTTTAACACAGACTGTCTGAGTGTAAACGAACGGGCAGTTTTAAAGGAGAATTGAAAAGAAAAGCTGATGCGTGTATAAGCAAAATGATTATTTGATTATAGTCGTTTTTCATAAAAACGTGAATGATCGTGAGTGAAAAGTTATACACTTTACCATTCCTATTAAAACTGAGTAAGATGTTTGTGGGAAAGAAAAAATACCTTCCTTTTATCTATAAAATTCATGGGGGGGTAATTTTTTTCATATTCTTTACGAAAACTGTTTCATTATTTTTTATTTTTTTTTTTATAAAAAATCAATGCACATTGAATTTCTTCTTCTTGAATCGAGGATTGCTTTCGAAATAATTGTGGTCTTGGTGGTTGCTGTTTTGATAAATTGCCAATTATTGTAATGAAAATAATATTCATGCATTAACAACGGGAGACAAAAGAAACCAGAAAATTTAAATACGTTGTTTGTGCTTTAAAAAGTTCCCTCATGAATGATTTAGCAAAAAGGTTTTTCTATTGAAATAAATGCATTAGTTAAATTTGATGTAGTTGTGAGGAATATTATTGCCAGTAATATTAATATATGCGTTAGGTTAATGAGCAATGAATCAAACCTTGCCCTAGCGAGGACGTTTATAACGAATAACTAAAATCTTTTCCACACTTTTGAACGCCGTTGAGCGACTGATTAAATTTAGATTATTCGAAAATTTTGCTAGACTAACAAACATATTCCTCTCTTATCTGCACACCTTCAGGTGCATAATACAATCCACTATCTCTAATGGTTTCGTAGTTATAACTCTTTTCAATTGAGCAACATTGAATAACTTTAAAACGAATCTCTAGATTCAAATAATATTGATGTTGGACAGCGTTGGACTTCATATGTAGATCTAATTAATTAAAAGTGCTTGGTGCGAGGATCTCAAAAATGGGAAAATATCCTTCACTGTCGAATACAACGAAAAATCATTTCTTGATTTATATTCTGTTTTTACAGCAAATAGTCAACTATCATTATTTGACGTAGATTTTGAATTGGATCTTCAAAGAGGTTGCAAAATATTAACCGCTTTTTCACAACTGGTCGAATCAGCATTTATATTATTTTTTAATAAATATGTAAATCGATATCTATTACATGGACAAACAATTGAAATCATTTGAACAATTTTACCGGCAATCATTTTATTATTTATTGCTTTTCCTTCTTTACGACTTTTATATTTACTTGATAAAATTAATGAACCTTCTACTACTTTAAAAACAATTGGTCATCAATGATATTGAAGATATTAGTATTCAGATTTTAAAAATGTTGAGTTTGATTCTTACATAATTCCAACAAATGAATTATCAACAGATATATCATATAGAGAATTCAAATATTGAAGGGGAGAGCAACCTAAGCACTTTAAAGCGAAACCGTTCTAAGTTAAATCTAATGACGGGTTCCAAGGTTATTCAGTGCTTAATTATCAATTCGATTTCGTCAAGAAAATTACAATTAAAAAATGTGATCCTTGAGTTGAGTTGAGTTCTGCATGTTGTGTATAAATTTTCTATAAATATTTTAAACCCTCATGTTTAAGGAGGAGAGTATTTCTATAAATTTCCGATAAATTGCACGTAAATTGAATAATTTAAACTTATATTCCAAAACTACAAAACAATTATCTTTAAAGTATTGTGTTCTTGCAACAAATGAGCAATATAATTTTTTTTGTTATTTCTTAATCCGTTGCAATATAAACTTGGAAAACGCTCTACGATGTTTAATATTTTTAGCCAGAATATCTTGATTTTACCATCGAAGATGTTTGTTTAGTATTCATATAGAAAACATCATCGGCTTGTGTGCTCAATGGTATGACCAAGTCGATTAAGGCATAATAATATTTGTGTGTAATAAAGTTCTTAGACGTTATGTGACCCAAATCTGAATTATTGTCATTGTAATTAAAATAGTTGTCTATAGAGACAGACTGGCCTTCCTTCCCTACTCATAAATTACAAATATTACACAGCTGGAATGTTTCTTGATATAAAACTTACAAGCATGATACCGACAAAAAAGAGGCTGGAAATGATATTAATAAAGATGACTTTGGTGGAGGGACGATTTCAGTCCTTTTTTCATAAATGGTCAGAGTTTGGCGAACAGTAAATATGGAGTAGGATTTTTAATGCTTTCCGAATGAATGTTTACAACTTGTTACTTTATTAATTCCCACAAAAAGGATTTTAATTGTTTCTTAACAATGGATAACAAAGGATTCTAGTCCTTTTAGTATAAGAAAGGAATTTAAACGCTTATGGGATGAATACTAAAAGTCTTTACAGCTTATTTGTTTAGAAACCACAAATATGATTTTAGTTGTGTTTTTGAAAAGTTTATTGTGATTCTGAAAATTCACAAACTTATTTATTTAAAAGAGACAAATAAATATATTTGTAAAAATATATATAGAAAAGTATGTTAGAAAGATGTTTCTATATTCGCACTATTTTTCACACCACATATTTATATGGAATGAAAATGAGGAAAATGAATTGGTTGCTTGTAATAAAACACAACAAAACAAAAAATTTTTGTAACCACGCTTCTATACCATTTTCCTTTATTTAATATTTTTTCTGCTCAGCTGTACCGACAGCTCCCAGCGGGAGCCTTTCCTCCTATTTTTACACATTAATCCCACTTCCTGCCTTCCATGATTTCGTATAATATTCCACAAGAGGAAATACTTTAAAAGGATTTTCCCAGAAATTACTGCAAAATGTTTTTTGTTTGTTTGTTTAATTTTCCACAAGACAGAACCCATTTTAGGTATTTTTACAAATTATTTCTTTAGATTTTCCTTGTATCCTTAAATATCCATTCCCACAAAACCGCAATAAGAAAATGGTTTAAATCACTTTGTTTTTCTATTCCTTTTTGGTATAAAAAAATTATTTATTCAAACATAAAGTCTAAGTGTCTAGTGGCAATTGTCTTACAAATAAAACAAACATACACCCAGCAACTGTTTGAAAATATTTGCAGGATTGTTAGTATGTCCTTTAGTAAAACCTTTTTGTATTTTTTTCGTTTCGTTTTCATTTGATTACAAAAGGAATTGTTAAGTAGAAGAAATAATATTGACAAAGAATAATGTTTTATCTTAAAAACTGAAACAAACCCATCTAACGATTAAATTTATAGGAACTTAAGACTTGAATAACTGATACGACTTGAAAGTAAAAAGCACCATAAATTTCATGATTATCTGTATTTGGAATCATATACATATTTAAAAGTATGTACATGCATATACGTAAAGGATATTCTCATTCTAATGTAAGAGTATGAAGGACGACGATTTCTTCGTAGTTGAAAATAAAATAAATTTGTGTAGATTCAAAGCATTAAGCGTAACAAACTGAACCAGAGATAATTAGAAATATCATCAAATTTTCGCTTTGCTCTGTTAGTAATTACAGAAGGAAATTAATTCTTAAAATAAGGACAATATCCTTGTATGACAGTACATTAAAATGAAAAGCCAATCTACATACATTTATAAAATTTTGTTTTAAAAGAAACTGCTTGCTACTTTACAGCATCAAGGATATGTATAAGGTAAATCGGTCCTTCCACCGATGGAAACAAAATTCGGCTGAAGATATAATTTCAGAGATAGTTCAAAATCCTGCCAGATTTATTGGATGTATTTAAAATAATAAAAATTTCTAAGCTCATTCACACCCTATATTTTCAGAATGCAGTACATAAAAAACACATGTATAAGGTGGCGTTATACTAATACAGTGGAATCCCGATAATTCGTAATCGCAAGGGACCAGCCATTTCTTACGAATTATAGGGGCTTTCGATTTAGCGGGGGTTCGATTTAACGGGGTTAAAATAAAATAAATACGAATTAACGGGGTTTTTCAATTTATTTACTTAAATAATAAAAAACTTAAAAAACAATTATTAAAAATAAAATACAAAATAAATAAAATAAATACAAATAATAAAATATACGTGTAATAGCAAACGAAAAACAATAAAATAAAAATAAAACTGAAAAATTCATTTAAAAAATACACCACTTTCATCTGCGTTGAGAATGTCTTTCGCATCATAATCTTTTGTCAAATGATTAAGTTTTTCTTTCCATTCTGAACATATATTTTCATTAACTGCCGAACTTTCACCGCAGATTTTTTTTAATGTTATGTTATTCCGTTTTTTAAAGCGATCGAGCCAACCACTGCTTGCTTTAAAATCATTTAGATTTATCTTTTTTGCAAAACATACTGCTTTTTCGGATAGTAATGGACCACTAATCGGAATGTTAGGCACTGTATAAACCATAAAACTAAAGACTTTTCAAGCTCTGGATATTCAGGTAGTTTTTCGCGCTTTAGCTTACTGCCTGAAGATTTTTGCATAATAAATTCTGTTTTTTTGTAGGATTGAAGTAAAACTTGATGGAGCATTTTCAAATCGCTTAGCAACGTCTATTTTTTTCTCTCCATTGTCAATGGCTGCAAAATTTTTTGGTTTTTCTAACACCGATAGAGTTTTATGCGCGCCCTTTGGCATTTTTCTTTATTATTCATGTAACAAACTGATCTTAAGAAAATAAACACACACACAAGCAAAAGCAAAAACCCACAAAAAAAAATGGCGGAAAAAATCATTCTTTCCATGTTTCTGTTGTTTTTATTACGAATTATAAGTGGTAGTTAGCATACAATTACGATTTATAAGAGGTAAAGAAGATTTTATTTGTAAAAAAAATTACGAATTATCGAGGGGACCAAAATGTATAGAAATTTTAGGAATTAGCGAGATTTTTTCAAGGGACCGGAAGTTTATTACGAATTATCGGGAATTACGATTTATCGGGGTACGAATTATCGGGATTTGACTGTATCATAATTTGAACTGGGTGTCATTTTGTTATATATGAAAAAAGAGCTCTTTTACCATAAAAAGTATATTTGAAAGTAAATAATTTATGAAATTAAATGGAAATTGGCATTTATGTATATTTCTCATAAAACATCTGGCTTCCATTTGGTGATTTTTTCTTAATATTGGCTTTCAATTGTTGCAAGGTTTGTATTTTGTTGTGGCAAACGCGATATTTTAAAAAAAGCCCCAAACGAAGAAGTCCGGTGCTGTTAGATCTGGTGATCTGGATGGCCAGTTCAAATATGAAGAAAATTTTTTCATATTTCAAAAGCTACAACCTCTTTAAAATCCCAGGTAATCGTTTTTAATTTTCTTCTCCACTTTGTAATCGTGTCCATTGCTTAACTTTGTATGTACTCGCATCTATTGTCTGGAGAGTATTTATTGGTGTACGATTTGCCAAAATGGAATAACCTGATCCTACTTAATTTATTTTCTTTGTCTATTTGGCTGCAGCCAAATTAGCCAATCGGGTTGGCGTTCGATGAGAACTTTCCTTAATTAAGTCACCTACAACTTGCGTTTCATATCAGAAACTAATTAATAAACAATAGACAATAGCACAGTAACAAAAAAAAAATCAATATGTCCTCCATAATGTATAAATCTTCGATTCCATTTTTGATAGTTTCTTAATGAAAAAGGTTTTTGAAATAATCAAATATCATTAACAAAAACCTTAAAAAGTGTTTTTTCTTGAATTTTCTTTGCTACTGAGGAGACTAATCAAAGGGCTTGCCAGACAATATACACATTTTTTTGTTATTATTTATTGTTTTTGTTGTGTTGTGTTATTCAATATAACATCTACTATTTGTAAATATTGTTATGGTAACCAGTGGAAAACCATAAAATTGTTTCTATGATTATTTATTATTTGATTTATAAGGTTCAAAGGCAATTGCAGCAGTGTTTATAACAGAAGGTTTATCAATATTTGAAAAACTTCAGGTGGAATAACTTGCTCTTTATGTACAAAACACAAAAAGAACTTTATTTCTATTTTTAAAACTCCAAGGACGTAAATTAATAGCCCTTTGGCATAAATTATATATAACAATGATGATATGCGTAAATATGGGGATTGGTTTAATTAAAAGTAGAGTAAAAGCAAAAAATTTATTCCTGGAAGAGGTCCTCTAGTTGTTTTCAAAATATAGTTTATGCCAATATACTTTCCCACCAGCGGCGCAATAATAAACAATCTTTAGAGACTTTTCTAGTCTCTGATAAACATAACAATTGTCTTTTGAATATTTTTGGTCTGCCATAATCATTATATAATATTCTTATTTTGTGACCATTTCAAATGTCCTTTCAACGTTTGGTCTTCAATAACCATTATAAAGAACACAAATATCTAAATACCTTTTTGGTTTTGTTATTGCGTGCTCTTCAACAGAAACAACAAATTATTAAACAAAATACTTAATTAAATAACAAAAAAATTTATTCAAGACCGAAAAAAAACGAAATGCTCTTAAAGATTTATAAAAGAAAAAAAAAATAATAATAATGCATAATCTAGAATGAAATGGTAATGGCACGACTACGCTTTTTGGAATATTTATGTTTCTTACAAAAATAGTAGACTAAAATGAGAAAGAAAAAGAGGATATTAAAAATTAATCAAAACAAAGAAGCAAATAGTCAAAACAAATAAACATATTTTGACATTGAGCAATGAAAAAAAAACTTATCGGGGGCGTTATCGACTCCACCCTTCTGTTATTAATTCGCCTTGATGCGTCAAACATTTTGAAGTACGTGTATGTCGGTGATGGTTTAGTGAAATGTGAAATTTAAATGCTATAACTACTTCCTATGACGTGGAAAAATGTTTGCAAAGACATTGAATGCTTTTTATATGAATTAATCATAAAATGATCTTGTGTTAAGCGGGTGTATGAGCTCTCATAAGGGTAATAGTATTCTTTAGGAAAAATGTTATGATCAGCTGTCAGTTTTGCAAAAATTTCCAAACAGTAATGACAAAAAAATATGTTTGTATTTTATTTAAAATTTGCAGTCCAGCAGCATTAGATGGTGATTTCCGAATACCATTCGAAGGATTTACTTTAAATTACAGCACTCAACCTAAAGCCTTTTCTTCGTTTCCATCTCATACGTCTGAGTACACATGCGATGAAAATACATAGTAGTCACCAACTATTTAATAATCTCTACAACAATATATTGCTGTGGCAAACAATTCTAGTGCAGGTTCTTATATTAAAAATAGTTGTAGGCACGAAATTTGATTTTATACTAATATACAACAAATTTCACAACGGGACAACAGCACAGCATCCATCTATACTCATAAGTATAAATTTATTTTCAATATTTCATCGCTAAGAAAAAAAGAAAAAACAACTAAAAAATGTGTCCCTACAGCCAAACTTAAGCAAAATATTTAAAATACAATATGCAAATATTGAGTTAAAAAGCAACATTTTACCATAAAATAATTAAGAACGTAAATGTAAATAAAACTAAGCAATGAAAACTTTCTTAAAGAATTTTAAATTATAACATATTATGATAGTATGAAATGGTTCGTTTTATATTCAAAGAGTCCTTTATATACAAAGTGTCCTTAGAGTATTAAAAGTGTCATTAGATAAACAATTTGACTGTCTACGACCATAAAATTAAATCAATCATAATATATTGATCTTAGATTCCCATGACCTTAATAATGTTTCTTGTGTGTGTGGGTCTCAACATAAATGTAAATAGGGCAATGACCTGTTTAGGGGGCAATACCAAATAAATTGATTAATTCATAATTCCCCTTTGGATTGTCTATCGTTTATTATTTACACCTTAGAAACACACCTTGTGAATAGTTTGTTTTTATGCCATATATTGCAACCGTATTAGTAAACGTAAAAAAATAAAAATTGAACAAAATCTAATGAGTTTTTGTCAAATTTAAATTATTTTCTCATTAATTAATTTGCAATTTGTGGGATTCTCGATTTAAAAAAACGCGATTATTCAAATATATGTGTACTCAGATGAAATAATAGTGATGTTAATCAATCGTAGAAAATTCAAAAATGCGCTCGACATTGATTCGAATGCTCATTTATTAAGTGAGAAAAACGTATCCTTTCCCAACGATGTTCAATGAGTTACAGCAACCATTTTAATTATAAGGTTTTTAAATTTGTAAAATTTTACTTTTAGTTTGTTGTTATATAAGTCCTTATTTAAATTCATTGGGCTGCTGGACGAACGGTTGCGCTCAATTCGGAACGTTATGAGCGACTTTTTTGACTTGCAATTAAACATTATCAAATGTTTTCAACCAAACGGTGCGACGAGGTACATAACATACAAAAATTATAAATAGACATTTAGGAATCCCATAGAAACAAAATGAAAAAAAATTTTAGTATATAACATTTTAATTTTTTCAGAAAAAAATACTCTAATGGATTTTTTTTGATGTCATGTTGGAAGGATTTCGATAAAAAAATTTTGAACACTCTTACAAATTTTTATTTAAAAAACCATACATTTATATGAAATTATTGTTTTTTATTTTAATAATGTATCTATATTTTTTGACCTTTTTTTATAATAATTTGTTTTTTTAATTTTTAAGCTTAAGGTCTTTTATTCTTTAAACAATTTAATTAAAAAATAACAATCAATATTTCGATACTCATTGAGTGTCATCTTCAGGACAATTCTCTTTTTTATAAATAATAAAATTAAAAAATTAACATTTCAAAAAATGAAAGAAAAAATTTTTTTGTCATATATGAAAAAATATATACACACATGTACACAATAATAAATAGTTTTTTTTTGAAAAAACATATACATATAAATAATAAAAATAATTATTTAGAAACATGTATGTACTTATATATAAACATGTATGTAGGAGTAGACATATACTTTATACAAATGTTCTCCAACATACATACATACATATTTACAACAATAAAATTATAATATGAGGTGTTACTTTTTGTGTAACAAGTGCCCATAACTGTGCGCTACATTTTCAGTGTCTGCTTAAAATTAATTCTTTTTGTATTATTAATATTAATGATGTGAAGCATTTCTAACAAGTATCTTCTCTTATAATTTGTTTCAGTGTTTAATATTGAAACATTTTCAAAGTTCGGATAATGATTACATTGATGACAATGTAAAGACAATGCCGTTCCCTGTGAACTGTTTTCTCTATTTTTCTGATCAGACTTATGTCCTGCAATTCTATCTTTTAACTTACAAAGAATAAGTTTAAAGTTAGAATTGCAGGACATAAGTCTGATCAGAAAAATAGAGAAAACAGTTCACAGAGAACGGCATTGTATATATATATATATGTATATGTTTTTTCAAAAAAACTATTTATTATTGTGTACATGTGTGTATATATTTTTTCATATATGACAAAAAATTTTTTCTTTCATTTTTTGAAATGTTAATTTTTTAATTTTATTATTTATAAAAAAGAGAATTGTCCTGAAGATGATACTCAATGAGTATCGAAATATTGATTGTTATTTTTTAATTAAATTGTTAAAAAATAAAAGACCTTAAGCTTAAAAATTAAAAAAACAAATTATTATTGTTATTTTTTTTTTTTTTTCAATTAAAAGTTGAGACATTTATTTTCACTTGGACAAAATTATACCGGGACTTGCAGCGTCTCCAGTTACCAAGTCACCCTCCAGCAGTAAGTAGTGGTTTAATACTCATATAAAAATATTATCTACACTTTTCTTAACTCATTGAGGAGGTATAAAAAATAAAACTTTCTGCGACGACAGGTGCAGGTTAAAACTATTGAAAATAGTCCATTATTTCCCTTTTAAATTTTCATCAAATATCTTGAAGCTTACTTTCTACTCGTCCTTTTACGATATTTTTTTGTAGTATTTTTATAGCGCCAAAGACAACCCTCGCTACTGAAGTAACATTTACACTTAAGTTATGAGAAGTTTCTTGAAAGAGTTGACAGATCCAAATTTAAATAGTGTTTAGTATCAACAAGTCCTTAAAATAAAAATAACAATAACACTTTCCAAAAGGACTTTTAGCATCCTTTTCTCTAGACAGAAATTAATATTTATGGTTTATTTTTGTATTTTTTATTTCTACATACAAATTTTTGCTAGACAAATTCATATATTTGAGTTTGTTTATGATACAAAATGAGAAACTTTCGTTAAAATAATAAAAAAATTAGTTTAGTAGATCAAGGCTAAACTTCTTGGCGTATAGTTACATGCCTTCCAAATTTTGGATTGAATGACTTTATCAAGAAGCATATTTTCTTATATAGAACAATAAAAAACGCTCGCTGTTACTAATACTTTTGCTAGTGGATATTGTGAGGAGCTTAAAATCGATCTGTAGAAATACGGAAATAATGTTAGAGGGACCATAATGAGAATCTTATTTTAAAGGCAATGAATCGGTATGGATGTGTAAGGCAGCAACTTGTCAGACATTTTAAATGACCCATTCAAGGATATTATTAACTTTGGGTTCTTAACAATGCATGTCTGATCCCCAAAATATGAAATACAGTGAAAAGCTGTAGCAGGTACATAATGGCTAAAATATTATTACATTTTAGCTTCAAAGTAAATTTGATTATTACATCGTACTCAGTGTTACGTATAATACTTAAAGCTAGAATTTCTGTTACTGTCAACAAATTAAATAGTTTAAAAAATGCCGGCTATTTTTTTCAAGATAGAAATCTCAATGGATTGCAGTATCAATACTGACAGTTGTCACTTCCCTGTTATTTTGTAGAAATCTATAGGATTTTCTTATTTAAAAAGTGTACAACTTTTCTTCCTTTTTCTTATATATAAAAAGTATAATACTTTTTTCATGAAACATTTGTTTCTTCAGAAAAACAATGATTGTAAATTTTCAAAATACAAAGTGGCGCAAACGTGTGTTTATTTTTTTAATTGGCTGCCATTTTTGTATTTGATATTTATAATACAAATAATATGGAGAATTAGTTATCAACAAGCCATGGATCGATACACACCTCAAGAACAAATTCTTCTTTTCATTTATAACAAAATATCAGCCAGTTTAAATAATGACATTACTTTTGCGCCACCTGTTATTAATTTACGTACATCTTAACAGGTTGTTAAAAATAACTATAGAGCAGCGGTACACATGCACTTTCAAACTAGTGTTACAACACTACAGCCGTACAATATCAAATGATAGATTTGCATGACTTTACATTTGGATGTGGCTCATCTGTGGCAACAATAACAATCACGACTTTAGTGGCATGATGCAACAGCCCCATGAAGTTTAAGATCATTTGGCCCTTGTTATCGAATTTTTTTGTAAACTTTTTTATGCTTTTTTTGTATTGCTTTTGCGTACTTGTTTGTAAAAAGGGCCGTAAGATTGTTGTACCGAAAACACTTTTTCTTTACTAAACTTGGCAGAGTTGAAGGTGTTATTGTTATCTTCTATGCCATTTATATAGTGATAAACAATTTTGCTTGTTTAATTTAAACGAACCTTATTTGTTAAGGTATTCACTTTCTTCCAGTTAAAAAAAAATAAAGAAAATTGTTAGAGTTGCTTGCTGGTAATTAAGGGCCATTATTATTATTATTTTTTTTATTTTTCCCACTTCCTTCTTTTTTCTTAATTTTTAGCTGGCAGTTTGCTTTAGATCGTCTTGAATACCTTTAGTGCAATAATAATGTTATTAACATATTGCTTTATTTAATTATCTATTTAATCGTTTTTTAATGCGAACTTAAATTATCCTGCTGAATTTAATCAACGAAAATTTCTTTTGGGTTTGTTGAACGATTCTGTTACTGAGTTGTTTAATTCGATTTTAAAATTTATTATCATTTCAATAAGTTAATTGAAACATTTAATATATTAAAACTTGCTTAAATATTTTTTTGTTTCATTTAATTACACACTTTGTTTGAATTTGTATGCAACAAATTTTCCACACTTCGTCAACCAAGTAAAATTTATATGTTGAAGAAACAGAAAGAAAATTTAAACAAATTCTAACATTTTATTTTACACGTATAAACATTGTTCCATCAATGAAAATTTTCAAGATTTGTACGAGAAACAAAAGCAAATTTTTCAAATTTTATTTTTTTTCCTGCATATAAATTTCATTTCATTGACATGATTTACAAGGTTGGGATCCAAATTTCTTTTAGTTAAATTTTTAATTAAAAGTATAGATACGATTAATTAAGTAATTAGTAAACCATTTTAATGTATTTTCTTTCTTGTTTAAAGCATTTTGATAATTAAAATTTTTTGTCTAAATATCAAAGTGAACAAAAAATATTTTTTTATTTTGTATTAAATACATGATATTATGAAAAAATGCACTAAATTTATACCCATTTCCACATTCATAGACTCTCCTCAATTACGATGTAATCGGAATAGATAAAGACATCAAAGGCATCTTGTGTCTATTCAGTGGTCGTCAGGTTTCTAGCAAAGGAACATCCTGGCATTAGATTCTCCTGCCTTAGAAGTTCTAGACATTTATCTCCTGCTATTTCAAAATTAATATTCCTTTTACTCTTTTATACACTGCCTTTGTAGTGTTCCCTTTATTTTAGAAATTTCCTTTATATGAATTTAAATATTTTGAGACTTGATGAAATTAAGGACACAATAAATAAATATTTCTCTATTAATCCTGTCAAAGACATCAATTATATGGTTTGAAAATAATTAATTACATTATTGATTTCATGACATGAAATTCAAACAGAGGACATTCAATTGAAGTATAAATTGGGTGCTGCGAAAACAATGAAAACATTTTAATGGGTAAATTTACAATTATGAACAATTAAACAAAATTTCTAAGAGCGCACAGTGCGCTGACGTAAATACATAAAGTAACAAAAAACAAGCCAATGTGAATATTGTGTATGATTTGGATTTTAAACAGACCTTTTAAACTACGAAAATTCCTTATTGGAATTTTTGTTGCAATAAGCCTTTTTTATATCCTGTATGTTCAATAAAAAATATTTTGTTCCATACAGCTTTCCAGTATATTGTCGCAAGTGTTGCAAAGGTATAAGAAACATAATAATCCCAGAGACACATAATAATCCCAGGGACACAACAAAAATATATATTCAGTTCTCGAATTGAAAATTTATTATAATTTTTCCATTTTTCCTACAAAAGCATTTAAGTGTGTAATTAGATAGGATTGCAATGGTCTTACGTCAATAAGCGAACTTGGAGGTTTCTCGCTGAGATTCGCTATAACTGCTGCATTACAAGCGAAGTCCACTGCATCAACTTCTTTGGCCAGGGCCAGTAGTTAAGCTTTTACATTTTGATAAAAACAGCCCTCTGAGCAAAGTAATACCTGGAAAATATCTGCTGAGCAATCAAGGATATTTTGCTAAATGCGAAGTGATGCATATTGAATGAACTAAATCGACAAGATTGACATCTATTTCATCCCACAACTACTTGTGCAGTTCGTGTATGACTACATGGTACATCTGTAGTTGACTTTTCATTTTACAATAGATGGCACTGGTGTTTAGTTGGGGCATTAATATAACAGCTTCTGTACGCTGAAAACAAAACTCAAGTCATACGTAATTAAACCAAGTATGGAGCACTTGCCCCAAAGACGGCTTTGAGATTGATATTAAGCAAACTAAAAATATAAGTTTAAGAAAAACACTCTTGGTTGCAGGCATAAATGGCCCTGAACTGAACATTTGGCTTATAAACCTACCGTTGACATGCAGTGGCATATGTTCAATAAAATTTTGGCATGGACTTGATTTAGAAATTATTCGTACTTAAATTTTTGTTACATATTCTCTATTTCATTTTGTGATTATTATTATTATTTTTTTTATATCCGTCTTGAGTCGAGGCCTCTTCTGTTAACGAATTAGCAAAATCCTTTACTATATCAGACAAAATAACTTTAAAAATTGCAAAAGCACAGTCATTATACAGAAGAAAAAAACTTAGAAAGAGTTTTTTCTTTCAGTATTTTGTGGCTTTTGAAGAGTTTTTTATGACAGTAAAAAATGTTATTAATGTTTACATTAGAAAAAAAGGAATATAGGTTAGAATCTAAAACCGATTGAAAGACTGTGGACTTTACAATCTGGTAATTTTAAAAATTAACTCAATATGCTAAAAAAAGCAGATAAATTAAAAACAAAAAATAAAATGTGATACGAAATAATGTATCACTTACAGCACATACTCGCACATCTCTTCCCTTTCACCTTAAGATCCTTAGAGCGAATATGATCACATCCGTTATAGTACATCTCTGAAATCAATCTAAGCCTTCTGATAAGTGGCAAAACATTTTCCAGATGCCACCTTTAATTTCTCTCTATGTAGTAAATCACATGTTTCCTAATACGCAGTTCATTTACTGATCGCATGCGAAGGACAAAAATTTTTTGGGATAGATTTTTGTGCTGCTTTAACCGGTTAGTTGCTCAATTCATAAACAAATTTTTTTTGTTGTTTTAAGCATTTGCTACAAAACTTACAACTTTTTCCTCTATATATTTGCAAGTGTCGTATGAAGACAGGGATGGGAATGTCAATACGAATGCAATTTGTTAAACATATTTTTAATAAATTTCGTAATTTATAATAAATAAAAGAAATTATAAATATATTAACAAAAATGACCATAAATTGGCCCTTGTGATCTTAGAAAACTAAAACTAACTGAAATAAGTAAAAAGTAGAAAAAAACTACATTGCAATACAATATAGAAAAATTGGCACAAAAAGAGATAAAAAAAGTTTATACAACAGAGAAAGAATCTCGAGGAAAATTAAGGTTTAGATTCTTGTTTTGGCTTTTATTAAAAATAAGTTATAAGATTAATCTTAGTGGAGATATATTCAAAATTTAAATGATTTATGCACATAATACTACTTTTTATATGAAGAAAAAAAAAATAAAATTCACTAAATACTCTTTAATATAAAAAATTTTTAATTTATTAATCTCCGCATTAATTTTATTTGGTTGTATTTTTTTGAATTAATTTTGCCTCGTTCTTTTGCAATTTAAAAGTTTGGTGTTTAGAATGGTCATACGAGTATATGCCGCAGTTGTATTTTCTACAACTTTCTACCTACAATATGGTGTGATTTGGAGAGACTTTTTTTTTTTGATTTTTTTTAAATATACTGAATATACTGAGTTTTTTTATTTTCAAATTAGTAAATTAAAATACTTTCTTGATTATGTATATATTCTAAATGAGAGTTTATTCAAATTATTCTAAAATATAAATGCAATTACCTCCATGTTTGGAATTGTCTTTCCAATTATACCACTGTGCAGTATACAACACATTGTATAGTTAGACTAACAGACTTAAATCTTATCAGGACTCATTTTGATTACTTATACAATTTTTTTTAGAAGCCAAATGTATTCAATTATCTAATGAAATTCTTTGCTTCTTTAAGTTTCAACTTGTGCACTAATTAAAAATCCTTTTTCCAGGTAATGTATAAAATGAAAGACAACAAACTTAGAAAAGCGTTTCACTTTCTTGACACTAATGAAATAAAAGGGTGACTTCACTTCAAAAGTATATAATTGATGGCTTTGACCCAACAAAAGTAGTTGGAAAATAAAGAAATATTTCAAATTCATATTGTCCTGATTTCTATTTTCCAACTTTTCTTTACAAGTACAACGAAAAGTGCAATTAAAAGAACTAGAAAAAAGACTAATTACAAACTAATGGCAGTTTAAAATAAATATATAGTAAAAAAATACTCTGATACTTTGCGAAAAGTTATTCATTTACACGGACCCTTTTGCAAGTTGAACAAAAATGAAGGTGGACGAGCAAAAACTTAAGAAATGACTTTAAAAAATTTCAAAGAAGGAAGTGAGAAAAACAGAAACAACAAAAACGACCTCATATTTACAAATAAACAACTAACACGATTTATTACTAGATATTTAATAACTGGGAAAAAAGACCAACTGCTAAAGAAAGAAAACACAAAAAACATTTTGCACTATTAACACCATTTGCATTTATGTAATAGAAAAAAAGAAACACTTACTGAAGTCAACTTGAACAAATCAAGAAATACTTCAAGTAAAAAAAGGTAAAAAAAACTGTTGACCCTTTTGTAAAACAAACACGCAAAAAAAGAAATAAAAAAAGTTAAGGAAATATACAAACAACCGCGTTAACAACTGCAAATGAACTTAAACTTCGTGAGGCGGTTGCATCACGCCATTAAGGCCATCAGCCAGTATTGTAGTTGCAAAATGACTAAAAAAAACAAATCGTGCAACTCCAACTACTTGATATAATCCGGCTGTTGCAAGCCTACCAAAAATATGTTAAAGTATTAGTTTAAGGCAGCATATCGTGTTCATCTACAGGACTTCAAAATAAAAAATATTTTATTTGACAAAACTTAAACTGTCGACTTCTGGCCATCTATGCAGGTCCCATTTCGGATCTTATCCAACCAGTTAGTTTTTCAAAAGGTATATATAGCAATACAAATTAAGGTCCTTGTCCTTATCGCAAAAACTTTTGATTTTCGCCCAAATATGACATCATTGTTCAACGTAAATATTTGTCAAAAAAGTTCAACTTGATATAACTTCGGTTCAATTTGATATATAATTCCGATTTTTTCCTACATACAAAGAGGATTTGTGGCATAAGTTTTCCTCAGCAACATTAAAATTTAGATTTTCGAAATATGCCGATTTTGTACTGAAGGAGCGGCATGTTATGTCCATAATAAATAGTACTCATTCGAAACAATATTGGCTCTATCACAGATGCTTTTATCCTTCCCTTTTAATGTGGAAGTTGAGCGATCCTACATATCCTGCAAATAGTAACTATGTATCCGTTGTGTGCCATCTACTTGGGAACATTAAACTCAAATACTAAAGCACTGATTTTGATCAGACATATAATTAGTTCCCTCTCATATGTGTAAAGTTCCCCCATTTTTTGTAAAAGAAAAATCAAGTCATCCGTGTTTCAATCAAGTCAAAACAATGACAAAAGTGTGATAAGTTGGGATTTTGTAACCCAAGTACGAAGCGCTTGACTCAAGAACAGATTTGAGGTTGATTTTACGCAAAAACGAACAAAAGAACTTGCGAATTGTAAGTTCGAATTAAGGGAGCAAATGCTCTGGAGTGGATTTTGGCTTGTAATGCAAGCAATATTTTGCATATTGACTTCTGTTGTTTTAATACAGGAACATATTTAGTTTAGCACTAAATAAGACTCATATTTTTATATCCCTTCTTTAATTTGCTTGAATTTCAAATTAAAACTAAAATTGGTATCGGTTCTGAGTCCAGACCTCCCCAACATTATTTAAATTAAGGACACCACAGTGTCAACATTTGCCAATGGAGTCTTTTTGTACTTTATTGAAAAATTCCAGGATAGATCGAAAGCTTTTTGAATATAAATTAAAAAGAACAATTTCTGCTAAAATTAAGAAAACAATTTTATTTGAAAAAACTTTTTCGTTTCTTTCTGAGCTCAAACTCAAGAACTAATTTAGCTTAATTTTCGAATTATATAAAGCATGTGGCAGGTTGCTTAGTTGATTTCCACGATACTAGTAATTTACTGAGCGCAAACTGTGCAGTCTAGTCTAGATGACCCCATTTTAAAAAGTCTTCCTCAATAACATTTCTATATGTAGAAAAGAAATCAGAGTTTTATCGAAAGCCAAACCAAATTTACACCAAAAAGTGCAGCTGTGGATGCTTATACTTTAATAACTTTAATCGCATTTTAAAAATATTGCATTAAAGAAGCTGTTGGTATATTGAGCCATGAAGACATTTTTAACATATTTGTGTGTTGTTGGGATGAGGAATAGAACAAGACCTGAAATGAAACCTGGGGGGTTATTCTCTATTGCGATACGTAAGAAAAATGGTACCTAATCGGATAATTGGTACCCGTTATTGCGATTACGCATTTTCCTTTCGCATATAATTTTTTCATTTTCGCAAACCTGGCATCAGTGTACTCTGTAATACGAAAGCGTATGTTAAAATCGTTCGTTAGAACTAATTATCTTGCGCTAACAAAATATCAATCGCATCGAACTAGCTTACGTATCGCAACAGAGAATAACCCTCCTGCATGGATGACTTGTACTTGGAGCTAAAGTTCTTTGTAAAAAAGACATCTCATGTTTATTCTTACGTCGTGGCTGATGCAACTATTTTGCAATTTCTTTGCAGTAATTTCGTAGTGTAAATAAGGATCAATTTTTATATCGAGTTTGGTCCTTTCAGCATATTAAATAAAAATATATATTCTCTATTTAATATATTTATTTATTCACAGCTTTTTGTGGCTTTTTCTATTAGCATTGCAATTCTTAAAGTGAAATAACCTTCCATAAACTATGAGCTCCTTGATGTACACCTTCATTTGATCCTCGAATTTTATATTTAATTTTCCTACAATATCAAATTTTTTTAAGATTGTGTACAGAGCTTGATGTGTAACTATACGTATTAACATTTTCTGTAGCTCAAAAATTATCAAGTAAAAGAAAAAAATTGTTGGCGTTTTCTTTCGATAATCATTTCCTTAAATTAATATAAGTGAGACTATTTGGCGTTACTAAAGGTAAGAGTCAAACAATGGTCCATCGCATGTGAAAATGAACTCTTAAAGATCATGATGAAATGAAATAAAAAAATAAAATAAGAAGAAAATTCAAGACACAGAAGCAAAGGGAAATATTTTGTAATAGTGCTTTAGAAGTGAACAATTTTGAAATTTCAGACTTAACATTATTTGTTTTTAGGTTTAGATATAATGTTAGCCAGCACCTTTTTTAAAAAACTTTTTTATATCATTTATGTGGGCTAAAAAGACATTTAATTCAGATCTTATATCCAGAAATACACTTCTATGGCACTATTTTCTTCTGCTGAAGTGTTAATAAAACTAAGAGTTGGTTTTCTTGAAAAAACTGACTGGAGTCGTGACCCGTTACGTTAAGGAAATAATATACACATATCAGCCCTTGCCAACCTGTCATTATGCGGATCCAAGTTTGAATCTTGGGAGCAGTGCTGGACACCTCTTGTTTCACTGAGTTGACTAATAAGTTCAACTAGAACAATCCCTGATAAGTCTGCAGCATCCTGCGGCATGTGCTTGCCCTATGAAAAAAGAATCCATAATCCTACACATACACTATTTTACTTTCGACAGTTGCCAGAAAATGTACTTTAGTCTATCATAAATAGATGCGTGCTTATTGCCTGATGATACGTTACTTATCTGTTACTCAATTTTCTTAAGCACATGTCTTTATATCTTGTCATCTTCATTTGTTGCAACTAATTTTATAATTAAATTAAACCATACTCTTAACGATACTGCACTACCTGCTTACTACAGGGAAACTCGCTGCATATGGATATCCAAGTTTCCCCTAGCCGGGGAAACATGTGAGAACTTAGTAACATAACACATGAATTTCCCGAAAATTACTATCCCCACTCTCAGTATTTATGTCTGATGGTGTGAAAATATATCAGAATCGGCCATTCTTGATATATTAAAAAAACAAAATTAAAAATTAATGCCAGGAAATCATTACCGTAAGGAGTTTCAATTAATTATTCCACACCGATTCCTTTTAGATGACAGATGTAACTGCAAGAAACTAGAAATTCAGCTGTTAAAAATATGGACAATGACAACAAGTCCTTAATCCACTTGCGTTCGTTCTTACGTGTCCTGTAGACATTATTTTCAACTATTCCTATGCATAACGTACGCTTAAGTGCTCCATGAGAACTAGATTTAGTCTGGTAATATTGATTTCATTATTATTCATCACTCTCGGTGCTTGAGACATTAGATAGGACTCGTTATGTTAAATAAAGGTGGCAATCTGATTTCTATCAGACGCCTTTAGGCCTTTTTATTGCAATAATAATACAACTGAAAGTCAGCCTAAGGGGAGTCACCACTTTCCAACAAGCCGTTGCTTTTTAGGATGTGCAATATGTGTTCCAGCTTATTGTCTAAAATGGAGGATGGATCGCCGAATGCAAGAGTCCCAATGGTAACAAATCGTCCAGTCCGGGATAAAGACATAAGAAATATCGTACACTTTCTTTTCATCTATATCCTGTTTCGCTATTGCGTAGAGTTTTGTGGTCTAGATTTAGTCATTTTATCAACATAAATTCTACAGAATCAAACGGAGATCAAATATTTTAATTTTACTTCGAAGTGAACTTAATAAAACATGCAACAAAATAAGTTAACATATATATAAATTGCTTGCTATTAACTAGGCCAAAGTTAACTACTGTTGACCAGACAACTATAAGCAGCAGCTTTTATTATTGTACTGTATTATAACTTGTGTTATATCTCGTGAGCATTCCTCATCTTGAAGCAATAAATTTGTTCACATTTAAACGTTTTTTTAGTATTTTTATTTCTGAAAAAAGTGCGAAAATTTTTGACCTTTTAAAGGGAAAAATTGGGAAATTTAGCGGTCTTTAACAAGCGCAAACTTATGATAAATAAATAACAAAATAATGCAAGGACCAATAAATGGATTTTTTTATAAATTGATTAACAAAATGTTACACTTATTTTAAAAACGAAAACGCCAACAGCATCTCCCTTTTTAGCAAATTGTCTTAATTGTCAATAATATTGCTTTGCATGATTTCAACTCCGTGTGCAACAACTTTGTATTCATTTTCAGCTTAAATTTCATTTCATTTTGGTATCTGTTCAGCAACTCAAAGAAAAATTAAAATCTCTTCACTGGACGTTGTAGCCAATTGTTTATTTATTTTCCAAATATTTTCTCATTTTTGTAACATCCTTAGATCTTTTTTTTTATTATTTGGCAGTATTTTGTGAAATTTATTAAGACTTTTTCCATTAGCACTATCACTCTGAAGTCGTATTTCTTTTCGGCCTCTGGTAGTTTTGAGTAAACACATGGATACACCAATACAAACACAATTACAAAAAACAAGGTGGCGCAAGAATAATGCCATAATTAAAAATTCGGAGCCAGATATTTTACGAGCAACGGACACAATGTGGTAAGATGCATTGGATTTTAATCTTTTGATTAAGGGCTGATAGTTTTTCTTTTCAATTGAGTAATTTTTTTTTCCTCTTTAACGAAGTTTGTTTATGCCAATGCATTTTGGGAACTTTCAAGCCACATCATAGATTCCATTTTATATTATTTAAAAAAACTCCGTTTATAGAGGATGAAGAAAATGAAAGTGTAGTTCCATTTCCAGTAACAACGAGTGAATACGGATATTATCGGAAATGTTTGAAGGATGTTTAACACCTCAATTTACATATTAGTAAATTAATGAGGGTTGTGTATGTCTTCATTTTGTTAATTTTTATATCACCTTATCATTACCAGAGACAATTTTTATAAATACAAAACATTTAAAACTTTAACAAACCTACAAACTACTTAAATGAGATCAACAAATAATGGTTTTCAATTGAATTCAAAGGTTCAAAATGTAAGTAGTTATAATTTTATTCATGACAATTCATCAATTCATACTATTTATATATGTATATTTTACAATAGTATCACCGAGTATTAAAACCATGCGGTGCCATATATTTCTACAAAATTAAAACGCAAATGTCTCAGAAATATGTTTAATAAAGATCCAAGTGATTTATGCAGAATTTTTATTTAAAACAAAGATCTAAAGCATGATTTTCTTATTTCTCTGTGGCCTATTTACTCACATATTTTCGAGTATTTATCATCATTCTTTTTACGTCATACATATTTACTCCCTTATCAGTTTTTTCACTTTCATTTGATTGTGTCTGCTTTCGGTATTACGGTGGAGTAAAATGTATTTTACACAGTTGCCACGAGCTGTTTTCTTCAATGCAATAAAATGGAAAAGCATATAAATAGTTTTTCTTTTTATTACTTTCGCTGCACAAAATTCCCAAGATTATAATACTGTACATTTTTGCTAAAGTATTTCGTTGAAATCACACTCGTATTATGCATAGAGCCAAGTCAGTCAGTCAGTCAGCCGTTTAGGCAATCAGCCAGCCAGTAAACTTAAGGAAAAGTGCATCATCATTTGTAATATCTATGTGGCTTCGAAAAAAAATAACTCCACATCTATGTTGAAGCAAAAGTATGAGCATTTGTTGTATGCCTTTTTTGCTTCTTATTTCAATACATTTGTATGTATGAATGTGTGCACGTACCTACTAAAACTTTTTGTTATTCAACTTCCTTGAGCGAATAATTTTCGTCGTTTGTATTAGTTTTGTGTGTGTGTGTGTTTGTGTTGGTTAGTTTGTTCCCTTGGGGAAAAGCTATTGGTGGTGGAGATGCTAGTGTAGCTGTCACTTATGGCACACAGTGGGGCCGATGGAAAAAAATTATGGTAAAATTTATGGATCTTTAATATATGAAGATTAGATTTCATTAGAAGGATTTAAATGTTTTTAAAAACTTATCTACCGCTCCATTGCACGACGGGCCATAGATAACGAAAAAAGGACAACTCGAGTTTAGGTTGGTTGTAGGAGTTTTTTATAGTTGTATGATTATTTGTTATATAAATAAAATTATATTAAATACTTACATATAAATTGTTATTATTATTATTGCCATAACATTTTTTATAAGATCACTACTCAGGGGCACTGCGTGCTTGGAGTCACAGGCAGGATATCTGCCGGGAGCTTGTTCCACATACGAGCTGTTCAACTAAAAAATGAATTTTCTCTGCAATGCGTCGTGCAATCGATCAGAAATTGATGTGCTCTTAATGAAGAAAACATTGTTTGCAAATTGCAGCGTATCTTGGGAACAAATATGTTTATAGGTAATTGGGAACATATTTTTAATATTCCGTAAAAAAAATTTAACATCGACATTGGTTATTATTGACTGATTTTTTTGTAAATTTTTTAGATTTGTGTTGGTATTTTGTTGTTGTTGCTGTTTTTACAAATTGAAATAAAATAAATAGCAAAAGAGAGATATAAAGTGATGGACTCAAGCCAATTGAAAAAAGGAACCCATATGTGCAAGAAGATTTCTTAGAGGTATTGTTCCGAATAAATTTAAGGAATTGTGGTGGCGTATTTCAAAATGAATTAAACTATATACTTTCAGCTTTTTCCTATTAAAACATAATTCATTGTAAAGAAGTTGTCATTCCCATGATATCTGAGGTCTGAGACAGTATCTTGTCTATGACAGGCTGTGATAGTCCTACATTGAGATCATTTCCGAAGCTCAGATAATACAATATTTGGGATAAGATGGTACCATCAGATTGGTATAGGCGATTTTTTAAATTTTTAAAGGATTATAAAATATAATTGTATTATGGTATATGATTTTTCGATAGTAAAGTAGTGCCAACAAACAAGTATTTATTATAATTGTGAAATTTATAACCATTTTTAAAAGGAAATGTGGTTTTGAAAGGTTGAAATGACTTATACCAATTTCAAAATTAACTGCATCACTTCATGAATGACTTAAGGAAAAATTTTATTAGTAATTAACATTTTATTGATTTCAAGTAAACTAAACAAAGTAAATTATTCATTAGTATTTATGGAAATAAAGTGTTTGTGAAAAATTGGTGGGATATAGGGTAGTAAATCCATCATATCTTTGCGTTTTTCTTCTGTTATTGGTCTGATGGTTGTGTATAATGGAAGCAAATCAATATTTTCGTATATTCGAGGTCTTCCTCTTTTAGGTAAGAGGTCTAATACTTTGAATTCGGAATTTTCATCCAAAGAAATTTTATAAAATATCTTATATGGAGCATTTTTTTAGAAATCTGATCCATTGTATTTTTAGCCAAGACACAGCTTCTCCATGGGTGTTTTTCTCTCTATTATTCGTTGATTCCTTTAGTTGTTGTGTCGAAATGAAATCTTTCTGAGCCATTCGTACTACCAAAAATGGGTTTTTCTTTTTACATACTTCTATTAAATTATAATAATGCTCAGGTATGTATAAATAATTCGATTTTCTTATTTTAGTTTCTATCAAACCAAAATCGCGATCATTCGACATTAAAAGGATTATTTGATCATACCTGAACCGCTATCTGAAGACATGACAAAATTACTAATAATTATTTTCCCAAACTTTGTGAACAGACTAACTTATACCACTATCAAAAAAAACAGTAACCGTATTTTGTTTACTTACAAAAAAATAATGACATTTGATCGAGTTAATTTTCATGGCTAACTGCTAATCTCTTCAGATTATGTTATTTTATTAGAATTTAATATGAAATAGAAGATAAAGTAGATTTTTAAAATTTTTGACTTATACCACTTTCAAAATCAAGGGCTCATATTTCTTTATTTCCAACAAAACTTATTAAAGGAAAATTGGAAGCAAAATAAATCAGCTGATTCAAGTATTGAATATGTGTGTTGTATTTTATTGAAATAATGAACAAATAATCAACAACACTGTTAGGGGCATCAAATTACAGCTGACGTGGGGCTGACGTTGAGCTAAAGTCATGTTGGTTCTGTATTTAAAAAAAAGTAAGCAGAGACACGGAATTTGCACAAATATTACATGCAAATATTTTCAACTTGGTTATTCCATGCTTTGCTTTTAAAATGACAGCCTTTAAGAGGTAATTCTTTATGAATTTTCAAATTTCAATAAAAATTATATTCGAAGAAAAATCAAGAAGGTTTTTTTAGTATTCAATAGATAGAAATAATATAAATTCTTTATCTATATTTTGTGTATTTATATTATACACTTTAAATATGCATGTATGTATGTGTCATTGATTTTTGTTGTTGGTATGAACAAGTGCGTATACATTATATAGGAATTTTTATAATTTCATATAACGTATACGCTAACGGATATATGCTTGGCAAAAATGGATATGCAAAATAGGAAGTTCAAATTTAGGCGAAGAACTAATGATTTTGGCATTAGCGTGTCACTGAAATTGTTGAGTGTACTTTTGAATAAACTTAATATTATTTTATTTCAATTTCAATTCTTTTATTTTCTTCATTTATATGATAAATTAGTCAAATTGAATTAGTTTTTTGTACTTTAAAAAATTATAATTATTTTTTAATCTTTTTGATAATATCCCTATATTTTTTTAATTTTTTATAACATATTTAATTAAACTATTATTTAATAAATATAAATATTTTTATTTAAAATTACCGATATTTCGATTCTCTTTAAGTATAATTTTCAGGAAAACTCTGTTTGTTAAATAAATATATATTTATATTATACTAGCTGACCCGGGCAAACGTTGTTTTGCCTCCAAATTTTATTTTCACTGCAAGTCTGGTTTCGTTGCAAAGTCATGGCGGATTAATATTTCGAAGAAGAATGAAAGGTGCACTAAATCGGCATAGCAACTATTGTTCAAATACCGTTTCCCGAAGCAGAAATAATGGATTTATTTATTATTGATAGCTGGGCCCGATCCGCGTTGTTGGCCCCAAATTTTTTTTCGTTTGACTCCCACGCACTTTTCACGAAAAGAGGTTATATTTGAGTCGGTATCGTACTACACACTGATTAAGGACCCAACGCCTTCAGCGCAACACAGCATAGGCTTATCGCGCTAATCTCTATCGGGCAAAACACAAAAAAAGCTAAATATTGCGCCATTTGTCAAACTACACAGAAACACTCCCCACCCCCCATAGAGCGTGTTTATAAAGTTTGGTAAAAATCGGTCCAGTAGTTTTTGAGTTTAGCGATCACGAACATACACGTAATTTTTATATATGTAGAGATTTTAATCGAAATTTAAATCCTTTTGTACGGTATTTAGAACACTTTTAATAAAAACAAGTCGTCAAGGATCATTAAAGTAGCATTTCCATTATGAATCCTACAGTAGTTGTTACTGGTTACGCAGCAACAACAATTATAATAAAATTATTATTTATTATTGACTTCTTAACAAATTAAGCTTAAAAATTTGTTCTATTTCCAAAACTCGTTGTAATTATCTTTTATTTTCAAAAAGTATTTTTAATTAGATTTACAGGAGATATTTTCCTTCAATTTATTGCTGAAATTGAGTACATCAATAAACTGCGATTCCATAGGAACGGATGAAAATTATTTTCTTGTGGAAACAAAAATAGAAAATTAGGCCTTGTAGTAACGTGAGTAGGCTTAGTTTTGTAATTAAAAACTTTAAAGGATGAGATTGAAATGGAATTTTCCTTTTGCAATTTGGAAAATTGCCTCATGATCATTCATGATTCCATCTTAATGCAATCTTAATGCAAAAACTCTATGAAAATTGATCTAAAAATCTAGGCTAAGGGACCTGAGTGTTTCTAAATCACTATCACTGTATTTGTGTTATTTTTTTGCTGACCTATAAGATTGAACTATTTTATTTGCTATTTAAAATATATATTAAAGAGATAAGATTTTGTAATATGTTGAGAGTGCTCTTTGTTGGTAGATACCGCATTGTCTAAGAAGCAATTTATGACTGAGAACCTGGGTTAGATCGCTGTTCAGGACAATTCATCAACATTATAAACTTTTCTAATTCAAGGTCTATTTATACAGGTGATCGCATTTATACAACAAACACAATATTACTAAAATTTGTTTATGTAATAAAATTTTATACCGTAAAGAGCATTTGTGTTGAAAATAAATAAAAAAATCATGCAAGAAAAGCACAAGGGCGCTTAAAAATGTAAACAAATACAAAAGAGAACACCAATCGTGGCCAAAAATATAAGCAGAAGAAGAAACAAGAAATACACGTTAACACATATAAAATGTAAATAAAAACTATCACCTGATCTCTTGTAATGATCCGTATAAATAGATCTTGGACGCACTAATGTAAATCAGAAAAATTGATGATGTTGACGATTTGTCATCAACAGCGATTGTTGTGTTAGTTGCCGTTCGACTGTTTCAGTGATGAAAACTTAGCACTGGTCACTGAACTGTACCAGTAGCGATTGACGTTCTACAATGCTGATGTACATCAAAGCGCCCTCCTCCTTCGTTAATGTTAGCAAAATCGAGGGGTAAGTAAAACAGTTAATAAAATGGCTATAACACATACAGCTACAGGTTTTTTTGGGGTCCTAATGAGAGAACGGGCTTGATTTCTTGATATCCAGATTAATCTATTTATAAGCTAGTGAACCTCGTTAATTACTGTTGCAAAAACTAAACCAAAAATGTGGAAATAAATGCAGCTGAATGATTAATTAAGTGATAATGATTAAATTCATTGAAAATTTTGTTTAAAATAAACAAGGTAACATCGTTCTGTATTGGTAAAAAAGTTTGACTTCATTTAAGAACCCCCTTAAATAAATGTATTTTAGATATTAGCATCTGGTAATACAGAAGAACGATATAATAGCGTTATTGTGATTTGCCCCTGCAAAATTTTGCTGAGTTTTTTAGGAAGTTTAAATGGAATAACATTCTGTTTGTCATTTTTGATATACAATTTTGTTTGGAATATTGAAATCGCGTATAATAACTTGTGAAATATTGAATAATAAGCTGCAGAACGTGCATAATAGCCACCATTAAAAACCTAATTTTTTAAAATGAACTTTAAAAAAATAAACATTTTATTGAATTTTAAAACTTAAAAATACTCCCCTCTAAAACAACAACATCGGCCTTAAGCAAGTTTTCCTTATTGATTAAGAGCTGTTTTTCTTTTCTAATATACGTTTAAGAAAAGTCATTGCAAAATATTTTCGTTAGTTTTCTTAGCCCTATCGCATTATGTTTTTGTAGTTTTCATATGATATTTGGTTTTTATATTTGCACTGGCATCAACGATAAACAGTTTTGGACTCTTTCGGATGAATTTTTTCAAATGAATTTTCAAATAATAACATAAATATTTTACATGTTTTATCGTACACTCCGAAGGGGTAGTAAGGATTTGATGTTTTTTTTTCAATTTCTGTCTACCTCTATGGCTTTCGCTTACATCATTTAGTTTTATTTGCTTAAAATATATAATTACGTATCTTCTATATTTCAATTTCAATTAAAAAAAGGAAGAAAGAATGAAGCAAATCTTTAATGAAGTGAATAAATTCCAGAGCTTGTAATTCGGAAGTATCGAAAATTCTAAGCACTTCTGAAATTTTAATATGTTGTTCCCATTGTAAGATTTTCTTAATTGTAATTTCCATTCATAAGATTTGAAGTCCTGTTCACAGCTTTTTTCATTTATGTTTTTGTCGTTTGTTCTTTTAAACATTAAGAGAAATAGTGTGTCCAGGAAGTTTGTAGTAAAAAATAAAATTTTTCATCAACATCTAAAAGTGCTTAAAAATGGTCTAATAGAGCAATAAAAATGTTGCTCTTCAAAGAAGACTTGAATTTTTTTAATTTAAATAATTTTCAAAAATTGCAAATGCAAATGCAAATCCAGCCAAAAATAAAACTTTTTCATAACACAACTTTTTGAAGCGATAGGTCCCACTGTCTCTTGACGCTGATGACAATGAAGCAGCAAAAGCTTAGATACGTTTTTTTTAATGAAAAAAAAAGGAAAAATAAAACAAGTTGTTGTAATTGACAATTATAATTTTTTATATTTCGTTGCTGAAATTACAATTAATTTGGTGAAATTAATTACGAATTCTAGAAAGACACTTAAACAAAACTGCTTTTAGTTAAGCTGCAGCTCAGAACTTTTAGTATAATTTGAATAAGAGGTTTTTTTTATTAATTTTGTACTTAAATAACAACTCAACGGGGAAATTCACACAATCTAATGAAAAAAACTTGCAAAAAAACTTCTTACATATGCTCAACGAATAAGGAATTAATGCCATTAGAAAAACTTACTATGAAGACGAATTCTTAGGGTCGCGTACTCTGCATAGAGCTAGGACAAAAGTTTGTTTATGTTTTGCAACTGTTTGAGAGCATTGCTGGAAATGTAATGTGGATTTATATATATTTTTGAAAATTCTAGGACATTTTCTAGTTTTAAGGACATCACCGACTGCTTGAGACCATACTGATTTGTTAGTTTTATGTAACATAACTGTACAAAAAACAGAAAAGTATACTGTTTTGTGGTCAATAATATATTTAGATAAAAAAACACAACATCCCCAGAGTTACAAGAAAAATAATTTAGAAGAAATTTTGTTCTCATCTACTGGCATATAATTCTATAAAACTATTAAATGCTGTTCCAAATAATTTTTCTGATTTTCATATGATGTATTTTAAAGGCTAATTATATAATTTGCTATTTAAAACCTTTTCTGCTTTTAGATATTATTAAATATATTTTCTTTTGGTAATTTTTAATGAGTTTCAACCTAAATTTCCTTTAATTAGATTCATATTGAATAAAAATTGTTTGTTGTGCTGTTTGCATTCTAAGCCTACTTTGATAATATATTTTGTAATTATCACAAGAATCATAGAATTGTATCATTCTATTATTGAATTTGGAAGTTTTTGTGTGAATATACGAGGTTGAATATTTTACAAAAAGTTGTGAGTGGTTTAACACTAATAAAATGTCAACTTATGAACAGCTTAACCTATAATAAAAATAAATTTCCTAAACAATAATAAATGTATAAATAAACGAACAAAAGTTATACTTTAGATGCTCGAGTTCAAATCTCATCCAACATGATACTATCATAGAGTCTGATGATGTTTAAGCTCGAGCGCATTAAGAAAAATTATATTGATTTGGTTAAATTATAATACACTCAAACATATTTTTTTGCAGCAATATTTACAAATCGTATGCTGTGTGCGCTTTCGCAAATGTTTAAGAAGTGATAAAATGGCGTTGGCAAATTATTGAACCAGCATCAGAGAAGATGCTGACGACATCCTATGTCGTGGATGATTTGGCCATGAGACGTACATATAAGTAAGTATATGCGTCGTTTAGCAGTTCACAAGACCGAGGACACCCCCAAAAGGACATACAAAAAGAATTGGGAATATAAAGACGATAATGCTAAATAAGCACTAGGGTACAGCTGCCAGGATTAGAAACAGCTTTGGCATACATGTATTACAAATGAGGTCGGAACATTAATGTTTTATTATTATTATTATTATTAATGCCTTTTGTTCCTGTAAGGAGCACAGGGCCTAACATTAATATTGATGAAGGAATAAATATTGTTTGACAAAAAAAACACAAAAATTTTTTTCAATGCCATGTATTACTGAATTTTTTGCTTATGATCAGCGAAAGTTCAGTGATTTTGCTGGATTCCCTGAATTCCTAATATGATGCATTAACAGAATTATATGTATTATTCAGGAATTACGAAATTTTTCAAAGTAAATCTGTGATGCTTATGAACTTATAAAAAATAATGTCGAACGTTGGCAGTTTTCCCGTCTTTTTATTGTTTATATCTTTTTTTTAAATAATTTTTCAAACATTGTTTTCTCATTGGCTAAAGTTAACAAAAAAAAAATCGATGTTGTGGCAAAAAATTTAAGAAAATTATATTTAAACAAAGAATTCATTTAATTTAATAAAAAACCTGCAGCTGGAATAGACACTTTTTAAATTCAATTAAAAAGGCAAGAAAAAAATTATGATTTTTATATATTTATTATTATTATTTTTGAAGGGAAACTAAAAAACTTTTAATGCAGTTAAATTTAGCAAACATTATTTATTAAAACGTCATATCAGACGTCATACCAGATTACCAAATTAATAAACTTTTGCTATGGCATCTATTAAGAAATTTTATGGTTTTTACACCATCGGTTAATTGTAAGCCCTCCCTGCAGTAATATCCAGCACGAAAAGAGTACTAGACGATAATATTATTAGTCTTATTTGTTTATTGTATTTTAATCCGTGATACCAATAATTTCGAACAGAGTTGGGACTACTAAATTAAAATTTCATTTTCATCCAAACGCTATAGATAGTGAATGAACTTTATTACAAAATATAATCCTCCTGCAAATATTTCCAATAAAGCCAATATAAGGGATTTATTTTATAAGTCGATGCATTTGCCACAATATGTAGAATTTGTATGTAAATGTGCTGAGAATTTAATAATTAAAAATGTTACGTTTCGTTTTACTAAATAGTTTTACATTTTTCTTCATTCTAATGGATTATTTAATTTCTCCATTTGTCCCACTGACGAACTTGTAGCGAATAGCGAAAAATAAAATTCAACAATATTTTTTTTTTGTTCAAATTTTGTCACCGTTCTTTTCTTTATTGTGCATAATAAAAAAATACTTAACAAATTAATACAAATAATTAAATATATTCATATGTTTAACATACACACACAATCATAAGGGCTTTACTAACCCGCCAAAAAATGTTTTTTGAAGGCAAGCAAATCAAATGTAGTAGAGTAGAGTAGGGTTTTTGGGGGAAGTGTAAATCCTTATGAAAATGTGTGCAAACTTAATCTATTAACAAATTAGATGAGAGCATTTCTTCAGATAGTGATAGACAGATAGACAGAGAGATACAGAGGTAGAATAGATATTTACAGGACAATGGAATAGTTTTAGAGACAGAGTGAGAGAGTGGAAGAAAAATGGCTTATATACAACAGTTGAGTATTATCGTGAGAGCAAAAAATAACCACAGATCGTTATTTAAGTAACAGTTTAGCACAAGGATAGCTTTTTAAGGACTTCTATACACTCCGCTGATATGAGAAATCAACGGAATATAAAAGCCAGTATGTATTTTATTTCTTTTTTTCTAATGAAATTCTCCCTGCTTAAAAAGCAGGGTAGTTGTTGGTGTTACGGAAGTCACAGCGTTAGAGTCGTTCTTACGAATTTTTTTCAGTTTTGTCTTTTTTTTGCTAGGATTTTTGGCAGTAGTTAAAGTCTCGTATTAGAGGTCAAAAAGTCAAAATAAAATTTTTGTGTTTAAAAAAATTGCAAGGACTAGCCAGCAGCGTACAGTTGCGTTTAAAACACAAGTCAAATATCAAAAGAGCGTTTTTGCCAAAGTTATTGGTAGTAGATTTAATAAGGTCCGGATTTGCCAGGAGGTCCATAGCTGGAGGAAGGAGCACCACCACCGCTACCGCCACCGGAACCACCACCCAAATCGAAACCGCCACCACCACCACCGCCGCTACCAATTCCAATACCAGATCCAGAACCACCGCCAACACCACCATCGAAGCCACCAGCTCCACCACCACTGCCGTCCTTTTGGGTCTTGTATTTGATGAAGTAAACTTCGGGTTTGGAGGGTTGTGTAGGAGCTGGTGTGGGAATGACAATATCCTGTTGATCCTCGGGCTTTTTGACCAATACATAGACAAGAGTCTTTTCTTCGTTTTGAGGTTGTACGGGTATGATTGGGGCCTGGTAGGAAGGAGGAGATGGAGCCTTAATGAAGATAATCTTGTAGTGTTTCTGGGATTGGCCAACTGGTATGTTGGGACGAGGACGAGATTCCTCGGGCTCTGGTGGGGGAACATGAACGTAAATGTGTTTCTGCACCAATGTAGTACCGCCACCTCCGCCGCCACCACCAAAACCTCCAATAGAGCCACCACCGCCAAATCCACCACCTGATCCTTAAAAAAAAGCAACAAATAAGTTTCAGATATTGAAAGCTCTAAGGCTTTTAAACTTACCACCACCGAAACCTCCTCCGCCACCGGAGCCGCCGCTAAAACCGCCGCCTCCAAATCCACCACCACCGCTAGAACCACCACCGAAACCGCCACTTCCGAAGCCACCACCACCGCTGGAGCCACCACCGAAACCGCCACCTCCGAAGCCACCACCACCTCCGGATCCACCACCAAAGCTGCCACCTCCGAAGCCACCGCCTCCACCGGAGCTACCTCCAAAACCGCCTCCGGAGCCACCGCCTCCTCCGGGTCTATTATATGCGTAGCCAGCTTCTGGTCTAGCAGCAGTCAAGGCCAAACACGACATTAAAATAAAGGCCTTCATGATTCACACAAAACACTACTTTTCGAACACTTAAGAACACGAACGAGAGAACGTTTAACGCGTTTAACAAATATTTAATATCCTTGCACTTTAGCACACACACAGTTAAAATAGTAATCCTTTTTTTGGTTGTATCTGTGTGCTGCACGTCAAATGTGGTTGATTTTTTTTAGTTGTATAAGCAAAATAGTAGGGGTTGGAAAAGATGGAAAGTTCTGATTCGTTGCGACTTTATGTTGCGACGATGATTGTTGTTTATTAAACTAAATCAAATGGTTTACTGACAATCTACTGCTAGCGTCTCATCCATTTATACCAAAATTGACGAAATTTACTTATTTTTGCCAAAAAGCACTTCATACAATCTATGCATACTAACAAAATAAAATTAAAAAAAAAAACAAACAAACTACACAGACAATGGCAACAGCAACTTTTAGCAGGCTGCTGGCTGTTGCTATTGTTGTTTTTGTTTTTGTTGTCTTTGACTTCTGTGGCTGGGAGAAGGTTCACATGACACACAACACTTACAACTTACCAAAAAGATGAACCAGCCATCCAACCGACCAACCGACCCAGCAACCAACCAACCAACAAACAAACAAACGAAACAAATCGGACAGATCCATGGACAGACGGTCGGTAAAATAAAAATAATATTTTGTTAGTTCAGCTCCATATGAATGTTTGAGCGAGTGCAACTTGTATACACATATGAATCTTCTTCGTTGTATGTTTCATTGTTGTTGTTCGCTTTCAACTGCAGCAACATCGTCGAGCCAAATAGGTGTTTGCTTGTGGTTGTTGTCATATTTAGGCTTAAAAGTTTTTTAAGTTTATTTATGTACATATATTTTTTAAACATCATCTGCAACTGTGGTCTGAGATTGGTTGAGATTTCGTTTTCATTTCGAATGTTTTCGAGAAGATTTTTCTGTTTGCATGTTGGCAATAGAAATTAAAGAAAAAACCTCAGCAAATGAAATATAATGAAATGAAATAATATCTTAGACTCTCCTTGGTAATTGTTGCGTATTGTAGGCTTAAAGTCTTACACACTAACAACCGCAGTTAGTGAAGGCTTAACCCATGCGCAATTCTTTTTTTTTTGGAGCTTATGATTACAAAGCACAAATACAAACAGCAACAACTGGGCCTGTAAATGTCTAATGTGGCCAGATTTTAAGTTTGATGGAATTTCCTTTATCGGGTGAAGAAAAACGAAGTGAACAAATACCAGGAAAATTCTCTAATGAGAGTTGTAAAATCTCGAATTTTTGTTTTGTGATTGTGATAAATAATGGGTTTAGGGATTTAACTTAGAAAGGCCATCGGTGTCGGCAAGCAATTGCCGAATTTCTACAGCATTTTGCATTCATCATTTGATTTGTTTTCTGAGTTTTTCGAATCACAGGTGATCAATACCATAGATGACCAGAATTTCATAAACTAAGACAAGTGCTGGGACATGGCTTGCCATGCCGTGATTAGTATAATTAAATATTATACAAATATTTAACCTGTTGAGATTTTTATATAGTACCACAATTGGCACAATTGACTTGACAGCGTTTGACTGGATATCGAGTAAAAAATATATCTTCACAGTACAGGTCATGCGGTAAAACTCAGGTTGCACTAAAAAACAACCCCAGCGATAAAGTAAAAACAGTCGTGTTTGGCGAAAATCACACTTCAAAATTTAATTTGAATTGGGAGTTACATTATCCCATGAATTTGTTTTTATATCCTGTACGGGAATTATTTGGCATCACTGATTAATTTATGCCATATAGAATAATAAACTTCAATGTCCTTATGAAGATTATAGTCTCCAGAATAACTAAGTTATTGACTTAGGAAAAAAACAAACTTACAAAACTCAAACTAAATTATAATTACACATTCTCAATTTTCTTTATATTTTTACTAAGAGCACGAGCACTTGGTAACAATGCACCATCAAGTCAATTGAATTCAAGAACAATCAAAAAATTTTATAAAAATTATATTTTGAAAAACTAAGCCCACACTAGATCTTAATTTCCCCACAATCATATAAATTATTTCGTCAGTGATATATTAAATGAATAAAATAGAAATAGACCAATGATCATGTAAAATTTTCAAGAAATATTTTTTTTACATTTTCAATAACTTTGTCAGAATTTTACATTTAATGTCAAATTTTTTTTTTTTTTAATTTAGATTTGTTTTATCCACGAAGCAATCACAAAATAACTCAAATCATAAACACTTACTTATTTCAAAAATTTTTATACAATTTTATTGCTCACAATGAAACCAAAATGCTACTTATGGCCGTGTCTTGTGTATTTTAAATACTCGGGCAAAACCCTTCAATAAAATAATCCATGATTCTTTCATTTAATGAAATAATTTCCGCAGAATTGCTATCCCCTATACATATATAGACGGCAGCCCCATTTCCCCACTCCCATGAAATGCTTTGGCGGGCAACTGGCAGAATTTCGTGTGGCAGCCAAAGACTTTAACTAGTGTGACTGCAATTACAGTTCAAAGAAATAAACTTAAAGCAACAACAAAAAAAATTAAAAATTACCGCACAATCAACATATTACAGCACATCTTACAGCAACAACAACTAGGCAACGTTAGCTACTACGGCAACAACAACAAAGGCATTAGCCAGCAATAAACATAATGGATGGTCAAAGCACAAATGCAAACAGAAATAAAAAACAAAACAAAAAATATTAAAAGCAAAGAAGAAGCTGCATGGGCAGACATGCTGTAACAGCAACGACTTTAACGGTTTCAACTACAATTACAATTCTTTTTTTTTTTTTGTTATTTCCTCTGTCACACATTTTCATATGATGATGATGACCAGGGATGGACAATTCGTTATTATCGCATTTATGATGTTCAAACAAAGTTTTGTCACATTTATAGCTGTAAAATATAATACACTAAATACATTTTTAAATTTAAAATGGGTGTGACTCTATTTATTAAAAATGACTTGTGTACAGGATATTGACACTTTTAATTTGTAAAAATATATTTTGTTGTTGGCTTAGATGAGCATATGCCGGCAGCGCATTTATAATTGTTTGTTGTGTTGTGTTTGTATAAAAGTGTTCTTTTTATTATAGTTTTCTTTTTATTTATGGTTAATAAAATACAAGCAGATATTTATGATTGAGACCTATTGAATTCTCATATAATATCTCTTGATTTTTGTATACGTACTTATATGAGTTTGAATGTTTTTTTTGGCTAGCGTCAATGCAATACCCACCGAAGTCATCAGTAAACAATAAATTATATACTTAAATAATAGACATGATATACAATATTTCACCAATCCATTGTGGGGCATCGTCATGAATATTTTATAAAATTACCATACTATTGTGACAAATAGAATATAAAAGTTTAGCGCAAGTTGTCAATTGCTAGCAATTTAAATCTCTATTATCCAACTCTGCTACTGGCACTTTGTATTTTATTGTTGCTTCATTTGGGGAATGTAGAGACGACACGGTTGCTGTCGTTTAAGCTTAACTTATAAAAATGATCTAATGAGAGTAGCGACATGAATAAACTACGGCAATCCAAAGAGATCCCTCAGAGAGGTTTCTTTATTTAGCATAGAATTAGGCAGTAACTTAGAGTGACCGTTCGAATTTTTTTAATTGTAGTTTTAAGAAATATTATAAAATTTCTAGCAGTAAGTTGTTGTATGTAAGTATGTACATATATGGCAAATATAAAAAATAAAATTATTAAAAAATTAATAGTTAAGCATCGTCATCCAAGAGCTTACGTCTCCTCATTGAATTATTGGCGCTTTTAATTCGCGAATGGAGCTGAATTGTGGTGGTTTTCCGAATTCACGCAGTGGCATGAACAATGATATTAGTTAAGGCCGAATCAAAGTATTTTTATATAAAAAAATAATAAAAACATTTCTTTGTGTGAGAAGATCAACTCTTGCTTTCCCAAAAAAAAAACTATAATAACAAATAAAAGAACTTTAAGACACGCAGCTGAAAAAAACCAACGATATAAATCTTGAAATGTTTAGCAAGACCAGATGGAATTATTTAACTTCGAATTATTTGCGACATGAATTATCCTTTGGCAAATAAACGACATGAATATGACAAAAAAAAAAAAACAGAACAGTACAGGTAAATCGATCATTTTCTTCATGCTTTTTTCAATTAAGACTCTTGACCAGCTGGAGCTAGAAAGAATATAGAAAACTATACCGAATGCTTTCATTCCAGCTGATATATTACAATCTATTCATCCATCTTGGCGGATCAGAAGATATACATGTATGTATGTACTTATATCGAACATCCATTATATAATTTATGATCTAGGTTAATTACTAATCGGGAAATATTCGCCCGCCCAATTCTAATAATTTTCTGCTTTTTTTTGCGAAGGCGTTTAATACACGGTATAATTTCATTATGTGGGAAAAATACGACGAAGTTCTGTTATTCTTACTATATAAAGGTTATGTTATTATGTACCCCACTTTTCCAAAATTAGAGAGCTGGAATCTGAAACGTGTTGCCAGTTGTGTTGCAAGAACATATATCTCGACTTGTATGTGAGCTTATCAAGAGAGTTGGTGCCTGCTTACTCCAGTCCTTTTTGTTTCTTCTGAAATTATCTTCCGTTTCTTTACTGATAAGCCAATAATAAATAAAGTCAGTTATATACATGTATATGTAAATATAGTATATTCCCATGACCAAATTACATCATATTATATATATATATATATATATATATATATATATATATATATATATATATATATATATATATAATATGATGTAATTTGGTCATGGGAATATACTATATTTACATATCATGTATCACAAAACGTACCGCTTAATGGTCAACCCGGAGGTTTTTGGTATCTCTGAGTAGCACACATTTTGCAGATTTGAAAGAAACTTCAAACTGAAAGAAACTTTAAACTGATAATAAAACTCATACTGAAGTCTTAGTATGCACAGGTATTTCAAATAGCTTTCTCCTTATGCAGGGTAGCTATTAAAATTTATTCATAGACAAAACCACCTTCCAATAATAATATATAATGCACTAATTTACTGGTAGTGTGTTCTAATAAAACTGTGGGGTTTTCTTCGATTCCCATTAATTTTTGCATGCAGTACGTAAGAGCTGCTTTCGATCAATTGGTAATGTTTTCGACACATCCCTACTCTTTTTCAAGCATATAATATACATATGTATGTATATTGAAAGGTATTATAAGGTCTAATAGATGTCTTTCTATCACACTTCTATACACTTCCACATAAGACAGCTACCATGTACTACCAAATAAATTGTACATAAGAGTGTAATTTCTGTCTGAATACATTATAAAACAAATATGATGAAAAAGCTAATAAGACCACAACATCTTTCTTTGAAGATGAGGTATTCCTAGTCAATCAAGTACACTAAATCACTGAACTTATTGCGGGGGATTCTTTTTTGCGAAATAGAAATAGAAATTTTTAAATGGGAACCCATGAACTCTATATAATTTTGCAGTTCTTGTATATGTAAAACCCATATGAAAAATATTAAGATGGTCACATGAAAATATTTATTATGTTCTTTATAAACTCCATTTCATACCATTTACAAGCGATTATTTACTGCAACTGGTACCTTAAATCAATTTCAGTACCTTAATTTAAATATTTAAAAATTACTACAGTTACAATTATTTTTAACTTTAATTTTTTTGCATTTTGAATTTACATCTCAACTAAATGTTTTACTCTCTCTCTCTCACAATAAAGTTGGCTCTGCAATTCCAACAAAAAATGCTCTTCTTCAAAAATTTTTGCATTTCACTACTTCAGAGCATAAAATATTAAAGAGGAGGTTGGTTTTAACCACACGAACGTTGCTTTGGCCATTTATTTGATTTTGGCATTTGCCATGGTTTTGCCACAGGCTTTCAGTGTGTTTTATTCATAAGCACAGCTCAATACGAACTGAAAAATTGTAGTGGAATAAAATTGAAATGAAAATAAATTTCGAAAAAATAAACTAATAACATCGTATCCATTTCTTGAATTATTTTCTGTTGATGTATTTAAATCACGATTTTTTTTTTATTTGGAAAAATTAAATATTTTCTTTCATATTTTTCTTTTTTTTTAAAGGAAATGCAAAAAGTTGAGCTTAAAACAATGGATAAATATTCGTGATCATGTAATTTACGATTAGAAACAATATTTTTGCTGGCTTTCTCTTGGTTATTTTTGTTGGTTGTAATAAAGCTCAGAAATATGTAAATTAAACGAAACGTGGTTTAAATTTTTGTTTTTTATTTTGAATGCATTATAGTTAAAAAATTGCCTATAATAATCAGCCAATAAATATTTCAATTGGGATCAATAGACATTTAAAATTTAATCAAAACATGAAAAGAGAAGCCCCAGGATGGCTTCTGCAGCAGTCAAAGTAATTTATTGATTATAAATTCTTCGTGATCTAAGCAAAAATAGCTGTGCGTTAAAAATATTTTTTAATAAAATATTTATTTCCACTATGATTTTCTGCAAGAAATATGTTGCTTACAAATGTTAAAAAGCAATTTCTTCTTTTATTATTTTTTTCACTTAATTTCACTGCTCTTAAAAAGTTTTATGCACAAAATTAAATGCAAGAATTCACTATATTCGATTTGCTGAAATTCAATAAATTTATAAATAATTTTTTTAGGCATTAAACAAATTTCGGAAATGTTCAAAAACCACTTATCGTTTTATATTCTAAGAGATTCAAGTAAAACTTTTCTTTGACTTTTGGGTTCGTCTGTTTAACAATTACGTGCGTAAAGTATGATTTTTGTATCAAATTTATAACAGTGACAAGAAACTTTTAAATGCCCGTGCACGAAACCATTATATCCTACGATCATCAGAGTACAGACTGTTGCCATCAAACGCTCTTTAAACTGAATACATGTATAAGGCTTTCGATGGATTAAACGATATGCTTTCCAATATTAAGCAAAATTATATAATAAAAATATTAAATGAAATGTTACAAGCTTTGCACTTATTTTTCAAGGAGCCAAGGAATTATAAATTACAATATTGGGGAACAACAGGCCTATAAATGCAATTAATATTTTTCAAATCTTATTAAAAATTCTTCAAATTCCATTTCGAAATTAAAAAAACAAAAGACTTAAGATACAAACTTTCTGACGTCTTGGAAAACTTTTTTGGAGTTCGTGTCCTAAGTCTTCTGTTTTTATAAACTCAATATTTTAAAATTTTGTGCGTCTACGTTTTCCACTTAGCAAATATCATTTTAATAAAAAAAAAATGGAAATTAGTTATTCATTGTGTTTTTATTTTTAAGAATTTTCAATAATAAAATATATATGTTTTGAAATATGCATATATGCCATTTGGGTGCCAACTTTACTGCCATAATTGGATGAAAGCAAAGAAAAATTGGGAAAATGTAAAAAGTAGCAGCCAATAAGTAAAATACAGAACTTCCAAAATCCATTTTTTTGCATACAGATAAAATTATTAGAATAAAGAAAAAGGAAATAAAATTGCAATGATGTGTGACCAAGAAAGAAATATGTTTCCAGTTTAAAAATCGCTAAAAACAAGAATAATTCTCTAAATTTATCTAAGATGAAATCATATATATTTAGAAAAAATTTTAAATGAAGACATTTCCAATTCGGTGAGAATGGTGGAAAAACAAAATTCCCCCAAAAGAAATTTTGAATTTGCTTAATGTAAACGAGTTTAATTTATCACAAGAAAATATCGTACAGGGATGCAAACCTGCTACCAGACCAATTTTTCGTATATATCAGCGTCCTGTCAGCCTATCACGATAATTGCAAAAGTATCTCTGTATAAAACGACTGCACGGACCCCATTTATCATAAGCGACATTTTGTATTGTTACTGAAATCATAAAAATTCCAACTTTGGAATAAAATACATTACTATTTTATCGTAACATGTCTTTAGCTTTTGAAGGATAATATGGTTGTGGCAATAAGGAAAAAGCGCCTAAGCCTGACTTTGTAGGCTTACAGGAGAACATTTTGAAATTTTGACGATGATTTTTAAAAACGAATTCATTTTTAAAGCACGTTACAATATACGTTATACAGCTTCTTTTAAAAGAAATAAAATTTACTATCACACGCACTTTCTTGATTTATTGTCCAAAATGAAATTGTGCGTAGAAAAAAGACAAACAGAAGTTTATTTCAAAGTGACTTCCGAAAAAAAATTGGCCGAAATGGAAGAAAATTTTCTGAGGGGTACTTTTAAAGTGGCAAATAGCAATATTGTTATTAGGTCATCATGAAATTGAGTCGACATAAGTTAGGTTATGTTAGGTTATGTTGATTGAAGGGGTGTGATAGCCCATGTCATACGACATACAGTTAAGCCAGTGAAGGCTTGTTGTGCGCTCCCTTTAATTATCAGATACAAACTGCCAGAGTTCTGCGGCAGGATTCGAACCTGGGACCTTCGCACTACGAGTCTAGTACACTACCTACTAGTCTACGAAAAAAGTCGACATAAGTCCTTATTCCTTATTGCCACAGATAAACTATGCCTCTAAGGCTAAAGTCATATTACGATAAAAGATAACACACAATATTTGCAAAGTTGCAACATATAGAAAAATAATTTTATTTTTATAATGCAATAGAAATAAGAGAAATTCGATTTAATTGGTACGATCTTGATTGTTAACAACAAATATAATGTCAATATCTTTTTAATATCTCTATATTTTTTTAACTTTTTACAACAATTTGATTAAAATATTATTTAAACTCAAGGTCTTATGTAGTGGTTAAACAATTTCATTTGAAATTACCGATATTTCGACACTCATTTAGTATCATCTTCAGGAAATTTCATTTTGAATAAAATTTTTTTGAAGATGATACTCAATGAATATCGAAATAATGATAATTTCAAAATAAGATTGTTTAACCTCTAAATAACAGCTTGAGCTTGATTAATATTTTTTGGCTAGTTGTCTAGATTTCGATTATATTAACAATATTTTTAATCAGATCCTCTAAATCTAAATACTATTTGTTTAAGTTAAGCAAATGATATCAAAGCTTTTCGACTTCGGGTCCTTCTTATATAAAATACAATTTTCTATTGAAATGCCCTACTTCTATTAATAAAAATTATATATTAAGTGGAATTCTTGCTTATAATAACTAAGATTAAAATTTGCTTTAAATAAACAAAAATGTATTTTTATCAGAAAAATCCACTAACACTTCCATACTTGCAGCGTGCCCTCTTTAAGCAAAACATTCAATTATGTCCACCTTAAGAATTTAATTTCTCTATTCATAGGAATCTCACACACAGTGTATATGTGTGTTTTCTATATTTCCATTGTAATATAAATTATATAACATCTTGAGCCTTTTTATTTATATTACAAACATTTTAAATAACCGAACTTCAGCTCAGTATAGAAAAGAAATCAGTTTATTAGAAGGAAAAAATTTATGTAATAATTTAATAAGAGAAATTTAATATTATTAACATTCCTGGAGGAGGCGTCCAAAAACTTATATTAGTTTCTCTTTATTAAAGGAAATGTCTTCTAACATTCAATAACTAATAACTCTTGAAAATAATATACTAAATTGTAAAGAAATGCTAAAGAAAAATTGCTAATGAGCTTAAGGTCCTGTATTCAAACTTAAATGCCTGAAAATGGTACAATCCCTCGTGACCAATTTTGAATTAAAAAATTATTTAATTATTTAATAATTTTCTGAATAAATGAAACACAAATTTTCGGAAAACAGACACGTTACAGATTTAATCTTAAAAGGGGTAGAAAATTATTCCAAATCTTGTTTGCTCAAGCACCTTCACCACAAATCCCATTTTTAGGGGCAATTAAAATGTATAAAGGAGATTCAGAGAAAGCGCAGTATTTTGAACTTCAGGAGCATCTATACAACATAAGTTGTGTTTCTTTCGTCGTTATGACAACAGAAATAAAGGAATGTATTCCAACCGATCGCATGTTTGTAGTGTGTATTACGTGCTTGCAACGACCATTTTTTTTTCTGGCCCTACAAACATTTTACGGACAAGTCAATTGAAGAATACTTTCTATTACTTTTCATAGGAAATATTTCTAAATGTCCATAAGCACTACTTCCTGTATTCTCCAATTTCTAACGCAATGCATTTCACAATTAGGCACCATAACCAGGTTTGATTTTTTAAAACAGAAATATTTTTATATGAGAAATATTTAAGTTCCTCTTTCCTAAATTCTGCAAGAAACTTCACAACTAGTGAAAAAAAATTCTTCTTGCTTTTTACAAAACTTATTTTATGTTAAACCCATTGAATTCAGTATGTTTTCCTTCATTTCTTTTTTATTGAAATTTGCTTCTTCTCGTACTTTGCTTTGATATTATGCAACCCACCAACAATCAGGCACAACCAACCAACAATTCCATTCATCCTTTCAAGGTGAAATCGTCCATATACAAGAAAACATCTACAAAAATAACAAGCGGAAATTCAATGACTAAAACTTGTTTATTTTTTTTTTTCTTTTCAACTTCTTCAGCATCTTCAGCATCTTTTGGCTTCTTTTTTTTGGCTTGAAGATGCGAACAAGACTTGTATTTTGTTGATTTAAATCTCCAACATGCAGTTGAAAGTTTAAATAATGACTCTGCAGTGGAGGTGGTTTACGCAAAATAATGGAAGAAAGAAATTTATTACACACACACAAATTCCAACAGATTAAAAAAGATATATTTTATACAAGTTTTACTTGCATTCGAGCAACAAACTCTTAAATGCAATCGATGTCATTTAAGTAATTAAATTAAAAGATTAAAGAAATGGAGAAGGCGAAGGGGAATAAGGAAAGACACAGAATCGCTAAGACATGCTTTGAAAGGCAGGTGTATTTTTTTTTATTTGTTATATAAAGGTTTATATTACTTTTTTTTTGGATACCAAGAAACTACGGTCAATCGTTGTAAAATGACTGATTTTGGAGTCTTCTTAATTAAAATGATTAATTAAAAATAGAAATGGGAACGTGAATAAGGGTTAGTAACGAAGGGGACGCTGTGTTTACTGGGCAACACTTATGAACAGTCAATGATATTTTTATCGTGATCACACAAAGTTGCGCTTAAAAGCCATTTAATGGCGACTGCATGGAAACAACCAACGTCTAGGAATCGCCTTAAATTAAATATTTTCTACAAGATGCAAAAGTTTTTAATACTACGACTCCAGCCAAATGCTGGTTGCAGAACCTACCGGAAGACTGTGACATATGTCACAGTATATACCATATAAAGTCCATGTCTTTTGATCATTAATCGTCATTAGACGCATCCTGAAATATGCTGCCGTACTTTTGTATCACTTATTTGGATTATATCCTGATTGACGATAAATAGAGGGTTATATTGACAATACGTGTATTCCATGACTTGTATTTGACGATTTTAAAAATCACGCCGTGTAAAATGATAATAATAATAATTGTTTTTTTTTTTTGCTTTCGCGCATTAAATAATTATTTATTTATTATTTAATAATTCATTTATACCAAAATCGTACATTTCATATTTTAATGAAAACCTTAAGAAAGTTGCCCATATATAAACTCTGGAGTCGAGTGAACACAGGCCTGCATGCATTGCAGGAAGACAACCTTTTCAATTTTGGTGAAAATTGGAAAAGAGAATTTTGTATACTGATTAAAAATTACATTCGAGTAAAGAAAAACACCACAAAATCAAACAAAAAAATTTCTAAGGATACTATAAGGACTGTGCAACAACAATTTTAATGACTAAGAATTAGTTCACTGAGATATGTTGTGGTCCTACCAGTATAAGTCACGCCAAGCAAGCCAAAAATAGTCAATACGATCCATGGAATGATACCAGAAGATTGGAGAGTGAAACAGCTGTCATCACAATGGGTGCAACAATTGCTCACACTTAAGAACAAGCTACCGTGAGATGACATCAAAAAGGAGTGTTTGAAATCGTTTAGCTGAAAAAGGACACAACGATTACCGGCGAATACTTTTCAAAGTTTTTGAACAGTTTAGTGTTGGTTTGAAGCAAACACCACTTCAACTAAGGAATAAGAAAAGTGCTTTTTCATCAAGACAATAATACGTGACTGAACTGGGGCTACCAACTGCTATTCCATTCATTGTATTCTTCGGATTAAGGCCCTTGGAGCCATTTACTGTTTTCAAATTTGAACATCATTGACACAAACGCCTATTTTGACGGCCTTAAGAAATTTTATTATTTAGAGGAAATATAATAAAAAGAAAGACGGTGGATGAAACTTATTGAGATAGTTTTAACAACTGATACTGAGAGCTTATTTTTAAAATTTTTAATAATCAATCAAGACCAACTGAATGCTACACTCAACCCTTAGGAAAGTTCCAAAGACTTTGTCAACTGTACCAGTAAATCTATTTAATTACACGAGCCTCTTGACATGCCAGTAATGCGCCTCATTGCAGGTGCAGTATCTATTACAAAACTGTATTGTTTGGTGACAGAATGCTGATGAACAATAGAAAGTTTTCTTACAAAAGCAGAACGATTCTGGTATCAGAACAAAAAGGTCAATCATAAAGTTAGAGTCTTCCTCACGTTGTATTGAACGGGATGAATAGTGCAACAATAGCATTACTATGACATCAATTAAAATTTAATACAATAATTTTATATTTAGAATTGATCGTTTGTTTGTGGCCTTGGCCACGATATGCTCTCCATGTTTTCCAAAATTTAATTGTTTCTCAAGAACAACACCGGGATATTTGACGATATCATTGAATGATAGAGGCAATATTCTTGCTACAAAATAGAATAGATGCTACGCTTTCTGGAGATTTTTTAAACGGTAAGAGAATAACGTGGGTTACTGATTTGAATTTTGTAATTATTTCCCCCATCCATGTGCAACTTTTTTTTCTAATTTTTGGTCTCAAAATTTTTGACCCTCTAGAGAATAGGACAGCCTCTTGTCGCATACCTACAGCAATAGTTTTTGCAGATGATGAAGTGCTATTTGTGCTGGCTTTGTGCCATCATTGCGCGAAAGAAAAAAACATTTTTCTGCTCAGAAAAACTTCTGGTAAATTAATGGATTAGTTCATTCTACCATACGCCTTGGAAAGCTTTTACAGTGTTCATGACAATTCAACGACTTGATAATTTATTCCTACGAATCATATTTGTTACTCTCTTGGTTTTATAAATTATTCCTTATTATGCGATAAGAGTTACTGTCAATCAATTGAAAATAAAATAGGAGTTTATATATTAATAATGTGATGTATTTCTTTTTTTCTTCAAATTGTTAACTCTGCTATAAACTCTTTTCTTTTTCTTCTTATTATTTTTAACAAAAGATCTTTTAAAATTGTCGAGGAACTCTTTCTTTCATCTCAGCTTTATGAATTGCTCAGAAAACAAAAGGATGATCATAAATTAAGTGATTCTTACTGTCAATTTCAATTTTTCATGGATTCACTTTAAATGATACAAAAAAAATCAAGATTTTTTAATAAGAAAAAAATATAAATATTATGTTTGTAGTGACCTGTCATTACCAAGGAATCTGTATATTGCAATAAAGCGATACTTCCACATTTCTAACGACCATTTTCTAGCTCCCTTCACACAATTTTTTCTTGCCTCTTTTAAAACTTTTTCCTTTTTAAATCACCGTGAGGAAGCACCAAAAATTTTACGTCGCAAATCATCTCAATATTTTCACGTTTCCTGTAAATCATTTAAAAATACTTAAAAATGCCATAAGGCAACAAACATGCCATCGTTATATAAACCATTTTTGTACAGTTTAAGTACACAAATATGACAAAATTTTACTATAAAAATTAAATCTAAAATTGTCTAATTGGCCATCATGGTTATATTTGTTGAATAAACATCATCTGGTTGATTGACATTAAGGTGATATTTGTTTTTGGCCTTACGGTCACTCATGAAACTGCAAAGACCGGAAGCAAAATAATAATTATTTATTTTTCCACAACCATGGTTCCTCTTCATTTCCCTGATGTTATTTCTCACATTAACACATGATTAAATAAACATTTTGTCGACTTGAAAGGAAATATGTGAGAGGGGAATAAAACAACTCTGACAACAGCAAACAAGAAAACAATAATTGTACTTTGCAACAAATGTCAACAAATAAATAAACATACAAGCTGCATAACAAAATGTTAATAACAACTACACAAACACACAATATATTTATAAGAAATCATTTCAGTCGTTCACCATCAATTGTGCTGATGAAAAAAAAAAAAAAAAAATAGAAAAAGTAATAAAAAAATATTTGTGATAAACGATGATGGTAAATAATCGAACGAGTACTGGAAAAAATAGTTTATTAGTTGTGGAAGAAAAAATGTCTCAACAACTACTTCTAGTATGCGCAGGAGAATTGTGTGTAACCAAATAGTCGTAAAAGGTATTAGACAGGGTGTCACGAAATAAATGACACACAATTGAAACAAATATTTATTGTTTTAGTATAGAATTTTATGGATAATCACATAAGTTCCTAATGTCGATTTTTAATTATTGATACCAATACACTTTATTTGATGAATATATCAAAGAATATTGATCGCAAGAAAGTCAAGTCTTCTAGGAAATATACATACTCATATACCCAGATATCCATTGCTAGTTTTTTTTTTTTTTTTTTTTTTTTTTTTTTTTGACAAAAATCGTAACTAAATTTGAATATCAACGTAACTAAATTTCAATGCCAATTTCTTAATGCTCTATTTGCAACGTAAATAACGGAACTTGCTGCCATCCTACTAATTTTTGATGCTTTTAAATTTACAATTTTTCAAAATAAAAATTTAATTTTCAATATAATTTTATATCACTTGCCAAGTCATTCAATTAGTCGCTTAATTTAACTACCAAATTTATGAAATGTGAATTGAATATTGTAGCTAACAAATATTTCAAACGAATCGTTTAAAATTAAAGAAATTTTGTTAAATTTTCGCACATTCAGTACTTGTGGAAAAATTGCACTCGTACTGAACATGATGAGTTGAAGGTTGAAAATGTTCCATAATGAATCTTCAGCTTCACTGTAGTGACAAGCTTTCATATACACCCTATTATTTGTAAAATTAACTGACCATTGAGCTTTCACGATAAAATGGTTCGGTTCATAAAAATATTTCTTTTTATAAAAGTTTTACAAAAACATTTTTAAAGTCAAAATTTGTAATACAAAAACATTTAATTACTCGGAGATATTTTTAAATAATATAGCAGATATATACTGCTTCAAAATGAATCTGGAGAGGCAGGATTGAGTTATGAGGCAACATGCAGGTGATGCCAGCAAAAATTCTGAGGATTATGAACGGTAGTCTGTGGCAGTTAAGAAAAAGAAGTCTATATAGGGACCAATAGGCACAAATAATTAATAAGTGCTTACCACATATACGGAGAAATATCTCATATTTTTTTCTGCTCTGCATATACTCGTACATTCAATTAAAGTCCAGGATTAAAATATTTTTAAATTGACTAAGAACATGACGTCCAAATATCTTGTATATTGTATAATTTTCCAATTGAATCTTAAGTTTTTAAGAATAATTATAAAATTAAATCACTATAATTTTATTACAATTCCCGTTCACTTTGCAATAATATTTATATAATTCTTGAAAGGCTTCTTATATGCCCCAAATGTGGGAGAAAGTCTCAAATAACTTTTTAACAATAATTGTTTATAAATTTTAAAATTTGGTTTTTCTCACGAATACATTCACTATATACCCGATTTTGGCTAGTTATATAAAGAAATTAATTTTTTTCTATACAAATTCTAAAATAAAAGAATAACCCAGAATACTGTGGCTTCAAATACCCTCAGTAGTGTACAGATACGAGCTTATGTTGGCGCAAGACAATCCACCAGAATATGTCTGTCCTCTGCAATCATACATCTTTTACGTACACAAAATTCAGGTTGCAAACTTTTCTCTCTTTTGATTTCTATTCCCTAGATTGAAATATATAATCTGGATGTTAAGAAAAATGATTCGCAGAGGTACTGAAAAGGTATCCGATCCACAGTATATGAAAAAATCATCTTTATTAAACTTAACTTACATTTATATAATAAAATTTATTTCATTGATATTTATATAAACGCCACTACTTGCAAGTTAATAGAAAGTAAATGTGAGTGCAAAAGTTCTTGCAAAAGAGCTTTCAAGCATGTCATTAAAATCTGTACATTTTTCTGGAGAAAATGGCTGATTTTAGATTTTAAAATAGTCGTAATTTTATTTATAATTTTTTTATATCTTTAACTGGATCATGAGTAGCCTTTAAGTTTTGAAGAAAGGTCGATTTATGTATTTTTTTTTATAAAAATAATTTTAAGATACTCAATACTAGAAATTCAAATGTGTTCTCCACAAAAAAAAAAAAATCACAAGAGTTTCAGTTTTAAAATAAAAAATTATTTTTTTTTAACATTAAATGAAATAAAGGCTTTTTCTAATGGGTAGTTCAACGTACAAATGCAGGATATTAATTTTCAGAGTATTATCTTCAATTTTTTTTGTAAATTCTAGAAGAATCTATGTCAATTATATATGAAACAAAATATTGACCAAATGGACGTCCTCGCTGGCATACCTGTATCCGATGGTCAGTATTTTCAATGGCTCTGAGGTTGAATGTCGTTAATTTGCCGAATTATTATAATTATATATTAATTATAATTGTTCTTGGCTTCTTGATGTACCCTTTTATTTTAAATAACCACAAAGGCCAATTAGCATCGCCACGAAGTGAGATTATACGGCCATTGAATTTCTTGCGCAAAAGGTCTATTGTTTCGTTGGTTATGTGGCAAGTGGCCACAATTTCTTGCCACAAGAAGTCCGTTATCGATAGTGAAAACCATTCACGGTAACTGCTTGGCCGAACTCATTTTCGACAACAACAGTGTTTTTCGGAAAACGAACTGGACGAGCATGCGCAGGTGGGTTGCTGAAATTTGTGCAGAATTCCCCCGATTGCGGAAACATTTGGTCGAATATGTTGATCAAAGAAATTACGAAGTGTACGCAATGAATTTTGGTTTGAACGCCTATTTTCGTAAATGGCTTCAAAAATCTTAAGGCGCTGCTGAATTGTGTACCTCTCAATGGTTGAATTTGTCAAGCACTGAAACATACAAATATTAAATTAAGCTGAGCAAAAACTTGACATTACGGTGTGATTCACCATTTACAATTAACATCGAGCACTACGGTTGGACCACCCTTTAGTTTATTTAATCGAGATTTTCTTAGCTTAAGTTCCTAAAAAGCCAAAAAGCTGCTATAGCGGATAAATTGAACGCAATGAGTGTTTTGTTCCTTTAGAATGACTTCCGCAAAATTTTTTTTTCACTGGGCGGCAAATTAATATAATTAACTGCCTGTCCCACGGGACTGGCAGTAATATTGATTAGTATGATTTAATATTTATGTGTTTGTTTCCTTAGAATTCCAGTTGGTATTTGAAAATAAGTTTCTATCCAGTACCTAATAAAAACCGACCATTTAAATATTTCTTTTATTTTCAAATATGCAATCAATTCTGTTTTGCCGTTCGCATTACAAACCTTAACGAGCTACGAAATTGATTGATGTATTTTATGTGAATGTTAACACAAAATCAATTATTTTTAATCATCAAGGTAAACAATAAAACGACGCACAACATCTGTGTACAACATGCAAGCATCTCAAGCACATTGTGAGAAAAGAAAACCGCACAAGAGATGACAAAAATAAAATTGAAAAATATAAATAAATAAAAATTACATGAATACAAAAATCAATTATAACAATGAGGAACTCGCAGCAAATGTAATAAGAAACATGTTGCAAACAAAGTTAAATTTTTATAGTTCAACACAGGTGAAAGATGTACGAATACGCATGTAATTTTGTTAGTATTTCTGCAATATTTGTTTAAATCTCATATTCTATTTACTTATAATTATCAGACTGATTTAAACAATGGTTTTTGGCCCTTCTGGTGACGACAAAACTTTATTTCTGAAGACCTCAGATAACTTAAGAGGTACAAGGCTTATGGACATGTCTAGCAATTGCTTTTGCAATCAAAGCAACACATCAGGCAAGCCTAGAGATAATTTTCGACTTAACACCAGTTGAAGTGCTTACCACATATACCTTCCATTGGTACTTGGACATAATTCACCCAGTGATTTAAAGCATGACCATTTCGGACATTTAACAATTCTACAGAACATAGAAGAAAGTGCCGGAAAACACAGATAAAATTCTGGGAAAACACAAACAAAGGCAATTTCAATTTTAAAGTAGTGCTGATACATGGACTTACACCAAATCTGAAGTTGTGTGAAGAGAATTTGGGAGATGAACGCCTGGATTCCAGCTTAATAAAAATTTAAGTCATCTAAACGCAATTCGGCCCTTAATACAAAAGTGTTGAAACCGAAATTACCAATAGATTGCATTAAGTCCCTGATTCTACTTGAACTATATCACGACAAATATGATGAAATGCTTTGAAAAATACCTGAATACCATTTACCATAATTGGCTGTTATAAATTACATCGAAACTTTGCCCCTCAAGAAAAAAACATGAAACTAAAGAGTTTCTTAATTTCGGGGGAAAAAATCGCTCATACTATTGTTTGGTCTCCCTACCGGACTTCATAGGATGCACGCCGAAACGTATAAGCTTTCGAAGGGTACTTAAGCTGCCTCAGCGATATGCCAGTGTCTCACTTGTTAGACTTAGAAAAGAGTTATGGTTAGTTTTAAGGCTCCCAACGTCTAGAGCTTGACTGGAGTGTTCAACCGTTTGAGCAATTCTTCTGGCATCATAATGGACTTTATGTCCTACGAATGCATTATCTAATTTGCAGGAAGCCCACCTAATCCTAGCATAATAACACAACAAGTGTCCCTTACTTTTATTTTATTTTATTTTATTTTTGAAACAATAAAAAAATGTCACGAAAACTGATTTTTAAAACTGGTAGAACTGCTTTCGTATACAGGGAAAGCTAGCATAATAGGACACTTGCTGTTGCGGTGTCTGTATTATTACTTTATAATTTTTAGTGCAAAAATTTTATTTTTACTTACAATTTATAAAAACTTGTATACATTTAAACTTTATTTTCGTCATTGTAAACAAAATGGAGAAAAAATTTATTACAGACTCTAAAAAGGAGTTAAATTTTCTAATTCCGAAAAAATCTTGGGAAAAGCATGGAAATACCGTCTTATTAACAACGACTATATAACAAAAATGTGAGCTTATGAAGAGATAAAAAAGCTCCAAAATGGCATCAATGGCAGTAGAAAGAAGTTGTTTTGTATTTTCTTTCTCTGATATAGAGTCTCCACTAGCATTAAGTTTGGAATTCTTTATGTTCGCAATTGTCCGAATGTATTGCTTAAACAAAAAATTACTGTGTAGTCGGAATAGGTTCTTGTTCAACACAAGGCTGAAAAATTATGTTAAACACAAACTGTCATTTGTTTGCTAAAGTTGTTTAACTTTTTGTTTAATAAAAAAAATATGTAGTAGTAAATATCGTGGAATTCAAAGTTGAAATGTAGTGGCAAAAGCTGAATAATTTCAAATTGATTCATTTATACAATCAATTTCGTGTTTGTACGTGTACTTGTGAACAAACATTTTTGTGACGCCATTCTGGCGATGTTGTTGTTTATGTTCAGAAATAAAAAAACTTCTTTGTATGGACGGTGTGAGAGAGAAGTATGATAGAATTGTTGCATTTAATATTGTTTATGGCTGAATACTTTTTGAGCCCACTATATTCCCAGTATAAAATAATATAATTTTTTTTTTTTGCTAGTGACTACTTTTTTAGTTGACAAATGTTGCACTCATATATTTCTTCGTTTGTTAGCAAAAACTATGTATATTTTATAAAAATTTTATAATTATTTCTATAAAAAATTTTAAGCATTGGTGTCGCATGGTAGAAGGCAATCAGAGTTATTATTTTTATACTCTTTTAAACAAAGCAAGCCGCTAAAATTCGCTTTCTAAAAAAATATATTCTGAAAAGTCATGTTGAAGAAACGAAGCGGAAACTTCATTTATTTAGATTTTATCAGCTAAACTACTATTCTATTTGTAGTTTAAGTTTCAAATCTTGTAATCTCTCAATCGGAAACACTCTGCTTTTGATGACATTTGAAATCTAACTGAGCCACATGCCCCATAATTTGTTGACGTACTAAACAATAAAAATACAATAAGCTTCTTTCCAGGATCATAAGCCATACCTAATAGAAATTTAAAAGAACATCGTTATATAGAGACAAATCATACCATAATATTTCTGGCATATAACGTACAAGCAAATGATGTCAAAGTCTCTCATTTCAAGAGTCATAAATAATGTTTACTTTCAGACACAATCGTTCATCTTGGGTGTTATAAAAACTTAGTTCTTCCCCAATCATTTTTAAGCACGCTTTAAAAATTGTTGACTTTAAAAATCCAGTAGCGTGCAACAAACCATCAAAATCATCTAATCCAAATGACATTTTATCTCAGACATGATATTTCCATTTGCAATGCAGACGACAATCACTTAATGTTTGAAAACGTAAAATAAGATCATAAATTGCATTCGAAATGATAGACGACATTTTTATTTTATTTCTTTTAAAGTCATACACATTGAAAATTTTAGTGGCCATAGAAAATGGAAATAAAAAAATTGCAGCAGAATTTAAAAAAAAATGTTTTTGGCAATGAAAACTGTAACATTGTTGAATGTTTCCAAATCACGGCAAAGCAAATAAATAGCAAATGTCGCCTCTGTCGCATGCGACAGCGAAGAAATAGACTACTTGCATTTTATTTCTGCTAATAAACATGTTGCACTAACAAGACGAGGACAACAAATTTAATCCACTAGTATGTTAGCAATATTTTTGGTTGCAATAAAAACATGTAAAACTTCTTTCGTTTGTAAAAACTAGACTATTTTATTCACTCAATGCTGGCCAACAAACGCAACAACATGACCAATGACTCAACAAAATATATTAGATCTCTCAAGAGTCACAGAAATAAATTCAACTCATGTTGCAATGACATTAATCCACTTACGAAAAAGTTTATATGTTCAAATATAAAATGGTATTAAATGTCAAACTGCAACCAGCCACTCAGACATCCTTCAACTCTAAATATTTAAGTTGTTATTTTTTATTTACTTTTTTCTACTTTTGTGTCGTGTACAAATGACAACTTCAAGTGCGAAATTGCATTTGAAATCTATGGGGAAGTTGTTTATACTCATCAATTTGCAAAGGGAAATATGTATGAGATTCTTCTGGAAATGGGAATTATTATCGGATAAAGAATTAATTTTGTCTATGATTCAAAGTGCAATTTATTGCAACATCGATCACAAACAATTGTGTTCTTTATAAAGAAGGTATTTGTCACAAAACGAACGGGCGCATTCCGTGGTAGTAACGAAAAAAGGTATTGCTCTGAGTCGATGCAACAAAGAGTCAACAGAGTTGGCTACACTGATGTCACCGATGAGCTTTTTTGCGGTGGAGTAACTTTGTATTTTATCCTTGGTCGGATATAAGTGAGGAAAATTGTAAAGGATTCAGTTGGTGTAGTGTCTCTTGAAGTGGTTTAAAAAAACGAGACAGCCGAAGGCTTCATCAGCGACCTGAAAATATATTTTTACCACCAAACGTCAAACTAGATTTTCATTCCATGAAGATCAATGACTTTTGATTCCTCAATACTTATATCACCCATAATTACAGATGAGGCAACATATATTTTCATACGCTTATGCCTAAGCAGACTACAGTGACTGTTGCAAGCATTACAATAGACTCTGCGCATAAACCAATTCAGAGGTTTCTACAAGATCCTGATAAAATATGTCATTCATATTTTGCCTCATGGCTTTAATCTATGGCAAATGACAAATTGACAAATGATACTGCCCTTTTGCAAAAGAGAAAATGCAGTTTTAAGTCTGATAGAGAAATAAGAAATGAATCAAGAGAAAGAGTGGAATCTTGTAAAACTTCTGAATTTATCTTGAAGTCATTTTAACCATCTGCAATATCCCATACAGTACGATTCGCAGGGAAACACAAATAATTGAAGATATTATTTTACGTGAGACAGATTTGCATTGATTTTGAAACAAATTTCATTTAGCAATCGAACTCAATAAAGAAAACAAAAAGAACTATTTTGTGTGACAGAAAACTGCAAAATAAGAAAAGAATTTTCAAATTTTAAAACTTCAATGGCAGTGCATTGTGCTGGAACGTTTCGCTGGGAAGAATATTCCAAAGAATAAATTTCAATATTAAGTAATGAGAAAAATATTGAGTAAAAGAGCCGTTTTAAATTATAACAATGAGTTATTGTATTTAATATTTTCTAATGTGTCCTGTACATATTTGTATCATTTAAAATCTTTTGAAAATTCATTTGGATTAAGTTAAAATTTTTTTTGTTTCTTAGTCTGTGAGCTGCATGGTTCGCATTTAGCCGTCCGCAAAGATTCACTCTACTAACACCAGCTACGTTTACCAAAGATAAGCTGCTTCCGCCGCTTTATGTACTGAATTCTCTTCTTCCATTTTATTTAATTTCCTATGAACTTGATTGGCTGTGCCCCGCTATACTTTAGATTTGTGCAATCTAAAATTTATAATCAAGTTTCTTAAAAACTCAAAGAAATGTGTTTGGAAGCAATGAAAATATCATTCCTCAAATGATATAGTCGTTGAAATTTAATAATTTTTCTAGGTTAGGTTAGGTTAAGTTAGGTTGATTGGAGGGGTGTGATAGCCCATGTCATACGACATACACTTAAGCCAGTGAAGGCTTGTTGTGCGCTCCCTTTATTTATCAAACACAAACTGCCAGAGTTCTGTGGCAGGATTCGAACCTGGGACCTTCGCACTACGAGTCTAGTACACTACCTACTAGTCTACGAAGGTCAGTTAATAATTTTTCTAAGTATATGCAAATAGTTCCTTCTTTATAAAAAATAATCTGAATAAGAAAAATAGTTTCGAAATATTTTGTTAATACAAATAATAAGACAACACCATTGATAAATAGTTTAGTTATTACCTCATCAAGACTATAGCAAGGAAAATCATATAATTCCACTTAACATCATTTACTACAATGGCGAAAGGAATTAATAATATGATTAAAAAAATGATGATTATTTCTCTGTCGCATCAACAGTGGTCCAGTGTGTGTATAATTTTTAGCTACATTTTCTGCCCCAGTGTGTCTAATATTTTAAGCTGCATTTCCTAAAAAAAATATGAAATTTTAAAGCTGATGGCTTAAATGCGAAAACTAATCGCATTAAAATTCCAAATGACACTAACATGACACGCCACATTGAGAGGCGGATTTTAAAATTACTACAGACTTTAAGCGGATTAAATAAAACTGAAATGGAAGAATTTCCTTTGCCATCTTTAGGTATTTATGTTCAGCATAATTGATTGCTGTCATTAGTTGCCAATAACATTTCAGTTGTATTGCTTTTTCGAACAAAATGTTGCCGTAACATTGTTTATCAGCTGCTGCTGACTTCGAATTGATCGATTAATTTGATTATATTTTCCTAAGCTGAATTTCATTGTTGATTGATTAAGTTTTCGTTATTTTTAGATTATTTATGTGGATTTGAAATTTAATGGCTAATTGTTTCTAATTTTTATCTTATAATTTAAACGTGTTGCTCTCAATTAACAATGTCTGTTTATATGTATTTGTGTGTGTGATTGTGTGTGTTTATAAATTTCATTGAACATACAAGTGTTTGCAGCCACTAAGTCTGACGTTTTTTTTATATAGATTGTCTAATAAATCTTTGATTTTGTCACGCTACGTGTCTTTGCGGCTGTTTGTTACCACAAAGGTGTGTGGTTTTGTCACATTTTGTGTCAATTAGTGTTGTTGACAACTTTGAGTTGGGTAGGAAGGGCTACAGCACCTGTCGAAAAGTGATAATCACAAGCAATTGACATACTTGCATTGTGATTTAATGAATGAATGGGTAAAATGAGTTTGTAATAAATAGCAATCCCAATTATGGAAGTTACTTATTGATTCCACAAACAATTGAAATGTAGCAAGACTGTGAACATTTTAAAATTATCATGAAGATTAAAATGTTTAAGGATAATACCAAAAAACCAAAGGATTTTTGTTTATTACATTTAATATTGCACAGACCATAAAAAAGTTTTAGTTGTATTTGATAATAGCGAAACTGATGAGATGGGTTCCTAAATTGTTGATTGACTTTTAGCAACTGTTATGTCAGTCTATATTGTATATAAATTTACATAAACTTTAGTTACAATTGAACAAGTCATATCAGGTTTCAAAGACTATAATTTACTTAAGAAAAAGTTTTAACGCGTCACACTGCAACCACCAGTTCAGACATCTTTCAACTTTAAACCATAACATTTTTATTTTATAGTTCTGAGCCATGATTACTTCAAGTGCACACTTGTGCTTGAAACCAGTGGGACAGCTGTTTATTTTAATGTCCTTTATTAAAGAGCATATTTATGTATGTGCACGGAACGAAGAGGTTTGAACAACTAAAACGTTCCTCTACTTGTAAAATAATTCAGAAAAATAAAACGTGGAAGTCACAGATGAATTTTTATTGATGTACTTTGCATCACTATCCGTTTTATATCGGGCTCTCCAAGCTTGTATACTGACTAAAAAACCCGCTTATGTCCTCCTCTTGGAAAACGATTCCACACCGGAACCACTATGATGCATTACTACCGGGTGGTTTTCTCTTGACTGCGATTTAAGCCTTTGTTTGTCTCTTTGACACGTTCGTGTCTATTTTGCTGCTTCTAGGTCAGGTTTATTCATCTTTAGAATGTGTTGGCAGTATTTCTCTACTGCTTGCAACTGATCCTATTTTGGATCATGCGATTCACAATGGACTCAGGACTGGTATTTGGTTTTCAAGTTGCCGGCGCTTGTCGACCCATTTGCTACATCTAGAAAAAGTGTGTTCAGCATCATCGAATTAGTCGATTGAGATTTTTAAATAATCTCAACAATTAAATTCTTTCCCTTATTCTATTTAAGATCTTTAAACTTAATAAACTTTCATTAATATTTAATGGCTTTTGATTTTAAAAACATTAAAATTAAGCTGCACTTAGATCGTTAGTATGTGGAAAACACAAAATTGTTTATTTGAAATATATTTTTCCCCCAATGCGAGTACATTTTTGATTATGTGTTAAACAAGTTTTAAACTTAATATAATTTAAAAAGTTCTATATTAGTTTATAAATACATTGCTAGGAGAATATCAAGCTGGAATAAAAAATAGTATGCAAACATTTTGTATTTTATACAAGAAGAAAGTCCTTGAAAAGGAAACTTAAGATTTAGAAGAAACAAAAAAGATTTACTCTTGAGTCGGTACGAAAATAACAAAGCACAGTGGCTTGTAGTGTAGAGAAATAAAAAAAAGAAATCATTCCAATACCAGGTAATATCTCTCCAGGTCTCATGATAGAAATCGGTTTTATTATGATTACCTCAATTACATAATTTGCTTTCAACTAAAAGCAAGAAGAATAGTGTTTAAAAGTAAACATGCAGTCCCATCTTATAGTTAAATGATACAATATTTCCATTTTATAACTTTTTATAGTCCTTATGCCAAAAATTTGGCTGCTTTTCGAGCCACACAATTAGTTTATAATTCAATGTATTTTGTAGTAAAAAATTGCCATAGAGTAAATGAAAACTTGTATAGGAACATAGAACAATTAAAAGATTATTCCCAACAATTTTTTCTTGTCCTTTCAGAATATTGTTGAAGGTCTACTGGTGAGCTGAGTCAGGCATTAATTTAGTGTTTAAAAAATCTATTTGCATACTCGTAAGACTTGCAGCAAATTAATGTTTTGCTATTTGTTTCATTTTACTATATACTTTTTTAATGAATGTTTGCTTTAATAAAGTACAAAAATAAAATATTGCTTCTTTTAATCACAATATGATTTAAATTTTTCTTATTGCAATCAATTATTTAGCCAAAGTTCTGATATTGCAAAAAAATTTGTTGAATTTAAGTACTTATAAGTAATTTCACTATAAACTAAATGAGAATTACAAAACCCTTAGTGCATGTACCACATCAATTTTGGTGAATGTGAGGATGGTCATAGATATTTGATATGAATCCGCTGGACTTTTAATCAAAGACTAATGACAAATCAATAGCTTTTCATTTTTAAGAAATAAAAAAAAGAATTGTGGACCAGCCCTTATTAAAGATTTTCTATTGAAAATTGGCTTACGAAACAACTAATTTTCAAATTTTAATATAATTTTTTTTTATAACATCGTAAATAAATTAGTTTTTGAAATAACTCACTTTTAGGAAATGTTTCTTTACAATATCTTGAAATAAAACATTTTATTTTATGTAAAATTGCTCAGTTCATTTGATGCAACAAATAATTGCAAGTTCTAGTAGTTAAAGATTAAATGAAAATTTATGTTTGATTGGATGGAAAATTTGTGCAAATTAGAAATTTTACTAATACAAAAAGGTTAATATTGTAGGAATCATGATTTAATATTAATAAATGATTAGACATGTTCGCTCTATTTGCGGTTGACAAATTTTCGATATCAATTTTAATATGATTTTTCTTTAATATATTTACATTAATATATTCGTAGAGGTAGAAGCCAGAATTCTTGCAACATTAATACGGCCTATTAGGTTATTTTATTTTAGGTTCTTTATAAAAATTTCATAAGAAATACTTAATTAAACTATTTCTATGGTACCCATATTAATAAGATGCCAAGCAAATAACAAAATATTTCCAAGAAACTTACGATTTACCAAAACCGAAAATAAGAACGCTAGACTGTGTATAAAAAATGGGAAAGACTTTCGATCGACAAGACTTTTTTAAATGATTCGACTGTACAAGTTCTTATATGCTGCATGCATGTGAGTTTTCATTTTATTTACACTAGTTTTATTTTATTATTTTAGGTTGACGAAATCGTTGATACTAATGTCAAAAAGGGCCCTTGTGTGCTCCCTCTAATGGAAAACGAAACCTATACTCTAGAGAAACTCTAAGGCAGGGCATCATCAGAAAATACAAAATCGAGCTGTCGCCCGCACAAAATCTGGGCAATGCCAGAGGAAAAGCTCTATTGTATCAATGTCCTCCGTGAATCGCTTGCATTTGTCATCCTTTGCAGTGCCAGTTCGAGGCAGATGTATTCGTATGTTGGATGCCCCGTCAAAATGTCAATCAACTTACCTTATACAGGCTTTTTTACCTTCAACAACTAAATCATCTTAGTCACCCCATAGGACTCTGGTGGTATTACCAACACTTCCGCCATTCTACAGTGTCCTGTAGGCAAATTTCCATGTACTTAGCAACTGAAATCTCGGAGCCCTGCATTAACCAGAACTACTGTCGCCAGCTCTCCGGCCTTGATCGCCAGACGATAACAGGCTTATTTCCGATTACGTTGAATACTTCCGTGCAATGCGTTATTATTTTTAACAAAAAATATATTTCTTATCTATAATATTGGAATATTAATTTCATTGTTATTTTTTCCACGCGATTTCTTGGAAAATTTCGTAAAGTTTTCCATCTTATATGATTTTTGAAGATAAGAAAAACACACCGTTTTCTACACAATTCTTCTGCTTTGTTTTCCAAGCCACGTATCTTCCGCGTAAAAGAAGTTTTGTTTGCAAATATGATATTTTTGCTTATTGAGGCGATCATAATATAGTTGTGGCAACAATCTGTTTCCGCCAAATGATAAAATTCGAAATCAAGTAACTATTTTTTTTAAATTTTATAAAAACCTCACAAATTTCCCGGTGCATTGTATCATCTTAAACCGAGTGCATGATTTTTGCTTAAATAGATTTAAAGAAACATCAAAAAACTTTACGATACACCTGCTGGGGTTTTTCCAAGCATGTATCTTCATATGAACGTTATTTATTCATATATTTTTTTTACACACGTAAACATGTATTAGAGGAAAAAAAATAATATATTATTTTTGTTTAGTTTTTCTTTTCAAAAGAATTTAACTTTTTTTTTTGCTTTTCTGCACTGCAAGAGATTTATTTCCTTACATTTGCATAGAAAGCGAAGTGGTAACAAGCAACAAACCAACAATAACGACAAACTGCATAAATCTCTTTCATATTGTTGTTAATAACTTTAAGTACTTTGAAATTAAACACATGTATATACATGGTGGCTCAAAATTATAGCCGCAATATTTGAAAATTTTTAGCAAAAAATTGTTCTAATAATATACTTTCGGAAAAAATCGCATTTCACATGTGTAGGCGCTTATAGAAAAAATTAATTGGGCGCATTAGGAAGAAAAATTAATGCAAAATTGTAAATCATTTTATTAGAAGAAGAATAATATGATCCTTCCAAGCCATCTGGTAGTGTTCTGGATTAAAAAAAATGTAATAACAACGGAGAGAGTACACGGATTATAATACTTGAACTGTTTGAAATTGAACCACTTTTGCAAGGATTTTTGTTATAACACAAGTATCATTAGAGATTGGCAGCTCTATATCTATTAATTTGCCAAATAAATTGGTTGCCTCTGCCCACTCAAGCTCATAATTAAACTTATTTAAAGAATTCTTTCAAACAAAGCAGTACTTTTGGGAAAAAATTGGCTCCTCATTTTATATACAGCGAACATTTCTACTTCTTTATCAAATGGCCTCTTGACACACGTTTTTAACTTTTCAAAATATTGTTGAAAGTCCACTGATGAGGTACCATAAGCATGAGCGAAATTCATGAAAAAAACTTGTTTTAAAGCTCACAAGAAGCAACAACATATAAGAAGGGATAATAAATTCATATCAGAGACATTGTAGTGCAGTTCGTACTCTAGATTTTGTTATGACGGGTGTACCCTATAAGCAAGCCAAACTGTACTCGTTACAAATATTCTAATAGCCTAGTGCCTCGAAATAGACCACAACTACTCGTACATATATTATACCTTGCAACCTGAATATCTTTTATGTTCGATAACAATAAAATTAAATACTTTCTATACTTTTCTAATAATTTTTTACTGAAGTACGAATACTAAGAAAACTTTTTGCAAATATTTTTACGAAAACTGGTGCAGCCTTAAGTATAATTCTTGAAATCTAGTTTTTATTATACCGACATGCCACAAACGTTTATCTACCACTACAAATATCTACGTTGTACATACGATAATAAGAAATCTTAAGCTCTGAGTACTAGCAAGGAAAAAATAAATATATTTGCAGGGGCATGTGTTTGTGCAAACTTCACATACTTGTACTTAGACTTACGTGTAGGAACTTCTATTAAATAAAGAACAAATGTTTTTATATCTACTCCTTCGTACTCCTACGTACTATGAGACCTTATGAATGGCTGATGTATGTGCAACAAACTGTTTTAGTTTTTATTCTTCATGTCGCACTCATACTTTGTTTAACATTTTTATTTATTGCCATGAAAATGTCTTAAATAAAGCCAATTTTAAATAATAACATCATGACTTTGTAGCTCATTATGGAAATTTACATTTGTATGTGATTGTAATTTTTTTCTCAAATTTATATTTCGCAGTTGTTGTTGTTGTTGTTTAATTTTAGTATTGCTTTTATTTCAATTTTAATTTTATTGCTATTTTTCATTACAAACTCAGAAGCAGTTCATATTACCCATCCATCCACCCATAATGAAAAATTTTCACATGGAAGTAGAAACGATGTAATTATTTCCTTTTGCTATTTTAGCTACGAGTATTTGTAAATAGTTTTAACTAAATTAGTTCAATTTACATTTCTGACTGTTTGTATATTTATGCAACTCAATTTAGAAAATGTTGCATCGAATTCAGCAATGGTAAGTGTGATGGTAATGGGCTCCATGCCTGCTAAAAGCTCTTAGTATTTTTCAGTTTGCTTTTCCGTATTAAAGAAAAAATCTTAAGCCTACAACACCAATAATTTTTTATATTTATGCGAACGATAACCATTAGTCAAATCGTTCCCCATATGCTTAAGCAAACTGTGGAACTAGGCCTTCTTAGACTAGTAGTTAGTGTACTAGACTCGTAGTGCGAAGGTCGCAGGTTCGACTCCTGCCGCAGAACATTGGCAGTTTGTGTTTGATAATTAAAGGGAGCGCACAACAAGCCTTCACTGGCTTAAGTGTATGTTGTATGACATGGGCTATCACACCCCTCTAATCAACCTAACCTAACCTAACCTAATATGAAGTTAGACAAAAAAAATTATTATGTCCTTTGAAAAATTTTATCTATTTTAAATATTTGTTAAAGAGATCTTCAAAGGACATTGATTGAGATGAGGCATTTTAATGAGAAAACATAATTCCTGGCATCGTTATATTCATTAGGTGTCCGAGAAAATTTACCAAATAAAAATTTAATACAATAACATAAAAAAATTCTTATATTAATAACATTTGCTGCAGTCTTGGACCTTGTGTTCTTAATCGATTTGACTTTTTGGAGTTTTATCACTTAAAAAAAAACATTCTTACTCAAGATATACGAAGATCAATAGAAGAGAACAGGGACGACTTAGAATACAAAAGAGTTCAAGGTCATCGCACAATAACCAAAGGAGCTGCAAGTGATGTTAGACGTTTCAACAGACATTATTGTTCTACAATATTAGACAGAATTTTGTTAAATGAATCAAAACAACCTGACAAAAGAATTCAAGAAAAGAAAGATAAGAGCGAGAGAGGGAAAGAAGATAAACTAAAAGACAGAAACTGTAAGAAAAAGAAGAGCAGCAGGATGATGAATATTATGCCTACCAGTTTATTTATATGCATATGTTCCCATTGATCCTGTAAGGAGCGTAGAGGCTCCAGTTTAAGCTAGAGTTATTAATTCTTTGATGTACATTGAACTAAAAAGAGGTATTTCCATCATAACTCTAAAACTGAAAGTATCAAAAGGCCTGTTTTAGAATCTATTTCTATCGGTAAGAATTTGGAAAAAGAGACTCAATTAATAGTTTAGCTGCGAGTATGCAAAATCGCAAATCCATATAAATTTCCTCACGTTTGAATTTTCCAATTCGCCTAAATAGTATTAGTTGAAGAACTACGACAGTTTTAATTAAAGTTAAACGAAAAAATTATCAAACGAAAATTAACTAGACATATTTATTTCCTCAATAGAGGCATTTATTAAATACAGTTTATTTCTTTACTTATTGATCCAGTGGAAACGCTTGATCTTTTGACTGACGAAATGAAGTTCAATATCAATATTGGGTCACTCGCTTCGGGATATCCTTCGATTTTCAAATTATTTAAAGCTATAGTAAAGAAAATCCTTACATGTTGATATTTTTCTCTCTTCCTGTGGGTCCCACCCAATAAAGAAGAGTGTAAGGGATGAATTGAAAACCAGATGAAAAAACCGAAGAACGGATGGATAGAAATTTATGCCAAAGCCTTTGTCATTCTTTAGGCACTAAATAATTCTTGCAAAACAAAACAAGGCAGACAGAATATATATAAAATATAGAATATAACTTAGATTTGTTTACAAAAATATTTAGACGATCATTCAGTTGGTACTGGCCACAGTACACCTCTTTGTATGGAAAGCAGCACTAGTTCTCTGTGGCCATGAGGTACATGAATTTTCCTCTGAAATGCTACGAATGTGAATTTGGCTTAAAGAGTAAAAAATGTCCCTCCAGATTAATTCCTCTATAAAAAATGTACAACGTTCTCCTTCCTTTAAGAAGAAACAGCAAAATTTTAAAGCTTAAAAAGTGACATTTTTCATTAACCCTTTAATTTCTTTCCCTTCATAAAATTGTTGGCCAACAACATTATCATTTATGTACACATTTCATTATCTCCAAGTCAATTATTACACGTGGAACATTTTTGTGCTTGCGGCCTGTCAAGTTCACAAGATTAACGGCTTAACTTTTTCGATTCGTCATACGTCATACGTCACACTCTGAGGCGGTGGTTCATCTATAAAAATGTTAAAATGTTTATTATATTTTATTTATGTACTCGTGTGCATCTCTTTAACATGTAGAAGTTGTAGGTGTATAAAAAGGTCTGAGCAAAACATTTAAACCGGCCATAATTCAACTTTAACATCGATACCTTTAAATGTAGATGCATGTCTGAATTTTGACATTCTTTTTGCGTAAGCGGAAGAGCGAAGCAACACACAAAAAAAGACAAAAAAATATTTAAAATGTTTATTGGTTGTAAAAATACACGTATATGTTGGCGTAAATCATTTTGTGATTTTTTTGTTCGTTTTGGAAAGCGTAAGTGGTACAAAAAAAGTAAAAGAAGATAAATGTGTTCCAGAATTTAAACAGCTTTTTTTCTTTTGTTGGGAAAATTGATTATTTATTATTTTAGACAAATAGTGGAACACAGATGAAAAAAATATGAGGGAAAATAAAATAAATGTTTTGAATTTTTTTAAATGAATAGATTTTTAGCAAATGAATTATTTACTTTATGCACAAATATGCACAAAAATGGCAGCAACGTGGCCACGTAATATAGGCTGCATAGCCATTGTTTAAAAAAATAAGCTTGAGAAAGTTAAGACAAAACATGATATGTTTACCTTAGACACAATATATAAGGATAAATTTTATACTCATTTCAGTTTTAATAGACTTCAAATGAAGGAGGAGGTTCATTATGTTTTTTTTTTTGTAGTTACAGCGATCATCATCATTTGTGTTCCCATTTTAGCCAATATGTGATGGAATAGAATGGATGGAATGGTACCTCCCCGACAACATAAGATTTAATAATTTGACATTTTGCTTAAAGCAATAGTGAGACTGTGAAAATTGGCGTGGGTTACTTAATGGCCAATACACACAGTATGAAGAAACATTTTCTGTAGTTGTGCAAGGGGAGTGTTACTTATCTCCCTGCTCTTGCTTATCCGGCTTGCTATAGCAGTGAGACTGCAAAAAACTGATAAACTTTAGTGCTCCAGGGGGAAGAGCACTTACATAGATTTCATAGTAACTTTTTTAAGCTTTAATAAAGATTTTTTTGACAAAAAATTTAAGCAACTTAAAGAAGAGGCTCTAAAGTATTTTAAATAACTGGTATATTAATAATTAAAAAAAATTGTTCTGGCTCCAGCTGTTTATATGCCGACATTTCATTGGTCGCTTAGCAAATTCGTCAGTGAACTTTAAGAAGTTTGAAAACATTCTGCCTCATATGTTTATACAAAAATAGACAAATACAATATGAGAATTCTATATTGTATATGAATAATATGAAATACATAATCATGGAAGACGTAGGATGCTTTTTACAAAAAGCACAACAAACACTTCATAATCGACATGAGTGTATTTTATTTTTCTTACAACACGTTCAGTTGTTCCGTATATTCCACCATTCAATTCATAGATTCTAAGTTGTTTGGTCTCATTGTTTTCAATAATATAATGATGGCTTCTTTGATGGGGTTTTTTATTAAAAGAAAAAAAAACAGATTTTGTTATCTGTAGCGGAATGGTTGTGCAAGTCTTTTCGGCCGTTGGATAAATGATATATCCTGCAAGTATCGAGCGAGGGAAATAATTTCTGAATATGCCAAAGAAGTGCTCTTGTCCAACGAAAGGTTGTCTAAGTTCCATGTTGGCTAATAATTATTATAGAACTGATTAAAATCAGTTCTATCGTTTCTTTGCATGCCCCTCACAATCAATCATCCAACAAAGCGGTAACCTGGTGCGTTTCCTAATTTTAATAAATGATTAATGCACTCTATGACAACTCATAACGTAATCTCATACAATAGCAGGCCACGTAGTGCTTCTTGCCTTTATATTATTATATAAATATTTCTACCCTTTACCACAGATAATGACGAAGGAAAGTAAAGCAAATAAAGTATCATCAATCAGTTAAAAAATATAATTTTTTTTTTTAATAATTTTATTTTATATCATATATTATTACCACGCCACAATTTCGTGCTTCTTTAGTGATAATAAATTGTAAGTTAAAGTTAAATAATTTTTCATGGACATTGCAGGAAAGAAAGTGTTTCTTAAAAAAAAGAGAAAATTTGTTTCAAAGAATTAATTGAAATTCTTAAGGATATGAAATTAGTCAACATTTTGTCAAATTAAATTCGCAAGGAGTCGAAAAATGTCATTTCCTAGGTGTGATTTCCACTGTGGTTATCATAAGAATACTTTCATGCATTTGAAATCATGACATTTATATCGTGAAGATGTTAAGTTCCTTATTTCTAAATTTATTTAATAAATCCCTAATTTTATTTATAAATGTTTAAAAAACAATTTAGTTCCTGTTGCTCATTTGAAACAAACTCACGTTTATCTGTTTAATATTATCAAAACTATAGAAATAAAAAACTTATTTCAAACACCTTAAGATAACATTTTGAACAACTTAACAATTCGTGGGGTTCGACCTTAAGTATTTCTGTAGAAAGAATGTGCAAAAATCCAAAAGTTTATTTAAACTAAATGTGAGGTCATGTCAATTAAAAATCTTTAATATCGAGTTGATTTCGTTAAACAACTTAAAACCAACAATTTTGTTTTATAACAGGCATCTAGTAGAGCTGGCAATACAAAATTTGCTGATACTAATTTCGTTTAGGTCATGGAATAAAAAATATGCACTGTGTGAGCTTAGCGCAATTGATATCAGCCATTATTTTATTTCCAGGTAAGTGAGAAAAAAATTTACCTGAAGAAATTTCAATCCAGCTCAGGACTTCCATATATACTCAGTTATGGAAGCTGAATATTTGCTGCATGTATAAAAATTCGAAGATATTTTCAGTATTATGAGTCTTACTATAATCGGTGCAAGGACATGTCTAGGTTTAGGTAATATATTATTTAAAAAAAAATAACTATGCTAATAATGCATCAATGATTATGATTTCTAAAGTTATGCAATTTTTTTAAATAAATTTCTAGCCAATGAATTAGTTGTAATCCTCTTCATGTTTTTAATGTTGTACAAATCCTTTATTTTTTTGCACTTTCGTTACTTATTCGTCTGTTTCAGTATTCCATAGAATTGTTTTTGCAAAATTTACTAGCAAAGCTGTCAGGACCTCTAAGAGCGTCCTACTATATGCCAAAGCACGTGCATGATCACAATAAAACATCCTATAAAATATTTTCAATAATGTTTTTAAATTTTTTTTTTAATTTTTCTTATAGCTTTAGCTGTTTATATGCCGACATTTCATTGGTCGCTTAGAAAATTCGTCAGTGAACTTTAAGAAGTTTAAAAACAGTCTGCCTCATATATTTATAAAATATAAACAAAAACAATATGAGAATTCCCTATTGTATATCAAACATACAACCATAGTAAGCCCAATCACAAGCATGTTCCCAACCAAACACACACACACAGATTTTTAAATTTTCAATTAAACTTTAACTAAATAACCCAGTTTCTTATCTCGCGTCATTATCTAAATTATTTGATAACACCTCATGTGAATTGTAAAGTTCAATAAATATATTCACATTTTGCAAACGATATTGGTGCGTGTTTTTGCTTGGCACCATCCACAACGATGTACCCGCTCAGTCACTCTCCATCCATGATGCCATCATGTGTAAGTTTTTTCACTTTTTTTCAAACTTTTTCCATGCAATTATCTTTATAATAAAGTGCAAAAATATTGTAATAAAATTAACAAAAAGAAAAAAGTGCACCAAACATGTTAGTAAATTTAACAACAAAGAAAGAAAGAAAAAAAATACCCACAAACAGAGTAACGAAAAACAAATAGTTCATGGGAAAATTTTCGGTTTAAAACAGTATTCGCATGCTGGTATTAAAGTGAAACACTTTCTCCCGCATAATAAAATGCAATTGTTGCGATAAAAGCAAAACCATCAACGACAACAACAACAAAAAGCAAATTCACCCTTCAAAAGGCGAAACAACAACAGCGAACAATAACAACAACTTAATCAAATTATAACAAAATTGTGTTACAAACAGAAGATGTTAAAAATAGTATTTAGGTTTTTGCCATCATGTGTTTAAAAGATTTATTTTTTACCCACAATGAAATTTTTTTCAAATAAAATGCACAAATCACATCACACGCTTTTTTAAAAACAAAAATTCAATTAAATTTTATTTGTGTGCATATTTAAATGCAAGATGTGTAAGTAGTACAGCATTGTTCAAATTGTTAGCACAAATATGATGCAAAGTCGTTTGTAGTAATTGTTTAAAAATAACACGGAATATTAAGCTGTTTTTATAAATGACTTTTTCAGTGGTGATTATCGGGATTAAGGGAATCACTATTCGTAGGGCGATTTAATATTGAGCAATATTTTCTTCTTCTTCTTCTTTACAACTGACGTTTAGCAAATTATATTCACGTTCATCGGCATATACCATAACATATAAACCGATGATATCGGAATATATACTGATAGTTAAGCTGCAGTTAAGCCCATATTGTTTGGTTCATGAAGGGCGTAAGTTACCTTGTTTACAGAGACATAAGAGAGTAACCGGCAAAATTAATGTAGACGATTTAAAAAGCCATATCCCGATAAGATAATCTGGATACGGATTTACTATTTATTAAGTGCTGTTGGCTGAAGTAGTTAAGGCGTTGCATACAAAGCAAGTCGTGACTGAGAAGTTGAGTTCGATTCCTTTTCAGGTCAAGTCATCAACATCATTAATTTGTCTATCTGCTTTTTTGATATTGTGTCAATTGTTGTTGGACTGCTTTTGGAATTTAGGGCCAGCGGTGGTCACTGAGTGGTACCGGCAGCGATTGATAGATACCCTTCTATCCCGATGTACATCACAGCCCCTTTCTTCGTCGGTAATGTTAGCAGAATTATCAGCGAACTAAAACAATTAATAAAATGGCGGCACGTACAGCTTCAGCGTCTACTTAACACCAGAAGCGATGCAACTCTGTTATAAAAAATTAATAAAAACGCGAAATAGTAGAGTTGCAAAAAAATTAAGCTCTTTCTGTCTTTCTCTTCTTATTTCACCCCTGTCCTCTCCAAACTATATCTACCCTTCCGAGAGAAGTAACACTTTCAGTGGTAGGCATTTATTGCCTGAGTGTTACTTCTATTTATATAAAAAAAGCTGCTGGGATCACGCCGACCAATTGGTCTAATCAGATCATTTCCACGACTTAAAGGAATAACCTGACTCCAATATGCATATATTAATCTGTAGTCCTAGAAGGGACCTCCCGGGATTAGCAACGTGCAGTTATAGCAGTTGCTGCTGGGAACGGATTTACCTCTTTGTCCGTTGTTACAAAATCTAGCAGAATTATAGGATTGCAACATAAAGGGAATAAACTTGTGCATGCTGGGATCATAGATTTTTAACAGGGTGAAGAAGGGTTTTATCCTCTTTTCCTTAAACACATCTCTCTCTCTCTCTTAAACCAACAGAAAAGGAGCCACTAGACTTAAATGCAACCTAACCTAAGCCAATTAAAAAAATTGGTTTTGAAGATTTTTTTAAAGATTTAAAAAAAAAATTGTAAAAATTTTTAATTAATTTTGTCAATTTTACGTCATTAAAATCTAAAAACCTTATAAAAATATGAAATTATGAGATGGTTTTCGTAAAAACTCGAAATAATTATGACATGAACTGTCCAAAAATCAAAAACAATTACAAAAAACACTATTAGATCAAAATTATTTAAGAGTGTTAAATTTTTAAATAATTATAAATATAAAAATATTATTATATACAGGCATACGAGTATATGAAAACACACTAATTCCTAATGCAAGGAAATTTGTACAAGTCTACGCCTGCCACAAAATTATGAAATATTCCCTGATTAATAAAAGTAAGTGTTTCCTCTCGTTCAACAGAAAATAACAATTTGAAGAAAATAATTTTCTGCAAATCAAATAATTTTCAGCAAAATCGAGTTTTGAGTTTTCTAATTGCTTAGAAAATTTTTAAAAATTTTTTCTATTAAGGAAGCAGCCAGGATAATCTAATTATTACACTAGCAGAATGGAACAGCAATGCTTGCCATTGGAAACAGTAGTGGTTCGAACTGCTAAAGCAATATGATACGCCTTCTTACTACCTCCTTAATAAAAATTTATTTGAAAAATTTATTAACCTGAAGTGCTAAATTCAGGACACGCACAAAATTGTCAGTTTTCTTATTCAGTCTGGTGTTCTCTCACTTAATATATCCGAACTAGTAGCAGTTGTTTATGCCACAAAATAGTTCTTCTTACTATTTATCATTAAAATTAATTAATAAGACTTCAAGTCAAATACAACTTCTTACCTTAAATATAAAATCACAAAAAATAGTTTAGAATGAGGAAAATCGTCTTACCTGAAACAAAGAGAAAATCGGAAATTAATTAGTTTTAACCATGAACTCGTTTCTAATGGGTGTAATAAAATGCATTATTGCCTCTATGCCAGATTATCGTAAGTGCTAGAGCACATACTTCTTATTAGAACTTTGCCGAAATGTACATACACAAATTAAATAAACAAAGTTAAAGAATAAGAAAAAAATTACTATTGTTATATTGATTTATAGACCAGATTAGATTATTTTACTTTTTCATTATGATTAACTCATTAATATACGTTAATCAATTTCCCATTAATTTTTCTATATTTTTCAAAGCTCTTCACAAAAGGTACTCATGAGAAGTAATTCACAAAAATGTTTTCTTCATTTGAAAAAAAAATCTAATTAAAATTAATTTCGTGCAACTATTCAAGTTACCAAAAGGAAAAACTAAAAAGATTTTATAACATCAAAGTAAAGTGAAGGTAATAATTCAAGGAACTACTTTTAATGATTTCTTTTTTTGCTTGTTTTTTTTTTTTTTTTGTTGCCAAACTTCTCCCAAGTATTGACTACTTGCCACCAAACGTTAAACGTTGTAGAAAACATATAGAGATTGGCAAGGTTTTGGATTAAGTTAAACATCATACAAAGACTGCTTTGGCAGGTAATAAAAGCCACGTTAAGTAAACCAAAATAAAAGATGTACGAGTACAAGAAAAATAATACCAAAGTTCAAATGATATTTAATAGTTTTACTGGCAGCTTTTATTTTTTCTCTCTACTCTTTTTTATTTTTTGGACAAAAAAACCGCCACAAAAAGTTTATTGGTGTAGATTTATTATATTCCTGAGGTTGAAAGGATAAAGTTTTATATACAAATGAAAAATTGTCAACATACTCGTACAAGCTTACATGTGCCAGGATTTTTTTTATTAGTTGTATAATGTTTATATAATTTTCTTCATTCAATATATAAAATCGCAGTATTTTATTACATATTTATTTGTAAATAGAGGAAGATGGATTTACATAATGAAATTTCTTTCAGCAAATCGAAATGCAATAAATAATTTTACAACCTCAATAACCGGCATTCACTTGTTACTGTTGCAACAAGAAATATACAACAAAGGGGGAAATTGAAAACAAACTGATATCTAGATAGTGGCATGAAGAAGACATCAATGGTGATGATGGGAAGAGTGTAGCCGCCTCCGAAACTAGTTGTTTTCCTTTGACGGCATAACTACATTTACTTTAATTCATTTATTTATTATAAATTATTATATCAGCAGAAATATTCCTTATGTAATAAGACAGTCATCAAATCGGACATGTTACAGTAAGTTGTCTCATAAATAAGTGGTATATGGCCATTTACTTTATGTAGAGGATTGGCCAAACTTTTTTTATCTATTTTCCCATGTTATGGATCATTATTATAAATTATGTAAAAGTTTTTAAAATGGTCAAATGTCCATTAGAGTGTGAATAAAAAATATATACTAAGTGAAAAATAATTTCTTAGAAAATCAATAAGATCCACGGCTTGAGATCCGGAATTAGTCAAAATGTTGATTTTATATTTATATAATTTTTTTTATTTTAATTTGGACTTATCCCATTGCAGCTTTAAACGGTGTCGTGGAGCTTAAGCCAATCGTATTAATCACAGTGAATGCGGCATGTAAATCCATTACTTCTCTTAGGAGACCAGGACAAATGTCATATAGACCGCTTGGTCTATATGGAGTATATCGCTCCCCCAATAAATATCGGCAACACACTGCACATTACTATAGAAGAAGTTGGCTGTTTTAAACTCTTAAAGTCGTAGCAGTCTTAAGTCTCATAGTAAAGCCAGTTCCACTTTTTTCACTGACGATTCAAAGGTGCTTTAAAGAAGCTTGATATAAAGGAGTCTTGCAAGCTTTCTGCTTACTGTATTATTTTCTAGGCGAAAATCTTTGAGCAAAAATGGCTGTGATAACAGCTCTCATACCCCAGACCTTGAACCCGCATATGAATATGTATACTGGCAGTCAAACAGCACTTCAGGTGATTGCTGTAAACTATAACTATTCATCAAGGATATCCTAAATATACTATAATGCACCAATTAAAAATCTGAAATTATTGTAGACTCCAAGAAGAATGATGAAGCAGACAAAGTTTGGTGTGATACGAAAACTTGCAGAACTTCTAAAGTCATGTGGAGCTCTTATTACCGTAAATCGTAAAATTTTTCTTTTATCACTAACTAGAAGCGGTTATAGACCTCTAGTGGGAGTATTAGCTGGACATTGATTCATAGCGTCGTAAGCTCTCAAAATACGACAGAGACGTGATGGAAGAAAGTGTAAGAGATCTAGGGTAATTGAGTCAATAAATCGGCGACGAAACCTTCATTGACGAATTTCATTGATATCATGTGAAAATTCATTGTCTCTCAGCATAAATCGGCTGTATGGTAACCATTTTTCGGCATTTTATCATATTGCACATGACACAGCAACAACTATTATCTGATATATTTATATAGATCTATTTTGGCGTCATGTCTCCACCATAGTTACTAAATATATTTCCTGTAAGAAAACACCAAGCCAAAAGAAAGATAAGGAACTCAAAACCTTGCAAGCCATAACTTAGAGACAAATTACAGGAGCACTCGTAGGGACGATGTTGATTATATTATTTTTGTGACCATAGACACCGATGAACTTAAAAATTTTTATTCCGCTTCGAAATTTGTCAGCTCCCTAAATTATAATGAGCTTGTCATTCTGAAAAGAGAAGAGAGCTGTCTTTTTCGGGTTTTGATTACAACCCGAAAGGAGGTGATTTGGCTAATGCTTGTTTAAAAAAATCTGGTGTTCAGAAATGGATATATTTCTGCCATGGTGCAGAGTGGCCATATTGGAAACTGAGTTTAAAAGTTCGAATACCAAAAGGCAGACTTTTTATTTCTTTTCAACCATCTTTTTTCTATGAATGCCTCTAATATACAATGAAATTGAGACAAAAACAAACAAAAAACAATGTACGTCCAATTGTAAATGAACGTAAATATATGTTGGATATATAAACTAATGTTTTGTTCCAAAGATTATTGCATATAAACTCTTCCTATTAAACAAATGCAATTCGAATGCATTTCGCATTAAAATCAATGAGCGCACGTATTTGCATAATGGAAACACTTAAATGCACATGGACATTCAAATGCACATACACATAATTTAAATAAGCATATTTAAACATACATACATATGTCGACATGCACTTATGCTGGTTGTTTTATTGTTTATTGGCTTTTAAGCCTTATCTGAGCAGATCTCTTTCAATGGATAATTTACAATGATTTCGCTTTGCAACAACGAAATGTGCATGAAAAGTATTTGCTTTAATAGTTTTTTTTCTTATTTGGTGTATTTATAGATCAACTAAAGATTTTTTCCTAATTTTTGTTTAAATATTTCAAAAGTTTTTTTCTTCGTTTTATTTTTCTTTTTCATTTTGAAATATTTGCTGCAGGCTCTCGTATGTGCAACCTTGACCGTTTTTTTTTTAAATACTTTTCAGTTGTAATTTTTTACTTTCACACCATTATCTGACTGCCGGCATGCATTTGTATATTCATTTATTTACATTTGCAAATTATAATCCACCGGCTTATGGCTTGTCTCGTTGCCTGTTTTCTTTTCAATTCCTTTGGAATGTTGTGGTGATTTGTGGTCATGTGTCATTTCGCTTCAATTCCCTTGGAATGCCTTTCACAAATACTGGACTTTTTTTAATATGCTTCGGATTACTTGTTCCCTTTGCGATTCCTGGCCAAAATCTGCAATGTTGTTTTTGTGAATATACAAATTTATTATTACGTAATAATGACCTGTTCCCTTTTTTTATTTTAACGAGTTTCGTTTTGCTCTGTGTCACACAGGAGGGCATATTTCTTTTCTTAATTGTAGGGTTAAAGATTTTATTTTCGCAGAGTTGTAAAGGAATACTGGAGTTCTTATGAGTATGTGAAATAATTTTTTTCTTTTTGAAATTTTCATGACTTAATGAATAAACAATCTGCTTCTGATCAGTGCGTAACGGCTGCAGTATGACCAAAAAAATTATCGCAAGTTTTCAAGGAGAAAAAAGATTTATTATGAATAATTAAAAGTTAGAAACCTTAATAAATTTCAAATTAAAAACTAAGAAGTTTTTTTTGGAAACTGAGGCTGCCAATATAGCAGATTGAGGTTAGTTTCTCTTGTCTAGTCCTATGTAGACTATCAAGTAGTCTAATAATTTATAGGCTATTGATAGATTTTTTGATTCCTTTTAAAGATTCCGGGTGTTTCTCTAGACAAACCATAACGAAGCTTTACAGTTCGTGCTTATTTAATGAAAAGGTAAAAAAGAAGGCATTTTCAAGGACCACATTATGGCAAAAACCTATAGTTTAAGTCCAATGCCGAGAAAGGCGATTCTAGATATGTCCTTTGTTGATGATCTTCAGCTAACTAACAAATAACTTCAGCTCATTTTCTCAAGGTTCTTAAAGCTTCTCAAGGTCCTTAAATGCATTTATAACAACTATAAAAAATGTTTCGAATTGGTAGACACTTTTATTTTATCCAGTTTGAATTCATTCGAAATATATTGATGAATAAAATCAGTAAATTAAACACGGCATAAAATTAGAAAACTATTTTTAAAAGCTACAGGAGCCAAAAGTCTCCCAAAACGGTTGTCCCCTTAGCCGTGTAAAGGGCATCCCCTGCTTAGATGAAAACTGCCAATACTTCTATCTGGCTAATTGTTGACAAATTGATGTTACCTGTCAAATTTCTCAGATATAGCAGGTTCATGAGAGTGGAGGTGGTTGACATTCTCCTCCAACTCTTCGTTGTAATGCAGAAGTTATTGAATTGAGATTTGACTTCCCAGCATGGACCAGCAAATTGGATATTTATAGAGTTGTAGCGTGTAAGTAACCGTGACAATCACTCAACTTAGCTGGTTAAGAGAAATCTATTAATGTATTCATACTGCTGACAGGATCCCTGTGCATTAGTCCTAGTTAAATTAGGATGAGAGATTTCTACATTTTCAAGCATTTGCTGGATGACCTTACAGAGTTACTCGTGCGAGAGATCTAGATCACCTTATCATATATCTCAACGCTATCGGCTGGATCTAGTACCTTCCACCGGAAGTAGCTTTTGGTCACAATACCGATAAATTGATTCGGATGAGTATTGGTTCTTTTCAAAATGGAATTGTAATTGTTTCTTTTCATATCTTTAAGGCCAGTCGTGTTCAGCAACCAAATTGACAATAATTATTTTATTTGCTTCACCGTACTAACGTTCATTCATTATGACTTCAGTCCATAGATTTTTGTGTTCAGTTTCAAAGAGAAAAATATTTTTTCAATATCCTTTTTTTTCTCTTCAAAAATTTTTGTTTTGAAATGACAAAAACCTTTTAAAGGATATCTCTGTTACAAATCGTGTACTATTTGCTGTATTTCCAATAAAATTAAAGAAGCAATTCCTTTAAATCGTTACCATTACATGTGGTTGTTCTGGATGTTTTCTGTCATGCTCTTAGTTTTACTTTTAATAATGATGATTCACTTGTCTTGCAAAACGACAGATGTTCCATTTAAATCCAATTTTATTCACTCCTTTTTCTTTCAGTTCCTTTGCTAAAGTTAATATTAAGCCCTAGAGTCCGGTCTGTACTCATGTTTTAATAAAAATATATTTTGGCTTCACGTTTCCTTGTAATAAAATTCACTACAAAGCAGTTGCTTCTTTTTTTTTCTTCTTTGATTTTTTACTTTTTACCATTTTGTCATGTAACTGGCAGCAAGATGGCAATAAATCATCAAAATATATTTGCTGTTGCATCTTTTGGCCACTCACTCGTGCATTATATTGGGGTGTTGTTTGCTGTTGTCGAAAGGTGATATATTAATGTATTTTATAAAAAAAAAAGAAATAAAAAGTTTTTCGTCTTCATTTTGCTACAAACACAGGAAATTTATGTTTTATTTTATTGATTTTCAATTAATGAACTTTATTTGGTTTTAACTTCATTTCAACGGGATCACGTCCCAAAAAGGGCACTTTTCATAACATGGTTACAACTTTTGGATAAATATACACTGTGGAATGTTGCAACGTATATAAGAGGAGTCACGGTATTTACCGTGACTAACCAAAATTGTGTGAAAATTAAATGGGGCAAAATATTATGAAGCTGCTTAACATAAGCACCAGCTATATAAGTTAAAATTGATTTTCGTTTTGAAAAGGCTTTTAAAAATATCATATAGGAGGAGCTCAAGTCACAGTGCTGTAAAAAATTAATAAAATATTTACAACATTTAAGCTCCACAAAGGTTTGCATGCAACAAATTGCAAAGTCACAAACTTTTTTACTTTTTGTTGTGACTTGCAAAATTGTTTTGAGATTCGCCCCTAAATACATTTTAAGTTTAGTATAATTGACGGCCTATAATGTAATGTAATGTAATGTAATATAGTGGGGGTTTGGCCCAGGATGGCCTTTTGCTCTGCGACCATTGTTGTTCTATTGCGCTTCCCCTGCCCCTAACGTTCTAATGTGTTCGCAAATATAATAATATTTCAAAAGCAATTTGGTCCTCTATATTTCAACTTGGTAGCTGTTTCTCTCATTTTTTGGAAAAGGATAATTTTTTTTAAGAAAGAAATAAGCAAGACCCTTAACGCAAATAAGTTTGTCGTAGTATTTTACGCCACGAGATGCTGAGATCTCAAGTATACTACCCTTTTACGGAATTCCCCTTTTTAAAATCACATATGCAAGACGGATATCAAAAACTAATTGCAATGAAATAAATTTATTTGGGTCTTAAATAAATCCTGTGACATTAAAGTTTAGAATTTTCAAAGACCTTGTATTTAGAATTTAACTCCATTTTTGCATAACAGCAATTAGAACTAGTTTCTATAAATCATTCACAAACATAAATCGTTAATTAATCAAGCCTCTCTAAAAACTGCATCATCTTTAACTAAAAAACTAAAGACACACTTGAACATTAAAGAAAAACTGCAATTGATAAACAGACAAAAAAATTACAACATCAAATTGAAAATTAGCAAAACGAAATAAAATCAAAAATAAAATTACACAAAAAGTGACCAAAAGCAAAAACCACAGCAGCATTAGAAATAACATAGAAAAAGAATAGGACTTCAGCCAATGCAAGTACGAATGAATAGATGGATTCCAGATAAAGACGAATGGCTGCACTTTGTTAATACAATTTGAATTATTAGGCAATTGGCTTAATGACTTTAGTTTGTGTGTTTTTCTTTTTTCTTGTAACATGCAAAACTAATATTTAAAAAAAATGAATGCCTTTCATTGCAAATTCTATTGGAAACATAAAAATTTTGAATATTCGTATGTACATGAATGCGAAAAAGTGCAAATGTAATAAATGAAAAAATGGTTTTAACGAAGAAAAATTTCATGATATATTTTAAGTCTTCGAATTTCATAAATGCTTTAAAAAAATTTTGCTTCTAAAGTCATTGATTTATTAAGATCGTTGAGTGGCCGAGGGCACCTCTTTATGTTTTACCACAACGTTTACTTAAAAAAATGCATTTATCGAATTAATTTTTTTTCATGAAAAAGTATGGCTTAAATCATGTGTAAACAAGGTTTTTTTTGGTAATGGAAAAAATTTTAGCTTTTCTTCAAAATTATAATTCAAAAGAAAAGTTTTAATATGTATGTACGTAGATTGTTGTACATTTCATTCGAATTGTTGAAACACATTTTCAGGTAATTTTAAAAACATTTTGATGGTTGTTACGTTAATATTAATATTTCCCAAGAAAGCACTTAAAGAGGCTTTGAAATATTGAATTAAACAAAGTTGTTTTTATCAAAAATTTTTCTAGTTCCCAATAATTCCAATTTTTAATAATATAAAACACAACACTACGAGTATAATTTCGCAGATATTCACAATATTTTGGTTAAAAAATATATGAAATTCCGCCAAAATTCTAAAATTTTTGTTTTAAAAAAAATTATAAGTAAAAAGTTTTAAATTTAATTACCAAATGAGTTACAAACAAAACGAGCTACATTTTCTTGAATTCTATGAACTACATTGACCATAATTTAAGCTCATCAAGCTCAATCAAATGGAAAATAATTTGAAATTAATTAGCAAAATGGCAATGAAAGCATAAAAACGAAAAGTTTATTTATTATACCAGGGAGAAGTAAAACAAAAATGTTCATAGGACGTAGGAAAAGTGGAAATTTAATGTATGACAGTAAAAAGTTATTTCACATTGACTGTCCTTCTAAAATTGATTATCTTTTATTTTTATCACAGCAATAAATCATCATTCATCATAATTTCATATCCTTTTTCACAAATATTTTTGTTTGTTTTTGCCTTCCAGTGAAAAGTTGTGGTGCTATTTTAGCCTGAATGAAAACTGAGCCATTTTTCATTTCAAGCACAAACTCATTTTCCCAGGATTAACATCGTTAGAATAACAGGATGCATTCGAAAACATAAATTATATACGTGGAAAAATATTTTGAGAAGACGTGGTGACTCTCAAGCATTATGAGTTTTTATAATGGATTTTTTTGTTAAACTTTAAAAATGAAATATTAAGTTGGAAATGGCTTTAAAATCGAGATGCTTTGAATAGGTTGGACATGCTAAGACAGATGAGTTTGTACTAATTGTTTTCTATCTGCACAGTACCGTAAGGAATAAAGATTTTTATTTATATTCCACTTATCAAACTCAATCTACTTAAGTTATAATCAACTGGGGAATCTTTTCGTCAATTAAGACTTGGCCCCTTGGCTATGCAAGGAAAAGTGGATCCTGGCACAAGGGGCTGGTGTTAGATGATATGGCTATATTTTCTACGACATTTACCCAATTTTCTGAATATAATATAGTATGAATCAGCTAAAAGCCTTTTGCAAGTGCTTCTAAATATAATACCCTATTTGCTAAGACCTCTTCTAGAGGTATGAAATCATGAGTCTAAAAATTTCAGCAATGGCCATTGTTGAGTTGATGCAAAAAATCTAATAAAATCACGCAATCACGCCATATATGGAATAAAGTTCTGGGTGTTATGTATTTTCAATATTAAAATTGATAAAATATCTCTTCTCTACATATATAAAAATTACGTGTATGTTCGTGATCGCTAAACTCAAAAACTACTGCACCGATTTTGACCAAACTTTATATACATGCTCTATGGGGCGTGAGGAGTGTTTCTGTGTAGTTTGAAGTTCGTCCGACAGATGGCGCAATATTTATTTTTTTGTGTTTTGCACGATAGAGATTAGCGCGATAAGCCTATGCTGTGTTTCGCTGAAGGTGTTAGGTCCTTATCAGCGTGTAGTGGCGTTAGTTAGCCCGATACCGGTATTTGAACAATAATTGCTATGTCGATTTAGTGCACCTTTCATTCTTCTTCGAAATATCGATCCGCCATGACTTTGCAACGAAACCAGGCTTGCAGTGAAAATAAAATTTGAAGGCAAAACAACGTTTACCCGGGTCAGCTAGTATGTTTATATATATAAAAAATATACACTTATTTATGAAAATATTCCAAGTCCTTATTATATATTCAGAATTTGTTTTTGAAAGCTAAAAAATAGTTCGAAAATAGATTGTGTTCCCCACTCAGCGGTTATGATTTTTAAGCGAATCCTCTTGGCTCCAATTTAGTCTTGAATGTAAATATGTTAAGGGGATCCTGTGTCCTCCTGTGGCTCGGTATAAGGTAATCAGATTCATGTATAAAAGAGTTTATAATTTTGATCTCACAGCTATTGCCTATTATTTTTGTATTGTTGTGTTTATTGTTCGACTGAATGTATTTTATCAAAGTTTTCATACCATCATATATGTTATTTGACTCCATGTACCTTATTAATATGATTTGGTTGAAATGATACGTATATACTCATATAGATATATATTAGACTTCAGAATTGATGTCATATGCTTTCATGCGTATTTATTATAATGAGTATAAAATTGTGCAAAAATTTTAATTATAAGTTGTGTAGTTCAAATATAATCGACATACGATGTGACTTTAAATAATAATTCTTCACTAAATAATTAATTCTTCACGTAGTCTTATAATGGAATATTCCATTTTATTTTCTAATCCGCACGGATGAGAAGTAATTTTTATGTAAAAAATATATTTCAAACAGTAAAGTTACTAAGACTTAGTAAAGAAAACACCATAATAAGTGATTTAAAAAATCTCATTTAGTCATTAAATTGCACTAGAGGATTAATCGCCCATTACAGCAGCTTTTAAAATTTTAACTCACACTGGGTCTCATGCATAAAACATGAGCTTGAGCTCGGACTCGATTTTTTGAGTAAAAAGTGCTTGTCAAATTTTGTTGACCCTGCCTTGTATTCTTAATAATTATTTTTTTTATATAATAAATGATAAAATGATAAATACATAGGATTGATGATAGTAGCATCTGCTGGTTGGGTAATTATTTTTTTGAGGATTCAGAAGAAACACGTGGTGGTGCCCTCAGCAACGTTGATAAAATTCGAATGTATTTAGGATTTTGTGCAGATCCTGGATTCCAAAATGATATATCAGCTGTGTCGCGAACTATTGCGGAAGTTGGAAAACTGATATCTGCCAAAGCAAGCGAGTGGATAAAATTCCCGAAAGATGCAGATGAAATAAAAGATGTTCAAATGAAATGGGAAGTAAATTATTGCTTTCCATTTGCAATTGGAGTGATTGATTGCACTCATATAAAAATTAAAAAACACACAAATCAAAGCGATGAGTATATTTGTAGAAAAGGCTTCCACTCTATAAATGTGCATTCAACTTATGATGGAAAAGAACTTTTTACAAGCGTTGACATATCCCGGCCTGGTTCAGTTCAGTTATTTTTAATGCTTGGTAATTGACCCTTTTCTAGTAAATATTTATTTTGTTTTAATTTTTCTACTAAAAATTTAGAAATGTCGTCAGTCTCTATTTTATTATTATTATCTGATTCTACTTCTACTTCACTTTCACTTGACGACATGTTTGCACTTCAATAACAATTAGACCTTTGATCTCCCTTTGCTCAAGTAATTGCAATTGGTTTGAACTCATTTTTATGCAAACGAAATTGAGCAAAAGCTGTTTGCTGTTTGATCGAACTCGACTTACGAACAAAGTCTCACATGCCTCAACTCAGCCCTTTTACTCATTTGTATGCATGAGACCTACTATATCCATTTGCTCTGACTTACAAATTTCAAGAGTTTACTAAGAGAAATATTTATCAGATACTTAAATGATCTGTTTCCTAAGAGAGAAAGAGAGAGAGAGAGAGAGAGAGGGATAGGGAATTGAATGGGTACTTCTCCAGGTAGCTTCTACAGTAATATTCATGTAAAGTATCCTGTGTTAGACATTTATTTTGATAAAGTTAATGAGGAATATATAAATTGATATATTGCCTAAGAGGGAGATTAGGATGGCTTAAACTCCTAGACAAGAAGCTCCTGTTCAAGCAGCTCCTACAGTCGTTTTCATATGAGAGCCCATTATACGTATTACACCGGGAATCCCTTGTCAGCATTTTTACATAAAGTTTTTCAAAACCTCAAGAGCGTTTTTTTTTTTACTTTTGATCCAAATTAATGAAACAACTAATGCCAGAAATTAGCTTTAGGAATCAAGATTTCAATGTTATATTTACATCACTAGTAGAAACATCAGAACCATGTGTCTCTGTTGAACCCCTAATGGGTCCAGACTGCTTCTGTGACATGAACTCACCCTTAAGAGGCTTGAAACGTTTCTCCGAGTATAATGCAAACTATATTGTGTATTTCATAATTTTTTTATATAAGGATCTTGAAGTCAACTGGAGTGACCTGCTTTTGGGCTTTACTTTGAGAGCAGCAAACAAAATTTCCAGCCATGTTAAATAAAATAATGACACATATTCAGCGTGAATGAGTGGTTTTGTGTTGTAGGGTCTCATTCTAAACTCTTGTGAAAATCAGCTGACCTTAGCGGAATTTTCCCTATATTTGGAATATCACAGATATTAAAGCAAAAAAGCCATCATACGGCGAAAATCCCGTCATTGTACTAGACCATTTTAAATTAATTTATTCATTAATGTAATCTTGATTTTCCTCAAAGTCCTTCGTACCCACTGCCCACTCGAGTGCACCAATAGTGAAATGTTTTAAAGAAAAGCATTAACAAATTTTCTTTAGTAGATGTGTTTTCTTACCTACATCTTCTCATCTAAAGAATATCTTATAGATGTACAAAATCTCGGTGAATTTAAAAACAATAGAACTTTAAATTATAGTTTGTTGCACACATAATTTTGTTGCAACGTTAAGCAGTCTGACGATGCATTTTAATATAATAAAAACTAAAATAAAACTTTTTGCAAAAAACCAGAATGCATAATTTTGCAATCTTTTTTTAATGAATATTTTATGGGTTACAAAAAATGTTTATATTTTAGCCATAAAAAGCCAGCGGTGATGACTTCGTGTCGGCGATTTAATTCTAATGATGCGTGCAAAAACAAATTTACTGCAAATTCAATGATGACAGGCATACTCTCCTACATATCTTTCTACACACTCGTACATACTTATACATATACAAACATATATGTTTGTATGTGTGTGTGTATGAACCTGATGTTTGGCACTCAATTCAAACGGCGCGACAGTAACATTTCAAACTCTGCAGGCAAATAAATAAAGGGATTCACAATAAGTTGAGTTCCATATTGAAAGAGAATGAAGTAGTCTACGTGTAAGTAACTATGTTAGTAACAAGATTATACAATTGAGGACGACTGGGTCATTTAAACACTCCCGCGCAGTGCTTCAGACCTGAGGGAAATTCACATAAGCTTTGAAACATAAAAGACATGTAGGAATCTTTTATGAGAAATGCCAACTGCAGCGCTTGCCATGTGGCACGTAGCACCGTCCTACTAGAACTTAAGGCCATCCAAAGTATAATGTTCCCTTTATTTTGTTTTTACAAGCAAAAACTATAAATTGTTTTGGGCTTGTCTACAAAAACATCCCAAGTCTACGCCAGGAATCGAACTTGAGACTTTCAAACTACTAGTCTGTTACACTAGCTAGTCATTTACGAAGGCACCACAAAGAAATTGTTCAGAATTGATCTGCATTTCATGCACCCGGCCCCTCGAATGGTACGATTTTGAATCCTATTTCGGCTTTCTGGAGAAAAGGGGTTTTAAATTTTCAATACTGTGTTTTACTACGCAATTTCATTCTTTTAGAATGAAGTGATACCAATATGGCAGGATGTATGGGGAAATTAAATTCCACAAATAAATTTTGCGAATGAACCGATCATCTAGCGATATGAGCATCATCGGATAAGATGAGGGAGGGTCTTGTTCACGGTTGTATTCCCTGTTATTCATTGCGAAGGTCTCAAAAGTTACTGAAATTTTTGTTGTGAATGTATAAGACAGTGATTTGTCTCCATAAACGATAATGGAGAATATTAAACCTTATGAGTAATAATTAATAATGTATTTTTTAAGGCAAATATATTCAAAATATAATGCTGAAGACTTTCTCCCTTAACTTTATTTTGTCATCAAGATTGTTAAATCACTTGAAAAAATATTTTTAATTGCTTCTAATTGGGAAAGTTAAAGTTTAAACAGAAATATATACAAAAGTTAAATTTCACACACCACTGGATTCTAATGTAAAGCTAATGATGCGTTAAAATTATACAAAATTATTATGAATATAATTTAAAATCATGCGGGCGAAAGGACTTTTCTAGAATACGCTGAGTACAAAAAATTTATTATGTGATATATCCTTACATAGGGAAGGTAGATATGTCCTTTTGCTAGTTGGAAAGAAATTAAACAAAGAGCTTATTTGAATAGTTCTATAAATATTTTTCAGTTTCCATAGTATTCTGATCATCATGATAGCTGCACTAAGATTTTTCAAATCGTTTAAAGTTGGCATATCCTTGGACTGAATGCAATGATATTTCGCAAAACTTCTAGACTATTGAATTCTAGAGACAATTACAAACATTTGTAGCATTCTTATCTTAACAATAGCTGGAATATGGATTAAGGATCTTATATATTCTCCCACTCATACCAGTGAAAATTACCAGGAAGCTTACAACTTTTAATGAAATAAAATTTTTAAGATCAAGGATATATGAGGTGTTGGCATGTTTCTGCAATGATTTTCATACGATTTAGTTTAGCTGCCTGTTTGTAGAAATATTCACAGATTTTTGTACATTCTTACTAGAAATATTGCTGATATGAAATTTTAAAGTATATCCTTAATATATACATGCTTAATATAAGCGACAGCCATGACTTTATAATCAACTGTTCTTAAATTATCAAAAGAAATCTACTATTTAGTATTGGACAAACTTTCTGAAATAAATTTGTTCTTAAAGATATATAGTACGTACTGTTCGGAAGGATGTTTTTTAATGCATAATTTTAAGAATATTTATCAAATTTGTTATTCGGGATATTCTCCAAAATAACTATTTTAATATTTTATTGTTTGTTGTTGGCTTAGCTAGGTATATGCCTGCATTTCATTGGCGCTTACCAAATCATCAGTACCCTTTTAGCCAAATCATTATTGAAAAGCATTGAAGCTCGTATACTTATGCCACGGACTACAAATACTATATGAGAATTCAAACAAAACTCAATCATATTTTTCTATTTTTAATCAACATAAACACAAAAGTATAATAGCTTTAAGCATAATTTTAAGTTTTCAAGATAACTTCTACCTTTTGTTGCACTCTGGTATTAACTAAAGCTAAAGTTTATTTTTGAGTTTCTAGGACATACGCAGAAAGAACAAACTCGTTCAAAGTTAAAACTTCTTACTTCTAGTAAAAATCGCTTTCAAAAATTAAAGTAATTAATTTTCAACACTCTGCTCTACTCTAATTTGTAGTCTCACTTGAATTCAGTGACTGAAAAACAATAAATAAAAAATTTATTACATTAAGATATCTTTAGGTTGTCAATATCGACCTGCCCCTATTGAATAACCATTTATATTTTATATCGGTCATACTATATACATACATACAGACGAACACAATCTGTGCACCGAAACGTTCACAGAAGAGCAAAAGTGAAAGGCAAGAAAAATATGCTGCGGATGGCGTTTAAATGTAACTGAAGCCTCATCATCAATATTAAATTGATAAAAATTTATGTCATTGAATTTGTATAAATAATTTTTAATTATTTTCAAATGTTGAATTTTCCTTCGAATGTGTGCGTGCTTGTGTAATCTCAGCCGTGAATTAATTTAATGCCTTTATTGTGTTAATGAGTGCAATGTTTTAGAAAATTCCTTATTTGTTGTATTAAATATTTTATTTGAAAAAAAAAATATTTTCGAAAATGAGATTTGTGAGGTGATAAGATAATAATTATATAAATTTTATTTGTAATCTGATATTTTAGTTTAATATTAGATAACTTCATCCTCCTCCCGCCACCAAATTTAAGAGATTTAAAGGAAGATGTCTTAAGATTTTTTACCCCTACATAAAAATATTTAATTGAGAAGCGTTTCAGAAGGTGATGTTTTAACTTCAATATGAATTAATTTTGAGAGATGAAAATATTCTGACGGAATCTGATGACAAAGAAATTTTCGATTACTTGTTTATTGATAATAAAAGCAGCATTATTCAACGTAAATTAAAGGATTGGAGGATCCTTAAGCTCATTTAAAAAAGCTTTGAAATACAAGCTACAGAATTTTCTTCTGAAAACCGTTCCTTTTTTGCGACAAATAATTTCTTCATCAAGAGTACATCCATTTGTGATCGGCATGACAGCGCATCGCAGTTATCACTGCAGAGCAAATTCGTCCTTTAACCCAACTACTTGTACATGGAATAATCATCCGGCAGAGATCTTTCCTGTTACTTTTAGCTTGGGAAAGTTCAAATCAAATGTATTCCCTCTATCCTACATGCCATAACTAATTTTTCCAGCTACAGCACAGAACATTGAACAAGAAGTGGCCATTTTAAACTTTTGCGAATAGATTACAGGACTTGTGAGTATTTTAAATTTATATTTGGAAATATATTTTAGAGATCAATATATTAAGGCAGATGACACTAAACTCAAGCGGGAAATATTTAAGACTTTTTATACTTTTGATTTAAATACAACTTTTTGTATAAATAATAATTAGGTAAAAATACATCTCAAATAAACTTCGTTAATAACTATTCTGAAATAATAAAAAGAAATAGATGTCCTATTTCTGATGAAGGACATCTCTCCTTACGGAGCAAAAAATTCACAGATGGTGAGAGTCCATTTATGTGAGCTTTCGTTGTATTTAAAAATAAACAGGAAGATCAGACAGGCTCTAGTATAATGATTGTAATTCTCTTTCCGTTACTTTTATATAAAGAGCCCCATATGGCCAAAAATTTAATTCTTTTAGAAACCTTGTATCTTAACTTAATTATGTAGTCATTAGTCTTAGAACACATAATAAATGAAAGATTTCCATCACAAATCGCTTCTCTAGTTTTATGCACATTTCTGGAATGTTCTGAATGTCTTTTGTTAGTTTGAATTGACAAAATAACGAGATATTACAAATAGAATATGCAGGCTATATTTTGAAATTATTTTATTTCGTTATCTAATTATTCTAATATTGTTTTCGATAGAAGTTCAAAAAATGTTGGTTGAAATGGTGACTTGTTTTTGAATTGACTGATTTTTTATTTGCAATCGATTGCAATAATTTTTATAATATTGATACTCTTTTTTTTTTCAATAAAAATTTAATGTTTTAATAACCTCACGTTCTAGGTTCAAATTCAGATGTTTCGATTAAAAAGTTTAAAGGTCGTTGCATTAGATTTTTGCTGTAGCACTTGCAAAATTCAAGCTACCAAAAGCTCAACGCAATTATGTAGATAAAAATGATTAAAATAAAACAAAATGTTAAAATAATAACAATAATAATTGCAAACAAAGTTTCAATATGAAACGCACAAACTCATCGTACACTTGACATTAAGTAAAGAGCAACAACAAACTGAAACGGACAGATGCCCCGATTCGATTTCAAGACCAACATTAGAACGTCTGCAACTCATACAAACAAAAAACGAATTTATAATTTTAAATTAAACAAAATAAATAAATAAATATATATAGAATAAATATAAAATTAACGCAAAATGTTTAAAAGTGTTTTTACAATAAATTTTTTAAAGATAAATCAAAAGTTGTATTAATCACAAGTAGTTTCAGACTGAAATATTCATTTTTATTTTGATCAAAATTTTTACCCATCGTATGCCGTACAAAAAAAAAACCTTTTACATTCAATTGTAATTAAATAGTTACACAAAAAAAGCTCATAAACATTTATTACAAACCAGATTGATTGATTGGAATGTTGCCTTTGATGAACTCAGGCTTTCAAAATAAATTGATGGAATTGTTCACGTAATGATGGCAAACAAGTTTCTAAATGCAACATTTGTAAAAGATAAATTAATGAAACATTTGATATGCGTTTATGCAAAAAAAAAAGAAAATTATTAATTAAAAAAATATATGTTTAGGGATTTTTTTCTAGTATTATTTCAATGCAATTAGTTTAGGGAAAATTTTCGAGATTAGTGGGATGATCCATGGACTACATTAATAATTAACGATTGCTTTTTTTTAACTAAAAGTTCCAAGTTCATAAGCCATTCAGAGGCCAAATTCATGTGTCTAACAACCGACCAGCTGCCGCTGCCGCATTTATTTATTTAAGCTGTAATTGGCTAATTTTCATCAGCCAAACTTATAAAACCAAGTTAATAAGCCGATACTAATTAGAGTGTATTTTCTTTAAGATATTAACAAAGATATATTTCGAAATCTAAAGAATCCAGTAGTTCACATGAAAAGGTTTTAATTAACAATTAAATATAGTTAAAATTTTTGTTACCACCACCAGTCTAATTTGAAATTTTTTGCAAGCAAAGATATGAAAAAAATAACAAAAAATTTGAAAATATTTGAAAGCTAAAAATATATTCTCATCTTAGAGGTCTTTGCAACAAGATGGTGTGTCATGTCAGTAAGTTATCTAGCTTCTTACACCTTCTGATGGCACCAATTTTATTTGAATCCGATGACGGGTTCCAAAGTTTTGCAGTGTTTAATGTTACAAAAATAGTAGACATGTCCCAATTTTGGAAGGTTATCAAAATGGAACCATAGACACATCAAGTGATGCATAGACAATTAAAGAATATCTGTATTTATTTCTAATGAAAATTGGTGGGGTTTTATGTTCAACCATCGTCAAGTAAATTTCAAATTGCACTAATCCTATAAAGATGTATTCAAATTAGCTAAAATTTTAAAACTATGGCAGTTTTTGGTATAAAAAGATTTCTTGTCCAAATTCAAAAAAAAAATGTTCTTAACTCTTCCCCGAAAATTATTATTATACAAAGGATCTCTAACATTTGTAGTGATTAATTAAAATTAGTTGCAAGCAATACAAAAGCATTTTTTTTTAATTTATTAGTCTGGCTTAAGCTGTGGGTGAATTTGTAAATTTAGGTTAATAATTTTTTAAAATTATTTTTATTATGGAGGAAGTAAGGTACAGCCAATTGCACTAGCAGGACGGAGCAGTAATCTTTTCATTGGTTTTGTTTAAAACAATTAGTAAATTGATGATATTATTGGATAAAGGAGATCTCAAACTCAATTCAATTAATTTATAAGACGATTAGTACTAAAATACGTTTTCAACAACTCCAACACTTTCAACAACTCAACAAATTTTTCGATTAGTAATTTTTTTAAGGCCTTAACCTTTGAAAAATAATTACAAGTTGCATTAAGTACTAAGTATATTTTAAGAAACTTCCTTCAAGGCTAAAGAATAATATTTAATGTTCACTATTTTTAATTTAAATGAAACAAAGTACTTTGAACATGTACCGATTTCAGAGATATATTTTCCTTTGAGTTTATTAGAAATATAGTTGTATCCCATTAATGATACGAGTATAAGTGATATCAGCCACGTTGATGCCACGACTGGTACATATACATGCGGCTAAATTTTCACACATCTCAAAGGAGTACCTTCTCAAAAAAGAAGTACCTGGCGAAAAAAAGCTGAAGAAGGTACCATCTCTAAGAAGTTTTCCCAGCCGAAAGTTATGTTCCCAGTATTCTATCGTCTCCGGTTTATGGTCATAGAAAAATGATTCCACATATACCCAGGAAAAATAATCTAATGGAGTTAGATCATACAACTTTAGTGACCAATTAAGACCATTTTCACTATGATGCAAGTCATTAGATTTTCATTGGATTTCGTAAGTGGCCAATAGAATGGAAATTGTTAAGATTATTAAAAAAAAAATCCAATTTAACGTCATATTTAAATTTCACACTATCACACCTCAAGTGAAGTGACACATATGAGCAGAGTGTAAATAAACCCTCTTTAATAATATTGTTTATTTATGTTAAATAAAAAATCTTAATGTTTAGATAAATTTCTGAATGTTGTGTCATATTTCTTTCCATACAATTTGACATTTTTATAATATATTGTTTTGACACTATGACGCTTCTTCATATTATTTTTTTAATTATTATTTATTAATTAATTAACAAACTCAAACTGCGAAGCTACTTGGCTTATCTGCAGAGACACCCGGAGTCTGCGGCAGGAGTCGAACCTGCGACCTTCGGACTACCAGTCTAGTACACTAGCTACTAGTCTACGAAGGCACTCATTAGAGTTTGTGACAACTCTTAATACTCGGTACTATGTTATATAAAAGAATGGACTCCAAAAGGGCCAATAAGCGAAATTATTAATTTCTTACATATTTTTTTGAATAAATTTACTTATAAATTCATAAATTTTAGCGATTTGCAAATGCTGCGTGAGTCTACCCATTAAAAAATATTAAATCCAAAATTATCATAATGCAACTGTCAGCTGCCACATCAGCTGTCAAAGAAAATAGTGTTGCCAACTCAAAGAAGTGAACGTCTAAAAATCAGCATTTATAAAAGTTCCTATGCCACTTTGAACGTAAGCTGGTCATATGTTTTATTGTAGATTCAGGCTGGTAAAAAAACATTGATATGGTCAAACCACAGGTAATGAATGAATCTTTTGTATAAGAGGTTGTCCACTTGGAAGCCTTCTAGAGTTACTTTGTATACCAACGAAACATCTTAAAAAACTTGCACGATAGTCTAAAGGCTTATTGAATATTTTATGGATTTGCCTCAGGCAAATTTGTTAAGTAGTTCAAAAGTTGTTGGCTTTAGACCCTATTTCTCCTGCCGCTGTGTGGTGCTATCAGTTGAAAATTAGATTCTTAAGTACCATCTAATAAAAGTAATTAAAAACATTTAAAGGTAGATTAGCTACTCTAGCCCTTGGCGTTTTAAATTTGTTAAGGTGGAAGGGGCGGCTGCTCTCGACAGAACAAAAGACAAATGAAGGTTAAATTACAGCACAAATTTTGTTTGGCTTTAGCTGACCTTTAACTTTTAATTTGTAAATAAAAGTTTTTAATATTTATTGCCATAAGTTCGTTTAACTTTAAACAGGCATTAAATAAGTAGATAACAGAAACCCTTCCACTTTCTGCTCATTCTAATTGCAAAATAGAAGACTGCCAGTGGCAAAGATGTCCTTATTTTTCTTTTCGTGCTAACTTTTCTTTAAGAATATGCTTTTGATCTTAAGTATTGATACCTTAGGAAAACGTTGTAAGACCTTATAAACTTCATTATTTGGGTCATACGATAAATAAAAGGAAAAATCTTATACCATAACACTTTGGAAAATTTATTGGAATTTATTTAACCATCATTAATTCAGTATAAACATTTTTTTGTTCAAAACAAAGTTCAAAAACAAATTATGGACATCATCATGAAAATATCGATGGGTTGATAACGTAATAAAAAAAGAAATTATTAGCAAATGTTAAATTTTTTTCCTGATGAAACCCACAGACTTTGTTGTTAAATAAGAAATTGTGTTTTTACTTGGCAACAAAACTGAAATATTTATGGAAAATTTACACAGAGGCAAGTGCTCAATTATGCATATGAAACACTGGACTTGTTTGTCAGTTCAAATATAATTTGCAATTGGTAACTGAAGGTCCTTAATTCCTATTGAATATTAGTGCCTCCTTCACAACAATAAATATTTTTATTTTGCCTATTAGTTTGGTTACCTTCCATAAGAACGATAGCGACATGTTCCGATATCCCTTGTTTGATATAATAATTCTTAGAAAAAACTGTGGACAGCATATGCAGCAGTAACAAAATCATCGACACAATATGTCTCTCCACGAGACTAATAATTAGACCATAACCAGCGCAAAATACCCGGAACGACCTCAGTAATTGTCAGATTGGACCTTAGATTCAAAGAGTAATACAGTGGGATATGTACACATTGAACTTCTCCATGACATTTTCAATTATATAAAGTCAGAAAAGTCTATGAAATAACGTCCAGAGAAAAATTTATTTAAGATAAAAGGGAAATAATTCCCAATTTTTTGAATTCGTCAACCTTTTTGTGAATGATTTTATTTTCTTTAATAAAATAATTTAATTTTATATTAGAAAGACGAGTAAGTAAGTAAGTAAGTAAGTAAGTAAGTAATGTAATGGGGGTTTGGCCCAGGATGGCCGTTTGCACTGCGACCATTGTTGATCTGTTGCGCTTCCCCTGTCCTTAGCAGTTTAATACGTTCGCAAATAGGATCAGCTCCTTCAGTGGGAGCATAAGCAGATCCTCTTCACTCAGCGTATATGCATGTAGAGTCCTGTGTCTCCTGTGGCACAATGCCCCACAATTTGCTATCAATTGTTCTATCGACTCCTCATCTTCACCGCAAAATCTGCAGATGTTCGTGTCAGATAAGCCCATTCTGTATAGGTGGGCTTTGCAGGTGTAATGGCCTGTGAGCTCCCCTACCACCGTCCGTAGGCTTTTCTTGTCCAGTCTTAGAGCCAGATCCACCCTCCCAGCGTCAAAGCGTAGGAGTTTCTTGGAGTGACATAAAGAAAGAAGAGTAAAACAAACAAAGAAAAAAAATTTATTATTCCTTTGGGAAAAATGTGTGACTTATTTCAATTTATTTAGGACTTATTTCAAATTCTTTAATTTAATAATTTCTCATAGAAAATTATTATGCCCCATCCCAGCTCTGGTACCCAAAGCATTTCTATATTTCCAGCTTCTGTTGACCTTAAGAATCTTTTCCTCCGTAATATATTCGAAATCGGCTGCGTTTTAAAAAAAAATATTTCTGCATTATCGGCCTTCGTCCAGCTGCAAGAACTTTCTTGCCTGTAGTACATCCAAAGCTGAATTCACTTCATAAAGCAATAATTAAATGCTTTAGAGAACGAGGGCGAAGTTGTACATATATTTTCTCTGTTAGAAATTTTATAAATTAAATAAAGTTAAATAAATATTTTTGATTTAGGATTTCCGGCAGGAATTTTCTATTCTAAGACATGTAAAAGCATGGCTTAACTTTCAAATTCATTTCTACACTTTGGACTTATTTCATATTCGATAGGTTTCTATTTTATTACATAGAAGTTATTTTATTATTTAAAAACTTGTATTATTTTCTTCCAAGATTTAAAAAGAGTTTCGTTTTCTTAAGGTCTATTTTATGACATTTTGTTGAAACTTTTTAAATTTGTTGCTCCTATTTTGTTGGTAGTTATTTCATTGGAGCTTATTTATCTGGACATTGTATCGAAGGTATTTACTGGCGCAAAAATAACTAACGTATTGATATCAATTGAAAATAATTCTGTGGGGAAATACTTTATGACTTGCAAAAGGATATTTCATTTCGATATTCAAGACCTAAAAGATGAGTTGATTCGGCACATAAACGACATTGAACCTCAATTATGTCTCAGAGTTATTGAAAATATGGACCATAGGATAGGGGTAGGACACCGAAGCCGTGGCGAGCACTTGGCCGATATATTTACACATAATTGTCATAGATCCCTCTATCATAATAAAAAATATTATGATAATTCTCCGAAAACTTTCTAATTTATTTACAATTAACATCGTGCGTTTTAGTTGAACCACCCTTTAATATGCAAACTAGCAACATTGTTAAACTTATCATCAGTGTACTGGCATAAATTATTTAATGATTTTATAAAATAAAAGGAACTTATCATTGTCTTCATTGCATGACTATCAAATGAAAAGTACACAGCAGCTAGAAAATATCGTTACTCTCTAATGGCAACTTAATTAACACCAAACAACCAGTGTGGAAATAATTAAATATTAAATTGTTGCCCGTCTTAAGCAAGTCAATGAATGACTATACGCGTACATTGTGGCAACAAACCAAGTGACTACAACATTTTCTCCATTTATGCATTTACCTATATCATCACTTTCAGGTGCCACACACGGTTGCAAAGTATGGCTTGTATACTCAACACATATAAAGTTACAGCTAATGGAGTATTACAAGCAGCTACTCGCCTGCTAATGGCCACTCACATACACATATAATTGTCGTCTGTGATCCATTAACCTAAATTTTCAATACTTAATCTAGATGGAGGGTAATTTGTAGTTATTTTTTGTGGATTTTTATGTTTATAAATAATTTAATTAAATTTTATAGCAACAACTTGATATGAATGTTTCTATTACGGCACACATGTGAAGAGTCCTTAAAGATTTTACGATGATGTTATACTAACACTCAAGCAAAAGACTTACCACAAGTAATTGTATTCAAAGGCAACAATGCAACTAAGGGTACAATGAACTATTTTTAGGGTCCAAGAATGAAACAATACAAAAATATATATAGAGAAAATCGCCGCTCGGTGGCACGAAGTTTAATAGTATGTGTGTCTATAATAATACGATATTGAGCGAAAGTATAAAAGCAATATGTGAAAGGATGTTGCAAAAATTGAAAAAATTAAATAAATTAAAACAAATTTTGCTTAAAAGCTCATCAATCGCTGACACAATATAAATTTCCAGGAAACCAATAATGTATGCAATAATGCCGCAAATAACACCCCGGTTTTTTAAAAGGAATGGGGCCATAATGAAAAGAAATGATACAAAAAAACATTAACAATATAACAATTTATTCATAGGCATTGATATCGTATGAAATATCGCCTGAATTTAAGAAATAAGTTTAAAGTTATAAAAAGAATTCTCTTAATTTTCTTGATATTTATAGAATATTTACTTTAGCCGAAAAACGAAATAAGCCGACAAATATTTCCAAGTGTTTTTACAGTGGACTTCGACTATAACAAACTAAAGGGATTAAATTTTTGTTCTATTATTTTTTATATGTTTATAAGACGTTTGTGTCCCTTCATAAATTTAATTTAATTTTTATTTTTCATTTTTATATTTTGTAGTTAAAAATAGTTCATTGTAAAAGTAATAATTTCTATAAAATATTTGTACTAAAAAACTGTTGTGACCGTAAAAGTTGTTAATTAAAAAGGATTATAAGTAAAAACCACTGTACGCTAGAGTTGAATTATATATTTTTGGAGCATATTTCTCTATGAACCAATGTCCCAAAATTAAAAAGTTAAATAAGACCCAGAAAAATATAAAATAAATCCATAAAAGTTTTTATTTTTTCTCTTTGTACTTTTGTTTGTAGTTCTATTTAATTTTTTTTGATGTCACTTTTTGCCGTATTATTTCATGTCACCGAAATAAGACCTCAACGAAAAAGAAAAATACAATATTCCACCCTATTATAAGGGATTGGTGAAACAAAGCCCCAATTTTAGAAGTTGAATAGCCCCAAATTATGAAAAGATTTGTATTTTTGTTTGCAGGATTAATTATAGAATTTTTGGTTCAATTGACAAATGAAATAAACCTCCAGGTATGTTAAGGTCATCACTTTATAATAAAAGTTTCACATTTTGTGTTTGAAGTCTTTAATGCCATTAGCAACAGAAGTTTCTAAATACGAGGCTTGTGAAGAGAGTAAAGTGGCTTTATAACCCATTGAAAAATAAATGGAAATTCTTGTGACAGTAGCCGTTAGGGAATTTTTTTTATTTCTTAGGAAATCAAGTTCGCAAAATCCTTAATAAATTAAAAAGAGGCACTTGTTTCTTTACATTTACATTAAAGTAAAAATTCTCTTAAATTTTTAACTGAAGATTTTACTTTGTCATAAGAAAAACACAAACTGTCACTATTGGCATAATTTTTTTTTTTTTTGGAAGATTTAGAAGATTTTATTGTGTCACTCAATAACTCTCTTTATAATTAGAATAACCTCATTATAAGCTGCTTTCAAATTAGCTCGAACTAACTTTTGCATCGAAGTGGCTCTTCTTTCCAGGATGAGTACCGACATATTTAACCTCGCACTGCCATGCTATAGTTTGAGCATGAAAAACACTGTATTACTTTAAAAGTAGTTTAGCTTTCTGTTTAAAATGTATTTAACTTTTTGTCCCTTTTTTCAATTCATTAACTTTATATTTGCAATAAATTTATATTTAAGCTTCGTCGTCATTCAAGTGAAAATGTTGAATTTTGAATATTTCTATTTCGTAAAATGTTTAGATATGTTTTTTTTTGCTTTCCTTACAAGATAATCTTATGTAAAACTGCCTAAGGCTTTTTGTATAAATTAAATCTCAAACTAAAGTTTCACTACACAATAGAATTAAAGGGTGTCCCGAAGTTTAGGCTAAATGTTCATTATGTGTTACACAATGGAGATCAAAACAAATTAAAAAATAGTTTAACAAATGAAAGGCTTTTTGTATAAATTAAATCTCAAACTAAAGTTTCACTACACAATAGAATTAAAGGGTGTCCCGAAGTTCAGGCTAAATGTTCATTATGTGTTACACAATGGAGATCAAAACAAATTAAAAAATAGTTTAACAAATGAAAGGCTTTTTGTATAAATTAAATCTCAAACTAAAGTTTCACTACACAATAGAATTAAAGGGTGTCCCGAAGTTCAGGCTAAATGTTCCTAGGCCGGCATTATCTGTTATACAATGGAGATCAAAACAAATTAAAAAATAGTTTAACAAATGAGAGCTTAGGGTTGGTAATACTTGAGAGAAACATGTCCTTATTGCTGAACAATATCCTTATACCATTAGAGAGGACTTGGCAGATTTCATATGGAATATGTGTTAGTGAGAAGAGTAGACTTTTTTTTAAGTCTGCGATAAAGTAGTAGAAATATCAGGCAGATTTGATCGATTGTAGGTAAACAAGTTTCAAAAACTTTTGCATAATTTGATTTAACTGGAAGTTAAGTTTCCTTAAGAAAAAACTCTACTTAAAACAACAATTTATTTTTTAGCCAAGACTTTGTTTGAATAATAAAGTTTGATGTTGAATATCTTATGCAAAACTTTTTAATTACGAAGCGATGAGTTAAAAGATTTCAAAAAAATGGTGGTCCAACAACAACTCATTGAATTGATAAAATGTAGCCACTTTTGCAGTTAAAAATTTTTGAAACGAATAAGAAATCATTTTAATTAATCTGATTTGATTTTAGATTTCTTGGTCCACAAAAGACTTAAAGCGTGAAATTAAGTGAAAATTAAAAGAAAAATAAGAATTCAGTAAAAGAAGCTTTACTAGACTATAAATGGTTCGTTTCACCATGACGTAGAATAGAATTCTCGTATGCTTCAGTGAATATTAATTTGAATAAAAATAATGTATGAAGAAGATCTGCCCAGATTGTTCTGCTCGGGTGCTGTTCAAGTATGTGGCGTCTTCGAAAATGTGAACATGGTCAAATTTACTTTTATTATTATGAAAAATATTAAAAAGGAAGTCAAGTCTAATAGAATATGATGAAATTTTAGCTCGATCTCACTATTAATGTAGGCTTTTGGTTCTTCCTTTCAATGCATAGTTGAGAGTATTACTTTTCTTATATTCACAATATCTTTTTTTCGCTGAAATAAACTCGAGGACAAGAAGCATCCATCAAATAGTTTCTTGCTAAAATTTTGAATATGCTTTTAGGTCCAATAAATATAATATAAAAACAGAAAATTTTGCAATGGTAAATACATGTCAACATCATTAGAAAACAACCCAATTCGCTCTAATTCCAGATCACAAGTTTTGAATCTTATGCAATCCTTGCAAAGTTCTTTTTTTGCTGTGTTAGTAACTTAAAGACGTTGCGGTAGGACATTAAGGTGACGATACTTTTCAAATGCTGTACATGGTAAGTTACACGTGTAAGTGGGCGCAATTGAATTTTTCAATGAGAGATTATTTCAAGTCAATGTTCAATACCAACAAATCAATAGGCGACTACATCTTATATTAAAGATACTTATAGAAAATAGCTAATTTATAAATTTAATTATTCCACACTAAGTCTTATTCAAATAAAATAATAATAAAAAAAATCTTTTTTTTTTCTCTTCAACTATAATCTTTACTCGACTTCGACACACCCTCTATTTAAATGTGCATATGTGTTTACGTAAAAGGAAAAATAATTTACATGCTTGCGGCAGGTCCTTATGACTTTATGCTTAACAAGTGGCTAAAAACAGTTTTACATAATTATAGAATAAGAGCTTATTGCATGTGGGATGTAACAAGTTCAATTAATAAATTTCTATAACAATATTTAATACAAATATTTAAGACTATAACAAAAGCACACTCCAGCTAAGTAATTTTGAAATAAAAATGAAAAACGTTAAAGACTAAAAATTTTGTTAACTGGGGAGGCTCCTAGAAGTAGGATTAATGTATATAAAAAAAATCGTATCATAAAACTTGCTAGTTTGTATTATATTTATAAAAAATTTAAAGAAAAAAATTGTATAAAGCAAAAAAAATTTTACTACATGTTATATTCATGTAAAATTATCTATTGGATTATAAGGATCTCTTTCTTAGAGCTTAAACTTTCATCAGATGAAGACATCTTCAGAATATAAGCACTATTATTGTTAAATAATGTAGTACTATAGGTCGGGTTCACCCCGAAAGAGTAAATTTCGCGGCAGTATGCCATGGTAGTTCATGGTATATTATTATTTACATACCCAAGCACAACATGCAACGCCGTTCGGTCTTATTTGCAGAAACACGTAGAGTCTTAGGCACGAATCGAGCCTGAGATCTCTTTTATGCTAAAGCAAATAAATGAAATAATTTTCATTCAAAACAATTTTATTTAATTCGTTATTAATTTTGGTTTTCGTTAATTAAACTGATGATATTATACGACCTTTATTTTGCTAAATTTATTGAATTATTGTTTGAATTTAAGATCTTTTTTGAACAGAATATATTTATTTTTAATTATTCTTCAAGAAATTGTTTAACGAAATTAAAAAAAAATATATTAATAATAATAAAAATAGTAATAAATAGTAGATAATAATAATTTGAATTTCCTCATTAGAATGAAACAATGACATCCAATGATGCTAAAATTTCCTGAGTCAGAATTTGTGGATGAATTTAGTATGGGGTTCTCCATGATTTGCACTCCACACAACAAACTTTGTTATTTATTTATTTAGGTAATCAATATAAATATATAGAAAAACTATTTAGAAGTAGTATGATTTTTTTTCTTTTAATAAAAGATCGACATTGTCCGAGAGCCCAAAACTTTATGAAAAAAGAATGAAAAATATTTATGAAAAATAAAATAAATTTAAATTCAGAAAAAACGCAAGTATTTGGAAAATCATAAACGATAAATTGAAGTTATCAGTATGATACTTGTTTACAAAATAAAACCTGTTGTGTAAAGATTTTCCAGTTAAGTCCAGATTAATCTTGACAGCTTCCACTAATCATGTAACTTATTTTTATCTACATACTTTTGTAATACAATTCTTTTCCAAGCTGTTGTGGAAGTAAAAGTTTATGATAATGTGAACGAATGAAATAAATTATTCAGACTTTGTAAATTGATTGGTATAGTAATACAGTAGAATCTTAGAAAAGTTAACTCTCATAAAAGTTAAACACGCGGATAAGTTAACAGTTTTTCGTAATCCATGTGCAGCTCTAAAAAGTTAACTTTTCGGTTAACTTTTTAGAGCGTGTACATACATATATACATCTAAAGTAAGTTTCTCGAAAGGAGTTGAAAGCATCAATAGCGTTATAAAATGGTTTGAGAGCAACAATGATGCAAATCATGTGTCAGACCTAATCATATGCGCACGAAAATGATCAAGAGCTATTATACAAAAGAAAAGAAACAAACAAGCCTTGACTGCTTCTTTAAACCTCTATAAACTATTTTTATGCGAACAAAAAAACTGAGCGGGACACTGAAATTGAACACCCAGTACAAACTAAACCTAAGTTTCTTTTTTGTAATAATGAAAACTATTATATAAGTGTTTTAATCAAAATGTAACATTTGGTATCTAAAAAAATTGTTTACATATTACATACATACTTTACTGATTCCATTTTTTGACTAAAAAACCCGCTTAGAAAAGTTAAAAGTTCGAAAAAGTTAATACCCCTTGGGACATTTTGGTTAACTTTTTAAAGATTCTACTGTATTTCGTTTTATAAACAAAATAATTTTCTATTTGTTGTACCGCTGAAGTTAGTCTAAATAAATTAGCTAATTTAAAAATATGAAGAATGCCTCAAATAATATTTAAACAAAAATTAAAAATTATATCCTCTATTCCTCAATACCCCAAAATATTCCAATATGATTTATTATTTCTATAACTCATTCGCTCCATCGACATACAAGTAGCAACAAAAAACCACAAAAAAGTATGCTATAGTTTTTGAACCAAAATTGTTCTACGTTCGATAGTGGAGGTCTGTCACATACACGAATATTTTATTACTCATACGCATCGCTTTACAATTTTTGTATTACACATGCGAAAAAGTATGCAATAGTTTCTTATAAAAATAAGGATACGTATGATGAATATTTCACTATTTCGGGTATAGTTTTCATCACAAGGAGCTGATTCGATAAATTTAAGTCGAATGAAAAAAATCACTAGTGACTACTGGCAGTAAATTCTTGTCAATTAAGAACAAGCAATAAATTTTTTATAAAAATTACGTAAGGAATATCAAGAAAAAAAACTAATTTTTTTATTTACAAAAAGGGATCTTATATTAATATTTATTAAGGGTAGCTCTTGGAAGAAATATATGTGCATGTACTCGTACATACGTGCGCTCGAGTAACTTTTTAGTCAGATGAAATCTGTTGTATTGTTTTTTAATGTTTTTTTTTTCTTTTTATCTGAGACCTATCCTCACTGCATGCGAAAGAAAATTTCATTCGAGCAAACACAGTGAAAGCTGCCATATCATAAACTTTCATAAGAGACACCCCTTATAATCGAAAACATTTTGTCGATTCAAGCTTTTCATCCCTTTTTCTATACCAAATACAATCACATAATAGGGTGCGAATATTATATGCTAAAAAAATTTATTAACATTACCTACCATTAAAGGACACAAACAAAATGTTTTTCAACCCTGATTCATATCTGATTCAATATTAAAGATTCTTGGATTAGCGTTGCTAAATTGATTAAAAAAAAACCTGCTTGTGTACGGCTGCACTCGCAGAGTTTAGTTATAGTCTTCTGAATAATAATATTCATATATTCATATTCATTTTGATTTGTTTAAGAAACATTCAGTACAACAAGATGTAATCTTATTTAGCAGTACTGCAAAGGTAATGGAAATAAACGAAAATAAATTAAAGTTTTTGCAAACTCGCTAAACCAAATCATCAGTGAAATTTAGGCAGTTTGAAAACATTCAAATTCAGATACAATATGAGAATTCAATCTTGCATTAGAATCATATCAAAATACATAATCATTGTAGGCTAGAATGCTTTTATACAAGCAACACAACAAACAATTATACTCAATGTGAATCTTTTTTATTTCTCTTGCAGCTTACACGCCCGTTGGTCAGTCTGTCAGGCAAAAATTAAAAATCAAATCTATATTTTGAATACTTAATATTGAAATTTATTATTTCGGGATATTAATTAACTAATATTAATTAATAAATTAAGAAAAAATTACCAAAAGCCATCGACAATAAATATTGAATTGAGACATAATAAACAGGAGCAACTTCAACAAATGTTATATAACGAGCTGTGTACATGCAGTTAAGCAAAGAAAAGAAAAAATATATGCTTAATATTTTCATTTAACCCATATTGATAAATATCGCAGAATTAAAGTGCTTGGTGTTCCCTAATGTTTGAAGATTAGGTGGGAGTTCGTTCCAGAGACTCATTACATTTACACCAAAATGTCTTTCAGATGTTTGTCTATGGCATCTGATTAAATTAATATTTCACTGGAAACTACTAACAAGTTACGAGAAGTATTCGGTAATTGAAATGAAGTTGATTTCTAAAAGTCAATGAAAGTATCTGTTATAGGGGTCAAATCGAGTGTTTTTTTTAGAAAATATGTAGAGTCTCGAGGCGTAGTTAACGTGAAAATAAATGACTAAATAATTTTGTTTCAGGAGATGATCGTGTAGAATAGAAAATGAATTTGAAAATATTATTTGAAAATACTGCATAGACTCACTTTACCTTTTGCATGTGCGCATCGACCTGAAATTTAATTTTATATACAACCTGTGTAATACCTTTGTAGCAGCTACGTTACATATTTCGTATTTTTACAACGTTGTATGAAAAATCAAAAATGAAGAGAATGAACACATAAATATCGTGTTAAACACAAAAACATTTTCAAAAAATTTCATCTGGAGTGTGGCGTATTAAAGCCGTAGTGTCCCTCTTTTTTAAAGCGAATGTGTCCCGTAAAGATCAAGATGTTACGAGCAACGGGATTAGGATGGCACTCGAGTTTTGTTAAATATTTGCCTGCATATTTTGCAATTTCAACAGTCACGGTGTTAAGGAATTCAACAATAGTATGTAATAGGAAACTTGACAGAATAGTTTTTAGAACACTGAATGTGGTACAAAATATTTCAATCCTCTTTATAAGAATTAAATGGCAATTTTTTTTTTTTTTTTTTTTTTTTTTTTTTTTTTTTGAAAATTAACTTCATTGTAAAAATATAAGTTAATAAACATTTTGTACATAAAATCCACGACAACTTTGCAGGCATCTGGTACCAAGTACCTGAAATCAAGCAAATACACGAGTACATCTGCATACTAAGTGTTAGAATAAGAGTTACCAGAATTTCGTAATAATTAAACATTGTACTATAATTATATATTATTAGTTTGACTTGAAGTTTGTGCATCACTACATAGACCCTAGACGCGACTGATCTAACACAGCTGACGAGAGGATAACGTTGCACTAAGAAGCTCAAAAGCAAAGTATAGGTAAGACCGTTTAAGCGAATTAATTAATTTAGTTTCTTGCTTTGACATCTTAACAATTTTTTTATGACTTAAATTTCAAGAACATCAACGAACTTCCAATTTGTTCTATCTACGGCACTCATTTGAAAGACAAAGGATTTTCACAGGATTGTTATTAGGCGAGTGGGTTAGGTTAGGTTAGGTTGATGGGAGGGATGTGATAGCCCATATCATAAGACATGCACTAAAACCAGTGAAGGCTTGTTGTAAGCTCCCTTTAATTATCAAACGCAAACTGCCAGAGTTCTGCAGCAGGATTCGAACCTGCGACTTTCGCACTACGAGTCTAGTGCACTACCTACTTGTCTACGAAGGCCAGTTTATTAGGCGAGTACGTCATATATCATACCCCAACTGGACTCCCCGATTTATGCAAATTTTTTTATTGAGCAAACTACTGCTTACATATGCAAAAGAATACATAAGATTATGCGATGGCAATAGATATCAATGTAAACCCTTATTTACTTTCCAGTAAATGCCTGTTTACTTTGAATTGCTACGAGGGCTCTAAACGATAAACATTTCAATAGAAATATAAAAATCAAGGAAATTTTTCTCCTAATAAAAGAAACCGAATAGAATTTTTTGTTAAGGCATCATCAATCATACATGACATAATACTTAGAAGACGGCATTGATTGCTTGCATCATCTATTTAATAATTCTATCAACATATAAAACCATTTTTATAATCACTAACGTACACCTTCATGTTAGCATTTATTGTGTTTCTTTTTTTGTAGGCATTTTATTTTTTAAGGTAAAACTGATTATAAATTTAAGGGAATTTCCTTTAAATACAAAAAAAAACTTATCCCATATTTAAGAAAAAATTGCTACAATCGCCCTAAGCAAGGAGTTAAAATTAGTACCTCCTCAGTCTGTTTTCATAAAGAAAAATATATTGAATGCGGACTTAATCTCTCAATTTTTAAGAAAATAGGAAACAGAATATTACTTCGTTTAACAATGTTCACAAAAAGAGCAACAATTATTTTTGAAATATTAACACTTACAGAGCAGGTCACTACTATCTCTAGCACAATTACTTGCAAACACTTAAAAGAGTAAGATTTGCTGGAGTAAACTAAACCTTGTAGTTTTTATCTTCCTACAGTAGAGGAACAAATTAGACTATGTTAAAATAAGAACTAGTTAATAAAATATCACGTAGTAGATAAATATAGTCTAGTTCCGCTTAACAATCAATTGCTTAACAACACTGCCAACAACTATTCCACTATAATCAATAACACTGCACGACAAAAGTTAAATACAATACATTTTCATGTGAAGTCAGCTTTGCTGTTACGGTTCAATGGGTAATGATCCATACATTCCATTCACGTTTTAGCAATTATTTTTTATTTGGGTTATGGCAGTAGTCTGCAAAGAGTTTATTTCACAAAACGTGGCAGTTTGTTCCGTAACCATTGTCATGAAAAGAAAAGTTCAAACTTTGATTCGTTAACCTAAAAACAATGTGGGTAGGATAACAATAGCGAGTACCTGCAGCAGTAAAATACCTGTGATGATGATAATAAATATGATTTTTGTATCCTTTATCGTACTTAACTATGGCAACAACACCTCTTATTGTAAATAAAATATGACATAATGTGTGAAAAATATAACACAACATGTAAAGGATTTCAAAAGTCATGTTGTATTATCACAGGAATGGATTGAAATATGTTTTTATAATGCCGCCTTTAAAAAAAAAAACAAACTTAAGTTCTACATTGATTGAATTTGCTACTGTAGCAACAACCTCTAAGCTAATAATGATGGTGTGGGCTTAGGAGTCATCATATAATATCCTTAATATAAATTTCAACTGTATTTAAAAAAGAAGGACCGATTGCTTAAGCAACCTTTACGGAATTAACACGTTGACTACTCAACAACTTTGGTGTGGGACTTATATTAAAGTGATACACTTCAGGTTTAATGTCACATATACGAAGCAACAAGTGTTTTGATTTCTTTCGAGTTTCAGCAAGTTTTAATTTTATAATCTATTGTGTGAATAATACAAGTGGCGTAGAATTATCAGTTGAATTGACATTTCCCTTAAAAAAAACTTCTGTTTTTCCACTACTTATGTGTAGCAAAGAAATACATATAAAGGGTGGTCCAACCAAAACGCACGATGTCAATTGTAAATAAATCAAAAAGTTTTCAGTGAATTATCTTAATATTTTTTGTTATGACAGAAGGATCTATGACAATTATGTGTAAAACTATCGGTCAAATTCTCGTCACGGCTTCACTGGCATAGCTCTGTCCGATGGTACATATTTTCAATGACTCTGAGATATAATTGAGGTTCAATGTCGTTTATGTGCCGAATCATCTCATCCTTTAGCTCTTGAATTATTATTGGCTTATTGACGTACACTTTTTCTATTAAATATTCCCAAAGAAAGAAGTCCAATGGTGTCAAATCACATTATCGTGGCATCCAATTAACATCGCAAAGAGCCATTGCTTCGTTGGCTGTGTGGCAAGTGGCACCATTCTGTTAGAACTATCCAGGTCCATATCCTCAATTTCTGGTCGCGATAGCGTACACCATTCACGATAACTGCTTGCCCGACCGCATTTTCGAAGAAGTACGGCTCGATGACACCACCAGCCCATAAACGGCACCAAACAGTCACTCTTTGTGGATGCATCGGCTTTTCAACCATCACTCATGAATTCTTATTTACCCAAATCCGGCAATTCTGCTTGTTAACGAATCTACGGAGGTGAAAGTGTTCCTCGTCTCTGAAGATGATTTTTTTTTTTTTTTTTTTGAAAAGTCACCATTCACATCGCCGTATTGACGACGCTCGATATGGTCATTAGGCTTCAGCTCTTGAGTCGATTGATTCTTGTACGAGTGTAACTTCAAAATTTTACTAAAAACTCGCATCAATGATGTTCGTGAGATGTTCAATTGTTGGGCACAACAACGAGTCGAGCTTGACGGCTCTTCTGCCACACTATCGCGAACAACAGCAATGTTTTCCGGAGAACAAACTGTTGTTTTCACATTTCCTGCAGACCACGTTTGCTGAAGTTTACGCACAATTCTTGTAAAGTTTGTAATTTTTTATGTGCGTGAAATAGCCCTGTGATTATTTTCTTAGTTTTTATATAATGAACAATCATTAGAAATGTATTTTATTTCTAATTTTTTATTTAAGTGACATTATTCAGCAAAATATTAATTTAAAAAATTAAAAAATCCTTTTTAACATATTTTTTTTGAGGTGACCATATTTTGCGACACATTGTGGTGTTTTGAGCCATGTTGTGTGTACTATTTATTGTCTAGTACTTAGTACTGAGAAAGAGCGATAATTTAGAATTAACATGCAATAAAAATTCTTTAACAAAAAATCAACTGACCTCAGCCTTTGAAAAGTCCGAGAAAAATAAATATTATGAGTGTTTTCTACCGGACACCTTTGAAACCGATAACAAGATTACGGAACTAGGAATTAAATTGGTTGGTTGAATTTATTGCGAAAAAGTTTTTATTTTTAAATTTTAAAGGACGGTATTGCATTGTATTGAGTGCCTTCGTAGACTAGTAGCTAGTGTACTAGACTGGTAGTCCGAAAGTCGCAGGTTCGACTCTTGCCGCAGACTCCGGGTGTCTCTGCAGATAAGCCAAGTAGCTTCGCAGTTTGTGTTTGTTAATTAAAAAAAAATCCCCTGCTTTCACACATTAGTGACAACGCTTGGCAACTTTGAACCTGATCACTATTATCATATGGTATACGATAATTAGGTATTAATTTGAAAGTTACAACTTCCTTTGCTTCCGTCTAGTCACCACGGAGTAACCCACCCATATTTTGAATAGTCGCACTGTTATATTAAGCAACATATAAGATTATTAAATTTTTGTGCAATTATATATTGCTTAAAACGGGTCCACCTCTGGAGTATGCCATTCCAAATTTAAAAAATAATTTTTAAAATTTATCCGCATGCGACTAAAAAATCACTATGCGTTAAAAAATATTATTAATTATATAACATCCTGCTCCTCTTGAGTCCGTTAAAAATAAAATTAACGTATGAAAACGTAAGGATTGGAAGAACAACAGTTTTTGTATTACAGAGACTTTTACGGATGCATTCCCGTCGTGGAGTTCTATATCGCACAGAAAAGAACGCATGAAAAAACGTTATAAAGTAAAAATTACACAGCAGAATTGATCGGAGATGTTTCAGAAACATTTATGAAAAAAACATGTGTTGGTTTCCGAAGAACATTTATATCAAAAGCCCTGAGGTGTTAAATGAAAATTTTTTTCCAATATCTGGAATTACTGCACACCCTTCCGTCAGGCTGCAAAGGGGGCATTATTTGGTTGATCCCAAGAAAATTAAAACTCAACCAGGAATTGATATTCTTTTACTGATTTATTTTAACTGATTTTCCGTCAAAAGGACATGTTGAAGGAGAATTACACAAGGCCAATCGCAACCACTATCCTGATCCCACTTAAGAAATAATGCGTTGGCGCTGGAGCTCTGACCCCAAATAAACAATAAAAACAAACATATTTGTGTGCTGCATATGATTTTGTACTTTTTATTTTTAATTACCATTTCAGTAATAAGTGAAGTAAAAGAATGTCATGAAAAGATTTTATTTAGATTTTAATCTAAATTTAAAAGATTATCCAAGGATTCATATGGTTCATACAAACAGAACCTCAAAGGGTTATACAAATAGGATCGACTTTAAAGTTCATATCGTATGGTTGTACGTAATCCGCATGACCGAACATGGGTGATTCAGAAGCTTCTTATGTTTTTGGTATGAAAATTCAGGATGAAGTTCGATGGACTGAGTAAATTTTTTATGTCGCCAAAGAAGCATTCAAGTGCCTCAGCTCTTTTTAAGACGTTATAAAAGTTATTTAATTGCTTCTGACCTCTTTACTACTTATTTATGTCACATACATTCATCTCAAAATTATATACAACTCTAATGAAAGAGCCGGTGCTTCAAGGTCTATTTTGTAGTTACTCAACCGCGTACAGATGAAGGCGAAGAAGTTCATAGTAGTAGCAGTAGTAGAGACAACTCTATGGACTCACTAAAGCTTCCACTCAGCTTGGGGTATATCTCGTTGTTTTATCATTACTTCAATGAATGTGCTCTAATAAGATTAGGGAAGTTGTTCCAAAACATTCACCTTTTTTTTACGAAAAACACAATCTTTATTGAGTGCGCAGTCAGCGAATTTCTCTTTTCGTAATAAAGAAAATTTGCTTTTTAACCGCACAATTCGTATGTGAAATAACCTGCCTGTAAATTTATCCTTGTCACTATCAGAGTACTAAGATTCATATAGAATGTCTACAAACACTACTCCCTCTATCATTCTATCCCCCTTCCCAAAACCCATTTTCCTAGATCCAGCACAATGCTTTACATGACTAAAGGTTATTTCTTGACTAATAGCAATCCGGAAATAGAAGTTTTTATATAAAACCTCTGCTCTCCATTGACTTAAACACTTGACTTCTGTAATAATGACAAATAACAATAATAATAATAATAAATAGTGTTTTTTCTAATATTTAGTTGTATCACAAATAGGAATCATTATGACCACCTCTTTTATTTTTATTTAACATGAAACCAGACACTCACGCAACAACTTTAACATCACTTTCGCTTTATATTTATTTCTCAGCTAATAAAATTAAATTGTTTTTTTTTAATTTCATTTCATTCATTTGCTAAAAAAATAGTCAGGTATTAATTTCAAATGTCGTCACCAGCCCATTAAACAACACAGAAATTATTTTAATTGTGTATTTTAAGCCCAAATTCATGGAGTTGGAAAAATGAACTGAAACTTTTGCCTCATTGTTCAAACATCATATAATTTTATCATTTGTTTGTTCATTAACTAATTTAATAATTCGAAGAAATAACTTATTATCATAATGTTTGAAAGTGTGACTTACAAATATTAAATTATAAAATCCCAGACGGAGTGAGAAAATTATTTGAGAAAATTACTTATTCAATAAGGACGGGTGGATTTTGAAATGCTATGAAATATGATGCAATTGAGTTGCTTTCATTTCATTTCATTTAAAATTTCGTTCACTGTCATTAAGAATAGAATATGTTATTCGTTTAAATATTTGTCGCATCTTTGCACTGCGGCATATTGATGGCGACCCAAAACTTGTCTTAGAGGCAAAAAATTTTATTTTCAAAAGTATAACATTTACAACTTTAAACATCTTGAAGAAAAAATTTATCGCTCTTAACTAGTATTTCGTTTGGATGAAAAAGCTTTTTAAGAGGGCCTAATTACAGATCGCTAAATTCCAATTTACAGTCTTAAGAGTTAAGGAAACAATTTAAGAATTATATTATTATATCATCGTTAAATTAGTCTTAAATGTTCTGCAAGGAAATACATTGACAAATAGAAAAAACATAACTTTTTATAATTTTAATATTTAAAAAAAATTATTAGACAATCTGTAATGTTCCTCTGTAGATGCAGGCTCAGCGTCAGCGCTAATAAATCGCTTTATGTGTGGAACTACTTCCAGAGTATCAGTACAAAATTTATCGTTATTAGAAGTTTTGAATAACTTAACTGCGGAAGGACTCTTTTGTTATTTCTACTTTTAAATATGTAGAAGAACGAGCCTTTGTCTTAAAATCTGTTTTAGTAAAGGAAAGATTTGTGCGTTATCGCCACGTTAATTTTAGAAACATGATGCCGAAAATGTTCAATTAAGATGTTTTCTTCAGTAGCCTCTATTATCGGTCTAAGTCCACTTGCACCTGTTCTTCCTCCTCTCATTTACGACATCCGAGTTAGAATGACAGATCAGGCAAAAATATTTTTTAACTGAAAAATTTAAAAGCTTATTAATATTGTAATCAGAGCAGTCTTTTAAACACTGTTTACACGATTCCCTAAAAAATACAGTTGTTAAACACTATATACAACGTCGCCTTTTGAGCGTTAATTACACGCATTAAAAAATTTGTTGATTTGTCACACTGGATTGGCCAATAGACCAACCAAATATTTGATATCGGCATTAAACCAACAAATCAAATTTTTTCACAACTCTGTTGCATTGGCTACTTTAGAATGAAGAGACCGTCACTTAGATCTGAATGAACCAAGCTATTTGAAATTTGGTTAGATACCCTGTATTGCCTGAAGAGAGGAAGGACAGCCAAAGAGAGATCTCTCGATCTATTCAATATTGTACCACCCCGATGACTAGATAACATAGATCATCCCCCAAATATCACAGTCCAATATTTTTATATGCCGTTTAGACACCTTTAAATCGAACCTAAGGTCTGAGCTAGAATGCATTAGAGTACAAGGATTAATTGGCTAAATTTTAAACGGGCTCAAAATAAGGCAGCGGTGTTAATCCATATGACATTGGTGCCAAATTTACGTGACCTTTACTTACTGCTGGGTAGATGGGGTGGTAGGTTGTTCTATAACTTCAGCACTTCAGCAAAGGTGTCTCGGGAACATAGAGATCCTCACCCCACCTGCGGCTCTGGAAGTGACGACGAGGACGGTGGTGAATGGCTTTATTCACACAGTGTGAAGAGCACTGGTCTTAAGACAGGTACTTACGTAAATATTTGACATATTTTTTCGTATTTTTATGAAGCGAACAATGTCCTTGCTTAAGTCATTTTCGAAGAGGTATATGTAGATCAATGCCAAAAAACATTTCTTGTGTGCAAACATTCGCCTTTCATTCAATCACAAACAACGTTTGTACTAACAAACTTTTATTTCTTAACAGGATTTTATCATTTATGTCTGGTGCTAAATTATTCAAACTGCCATCAGTGATTGAACAATAATACACAAGCAATATGAAACATAGAGTCTGCTAACTATGATTCTGTTTTATTGAAATACCCTTTTTTTATAAAAGATTTTAAACTTCCTCATGTTTGAAATTCCTGGAGATTGTCACAAGATATTTTGTAATTTCATATTTATGAAAATATTAATAAAGTAAATTCTTATTAAAATTCTAATTTTATTTTCTGACTTTTATTGGCAGAAGGACAACAAATAATTTTTTGTTAAATTGTATGTTCTTACAAGAAAGAAATAACGAGACGGCGAGATAATTAAATATTACAGGAGCAAAATTTCGAACAGAAAATAAACAAGAAAGTGTATAAAGATTTTTGCGTTTACATTTAGTAATTTTTGTAAGAGAAATTGAATGACTGTATAACAAATGCTTTTTTTTAAATCCTTCTAAAGATAAAAGACTAGTCGTTCTCAGATTTCTTCAAATAAATTTCTATCATAAAAACTTGGTCAAAGTCCTTCAAGGAAAAATATCTACATAAAAGATGTTTAATAAACTCTACAATAACACATTTTTAATAAAATATTTTATTTTTTCGGAAGGTATAAAAAATTGGACAAACATTGGACAAAATGTTTAAACCTTAAAGAAGACTATATTGAAACTTGATATTATTTTTTACCCAAAAAATGTGTTTTATTTAAACTAAATCACGGACTTATTGACCTACCTTCGTATACTGTATTATAATCATTTCTTAAAATGTAAGTTCCCTTTTTAATAAATGTTCATTAACGAGAAATCTTTTACAATTTCTCTGTTTCCTGACGATGGTAATTACAGTTGAGCAAAATATTGAATACAGAATACATTTTTGTTAAAAAAAAACCCCTTTAAGCGAGAAGAAATTAATAACTATAAACACTAACTTTATTACCTTTAAAATGAATCTAGAGTCGATGAAAAATAGTTTCCAATTGCTTGGAAACGTTAAACAAGTGATTCTCGAAAATATACTTTTACTTTTCTTTTGTTCAATTAAATACTTTTCAGAATTGGAAAATGAACCAACCAATTGACGAAAACACGTCCTTGAATTTTTTGCTTAACAAAGATTATAGAGCCTAACGAATGGTATTTTGTAAATGAAATTTTTATATATTTACATCTTTAGAAATATTAGAATTTATTGCTGAGCTAAAAGGATAATTTAAATTTGGGTTGCTTGATCCACAAGAAATTTAATGACGGACATTAAATTTTCAAAAAGGCTCACGTCATCTGCGGTTGTATGCCTTATGCTAATACGATCCTTCACAACAAACAACAATGGAAGGAGTAATTAAATTAAGCTGGCAATTAGATATCTAAGCAATAAAAAAAAAGCTTTTGGGTCATTCAATGAATAATGATGATACGTTAGATGTACATGCAAAAATATATGAAGGAGGGATATTGCGTTTTCTTGTTACTTTTTCTTTGTTCAATGAAATCCATCAATCAATTCGTAAAATTTGATAAGCCTCTATGTAAAGCATACTTTCGGAGGGTCGACAAACAAACTTCTTGTGGTATTTTTAAACGCCAGTTTCTCAAATCTTGCTGTCAAAATGAAAATCATCCATCGCATTGATGGCAAGTTAATTTTTTCCTAAATAAAGGATATTTTTCTTCCATTTTTTTTAATTTTAATGGAGCCAGTGATTACAAGTTGTGTGTTCTTTTTATTATTTAAAATTTTTTTGCAAGTAATTAAAATAAATAATTTCTTAATTATGAAAAAAATCGCAGTCATAACGTTGCTAGTTAAGTTTGTGGTTTTTGCTTAATTCAGGAAATTTATTAAAAAATTTATTACTTTAATTAGTATTTGTAATTTGGTAAAAAGTGCACATTATTTAAATTGAACCAGACACACTACAGATGTCCTCTCTTCAAGAAACTCATTGTGCTGGGTCTAGGAAATTGATTGTTGGAAGCAGGATGTAATCAGTCAAGCTTATGGTCTAAATTGTTTATAAAAGTTTTATAATTATTTCAAAAACCTCTGGTTATCTCCCTTAGGGAAAAGTAATTTATTATTAAATTATTAATTTTTTTCCTACTGACGTAGACACCAAAGAATATTGAAATACTTTGATTAATTAAAAAACTTTAAACTTGAGTAATTATAAACAATAAATTACATAAATACGATTAAACATAAATAATTTCATTAAAGAAACTTTTCTTGATGTAGCATACGTGTACATTTTCCAACAACAAAATGGCCTTGTGGAAGCCAAAACCCATTTACTGAGGGTTATAAAAGTTAGAAAAAGGCAATCTACAAACTTGCTAATTAAATGTTCACTAATGCCTTGTAAACAATTCACTGTAATTCTTTTAAAATCACTCATTATTTTTGCAGGCAATTCTCCGTGCTACTTGTAGGATTTTGGCAAGCCTTATTGTCCTTACCTTGTATGTTCTTAAAGGAAATTTCAACAATTTGATATGAGACATTAAATGAATTTCAGGAACTATTTGAGGAAATTAAAACTATTTTACGACAGTTAAATCTATTTAGCTGCCCATAAGACAAAGGTATTTTAAAATTGTTAATAGTCTTTAGCTTTAAAAGGACAATAAGAATACATATTATAGACTTCTAAGTCCCAAAAAGGTATCATTAGAAATTTTATAAAGAAATAGTTTAATGTAAGTCTTTGATTTACAGTAAAGAAAAAATTTATTATAAACTTGAGGAGGTCTATTCAATTTCTTTATATAGAAACTTCTTTTTAAATAATAATGTTCTGCTCCAAAGTGTATTTCTTTCACTCACTTGGAGAGATTATAATAGTAAACATTAATTTAATTACACTTTTGGAATGTATACGAGAGATTAAAATTATAAGTCACTGACAGGGAAAGCAGTTCAGCTCATTTGGGTCCAGATTTTGTGATCTTTTTGTGATATATACCATATTTTATATCACAATATTTTCTCAACGTTAGATAAGAAAAGAAAGTCCAAGAGCCTTGTGATTAAATCAGTATTAAATGTATTGGAAATAAACTTAATAAACATTATTTGTAAAGAAAAAATTTCAGAATCCTTGACCCTTTGAAATTTTATTTTATGCAATAAAATCTTTCCCTTCCTTAAGAAAGTTCAAATAATATGCTTTTAAAACTCAATCTTTTAATGACATAATGTTCAAATACAGCTGTTGCATTACAAAAATTGTTTTTATTATTTTTCAAATAAGGAAGTGGCAAAAGACAGCAAAAAAATCACTGGCAATGATCTAACCTCTGATGGCTTGGGCCCACACAGCTGAAGCTGTAATAAAAGCAGCAAAAATAAAATCATTTTACACAATCAGTAAACAAAAAGCTACAATGGTAAATTAAAGCAACAAAAAAGTCAAAAATAACAACATGAATTACAAAGTAAATGAAACAACAGTCGCCCAGGCAACGCAAACCTTCTTAAAAATATACACGAAACAGATGGAGTTGAGAGTAGAAAATATACACTAAATTATTACACCCCACCCCCAACCCCCCCCTTCCATTATGTTTGATTTTGCCTCGTTTTTGATTTTACTTTTGTTAAGTTTTTGGTGTTTTTAGGTTTTCATAACACACATCCAACAACCCACTGCTTAATAGCGTCATAATGTCTTTAATATTTGGCTTAAGCATCCCAACGATGTTGTAATAATTAATATTAAAATATGATTTAATAACGATTAGATCTTTATTTTTTTTTTTTTAATCCAACCACAAATTGCAAAACTTTTTTCAAAAGTTCTTTTAAAATTTTAGAAGGGGATATTAAATAAGAACCGAATCAAAAAATGGGAAAATGTAATCGTTGCCTTTTGTTAGGGAAAAAGGGTATTAATAAAGGAAACAAAACTTTAAGTTGTATTCAAATTGTAGCCTATGAAAATAGTAGAAATCTAACAAATTTCACATTCTAACCAAAAACCGAATCATCAATAATTAAATCAAGGCAAAGATATGTAAAATATCGCTAGAAGTTCCTTCTCTGGATTAGCAATCGCTGATCTATACTGAATAAATAAGCATAAAAAAGTCATGTGAAAGGTGTGGTAAGTACGGATTTTCTTACAGGACGCTTGTCTCAAAACCAGATTCGAGATTGTCTTTAATCAAAAATAAAAAACTAAGACCAAGGAAAATTTATTTGCTCTAAGTGGCACTGGACTAATTTTTTATACTTTAATACTGAAGCAGACTTGATTCACGAGTAATAATTTTTAGCATTAAAATTTTCATATACTTTCTTCTATTTGCATATATTTATATTTAAAATTTTTTTATTTAATATCGGTCTTTAGTCCAGACCACCCCATTCATGTTTATAGACACGACTTTTCTAAGAGACAGTTCCAGGACAGATTTCAGTGTTATTCCTACTTAGATTTTTAAGAACGATTTACTAACAATAAACAAAATACTTAAATCTACAATTATTTCTTTCTGTGTAGTAGTGAAAATAAAATTAAAGTTTCTAATTTGTTGGAATGCTCTCGATAGGATAAGCTTAATAAAAATTTTATTGACTGCCTGTAGAGATGTACACGTCAGTGAAAGGTAAAAGTTTATGGATTTATTTAAAATCTGAGTCCAATTATTTAAACTCTGAGTCCAATTATTTGGACTCAGAAGTATCGATTCAGCTCACTATCACCAGATTGATGAGTACAACAGATTATTTTAGTCTATGATCTATTTTGTTCGCACAATATTTTGTTTTGTCTTGCAAATATTAAGTGGACAAATTCGTTGAAAGATGTTTTCACCAATTCAGTATTTTTCACTAGAAAATTCATCTTTAGTAATACAAGATAATTTTCAATCATCGTCATTCTAAATCACTTGACATGAGGAAGCTGTCAGAACTGAACTGATTAATAGGCATGGGAAACAAGAGGTACAAATTTCTCTCTAGATATCAACACATAAGAGTACATTTTCTCTCAATTATGGTGTCGAATGCCCTTGATGATTTTCATATGGGTAATAATTAGGGCTGTCCTCTCAAGCATTGGAATACACTTTGTATGAGGGGAGATGGGCTATTTAATGATCCTAATCTTGGTCTTCTATTAATAATCCATATAGTGGTAAAGTTTTAATAAAAACAACCGACTATTCAAAGTAAAAAAGTTACTCTCAAGAAAATCATGAAGTACTGAGATTATTATCTGCAAGTTTTGATCATTTCCAATGATTTTAACGTAAAGTTTTCATTGCACCATGTTCTCTTTTTCGCTGATATTTCAGCGATAAGGAAACTGTCTTCAATACGTTGAGGAAAGTATATATTTTTAACGCTTTTTTTTACAAGGAAAATAATTTTCTACGAAGCTATTGCTTAAATTTTATATTGAAATATTACAGTCTGCTTTTTCTTATGGGAAAGTTACTGTCAGATAAAATATTGAATGAAATATTTTTTTTTCAGTAATTTTTTTGTCTCTTCTTTGAACGGGTCACTTGCGTCGTCTTTGCTCTGGTCTTATATTAAGGAACATGTGAGAGAAGAAAATGAAATTCACGTACATGCAGGTATTTGCTCGTTTCCCTTCCTCTTTCCTTCCCAGCCAATAAAGTAAGAATTGTGGCAAGGAAACTTTCGTCGTCTGCGCACAGACTAGTTGTATTCAGTTTTATATAAAAAAAAAAAAGATTTTCACAGATTTGCGAAAGTACTTCAGACTTTTGTTACAAATTTTGTCAACTGGTTTACGTAGGAGGAATACTCACATGATACACCAATGGATTATAAGAAAAGTAAATGAGGTTGTGAATGACTTCCACTATTTTTTAATCACACTTAACTTCCTGCCGCAGAACTCTGGCAGTTTGTGTTTGATAATTAAAGGGAGCGCACACTTGCCTTCACTGGCTTAAGTGTATGTCATATGACATGGGTTTATCACACCCCTCCAATCAACCTAACATAACCTAACCTAACTTCCCACCGTGCGTATCCTTACGTAAATACTGACTGGTTTTAAAGATTCTGAGTTCGAAACTGTGGTTTTTAATTTCTGCAGTTTTTTCCGTTTCCGTAGGCATTTCACGCTTGTGCGCTTCCATGATTGAAAACATTATAACTTTTTTGAGTTCAAATAGACGCCTCTAAGCCAACATTGCAAAGGTCGTAAGGTTAAGACGGTATAAAAAAGTGCCCTGTGGTCTTGTTGTCAAAGTGAAGAAATTTTAAAGTCTTTATGATGGGAAATTTAATATTATTAAAGAATTTCTAATCGTATGAAAGGCACGCCTCCTTGTAGAAATGTAAAGTTAAAGTGTTGCTGCGGTATTTTTGTAGGGCAATTGTTTCCATTCCATTTCCCTTCTTCCTCAAACAAGTGTGAGAAGAGTTTGATGTCACATAATTCAACATTTATTACCTTCTTAACATTAATAATGTAACTTAAGATACAACATACGACTTCCCTCAGGGAAGTGATGTACTTTCAATATATAAAAAAAGCAAATACGTGCTCCAAAGCAAAAATCCCAAGTAGTAATTCACAACTTTTTGAGGCAATATTTTTTCTTTCCTTTTTTCTGTGTTTCTTTTTGTGTTCCCATGTTCCATGAAAGTTGTACTTATCACCCATAGAGGAGATAAATGGGTAAATAACATTAAATATAATTAAAGATATTCGTTGGTATTTAGTATTAAGCACATGCTGCAGAAACTTTTTTGTTCCACCTCATTAAAATGCTTTTAAAACTACAACAAAACACCATCATACCTCTATTTGTTTGCAACAGTCATATACAATAAATAGAGTTCATTACATGGATGGGATGAGTGATAAGATAGACAACCTTGTGTAATCGTGGTGGAACACTTTTCTATTTTTTTTTTCGTCTTTTTTATTTACCTTTTTTACGATTGTTTAAAAGAGGAAAATACTAAATTATTTCTTAGTCTTGTTTTAATAGAAAACAAATTTATTTTTTTTTTGTAGAGTAAAATCAAAGGTGAAAACAGATTTATCGCTTGGACTTTTAAAAGGTATTTTAGAAATAATTAAATTCAAGGAAATGATTTTTCGTTTTTTCTTTCCTGCCTTCTTTAACAAATTTTTCAAACTTAGTTGGCGTCCATATGGCATTTATTATAAAAATTTCCTTTCAAGTATAGCAAATTAGTATCAGATGATTTATTCATTTGGGAAAGGGTCATGTTAAAGTGATGAAATTTTATGCTGATTAATGACGGGATGCTGGATTCTAACAAAAAAGATCCTTTTCCTTCTATTACTTTTATATCAGACACTTTTGTTCTAAGAAAAAAAGTATTGAACCTTGAATAAAACACTTCACAAGAGGGCCAAAATGAAATTATGCAAAGCCAGTATTGACCCTTAAGTGCTTAGGCAATCCCTATTGCATTAATAACGAATATAATATCAAGGATATCAGGATAACAAAATTAATGATCACATAATAGCGTACGCAATTAAAGTTGAACGATTTCACACTGATTGATCGTATTAAGGTAGAGTGGTAAATCTCTTTTTTGGAACTAATTTCATAGAAATTAAATTTAAATTTTATTCTTCATCGGTATAAGTGCAACTAGTCTCAGAAAATTTAGCATTTGTCTTATATTAAATAAATGTATTTAAAAAAATATTTATTTTAGTCCTTTAACTCGCAACCAGTTGTTTGTTCAGAAACCCCTTCTCAATGTATGTAAAGCATTTTTTTATTTTAAGAGGCATAAACATTTTTGTTGTCAATTCCTTTTGGTATGAACCAACACTCAGTAGATGACTCCCACTCGTGCAATACACTGTGCTGCGACTAGGAATATTTGTTTATTGTTTTTATAAATTAAGAATAAAACCTTTAAGGCCAAATATGAATTATATTCTAGAATAGAAGAAGTAGTTTCAAAAGTATTCGATATGAAACTATGCACGATGAAAATGACAGGAAAGATCTCTGCAGGCAGGTAATTGCGCACATTAATTGTCCGGCAAAAGATTAAGTTCTATCTGTAGGGTATAGTGCGATTTGCTGGCAAATCTACCACGAATTGATGCACTCTCAATGAAAAATGCATGGCTCGTAGAAAGGAACGGTTTCCTAATCTCATCAGAGTACACCCCATCGAGGTAACAATGAAAGGAGCAAAAAAGACATCCCATATTGCGGCGATACTCCATTGAGTCAATAAAATTGGCTGTCACCAATGAGTTTCTTGGCGCTCAACTGTAGGCGGTCGAGTAACTTGAAAATAGACCTTAAAGTACCGGCCCATTCATTCAATTTTAGGACGATGGTAACTGATATACGTTATAAAGCATCCTTTGTGCCATCCTAAAAAGTTCAGACCTTGAAGGATTATTCAGTGATATGAAAAATGTACTCAGTACATAGATTTGCACACTAAATTTTCATGCCAAGAACATCAAGAGCTTCTTAATCCTCGATATATATCTGTCGATATATATTTGTAAAAATTTTGGAGATGAAACAGCTTGTGCGCTAATATTTTTATACGAAAGCGTACAACCCCATTCAAGCATTGTCGCAAGATCGTGATCAAGTGTACCATATCATTAATATTCTGTCTTATGCACTGATCTCCGGCAGGCTGTCAGACGCAGAGGACGGTCATTAAACATCAAATTGATTATTGGTGGATATGTAAGCCATTTTGACTTCCATTTAATATATAGTTTTGTTCACCTTTTCATCATGAATGCAAAGACATCTGTCAAAAATCCTGCAAACTGAACAGATTTTTTACGAAAACCTCGTCCAATTTACGCTCAGGATAATTATCTATCAGAGCAATTAATTCGAGCAACCATGGATTGTTTTATATATATTTTACTCTACAGGACAACAAGCATCCTCAGAGACTTCGTATAGTGCATACCAAAAAAATTTGTTGCTGTTGTAGCATGTAGTATCGCTGCCAGTCAGAGCGTTACAATGGTTGCTTTTGTATTGTAGTTTATTTTTGTGTCTTTGGCAATGACACTTAATTCAAAAGGGATTAAAAACAGTCAAAAATGATCGTAAGCAATCATGAAAGTAGTCAGACTTTTTTTATTACATTCGATTTTTTGCGATTATTTCATCACAATCACAAGCAATTCCGGTTATTTTTTTGCCTTCTGCAATCGTAGTCAAATTTTATAAATTTTTAACCAGAAAATATATAATCAATAGGATTCATTTTTAAAAGTAATTTAATTGATTGCTAATCGTTATCGTCGGAACTCCTTTTAATTAGGTTTGTTAGAGCAGCTGGTGCTTCGCTTGAAGCAGGAAATTCAGATAAAAAATCTAAAATGCCTGAATCGTTTACTATTCATATCGACTCAAAATCTTTCCACAAATATTTCACGTATAGAAGCGATCATTGTACTGTATGTGTGGATTGATTACAAAGTAATGAGCTCCACGGCAGACTCGGAGGTTGTATACCTTAGGATTATGTGGGTTGTAGATTTAATTGCCACTTTAGGCTCTTACCTGCTACATTTAACTATGGTATTTTATAAATAGTTCATTCCATAGTTCATTTACCATATGCGATTGGCTTTGTATTTGAGGGCTAATTTATGTTCTTCGTTAAAATGGCAATATAAATTTTCTTTTCAAATTACCATTTCTAAGCCCAAATTTCTATCACATTAATTTAAGGTTTTAATGTGTATTTTAACCTTTTTAGCTTTCATTATTATTTCTAAATAATCATTAAGCAAATCCACAAGTTCACAGCAACAAATTTAAATTTCTTGCCATATGCTAAATATTAAAATTGTTTTTGCAAACAGAAAGTTTTTTTTTGTAAAAAATTTTATCAAATAAAACAAAAGCCTTTAGGCATTATAAAAGCATTTTAAAAGCATAAATACAGTGAAGTTCGATTATAACGTACACCGCGATAACTATTAATAAAGAATCATCGCGTATAACAAACAACTTCTTCGATCAAAACAACTTTGGACAAATATTTCATTGAAATTATAACAGCCAAGACTAAGAACTACGGTTAAAGCAAACTTTTCTTTATAACGAACTGCAAAAAGGCCTGCAAACTTTTTGCTTCTTCGAAGCTTATGAAGATGCCTTCGTAGACTAGTAGCTAGTGTACTAGACTGGTAGTCCGAAGGTCGCAGGTTCGACTCCTGCCGCAGACTCCGGATGTCTCTGCAAATAAGCCAAGTAGCTTCGCAGTTTGTGTTTGTTAATTAATTAAAAAAAAAAAAAAAATATTCGTGTGTATTTAAAAAAAAAAAAAAAAGACATTGCGAAAAATCGGGCAAGATGCGATACTATTTTGCGCCAAGTGTGAGTGAAGTAACAAAAAAAAATGGGCAGATTATAGTGACAAAATGAATTATAGCGCGGGAAAACAGCGCACTATCTTCATTGTAAATAACAGTTCAGAAACAATTAAAATTTTTTTTCACAAAACTGATAAAAATAGGGTTGGAATATCAAATTGATTTCGTGGAATAAACAAATAATTTAATTTATTCTTCAAGCTTAATGTTTCGATTATTTCACATTTATTTTTTCCATTACCCCTCTTGGGAGCATATGGCTTCCAAAAAGCTTCTCCATGCTACACGATTTGTTGCAGTTGTTTCCTCGGGTCTTCCCGTGTAATGCTGTACTGTCCTAGTTCTTGAAGTATCGTGCGTCTCCATGTATTCTTTGGCCGACCACGCCTTGAGACTTTCACTCTAGCGCCATTCTTGTTACACTGCCACGATTCTTTCTGATAGTATGGCCGATCTACTATCCATTTCCTATATTTTATTTGTGTTAGTATGATTAGACGATTTTCTTTGATTATTTGAAATCCTGTTGAATGGGCTAATGTATGTATTGCAAGCAAACGTAATGTCATGTGACTACATCTCATTATCAAAATAATAATGTGGATGAGTGTCACTCACAGTAACACGATAATCTCCTTAGGATTGGTGATTGCTCGCACTCAATTATTCATCAATTAAATCTAAATTATTGTTTATAAAATCCTTATGGCCATAACACCATCCCAAGCAATAGATAGCTAAATGTTAGGAAGCAAAAAGTCATTAGAGAAGCAATAAAATGGCAATTGATAAACAGTCTTCTATTACGGTTATTGCCTTCATGGCTTATGTATATGTACATGTAAGTATATATTCAACTCATTAGTTGTATGTGCCAGTGATTACGTTTACGAATTCCTTAAATTTCTATAAATGGTTTTTTTTTCTATTAAAGTTTAATCAGGTTGCATGATGTATTATTTGAAGTAGATTTGATATGTCCTGGAGAAAGTGAAGATTTCTGTTTTTACCCTCAAGATAGGAAGATTGTTTGTTGCACCTATTAAAAGTAGTATATAATAATACCCATCCATCTCATGTAACACTATCCTGTGGTATTCGTTTGATTCGAATACCAATTGCGGCTATAGAAGACTTTTTTCTTAAATTTCTTTACATTGTTATCCGTCTATAATCGTCGATAAAATTTTGTATCGATAAACATTTAACTGGCTTATGGCTGAATTACAATTCAACTAAAATGATTGGAATCTTATTTGAGGCATTAATTGTATAAATAAATTAAATTATAAAACTAAAATGAAATAATTAAAATTATTTTCTTATCTCTTGAAATTTGTAATTTATAACCCTCCTTTTAGAAGGTCTTTACAAAAACTCTTCAGAATCTCCCCTCTACGAAAGTCTTTAGTAAAAGACGAAAGATTTAACCCAAAACTGAAGACAGGCCAGAACCGGTAAACATACATACATTTTCGTATCTATATGTAATCTACTAATTATTTAATGCCACACAGCACGCGAAACAATGGCCCAATCAAGAGGCGAGTTCGTTGAACAGTTCATTTCACGTTTGAGGCCTGTTAATGGGTCGCCTAAATCGTACGATTTAATGCCCTTAGACTATTTTTTGTGGGGCTATGTTAAGGCCCGCAACGCTTGGGGTACTGGCGAATTTATTTGTGAGATACCGACTGATATGTTGGAGAGACTATGCCAAAATTGGAACCAGCGTATACACTATTTGAACAGTATTTAGAAGAAATCATCCTTAAGATTTAATACATTTCTCTAAATTTTATGTGTTATTTTTTAATCAAATCCAAAGGCTCTTAAAAATAACCCTTTATAAGCTACCATAAGATATATATCACCGGTGAAATAAATTTTCTTAGCCTAGAAGAGAATTTTCTACTTAATTTTTTAAACGTTATTACATGAGTGGAAATTCCAATTAGACCTGAATTTGTCATTCCACAATTTCTTCAAGTTATTTTTTTTTTAAGGAAGAAGTAAGTAGAAGCCAATTACACAAGCAGAACGGAACAAGTACCTATTTTCGATGATCGCCATACCATCATCTGCGTTCATCTGTGTCTAGTTTTGTACCCTTTTTAGGTGGCTGCTAGTATTTTGGTAATATCAAATATGTGACACCCTTCGGTATGAAATAAGGATATGCAAGTATTTTTTAGTCAGATCTTTTTATCCTTATTTTTCTTTACTGGTGGCTTTGCGTATTAGACGATAAGGAAGAATGAGAAGATGTAGGCTTATCAGATATACAATTTCATGCCATTAATGTTGGAATATGATTCTGGCCCATGTGGCTGCAACAAATAGCATTCTGAATGTCTAGTGGCCGTGTTTTATCAATAACTCATCTATGGTTTCCCATAATAGGCAGTCGATACGACTATTATCTTGTAAATATTTAAACTAATCAATTCCATATTTATGGAAATGTTAATTTTTTTTTAAATTTTCCCATATGAGCCCAAGTCAACTTAAACCATTTCGAAAAGAAACTGCTTCACCTAAATGGACTGAAATGTAAAACGACATTGAAATATTACCCACCATTTGACATGCCATTCTTCTGTTCTAATTAAAACAGCCAAGTATAACTAACGAAGGAATTGTGCTCCTTTATTTCTATTCATTTATGTGCCACAAAGGAGTTTAATCTTCCACAACAAAATCATCAACCAAACGAAATGTTACAATATGCGCTTTCAATGCTCAAGCTGACACTTTATGCCATTACGAATGCGAAAGATACGCATGCAAATGAGCACGGAATGGAATGCAAATACTCATTTAGTGGCTGGGAATCCACTGTCCGTCTATATCTTAAATAAGATACCAGTACAGCCAATGTGTGTAGTGTTTTTGTGCCACATTTGTGCAGTGTCTACAACAAATAACTCTTTAGACATGCCGGGTAAGAAATAGTTTGTTGCTTTTGTTTCATTTCTATTTAAAAGATTCATTCACAAATACAATTAGTGGTAGCGAATGGAGCAACAGCTCCACAGCCTGTGCTCGTATCGACATCAGCAAAACAAATAAATAAAGCAACAGTGACACAGCCATCGCCTTTTTAACATGAATTGAATTGTGTTGCAAAAAAAAATAAATAACAAACAACAAAAAATGAGAAAAGTTGGAAAAAGACAAAATACGTTAACACCATTATGTAATGGTAATACCACTAATACCAAACAGATGTGTGTATGAATGTAATTGTGCTCATCACTGATGGCTGGCTGGCTGGCTGGCTTCGTCATTAAAAAAAGTAGCTGGTTGATGGTAATAAATGCATGCAACATGAAAAGTGAGAGGATTCCCAACAATGTGGTTGTAATTGCTTACGTGCTATAAAACACCAGCCAAACAGCCAAGCAGCCAGTCGTCAGCCCACGGCGCTAAGTAGCTCCTCTCATTGTCCAGCAATTTTTCTAAGCAATATGCATTTTTGTGCAATTGTTTCTTCTTCTTTTCCTAATGGAATGTGGTCAGCAAGATTATGTACATGTTTATGTTTGTATGTTGCACTGTTTCCATTGCAAGTGTGTAATTTTTATGCTGCATTTTTATGAGTAAAAGTAATACCTGGTTAAGCTTTAGGCGGAACATATTTTAATTGTTACCCATACCCCCTCAAAGTAATTCTAGGCTGGCAATAGAGCAAAAAATATATGCTTTTGGTTGCAATTATTATTAACGTAAATGTAAGTATTTAAAATTTCAAATATAGAATTAAAATTTAGCCGTGTTGAACAATATTTACAATATTCGTATTGCAGACATTTGCAATATAAAATTATGTGGTTGCAAGAATATGCTAACGTCACTGTTCAGTTATAGCAATAAAATACACTTCTCATCAGATGTGCAAAAATTCCTTAATTATGAATTATTCGATTTCATTCAACTTTATTAACATTTATTCCATTCTATTTTCAATTCTTTATTTGTATAAACAAAGTAGTTGGCAGTTGAAATAAAGTCGTGTGCCCTGTTGCATATATCTCAAGGACATTACGGAAGGGCAAAACTATCGCTAATTCTTTTGCAATATAGTCATATTTTGAAAACCAATATTGTTTAACTATAAGGAAAAAATGGTTCCCCAATATCCTCTTACAAGCGAAAAAAAGGCAGAAACATATCTGAAGCTAAACGGTAATTACAACAAATAATGCCGCTATGGCCTTTAAATTAACCCATTCGTAAATTCAACGCAGTCACATCTCAAAAAATCAAAGTTTTCCAGTTAGTGTGAAAAAAAGGTTTACTTTTCCTCAAGGCAGCAGTTTGGGTCCGACATGCCAATGAGCAATGATATTCAGATATCTACGTTTAGTGATAATACAGCTTAAAGTGCGTGACTAATACTGTTACATTGAGAAGGAAAACATGTCAACTAACACGGATTAGCAACTCATTTATACCGCAATGAAGTGAGGTCGCACACCTCGGTATTAACATTGATCGTCATTTGACATGGAAATCGCACATAAACGGTAATAAAATTATAAGCGATTTAAATGAATTGCCTTATTGGAGGAAATTCGAAACTTCTTCTCTACAAATTGATCCTAAACCCAATATGAAGCTATGGAATTCAATTATGGGTCAACGCATCGGTATCCAACATAAAAAACATTCAAAGGTGACAAAATGATATCCTTCGCAAGATTACTCCAGCTCCCTAATATGTTAAAGCCTCGTGCATTTATTTGATGCTTTGGTAAAAACTATGCTTTCAAAATATGTGACAACATATATAAAAAAAACTTGGGTACCATCCAACCCACTCACCCGTAACATTCTGAATTATAAACGTCACACGCGTCTACTTATAAAGGACACTTGTTCTCTTAACCGAACACGAGAGATGTGAAGTCATTCACAGAAGAAGCTTTAGAAACTATTTCCTTTAGTCTGGCCCTGGCTGGATTTAGATTTTAGATTTGAAAATTTATTGTTGGTTCAATAAATAGTGATAATTTTACATATAATAAACAAATATAAAAAATATATCCTCCATACGTATGAATTATTTCCGAAGCTTTAGCGAAATGGCTGCCACTTAAAAACCCTTGATCACATTTTGACGAACGCAATTTTTTTTTTTTTTTTTTTTTTTTTTGAGATGAGATGAACATGTTGCATTAAAGGAGCGATAAGTAATCTCTTGATATAGGCTATTGGAAAAATCAATATAACTTTAAAGCAACAAAGATATCGGCCAGAAAACAATTCGATACTGCGTCGTCTTTAGCTTTTGATATCGTATGGAAAATAAACACAATTTTAAAAATTTTGTCTTTGTTCTTCTTTCCATGCCACAACTTCAGTAAATCTGGTTGAAATAAAAATCATAGAATTACATTGAAACTAATAAATTGATAACAGCCTTATCGAATTATGTGGTATATTTATTGTACGCCAAACAGGCGAAAACAATCTTTTGTTGCTTCCTCTTGGAAAACATTTTGAAAACGAACTATTATTTGTCTTTGTCAACATTAAATAAACTTGCGAAGCTTTCAGCGAAAATACGCATACATATAGTGTTTGCAGGTGTACAGACAGAGTGAAAGAATTAAGGTAGAATATTCTCATTTCATAAATTTAAAAATATGTTGATTGAATTTAATTTAAATTTAAGAAAATTTATCTTAATTTTTAAACTTAAAAAAAAACCTATCAATATGGAAACGGTGTAAAAGCATTTGCTGTTATTAATGAAAACAGAAATACAGATGTTTTGTCTTAACAAATTCGCACATGTAACTCTAATCTGTGGAAACAAAAAGAAAAAAATAGAAAAAAACTTAAAATTGACAAAGATACGGGTATAATGATGACGAGATCCATGGTTTGAAGAATTATTTGTTTGCCAATAATTGCAATCAAAGTGCGTTTGGAATGTTGTTGATATAGTACAAGTGTGTTGTTGCAAATTTCCATTTCGTTTAAGTACAGCTTTTTGTTATCAATTCGAATTTTAATACTATTTCCAACTCTTTAAAAATAGTTTTTAAAAAATTTTTAAGAACCATTAGAAACTATTTTCTTCTATTATTCTAAACATGATTTTATGGCCACACAAATGCAAACATTTCAAAGGAGACTGCATTAGATGAGTTTTTGAAGAAAAATAAAATCGTAATTATAATGTAGTATATTGTACGATGGAAAAATTTAAAGCTTAAGAGTTTGATGCTTTGAAAATTGTTTCGAAGTAATGGAACAAAATCTTAATAAGTTCGCTTAAAATGCCTTTTTTTGAATCAAAGCTTTTACGAAAGTCAGAATTCTGTTTTATTCAAATGTTAAAATTAGTTTTTGCTCTGTTCAAATATTTAAGTGTTTGAAATTCATAAATATTTTTAAAGTAAAAGTTACCTTTTGCCAACAAAATAAGTTGCATAATTTAAGCACAGACTTACCTGCAAAGAGAGAAAAATATTAAAATTAAATATGTGATTTAATGCCATAAAATTTTTAATATATAATTTTGTACAGATGCTACACTCGAAGGTTGGCGAAATATAAAAAAACTAATCAAATTTAGAAGACCTAAATATTAGATATTTTATATAATAATCATTAAATGCCTTCGTAGACTATTATCCAATGCACTACACTAGTAAACCGCAGGTTTCAGCCTCGATTTCTGCCAAAGACTCTGGACTTTTCTTCAGGCCAGACCAGTAGCTTCGCAGTTGCTGCTTGGTAATTACAAAAATTAAAAAAAAATATTTAAATTAAAATATTTATCCCTATAAATCCACATACTATTGTATAATCACAAGATAAATATTTCATTGAAATGAATTTGAATAAAAATATTCCAAAAAATACTCCCTAATACTTAAAAAAAAATAAAACAAAATACGGAATAAAATAAATAACGCATCAGTAGACTTCAACCAGTTGGCAAAGCATTCATGTCAAAGCTTTTAGATGCAATAAAAAAAATAATACAAAAATATTCGAACAAATAAACTCAGTCAACTTATATTCGATCTGTATATTTTCAATTGCCACAATATTTCAATTCATTTTAATCAATATCGTCATATTCAATTATTCGTGCTCAAGGTCGGTATTCAAGTTCATGAATATTTATTATTAGGCCTTTGGGTATATTCTTTTAGAAAAATTAATTATATTCGATTGACCTTAACGAAAAATTCTGAATTTATAATTAATAACAAAAATAAATATTACGCTGTACAACAATTTTTTTTATAACAAGGCTGAAGGCGTTTTGAATGTTTACATCTGGGATTCATTGTGGGAAAGGGTTTGAGTTCCATCTTTTTCAAATTGTTATAAGAACTCAACATGAGATATCATGTAGGCGATGTGATTTAGGTAAAAGATGTGCTCAGCACTTTAATGTAAAACAACACGCGGAAAATTTTGTGGAATTCTTCGCGATGTATGTCTTTTTCTACGTGGGAGTGGCAGAACAGGGACCAAATATAAATTTAGATTGGCCAATACAAACAATAACAAGTAAAAGGAATTCAATCAAATGATAACACAAGAACTACAAGTGGTCCCAGCCCATTAAATATATACTTTAAGGATTAATCAAAAATATATACGGCTTTTATTGGCTGATGACATTTTTTAGATCTCAGCTGTGGGGTTTTAGATTTTACGCATTTCAGATATTTAATATTTTAATAAATAAAATTTTTAATTTCTAAAATACATAATTTTTTAATTGAAAAACAAACTTGTTTAACACTGAAAGTTTTCAAAATAAATACGTTTTTTCACAAAAAAAAGGTACCAGGAGAAAGATGAAAAAAACACATTTTAGGAAAATCATTTAAAGGTTGAATACAGTATTTATAAAACTTTAGACTGACCTTACAACATATTAAAGGCATGCGGCTTATTTATAGGGAAATTTGTATGATATTGTCATACCTGCGGGGGGGGGGGGGTTAGCGAAAGAGAGATAGAGAGAGAGAAAGTGTCAGATGATATAATGAAAGTGCTAATCAAAAGAAAGAAATTGTGTGCGAACGTAGAAGCAGTAGCAAATGAAATTCTTCAAGCAGGGAACATAGCATAATCTCTGAAGAAATACAGCACAGAAAACACCTGCTCTTAACGCTATATGAAATTGTCTTACGCATTTCGTCACCTGATTGCTCCGAGAGGTTGTTGAAAAGCTTTTTGGCTAAAGTCTGGACAAGGGCACAGCATTGAATTTACTTTTCTTTCATCTCCTGCTCACGGTATCTGAAGTAATAGTCGTTTTATGGTAGATATATAGTAGTCTCTACGGTGATCGATGATCGAGTCTATGTGATGACTTATTTGTATTTTTTAAATATTTAAAAGTGACATCTCGTTCCCTCTCAAAGTGTTTTTTTTTTTTTTTTGCTAAATATAAATGGTTGGTAACCATAGGGCACCCAGGGAACAAGTTCAACTCTGGACCTCAATGCATATGCCTATTTCTTACCTCACCGTGCTACTAACTACTAACATCCACCGGTATATAGGGGCTACTTTTGGTTGCCATTGTTTTCTTTTTCGATTGGACCAGCACTCAGGGGATGACCCCTATTTATATAGTGCATTGTGTTGGAACTAGCAAAATACGATATGGATTGGAGGTTAAACCGAGCAGTGCTTGTGGACATTCGATTTGAACCTCTCCACGTTGGCCGTTCGACCAAAGAACGAATTGTTTCAGTAATGCATAGTGGTATTCGCCATACAGAGAGTTTTATTCCATTTTCGGTTGGATGTAGGTGGTATAAATGGTAAGGATAAAAGAAACAGTGATACATCTCTTACACCATCATAAAAAACCCATGCACTTGAATGCTTTTTCAGCGATATGAAAAATATGCTCAGTCCATTGAACACTGAATTTTCATGCCAATAACATCAAGGGCTTTTGATTCTTCACCCATAATTACAGATGGAGCACCAAGTACTGTCATGCGTTTGTGCGTAAGCATACAACACTGCGTCTAGCGAGCATTAAAAACGTCTTGATCCGTATGATCCAATTCAAAGATTATAAAAAGATCTTGATTAGATGTATTATCCAGAGTAATTGGCGTATATTTAAGAAAAACTAAAGCCTTGTCATGCGAGAATGAAGTTAATGAGGTAAAATTTGAGAAATTGAGATCTACCAATTTATATTAGAGATTTTCAAATCTCGACTGACCAGAGACTTCTCTTGCGCCATGGGACTAAGTAGCTCGCGCGATATGTTCTGCAGTGAGGTTATTGGTGGAAAACGGGGTGTCTCGGTCAGAGCTAATGGTTGACTTTTAAGGTACCTGGCTAACAACAGTCAGTTGGAATTTTAAGTGCTGTTGCCAAACAAGAAAACCCGCTGCCTATGAAGAGGCAAAGTTTAGACAGCTCCCTGGAGAGAGGCTTATGCTTAAATTTACACTGTAGAACTGGACCATAGTGATATGATCATAAATACTTCCATCGATAAAAAAAAGTAGATTCATTGTAACATATCACCAGCAAGTCGTTAAGCCAACTAGATTTTTCTGCCCTCCCCGATAAACTATAAAATGTTCTATCAGCATAACTAGGAAATATTTATTTGGAAAATATACTTTCTAAGAAACAAGAGGACTAAACAGCTCCCAGGCTTTATAAGAGACCCGCCAGCATTATTATCAGCCATTATTACTAAAGTAGTAGTCGTATTGCAGAATGTTTAGGTTTCGTTTATGATGGCCAAAGCAGGAGTTGCTACGCCAAATAGGGGGAAGAGTATGCTCAGCACTTGTAGGCAAGCGTTTTCTTCAGAGTCGGGGCTGTCCGGTGTAATTACAGGATATATTAGGATTTGGAAAAAGCTCTGCTTGCTTGTCAATGAGCCTTATAGCCTCTGAGTGTAGGCATGAATTTTTTAAGGGCTGTCCAGACAACCCAACCTAAATACAATTTCTAAAAAAAAAATTGAATCTAATATGTAGAACTATTATATTTATGCATATTTAGCTCTCACACATCTTGTGGGATATACAAGGATTCCTAATGCCGAATCTGAACATGTTGTCTGAATGTCAGTGAGGTTCTTTATTGCAAACTTAAATATTTTTAGCAGTTATACATTAATTTTTTATGCGGCACTCACATAAGTGATCAAGAAAATCCACAAAGCTGTCGTTTTGATCGTAAAATTTTCAATTTCTTTAGTTTCGCACTTCAATAAAACAAAAACAAAAAATATTTTTTTAAATATCTGAAAACTTGTTGTTTTTATTATTTTAGAGATTGAAAGAAGTCTCTGTAGTTTAATGTTTAAATTTATGTACGTGATCTCAAATTTTATTTGAGTCCCATGCGAAAGTGTCTTGTACCTACGACTGGAAAATTTATTTCAAATCTACATTAAGTTTATTTCTTTCGCATATTTTACTATTCTGTTGTGTTTTTTATGAATTTATTTATTTTTGAAAATTTATGCGAATTGTGTCAATCTTTTATGTTGATGAAGTTGGTTGGCTGTTTTATTTTTGCGCTTTTTCAAACATTTCAATTTGAATTTATTATCCATCATTTGCATGAATATTTATTTGCAAAATAAATAATTATATTTATATTTATGTGCATTAGCATGTTTTTTTTTTTTTTTTTTTTTTTCTTTTTTGCTACAAGTTGTTGTTTGTCTTCTGTTGAGTCTACCACTGAAACAGTCTCATATGACTGAGTTAATTTTATGCCAAGCAATTTTTTCCCAATTGTCATGACTTTATGACTTTGAGCAATGAATTTGTAATGATTCGACTCACTGGCATAAATTACAAGTGACTGGTAAATTGGCAGGACATGGATATGCGATAAATGCAAGTAATTTTTTATCTTTGTTAATATTACGAATTATATTAACATGTTTTTTGGGCTGTAGATTTTATAGTTTATTATCTATTTTAGCAAAATTTATAGGGTTTTTAATATAAAGGCTTCTCTAGCGAATGATTTATGAAGTTTTGTTTTCTGTAAAAGTATAACATTTTGTTGATATAAAATAAAATATTTATCTCCCTAAAAAAAACAACGATATTGCAAGCTCTTTTGAAATACGGGCACGCTTTTCTACCAAGATTTTCTATTAGATTTTGGATTTAAATTCCCCTTTTATTTGGTAGCTTTGACAATACTGGATATAACCTTTAACGTATTCTAGATAAAGAAGTCGTACTGACCGCACATTACGCATGAGCGAGCAATGAGCCTTTTAGGTCATCGTCCTGTTCAAGGATGGCAGCCACTATTGCTTAAAATGTTGCAAGCTAAGGATTTGAATGGAACGAATGATCCTTTAATATTATCTGCCATATTTAACGGTTTTGAATTAAATCAATGATACGTTTTGTTTTTTGTACAGATCCCAATGTTTAAAAAAAAGGTCCACGAAAGTCATCAAATTTCAGAGGTTACGACTTCCGTAGAATGCCAACAGTAGTCAATGTTTTTACCGTAGACTTGTCATTAAAAGGCGTTCTCTTCTATAATGCCTTTTTATGGAACTGTGTATACAATATGTTAAGAGAAATCAATATTTGTAAAATATACTTAATGAAATGCTATAAATTAATTTCCTCTAGGAATAAACTCGTGTAAGGAAACATGAACAAATGCCTATAGTCACAAATTGATTTTTCTTAATTAAGGGAAAATATTTTCATATACCATAGATATTAAAATAAAAAGAATTCCTTTTTAATACTAAATATTATTTTAATAACAAGAGTAATATTACAAAAGTGTACAGGACTAGTTTAAAATTTTATTATAGATGTTATTCACTTAAGAATGAAGATGAACAAATATGTGTCCACAATATCAAGGAAAATTTTCATTTTTTTAAATTTATTTCATCATTTTTCCCCTGAGGCAAACTATTTTTAGAATTTTTTTTTAAGATTTTTGGACATTTTCCATGCTTAAAGCAGTTTTATTTAATTTCATAATATCATATTGATTTCAAGATTTCATGTAACAGAAGTTCACTATTCAAGCTGGGGGCAGTTTTCCCATTAATAAGATGATTTTAAATTTTATTTTACTGGACTCTTGATTCGAAAGGGAGGGAATATTTTTGTGCCTAATGTGAGTTCTACAGAAATGTTTTTTTTTTTTTTTTTTTGTTTCATTGACTAAAATACATGACCTTGACACGTGTGTCTTTATAAGACAAAATCATTAACAACCACAAAAGCAAATATTAAATATAAAATTGGGACACATAGTATGCATTTTTAGATTTCAATAAACTAAGCCAATGAAACTAAACAACTTGTTCCCAAAACCTATTCCTTTTCATAATCAGCCGGTTTCCGTAAATGGGCACATCCATTTGTGGACGATGTACCAGTGTAGGGCACTTTTGTATTACAGACAAAATTCCTTCTTTAACCGAAAACAAAATGTATGTGGAATGATCTCCCTGCAGAGGCCTTGCCTTCTGTTTTCAATGAGGAAAAGTTTGAATCAAATTTCCACAGACACTAGTTCCTCCATGCTCTTCCCCATAATACATACTCCTAGTTCCAGCACATTATATTGTCCGAGTAGAGATCGTTCCCTTAGTGCCGATCAATTAAAATTATAGTTTAGTTAAACAAACTAATTAATACCAGGTACGTATGTATTCAACAATTTGTCTGACTAGAGAATAAATTGTGGCTGTAATGCGTAGAGCCATTCGCCGGCACATCCACCACAAATGGTCGAACTCTCAATGGAAAACTTGTAGTTTGGGTTTCACCAGTATGGGAACCGACCATTATTTTAAAGTTATATTCCATTTTGAGACGGAGGTCAAAGCATTAAAGTTAAATTCGATCCTATTCGTATGACCCTATAAAGGGATTGTTACAAAATCGTGCTTAAGTGCATCATTCATATTCTGTTTCACAGCCCCAATCTCCAACGGGATCGGCATTTCTACAAATAAATATGAATAGCAAATGCTGCTGTCACCCACAAAACAGTAGCCAGGACTGGAAATGCTATATAGAACGTCATAAAGAAATATAAGAAATATTAAAAGAAGAAAAAACAAGACATTGTGGTACCCCGAAATTAGTCTTGAACTCCCATAATAGACGTCATCGTGGAAAAGAAATAAGAGGTGCTTCATGTCACACTCTGTCTCTCCAAAATATTGAAGTAAATGACGCCTTTTTCCGAAAAAACTTCTAGCAGGACACTCAAAGAGCGGAAACTTTACTGGCGGTCGCTAAGTCAGTTGTTAGACTCCAAATATCTTTCTTCCAGCATATTGGAAACTAAGAGACCGCGGTCCACATCAGATGCAATCATTTTACCATATAATACATATTGATATAATTAATTATCCAGTGAAAAAAAAATTAAAATTATTTTTGAGTAGCGACATTTTCATTGTTTCCAAAAACTTTCTCGGAAGTCAAGTTGACGTACATAATTACGATTGAAAGCATGAGTTACTATAATTGGGCTTTAAGGCCCTATTCCCGATATAAAAAATATTTTATTTATAAGAAAATATCTTTTGTTTAATGCATTAAAATGTTATTTTTTCTTTACTACATTGAAAAAGTTAGTTTTACATAATGAAAGAGAAATTATGATGTTAAATGCCAGTGGTAAATAATAAAATCATTGTTTAATATAAAATCATTTCCTTTGCAAATAAAAAATTTGAGTTCAGTTTACTTTTCATATCATTTCTAATTATAAAACACATTTAAAATTAATAAATAACATTCTCCAATGGGCTCTGATTAGATGTGAACATAAGAAAAAATTGAAAAATTATATTCGTTTGGTTAAAAATTTATGCAGTTCAGCTGCAATACAATCAACCATAAAAAATTTTAAAAATTTTTTCAGCATATTGAAAATAGAAATAAATATTAAAAAATATCCTGCAATGAAAAGCCTTTTTTAAAATCATTAAAAATGATCCGAGATCGCACTACAACCGGATCATAATCTCATAGTTTTCATACGTATTTTCTACCTTTTGGAATATAATATTTTTCACTATAAAGTTTTCAAACATTCGCTTAGCAAACCAACAAAAACAACAAATATATAACAAAAAAAATTTTAAGGAAAAGGAAAAGGTACTTTCCTTTGTGTCTAGATCCGCCCTTGTGCATCTTAAAACCTACAAGTACCTCCGCCTACTCATTTAATATCATTTTGAAAGAAAATTAATCCTACTGTTCAAATTACCTTCTTAGCCTAAAGATTTATATTATTACCTACTTGTAAATTATATTAGACGATAAACTACACTCCTCTAAATCATAAGAATGAGCCATTAAATCTGAAGGGAGTGAAAGCAAATTTGCTGCTTCGAAAAATCCACACACATAAACCTTAAAGTAATCGATATGAAAATTTTACATGGCTTATGGCTCATAAAGAAATTTTAAGATGTTCCCATAATCATGTATCATGTTAAGCAGATGTACAAACAACAAAAAAGCCACTGACATGTCTTGCTTTTTTTCTTGGTCTCCTTGTACATTTTTAAACGACAAATTTTCCATTAGCATCAGACATTTTAATTCGGCTCACTGTGGCACATTTCTTTAAAAGTCATTAAAAATTTTATATTTGATGAGAGGAATTATTAATACTTTGCACGTGATAACGTCCATGTCTAAGTAGTTAAAACAACAACTGAATAAGAATTTGTTAATCCTTTTTTGCATATTTTACTTTAATACACTTTTATAGGTAACGCTTGATACTCCTGAGTAGTCGACATAGAGTTGGGCATGAGATTCGAATATGATATTCCAAATAAATCAATTATAATTTCAGCATTTGGTCATGGAACTTATCAAAAGATTTTGCATATGATTACTTTATGTTCTTATGAATCGAAAGAACTCTATCGCTACTGGGTGGTAAATTAAATTTTTCCATTTATGCCTCTCTCCAGTAGACCACCCCCCGACTAGAAGTAGCTTCGGGCAAGATTCTAAATCATTAAAAAGCAAAAAAAAACATGTTGCACATAAAGTTAAGCTCTTCTACCAATGACCAGAGTGGGAATGACTTCAGATTCACATGCAACGGAAGTACCAATGGATACCAACGATAAAATTTTGTAGCAGTTCACATACTATATATAAATAAAATTTTGTCCCAAAAATATTCCTGATGGGGGTCCGAAAAATATTCCCGCAACAAAAAGAGACAAAGTTATTTAGAATTTTTGGTATGATCCTGAAATGGACTGAATTAGATCTTTTATAAAAATTAAATATATTCACTTAACCAGCCGGTTATTCGTGAATAAGCCAATATAAGAATTATGGCAATAGTAGCATAAATAATCACGATGGGTCCTTTACCGATTTTCAATTCAATATGAGAACTATGGCATTAATTTATAAAAGTCAAAGCAAATCATTTACTATAGCCATCAGACTGGATGTACATTGTACATATTTAAAGGTTTGAATAGCGAACCGCCAAATATAACTACAGACGTCCGCTTGCAGCCGCACCAATTAGGTGAACAGACACTGCAATGTTTCAAGGATCTCCGGTTCGAGAAGTACAAAGTGAAAGGTGGTACTAACTCACTTTATCGATGTTGCCAACAAAGCAAATGTCCGCTAACTTCAAAACTAAATAACATAACGCAATTTTATTAAATAACTTTAAAAATTTCTTAAATGTAAAAAAATTATTAAACAGCTTCCAATCTAGCGAATAAACACAAAAGGATTTTAGAGTGGCAAGCCTCTGTAAAGCCCACATCAAATGAAACCAGTTGCATTACGCCCACTTTTAGATCTCAATTTTATTTAGATTTTTTGTGTGATTTCTCACGAAAGGCTCCACTGTGCGACTGACAATTTAAATTTAACATGTTTGTATATGAATGTTTTTTATTCTTTTTGTAAACTCTTATGATGTTACTCGTTTTTGTTTTTTTTTTTCTAAAATTATTACAATCATTTGAAGATGTAGTCAAGTACTGTGGTCTGCGTTAAACTGCCTTGGCAGAGTGTTATGCCTGCCTTTCGGCTGTTACAGGAAATTGTAATTTCTATTTTTATACTGTCCATGGCTGATGCCATTATCGTTATACACTTATATGGCACTTTTTCATAAAAACGTATTATAAAGTGTAAGAGTTTTTATATTTTTGTTAATGTTTTTTTTTTTGCATATCTTAGGATAATCAAGAAATCATGTAACTGGTGGTGGAGTGGCTTTCAGACATCTCCAACGAGCTGACAACATTTTCTAAGGTGCCAATTATAAACAACGTTATGGGTCTTTGTCGACTTCGTAAGTCACTTCTCTATGAAAAAAATTAATATTTAGTTTGTTTTTTGTTCTTACAACAAATAAAATGATGGTTAGGTTAGGTTAGGTTAGGTTGATTGGAGGGATGTGATAAGCCCATGTCAGACGACATACACTTAAGCCAGTGAAGGCTTGTTGTGCGCTGCATTTAATTATCAGACACAAACTGCCAAAGTTCTGCGGCAGGATTCGAACCTGGGACCTTCGCACTACGAGTCTAGCACACTACCTACTAGTCTACGAAGGTGAGTTAAATAAAATAATACAGGACTATTTTTGGGACAACTCTGAAGGGAAAAAATCTATGCAACTTTGCCGTTACACACACAATTTTTGCATGTGTGAAGGATTTCAATACACTTCGATTAATGATTTCTTATAAGCCCGTAGATAATATCAAATGGTATTAAGCCATATCATCTAGCGGCTAAATTTTTATCTTCATAACGAGAAATTACACGACAAAATACTGCATGAGCTTTATGGCTCATTAAATGCCTTTTTGAGTTTACATGATACGAGTATTTACATCACACCCGTTTTATTTACGACGAGGAGACCTTATTTATAATCACACACTTATTAAACTTTTATTGCTTTGGAAAGTTTCATAATAGAATTTCCACAAAATTAAAGTTCATTAAGGTTGTTTCCGCATTTCGTGGTACAAAAAAACTCCATGGATATTTTGAACTTTTTTGAATGGAAAATACATTTATCAAATTATTAAATAAAGTCCTTGGATGCTACTTCATTGAGCAGAAGATTCCATCGTAGTCGGTCCCCAAGCCAACCTTCAGAATGCATTAACTTGGCTCGCGGTGTATTCGTTTTCCAGCAAATCAGGTTAATATAAAATGTAACAGCTTTTGCCATTAGAGGCTAATGGATTAATCCTAGTCGATGGCCGAATATGCAAATAATGGATGTTACTGCGGTTGGAGAAAAGCGCTTTAGACTTCGAATTTTGTTTAGTTGACTAAAGAAGGTAACATTTTATGTTCAATCCTCAACATAAATTCGAAAAATACGAGACACAACAAAAGTAAATCTTGACTTTGTAAAGAGTAAGACTAAAAGTGAAGGCACTGTTTAAGAATGAGATCTCTCGTGTATATTTCCATTTTTACTAACCCTAAAATTTATGTTTAGTTCGTTTTTTTAGTTTCACATCTTTATATTAGAAAAAAATTAGGAATATTATTAATAAAAATTTTCTTATTGAAAACATATTATTTGCGTCATGTGGCTTCCAAGTCTGGTACGTAGATGATACAATCTGAATTTATAATTTTCACCGACTTGTTGCAATAGTTGTGGCTGTATTTTACCAATATTTGTCGAATGGTATATCTGAAGGCCCTATTCTTCATTAATTCTATGGCATAGATAAGTCATTTAACGTGCACCAAGAGAAAATAATAGAATGAGGTAAAATAAGCAGGATTTTGGAGGCCAACTACGTAAAATTATTCCGCTACTGCGGTTGCTAAAAAGGCACTATTTCCATCTCAATGAAGTCAAGATCTAAAATAAAATCCTTTAAATGCTGCTATGTAATCAACCAAATAGACTTCTCATATTTTGGGGTCAAACTGCTTGGACCAGTTTTCAAGTCTTCTTAAAGACCGAAGGACTTTTGCCACTTTTTAAATTCTAGTTTGGAAATATTTTTCACTGTGAAATTAATATGAAATATGCCACAGTGTTCTTTAAAAAAACTGCACATAAGTTGTAAATAAAAATTACAAATTTAAATATAAATTATATCAAATATTGGCTTAATAGTTAGGGTCGGATATAAAACCTGTACAAACGGCCATTAGAAAAAATCTTGAAGATTATCTTTAAAGAAAGTTTTTCAAGGCTTGACAATGCCCACTATCAAAAAAAAAAAAAAACAGCAATGGTACCAATCAGGAAGTGTGTACTAAAGTTTTCATAAAAATTGGCAAAGCAAAAGTAAGTCAAAAGATTTTTTATTGTGTTTTGTTGTGGCTACAGCTGTTCATATGCCGACATTTCATTGGTCGCTAAAACAAATCGGCAGTGAACTTTAAGCATTCAACCTTATATGTTTATGCCAAACGAATCAAATACAATATGAGAATTCTCTATCGAATCATAGTAGGCTTAAAATGCTTTTCTACTAACAACCCAACAAACAATTGCACTCAATATGACTCTATTTTATTAAACGGTCGTTGAGTATTAATGAATGTATTTGTCTTGCAAAATGAAAAATAAAATCTTTAATTTAAATACTGAATATTAAAATTTATAGGGATATTCTTCCCCAACTATTCCTTTCAAACATATGAACATCTGAAGCCACAACAAATAATAAAAAAATTTTAAAGTCTAATTGCTTCAAACGATTAAAGGGGTGTACCAATAAATTTTAATATTCAGTAAGTCAAAATAGTTACAAAGATATTTTCGCTTTACACAGTTGGCTCCTGTTTTCTTTGGTCACACTTTATTTAAGTTTTTCTTTCCAGAGGAATAGCACTGCCCACTCTTAAAATCTTAATGATGTATTGTCTCGGGAGGTCAACGTGTTGGAAAAATTTTATAACATTGAAGTCAATAGAAGCAGTCGAAAAGGAAATTTGATTTCTAAAGCTGAAGCGATGAACCAGTTTAAATATAAAGATCTTCCAGTAGAGAAAATTATCCAAATCATTTTATTACTAACGTATTTCTGAGAAAAAAATATATTGAAAAGAAAATCTTCCCACTCCTCGTATACAAAAGCGACAAAGTCTATTAGACTATAATGAAAAAGTGGTCCAACTGGACTTTTTTTCTTATTTACATTTAATATCAATTGAATTGTGGTTTTTATTGCTGGCGGTGGCGGTAAGATGGATCGTTATGGCATTCAACTTACAAGGAAATAAAATAAAGAATAACCTTTTTTTTGGGTCATCTTTTGGTAGTCAAAAAGCCAACAAATGTTTGCATTTAAGACCGGCTTTACAAACACAAATACATATAAATAATCTTGGAAAAACGTGATTATACACATGTGTGAAGGAAGACATATACACTGTAGTTTTTTTTGTTTGTTTTTTAGCCTGAAGTGTTTAAAGTATTATTTCGAAAGAAAGATACTTCACTTTTGTATTACAATCTCAGCTCATGTAAACTGCAATCCCAACAAGTAAATGCGAACTTAATTCAGATCCATCAAAACAGTGGCTGAACTTGCGCAAAGAAGGGCTGAGGTAAATCGACCAACAAGGTGATAGCCAAAGTTTTTTTTTAGATGCACGCGATGGTAATCACTTCAATTACCTTGAAGAGGTTGAAATGATGAGATATGACTGAGTATACTATTAGGAGCTCTTGCACAGATTAATATCGATTTGGGGTAAAAATTACTTCAGCTAGAGCAGAAAATAGTGATATTTCCTCAAAACAATTCACGTTTACACACGTGAAAGTTCATGTATTGGGCTACGAACTACCTCCTTATGTTACACACTCTGCAGACTTGGACCATTGCGAATATTTTGTGTTTTCAAATTTGAAGAAATTTTTGGAATGCAAGACATTTGGGTTATAACAAAATCTTAATATCTGGAGGAAATAAAATAGCTAGAAAGGCACTGGACTAAATGTACTTAAAGGAGACTTTGTTGAATTATAAAATTATCCTTCATCCTAAAGGTCATGTCATTATTAAGATGCCATCTGTTCTATTTTAAAAGAGATAAATTATAAGATATTTCAACAAATCGGGATTCGATAGATGGGTTTAAAATTATTATAAAAAGTTATAGAGAAGGCTAATTATTGGTAGTTTTTTCAACATGAAATAAACTAATATCTGCACCCAGTTAAAAAAGAATTATATGCTGGAACATCCATAGTCACTAAACAAATGTATTAAAAGAGAAAAAACTGAAAACTTTAGTTTGATCTTATATGCTTGTCATAAATAATTCTAAAGGGTGGTCCAACCATAATGCATGAAGTTAAATGTGAGTCACACCTTAATATCAAGTTTTTTGCCCAACTTATTGGACATTTTTTTGTTTCAGTGTTTGACAAATTCAACCATGGAGAGGAATACAATTTTGCGGCGCCATAAGATTGTTGAAGCCTTTTACGAAAATGGGCATTCAAATCAATTCACTTCGTCTTCAGCAAAGGGGCACATTTTCACCTCAGTGGACTCTTTAAGAAGAAAAATTTGCCATATTCGGGCAAGTAGGAGTCCACGAGTGATTACTGAACAGCCGATGTATCCAAAAAGAGTAACTGTTTAATGCGATTTAGTGGGCTGGTAGTGTCACGGAGCTGTACTTCTTCGAAAATGAGGTCGGCCAAGCAGTTATCACGAATGGTGTACGCTATCGCGACCTGAATTTGAGGATATGACAAGAAATTGAGGATATGGGCCTGTATGATATGTGAATCAAACAAAATGGTGTCACTTGCCACACATCCAATGAACAATTGCTCTTTTCAATGTCCGTGTTATTTCGCGTCGCGGCGATGATAATTGACAGCCACTTGTTTCTTTGGGGATATTTAATAACAAAAGTATTCGGCAATAAGCCAAGAAAAATTCAAGAGCTAAAGGATAAGATAATTCTGCACATTAACGACGTTCAACCTCAATTATGTCTCAGAGTTATTGAAAATATGGATCATCGGATGGACGTGTGCCGCCGAATCCGTGGCAAGCATTGGGCCGATATTTCCGATGTTAATAGTATTAAGGTATTCCTCTGGAAACTTTTTGTTTTATTTACAATTAACATTGTGTGTTTTGATAGGACCACCCTTTATATTTAAATGAAGATTTCAGGATATAACGACTCTTTCTGTAAACTAAAAGAGACTGACATTATATCGTTCGATATAACGGGCTTCATCTGTGTTTCCGGACACAACATCAGACCAAGTGGCGTGCACTATTTTTATTGAAAGTTTTAAAGTTGTTTGCCAAAAGAAATAATTTATAGCTGGGCATTAAATAATATATCAACACTTTTATCATGCATAAATTAAACTCCTTGTTTATGGGTACAAACCAAACATATAAACATTTTAAAAAGTATAATGACCAGTTTCATACAATATAAAATTTCTTCCAATTCCCTCAAAATTTTCATTCAAAGTGGGAAACTTTAATTTCATTGACTTGAATTTTTTGATTAATTGATATGAATGAATACATTCATATATAAGCACGTACATATACATATAAAGAGTAACAACAAAAATAACAAAAGCATATGCTATTCCACATGCCATGCTTTTTGAAAAGGACATTTATAGCAGACGCCCTTACAGAAATATGAAAAAAGGTCTATGAATAAATGAATACAATTGAAATTTGATTTTTCAAAACTCATCCCGAATATATCGCATTTAAAAAATATATACAGAAATGTACTTTCCAAAAACCATTTTCGTAAGTAAAATTTCGCTTGAAGTTTGTTTCCGTTTATTAACTTATAATCGCCAATTTTTATTAATTTTTGTATTTCCATATCATTTTAATAAAATTGTTTACCTCCATAGATTAAGGGAAATAATTCACTTGAAGAACAGGTTCCGCCATTTATTCATGACTAAGGATTAGACCTCAAAAGTTATTAACACTTCATATTGAAAAACTCTTTGGCAATAAATTGATTTTCAAAATCATGTTCGCCACGAATACGTCATAAAAATAACAAAGTATGATTTATGTGTTTCATTATTTTTTTCTCGTTAAATCAATATGTGCAACTTGTGGCATCACAATGGAAAATATGACCCAACTGCTTCTTTTAGATTAGACAGCCAATGTTTGAGCCATTCCTTTCAGTGGCTTAAATTCAAACACACTTTAATGTTTCGATTTCATAACTGACAACATTCTCTTTGCTGCAGTGTCTTCTCCATGACATAAACTATCCTGTTCAATCACAAGATGATGTATGACTGATGGAAATACACAAAAGCTTTTTTTAATAAGTTGTATTTATTTTTTATTCCTTGTTTGTGGCTGGCTTCAATAGAATAAAAGTTTAATTATCTGTCTTTATATTTTGTACAAATATCTGCCTCCAGATATCAGGCAATCATTTCCGCACTTAAATTTTAAAATACATCTTGATTAGTTTTTTTTTTCTTTCTTTAAATTGTAATTGTATAAGTTTTTGTTCATACTCAAGATAAACTCATAATTTAAATTTTCTGTTTTTTTTTTTAATGTGAAAACATTGAAAGCAAGAGCTTTTTTTGGGCAACTTACAAAACAAAATTTCAAGCAAATCCGGTTAGACCTCCCTCATATTAAGACAAAGAAAAACAAATTTTCCACAGCAGTTAGAAAACAAATTTTCATATACATTTTGTCAAAATAAATAAATGAATATTAGGTGCATGTATTCGGCTGTAACGGCAATTGCATCCCCTTCATATGAAATATTTTCAAGAAAAAACAGGCCAATTATGTTTGGATGTCTTAGTGGGCATCCAATTGAGCTTCACATGTGAACCAAATGATATTTTAGTCGAAAATGTTTAATTTATAAAAGTACAATACGACATTAATAGATATCACAGTTATTTTAATAAATCGGTACAAGTGTCGTTTTAAAAAAATAATTCAGCTTTAATGACATGATGTGTCATATTTCTGAAACCCAAAACCATGCAAGTTCATATGTTCAATTTGAGGCAATAAAGAGCTCGTAATTATGGCTTGTCTTTGACTGAAATGGCGTTTCATAACGCCACCACTCCGAAATCCACACCAAACTTTCACTCTCAAGGATGTATTTGCTTCCCTATAATGACATGCCTTTTTTGCAATCTCCTTGTCAGAAAATATGCTTTTTCGGCCAAATTCGATGTCTAATTGTTTTTCAATATTTTCTAACGCTGCTCAAACAGAAAGAGATGTAAGTATGATACTGATTGAATGTCAATATTTTGGACAGAAAAAGTCCATGAGTGTCAATAATACACATAATATAAAAGGATATACATATGTATTTCTACCATCCATTACATACTTTCAATGTGCGATGTAGGGCGCGTAAAAACATAAAAAATTTTCATTTCATTTCTATTATGACAGCCGAACAAATTTGTTAAAACGTTAGAAACTGAAAAATCAACAATTACTAGCAGGCTGGATATTATTACAACCAATAGCTTCAGCTTCATAATCTTTATTATCATTCATTATCATCATTATTGAGCCATTCATCAACGTCCACTTTGTCATTGGAAATTTACTTTTTTTTTAACTGCAATTTTCACGAAAATGATTACAGACACTTTATGCGATTTTATTAAAAACTGAAAATAGTTTTCAAGTCAATTTCTAGAGTAAAAATTAAATATATTCAGTGTAAAATTAAATATATTCAAAAACAATACTCGTGAAAATATTTTATAAATATTTTTTAATAAAAGATGTCTTTTACTTGGTGTGCCATTAGGTCGTTTTATAAAAAAGCAATTTTATTTTATTTTAATATTTCGACGCCTCTTTGGGGGTCTTCTTCAAGAAGATGTTTTCAATAAAATAAATTTTTTTAATAAGTATATATTTATTAATTTTTTTTTTGACCTTATGGTACGTGATTTATGTTTATTTTTATTCAGGCTTTAGGACCTAGAGCCTGAACAAAAATAAACATAAATTTTTTTATAAAAATAAATTTTTTTAATAAAAAAAAAATTTATAAAAAAATATGCCCAAAAAAATCAAAATATTGAAATAAAATAATTTTTTTTTAATGCAAAAAATGTTTGGAAATAAAATAAATTTATTTTTTATAAAAAGACCTAAAGCTCGTTTATAAAATAAAATATGTATTAAAAAAGGTCGAAAATATAGTGTTAATTAATTATACTTAAACTTAATATTGAAATTTATTATTTGTTGTGCTTTATGTATAAAAGCATTCTAAGGCTACTATAATTATGTAGTTTGTATTAATCATATACAATATAGAATTCTCATATTGTATTGGATTTGTATGGCATAAACACACGAGGTTGAACGTTTTCAAATTCCTAGAAGTTCACTGAAGATTAGACTTTAGCAACCAATGAAATGTCGGGCCATGAACAGCTAAAGCCACGATAAACAATATACGTATTTATGAAACTATAGCAATATTTTTCGGCAGGTTAAAGAAAAATCTCACGTACAATTTTTTTTCTTACACAAGCCTCCAAATTCAATTTTATAACACATTTAACCACCGTATTTGACTAAGTATGATATTAATTTTTGAGCACATTTTGAATTTTGTCATATTTCTGGCGTTTAAATTAATTTTTTTGTTTTTGTGTATTCTGATACCCATAGAATTTTATGACAAGTATTTGTGTGGAATGTTGCAGCCTGCCATATTATTATATAATGGCAGATTTTTGTCCCTTTTTTAGGAAATTGAATGAGCCCAAGCCATACATCGAGTGTCTAAGCATTAAAATGTGGTTCCTGGGTTAAAAAATTTCCTCGTACTGCTTTGCATGAAATTAATGAAAACACTTTATACCTAAAATATAAGCATTCCAATAGGTTTTGAGATTGTGAATAATTAAGAAATTAACCCTTAAACACATTTCAAGTTTTGATTTCTTTCTGATATTCAATGATCTACAGTAAAATTTTACGATAAATATTTCATAAACATCATTTTTTATGTTCAAGTTGGCTCTAGACGTCTTATGTAACTCAGGGACTTTTTATAATTATTTATTTGTAGCCTTATATTATGACTCAGAGACTTAATGTTAAATTTGGCGATAAATATATTTACATAACAGCACACACTCCCCTATCTCTCCTTTCTGAAAAGGGGCTTTTTTTAAGGCTTAAAATAAGGAAGTTCAATAGTATTGTTAGTTTGTAATGTTTTCGTTTTAGTATTCAAATTCTTTTTTTTTAATGTGCCACAAAATGTTTGAAACCTACCTTACGCTTAGATCTTGCCATTCGTTGATCTCTTGAGTTTTCCGCCTCCCCCGGTGGTCTTTTGCCCCATACGGCCAAGGCTATACGTGTATAGGTGAATACTAGCACTGACAAGGGGACTAAAAACTGCAGGGTAAGTAAGGCCCAGGTGTAATAATAGTTCTGTTCCTTAGAATCCCAATGCTCTTGGCAAACGTATCTATAAAAATGTAAAAAAATTATTATTTTATAATATTTTTAAATATTTATTTTAAAATAACCAATAAAACACTCAACGAATGCCTTCCAAATATGATTTGGCTACAGTCTACTGATGATTTGTTTAGCTCCAACAAATTGTAGGCATTTACAATACTAAGTCAACAACAAATAATAAATTTCTTAACAAATTCAAATGGATGTAGACAAGTGCAACAAATTTCTCGGCATTATAAACTCAACCCATGTACGTAAAGCTCTCATAACTTTTGAAAGGAATCAAAAAAAAAATTCAGAAAAATAATGTCGTATAACCAAAAATCAATTTGACTAGGAATATTGTGATACTATTTGAATATAAATTAGTTAAAAAGCACGGTATATTAATAGTGAATGAAATCTAACACTCAGATTGAAGGCAAATATAATCAGCTTGTAGTCTAAAATTTTAGCAAAAGTTTCCATAAATTTCATTCAAGTCAATGGATTCCTTCGATAGATTTTCAGGGAGTATTAGATTTTGATATTTTAATGTTTTAAGTGAATTGTGTTACAAATAATTTGTTTATATTTATTTCCAATATTTGGTCACTCCTTTGCATGGGTTCGTAATGGAACTTTTACAACAAAATTAAAAAATTTTAGATATTTGAAATATATATAAGTAAATAAAACCTTCAAGATATATTTGACTTAGTTAAAAATAGGCCGAAGGAGATTTTGATAATAGTTTTTTTTGCAAAAAAAAAATATATTCAGTTCGATTTATTCGCAAAATTTTTAGTCTTTCAATGCAAAATATTTGACTACGACAGGAGGTATCATTATCGAAAATTTTCCAAAATTGTTCTTTTTTAATAACCCCGAAAGTTCTTTTCAAAACGGTGATCTATATTTGACCGCTTTTTTGGGCTTTGAAAACTGCATCGGTTGTAGTATATTTTATCTATATTTGTTAGTTGAGTTCCCAGATGTCCTTGTGGGAAAATTTATCGTTTCTGCTACAAACTGATTATACTGGCTGAATCTGTTATTGTTCTTTAATTTTAAATAAATATCAATGAACAAGTCAACGCCCATAAATTTTACGACATTGTCAAAATATTTTTTTGTCATTGAACTACAACTAATTAATAATAAATACAGTTTTACTTCATTGATTTGGAAATCTTTGATAGAAGCGCAAATTTTTACTTCCATAATAATACATACGTATGACAAATGTCAAAATTTTTTACTTATGCATCCTCTGAATATCTCTTTTTATAATTAAGTACACGTAAAGAGTTCAAAGATTTTGTTTTTTTAATGTTCATATTTTCTGCTTGATTGAATGTTCCTATAAAAATTTTGAATTTGAATTTTGAAAACATGATTTTCTCGGTATTTTGAACGTCAGTGTTGAAAAAAAGACCAGCAGGCCACCTGAATTTTAAGCTGTATTAACAGTTTTAATTAAATCAAAGTATTAAAATGACTTGCTTACGTGAAAGAATATTAATTAAAAATTTAGAAATATTCCCCTGTTCGACGTGACAGGCAAATATAAAATTTCGAATTTAGTTATAAAAATAGAGCTGTAAGTGGCATCCTACTGCGTATGCATTTTGTAGTGCACAAACGACAGTCTGTATCATCAAAATCCAGTAAAATTTAGAAATAGAAATTTTAAATTACTTTTTTAAATTGCATGTGTGTACGATTACTATAATATAACTTATACAAAAATATATTTTCAAGTAATTTAGTCAATAACATTAGAATATCGTAAGTTAATTGTATTCTTTCCCTAATTGGCATTGTGATAAATACTTAAACACATGCTTATCTACCCTTAATATAACTTTTTTAATTATGCACTACTTTTCCTTTTATTGCTGTAGCAGACAAATATTTTTTACTTGAGCAAATTATAGTTAGAAATATAAATTGCAATAAAGAAAATGCATTCAAAGTGCAGTAGTGTGACAAATGTATTTTTTAGATATTCGCAAGTACCAATGCGAATGCGAATATCGGAGAAAATATTCGCAAATAACAATATGAATGTTAAAACTAAAATTTATCGATATTTATCAATGGTTTAATTCATACATCTGTAAAATTCAATATTTAAAATTTCATTTAAAAAATATTTTCTTGCTCGCGTACATTTATAAAAGTTATTGCAAATATTTAATGGCAGCCACTCGATTACCTCAAACCATAAAATTCTATTGCATATTTTTACTATATTATTATTACCGGAGAAGTACTCAAACATGCACATGACAATAAGTTGAAAAAAATTACTACGCTGCTCTATTTAAACATTAATACGATATACTTACTACGATATACTATAATAAGTAAGTCCCACATGATTCAAATTGATTTTTTTCCACAAAAAATTTGACTCAAATTAACAGAGAGGCGAGCATATTCCATTATTATTATTTTTTTTTTTTTTATTTCAAATTATTGCAAGGACATCACATTAACTTTTTGAATTTCCCGCTTTGACTCCTGTCATAATATGAAAAAGCTGCGTCATTTAAGCGCAATCGTATGAAAAGTTCGCACGAGTATTTGGAGTCATTCAACCACAACATGGACAAGTTTTTGCACCGTCTTATAACCACGGATGGAACGCAGATCTATCACTAACAGACCAAACAGAACTCAAAACATCGGGTTTCTCGGGAATCGGCGGACAAAAAATTCCTCGGTTGACTTGTCTACTAATAAAGTCATGGCGACAGGTTTTTTGATAAGCGCCTGGTATAAAACGCAATCAATTGCGAATATTATTGGATCGATTTAATGGTTCGATTTAGTGACGATTTGAAAAACACGGCCGCATTTGGCTAAGAAAAAAATATTTTCTACCAGGACAATGCAAGGCTGCAAAAGTGTACATATTCCATGGTGAAATTCCATGAATTAGGATACGAATTGCTCCCTCATCCGCCCTATTAGCCGAATTTACGGTAGACCTGAATATCTGTTTTGATCACCTCGGCAATTCTAATTTTTTAAAGGTATAAAAAATATTAGAAACGTTAAACAAATCAAACAGAGCTCACACGAATCTATGTTGCAAAATAAAATTAGTTTTTTTATAAAAAAAAAAAAATTGTGTTTCATTCACAAAGTCGCGGACTTATTGATCTGACCTCGTAACATAAAACTTGAGTTGCCCTTCCCAAGCTACCTTCCTAAGCTCTCCAAAATTGTTACTTTTTTATTACTTTCAATGAGCGAATCGTTAGCGTTAGTAGGCTCCAAAGTATCACTCTTGTTGATGATATTTTTCACAAGACGTGTTTACCTCAACTGAAAAAACTTTTTATAAAAAAAAAACTATTTTAAAAACCCTTGGCTGAATAAGAAATTTTAATAACTCATATTTCATTAAAATCAGTTTATTAGTTTGAGAGAAGCCTTAGTGGGTGACGCTTTCGATTATTTATTCGTAAATATACGTCACTAATACACCGTATGACAAATTGTTGCCTGCACTCGAGTATGAGTAACATTTGCAACACATTGTCATATCACTCATACGTCAGCAATGTATGTCTGCTAGATAATAACACACATACTTTATAATACAATATTATGTGAAATAACACAATTCAACGAGCAATGTATGTCTGTAATAAAGTACATTAGAAAGAACCTGCTCAAAATAAGGCTTTCAAGGAGTTATAAAGCATTTCTTAGAAAATGTTAGTACAAACATAAACAGCAACGTTGTCAACAACGAACTACCTTTTGCATGTTCATTACAATGAGACAACGTTTATAAATTATTTGCTTTAGAACTACATTATCTACATTATCTACATTATCTTAAAGAGGCAAACAGTTTACGGCGATTTCTTGGAAAGAAATGAAAAAAATAATTCCACTTAAACTTGTTAAATTTCTAAGATGTATGAACAAACTATTCACTATACACCATGATAGGCTGATAGATAGTGTGCTCTTATATTATTTAAGGAGTTATAAATTTTGCGGCAAATATAATTGCATTCTTTTCTGCATCAAACTATTTAAGCCAAATTAAAATTTTTTAAGGCCAATTAAACCAAGTGAACATGACATAAAAAGAAAATGCATTCATTGTATTCATTCAGGCAAAAAAAAATTAAAAATAAAATCTTTATTTTAAATACTTAATATTGAAATTTATTATTTGGGATATGCTCCCCAACTAATCGTTAGAATACAATCATTAACGACCAACGGGCGTTTAATTGCATGGGTGTTGAGAAAGACGAATAAAATAGACTCACGTTGAGTACAATTGTTTGTTGTGTTGTTTGTATAAAAGCATTCTAAGCCTACTATGATTATGTATTTATTGTAATTCATATACAATTTTGAATTCCCATATTGTATTTGATTTATGTGGCATAAACATCCGAGGTTGAATGTTTTCAAACTGCTTAAACTTCACTGACGATTTGGTTTTAGCAACCAATGAAATGTCGGCATATGAAGAACTAAAGCCACAAAAAACAATGCATTTTGCAAAAGCTCTAATGGTTTCTAACGATTGGTTGGGGAGAATATCCCAAATAATAAATTTCAATATTAAGTATAAAAAGAAAATTTTGTATAATAAAATATTCTTGCTTTCTCAAAAAAATTTTCATCAAAAAGAAGTATAAAAATTCGAGCAATTTTTTCGATTTTAAAAGGTTTTAAAGTTTGTGCAAATGAAAAAAAAAATTAAAATTGGTTTTCCATATAAATTTCATTTAGGTGAAATGATTGGGAAATTTTGGCTTTAAATTTTATGTTGTACAAATAAACACAATGTGAGCAAGAGATTTATAACTGAAAGCTTAAGAATAGAGCAAAAATTTAACCAACCAGTGAACAAAAAGACAAAAACGCTAACAACAGGATGGTCATGGAAAACAGCGTATCATTTTGAAAAAAAAACCTTTTCAAAAATTGGTCTGCAATAGTTATAATTCGTCTTCAAACAGTAATTATTAGTTTATAAAGAACGCAAAAATTTTTTTGTCAATGTAACATAATAATGCTTAATTATAGGTTAGGTTAGTTTAGGTTGATTGGAGAGGTGTGATAGCCCATGTCATAGGAAATACAATTAAGCCAGTAGAGGCTTGTTGTGCGCACCCTTTAATTATCAAACACAAACTGCCAGAGTTCTGCGGTAGGATACGAACTTGCGACCTTCGCACTACGAGTCTAGTAGACTACGTACTAGTCTACGAAGGCCAGTATGCTTAATTGTAAGTAATTGTTATATTTTCAACAAAACTTCTTAAATTTGCAAATGAGGATGTTTTTAATTTTTTTAATTAAATAGAAGAGTCCCTTGATAAAGTGAACCAAACATTGACGAAACGTCGGAAAATATGAAATAAAAAAGAGCACGTTAGGCTTAATTAGCTACACAAAATCAATAACTAACATAATTAAAATTAAACTTGGACAAGAATTTAATATTAATTGAATATGTGGCGTTAATCAAATCATCAGTAGACTTTAGCCAAATCGTATTTGAAAAGTTTTTAAAATTATGTATTTCGACAAGAACCATAAATATTATATGAGAATTCTGTAGAATTCAATAAAATTTTTTTGGTTCTTGTGAATTAGAAAACATATAAATAGAAAAACTTTTATACGAGGACAAACAATTATAACCTTCTTAGGAAACATAAAAGGATGTTAAAGTCGATTATAAATGTTTATTAAGATGCGTTCATATGAAAGTTTCTTTTAAAGCTTTTGTAAATCACAAACAGAAAAATGTGATGGAATTCGTATGGAATTATCGTATAATATTTGTGGGTTTTTTGTACGAAAGCATGAGTTGAATGCTTCTTAAACAGAATTGACCTGAAGAGTACTGATGTATGGGTTAACGCCAATAGAATGCAGGGATATACTCAGCTAAACCAACCACAAATAATAAATTTCTCAACAATTATTTTGTAGAATATTACGAAAAATTAATTTACAAATAATGTTCAATAGGAAAATGTTTGAACCATAATATTAGAAATTATAAAATATTTCCATCAAGGACTATTAGTTTGAAAAATAAAAAAAATCAATATATGATAGATTTTCTTATATTATAAACTTAATTTACTTTTCAAGCTTAAGGCCTTTTTTAATTTTGTAATCGATATTTCGGTACTCATCGAGTACCATCTTCAGGATATTAATATTAATATTAATATATTTTGTGGACTACAAAAATCCTGATTGGGTAATCAAAAAGACAGACATTTTAAACTTGTTCTTGTTAATTTAATAAAGTCTATCAACGTAATTGTTAAAGCTTTCAGCGTACAAAAATTTTTAAAAGTACGAAAATTTCATCCCACCACTGATATTTAATACTCTTCAATTTTGTGATAAAATAAATACAATGGAATTTAATGTTGGCATATTATTCCCATATAAAAATTATTATTTATAAAAAAAAGAAAACTTAAGAGCCTAATTAATGGAAAACAATTTTAGATTTTTATAAAGTCTGAATCGCAAATCAAGTTAATGGAAAACACGGTTTCCCCAAATTGATTAGATTCTATCACTTTTTGAATATAGTGATCAACTTTTTTAACATTATTTTATATTGTTTTAAGGACTATGATATGACATTAGAAAACAAATCATGTAAAAAATGTAAAAATCACTTGAAAAATATGTTTCACTTAATAAAAAATTAATATTCATATACAAACAAAATAAATAATAAAACGTCACGTTTCTTCTCCATTCGGACTTTTTTGGAACATATCTTCGGCATTATAGGACTCTTGTATTTAAAGTAACAATTCGAACCACAAATTTTTATTTTATGCGATCATAATCGCAATAATACAATATTAATAATAATATAAATTTATATATTGTAGAAATTTATTCTCTTAATAAAATATTTGATTATCCAAAAAATAAACCATTTAACTCAAAAAAAGTGTGATAATCTTTCTTTAGATTAGAGTATTTGAAAATATTTTAAGACCATTGACCATTGAACAACTAATTTCTAGAGCAAACTTTCTTCATAAGTTTTTAAATGAAGATAGACCCAGAAAATCAGATCTTCTGGATATTAATTATCATAAATTATTTTCTAGTTTGGGCTTTAAAATTTAAGACAGATATTTTAATAAAGAATTTTACATTCCACTATGAAAGTAAAAATCTATGAAAAGTTCCCATCCTCATAATGACTTCTGCAGAAGTTGCTGCAGACAACATCCCTCAACATGGAAAGACTTCGCTTAGTTATAATTATAGATCAAAGCCTTTGGTTCCTAATCTAATATAAAAATTTGATATTCTATAACCGTGAATCATAGATACACTGTACAACATTTTTCAGGTGATTGATCAAAGAGCACCTATAAATACTACAAATTTTTAAATATTTTACCGGCAGGTACTTTCGAATGGGCGCATATTTCGAAACGTTTCAAAACATGTGCACTCGTAAATGTGGGTGCAATTTCTGTAAAAAACATGCAGATAACCAACGGAAAAACCCAAATAATTCAAAAAGTGCACTTTTCTTTTTTTTCCTTTTAATTTTCCACTCACATTTATTAGGGCTTATTACTTTGCTACTGCAATAATAAAAATCAAATAACCTTTGGGTTATTACTTTTTTTTAATTCTGAGAATCATAAAAATCAAATAACCTTTGGTTTATTACTTTTTTTTTAATTCTGAGAATCATAAAAAAGTCATCAATGTTTTTTCCAAAGAATTTTGTGCATATCAGGAGCAAATTTTTGAAATTCATACCTTCACTTAATTGTGCATAAAAGCGAAACGCGTTCATCGATTTTCATGATTTATGTCTCATTTTGTTCACAGGTTATCCAACTTCACGTGAAAGTAATAGGACTTGTCACTTTTTTCAGCTTATTCGGACTAGTGGTTCTCGAGTTATGACAAACAAGAGCCGAAAATGTGACAAATTCCCTTATACGATACTTACTAACTTCAAATTATTTATTAAATTATTATTTGATGTAAACGAATGATGCAGAATTTCTTATATTTGAAGATACTTTCATAAACAATTATCAGAATTGAGTTCCGCAATCGAGTGTTGTACTGTGAAATACACAAGTCCACTTCATCCTCCACTACCACAAAATTATTCATATTTCTATTAAAAGAGTAGGAATAGACTATGAATAGAGAAAGTAAATGAGGATAAATACAAATTCGATTTGAAAAACTAAACAAATAAAAAAAATAAAATAAATGTCAATCCCTGAACATGTTTCTATATGTAAGTTTCGTCGGCACTTTTTGTACCAGCCCTCGTTAATACTCATAGGTTAACAATAATACATTCCATTTCGTAACGATGCGTATAACGTTTGTGAATTTCTTACTCCGCGTACTATTCTTTTTTTAATCTTAAAGTGTTTTTTCACATTGTTTTCAATTTCAATTTCAATGTCAGTGGCAACGTCAACTTACCTTTCACAATAGACATGCCATTCACCAGGTTGCACCAGCTTAGAGACTATTGGTATTGGAAATGCCGTTGCCAAGGCTATAATCCAAATGCCAGCTATTATGAACTTTGCGTACCTGAAAGACAACCAACAAATGTACATGAAAAAAATAATTTATATGACAGTAATTAATAGAAAACGTACAAATGAAAAAAGCCTTATGCTAATAATTGTGCTCAGGAATTTTTTTGCAGGCAAAGAAAAAATTATAATTTACTTTTACATAATTTTTCGAACTGTGTCGGTTAAGTGAAAAGTCATAAAAATGCTGAAACTAGAATCAAGAAGTAGTGCAAATTTGGATCATTTCCAAGGATTTTGACATAATTTTGTCATTGCAGGATATTGTCTTCATTGATTTCTATTTATATATTTGAAAGCTGTCTTCATTAGGTCTACAAAAGCAATTTATTTTTGCAAAAAAAATATTCTAATTAAAATAGGGTCTTGTTAAACGTTTACAAAAATGTATTTGCAATTACCGATATATTTAATACTCTTTAAGTATCGTGTTAACAATATCCTGGAGATGATACCCAAAGGGTATCGAAATATCCATAATTAGCCGTTTAATAAGACCTTCTGCTTAAATAATAATTTAACTAGAATTATTTAAAAAAAATCAAAAGATATAGAGATTTTAGCAAAAAAATCGATTTTATATCGAACAGAGATTGATTGTTTCATGAAAAAATTCACATCTTCTGGAAGACGTAAAAAACGCCAGTAGTCACGATTTGTTTTTTCTTATGTGGCAGTAATTGTATCACTAATTGATTGAAGAAAACTAATGTTTTCATGTACATTTAAAGAATTTAATTACTTGTAATTAATATTTGAAAAACGAGCTTAATAGATTTATGGAAGCAATTCTTATTTTGTTAAAATTTTGTCAACTTGACCACCCAGGAAGTTGAAAAAATGCACTTTTAGATTTTTGGAAACAACAAAACTATCATACATCCATTTTCTGTTGGATTTTAGCTCAATTTGTAGTAATGAATTCGACAATTTAGATTAATAGTTTTTGGAAATTATTTTTTATTTCGAAGAGGTAAAAATTTGCCAATAGACACAATTCATGTTTTACGATGTGAAAGTAACAGTTTTAGCTTAATATTTCAGAGAAGTAGGGTTTTTCCATGTAAATTTTAAGAAATAAGCACTTTTTGTCAATTTAAAAATGTAAAACTTTCCAGAAATTTGAATAAATGCTCTATCGGAAAGTTTGGAAAAAATAAAAATGTCATTTTTAAGAGCATCATTCATTGCATTCACTGGGCCTTATTTATATTTTTAGAATTATTGTAAGCGACTAAAAGGTTATTAGATATTTAACAAAATGGTTAAAAATAATAATAATAAGTTACAAAATTTTAAAAAAATTAGAAAATATATTTTAAGCCACTGAATATTAAAAAAAAGTCAAATCAATACAGTCAAGGTAACGCAGATGGCACAATTATAATGCGCTAAGCTGGCTGATTCTGAGTTCGATTTCAGGAGTAGTATAATGATTTTAGTACCTCTTCTCAGCAAGTTTTGCAAAAACAAAAAAATTACAAATAAATAGTTATATTAATCAATCCAATTTGGCGTATTAGTAGTTGTACTCAAATGTATTGACTTGTGTTATTCTAATAAGGAGTTGTGGTGTAAAGCATGAACTTACATTGTAAAATAATATGTCAGTAATTTTATTTTCAAAATTATACACATTTACTCATACGTAATCAATGGTTTTATATCTTATTTTCATGTGAATATCGTCATCACCCTGAGGGCAATTTCTTTAATTGTTCAAACTCAATACTGGGGCAAAAAAAGACCACACTGCCAGTTCACTATTAGCAACACAAATTGTTTGCCCTGCACTCCAATGTTTCACTTCTAGCGCAATCAATATTACGACACGACAAAACATTTTGGCCCATTTGTTGGACAATTTCCTTGCAAGTATACAACACCTTTGTTTGTTGTCACGAAATGCGTTTTAATTCTTTTATCATGTTGTCAATATTTGCTACTAACAAATTAAATTAAAATACTAAATAAACATCTTATAAAAAACAAGAAAAAGCAATAACAAATTAATTGTGTAAAGTCACTATGATACCAAGGATTAGTACCAAAAACTCCAGCCACGTTAGTATTGTCGGCGTCGAGTAGGGTGATAATAAGTTCTATTGTTCTTTTTTTTAATTCTCTTTTGGAGGAAGCAAACAAAAAGTTGAAATAGATCTAATCGAGGCTAGAATCAATTTCAAATTTTATTAAATTACATGACAAGTGCAACAAGAATGTGATAAATTATAAGGGCAGATATTCTACACAGCCAAGTCCCCCAAGAACTCCTTTAAAAAGTTGGCAGCAGAGCCAAACGTATCACAGACATTTATTCGTAGAACCTTAAATAAATGTTTAAACGAATGTTAAAGCGATTTTGTTTCAAAAAAAAATAATCCTGTCTCAGTTAGAGGAAACACGTTTGACATGTCATCGTCACCAACTACAAGTGATGCCTTTGTCATGCTCGCAACAAAATACAAATATTTACCGCAAATCTTTCATGTCCATGTATTAAAATTTAATATTTTATTTTATTAACTTTTCACAGAAAAAATAACAATCAAAAATGTTGTTGACAAAAAGAAAACAAAACAAAATCCTTATTTGCATGAATAAAGTAGTTCAGACCACAACCCACCTACCCACTTAAAAAAGTATTTCCAAAGAACACGAAGGCAGATCTATACGTTTGCGACTTTTTGAATGAAACACATGTATATTGCTAAAAAAAATCATTTTATTTTTCAACATAGTCTCCTTTAAATTCTATAATCCTAGTCCAATGTTCCTCTATTGTTATTTTATTCGTTCCAAAATAAGATTCGTCAGAGTCAAGAAAATAGATTTAGGGTTTGGGTTTAGGATTTCTCAGGTTTGTCCAGAGAATATGGCAGATGAAGGAGCAAGTCGTAGCCTAATTCATGGAATTTCGCGATGGAAACTACACAGACTTGTATCTTGCATTGTATTGGTGGAAAAAAAAACTTTTTTCTTGGTTAAATGCCGTCGTTTTTTTTTCAAACTTTCATTAAATCAACTCACTAATTTCACACAATATTCGACATTGAGCTTTTTTCTACTACAATTAGTAGTCTTTGAAGAATATATAATAGTAGGATATTAATAGTTTTAATCAAAATTTTAAGAACAATACTGTTTTAATGTAAATTTGTAGAAATAATTGTTTTTTTTTTTTAATTTAGGCAACATTTTCTACGAAAAAAAAATGCAGGAGCAGATAATTTTGAAGCCATAGAAATGTCATTTCTGATATACAACTTCTATTTTTTCACTGGTATAGTTAAAACCAGGTGTAGTATTAAGCCCTTAAATAAAGCTGAGTGCAAAATATGTTACAAAATTTATGTGTTGTAAGTGCAAGTGTGCTTTTCTGCCCCAATGTTTTCGTAGAATAGAACACAAACATGCCAGGAGAGCCAAAATATAAGTAATATTTTTATAAGACACAAAAACAGCAATTAAATTTCTAGTTATTTTAAATTGTAAAATTGAAATGAATTATTCTAAACGTTTTCATTTCCACTTTAATATCTATTTATTCTGAGCACACTTGAGTAACAATTCTATAAACATTCTGAGTATCAATTTCATAAACATTCTGTAAATGAAAAGAAACTTTAAATCCATCGTCTATTGTACTTAAGATCCTCTTCAACGCAACAACAATAAGGAAGTTGTATAAATGTAGATGAATGAGTAACCAACAAAAGCTTGCATCAAGAATGAGGGTATTAGTCGACAGTAAATGACATTATGACAACTCAGATAAAAGTAAAGTAGACTTATTTCGGATACTGAATACAATAAAATTTATGATCCTTTAAAGGATAAAAATGTATATAAAAAATATCTCAGAGGGCCGAAGTTCACCAATTTGTTCGCTTTAGCCTGAGTTTCTGTAAAATCGTGTGCTTTTTAAGATTTTTATTTCAAAAATTTTTCTAGCAGATATAGTTCCCTTTTTCTATTTTTATTATCCTTCAAGTATGGAGGTGGTGGTAAATTGTATCCCCTATAAAAATAGTCTCTTATTTCTCTGTTTCATGCATCTCCCCACTGAGTATAAGCGGATAAAATCAGCTTTTGAAGTAAAAACTACCCCAAAAGTATTTTACTATTTTTCCTACAAAAATATTCTTCCACCCAAACAAAGTTATTTTCAAACTTGGTATAGAAAAGTTTTCAGATGTTGTTAATTCCATTGTTGGTAAAATTTATTTGCAGATTAAATATTAAATAAACGAAACTTAAATTTTTTAAAAAATCTCTAGCTACTCGGGCATACTTTGGGACATGATGGTAAATGCTTCAACGTTTAAAATCTGCGGAAAAAAATTTAAAATATATTTTGAATCCGTTTCGCATTATGATATTCCTCTTTAGATCTTTAATAGATTTTGACAGAAATCATATAAAAATTGTAGAGTTTCGAAAAATATTTCTACAAAAATATATAACGCAGACTTGTAAATGAAGTAAGAACTGGTCGCAAATTTATTGTTAGAGAAGAAAAACTTTTAAGCACACCGCAACCAATAGAAACAAGAGCTCCTCAAGGCAGTATATTAGGTCCAATCTTGTACTTGATATATGCCTATGACATGTATTGTGCAGTATTGTTCACATATCAACATTTGCTGATGAGGAATACATTTTAATATTGGAAAAATGGTTGAATGAGAATGAGAAAAAATGTGTTCACATCAGTTATAGATTGCGAAGGCAAACATGTCCTTTTATCAAAATTAATGGCCAATCAAGTCAAATACCTCGACATTCACAACATGGAAATCGCACATACATATGTAGACCTTAAATTGATACAAATGAAATTAAAAGTTGCTAAAATTAATTGTCTTATGGGGAGAAATTCAACACTAAGACTAGATTGCAAACTTATTCTTGCAACGCAAGAATAAGTTTGCTCCGAAGCTCCGCCTCTGCATCCAATATAAAAAAAAATTAGAAGGTGTCAAAATAAAATCCTGCGTATGATTAGAGCCGCCCCTGTTATATTAAAGTTCGCGCATTCATCAAGTTCTAGATGTTCCTTGGTTAAAATAATGGTTTCAAAACACGTGACAACATTATGGTACATAAAATAAACTTGAGTACCATACAAACCCACTAGCCCACAACATACCACTCGCCTGAGAAGGAAGGATACCCTTGTGCTTAGACGAACACTAGAGATGTGAGGACAACACAAAACAAAACGTAGAAATTAGGGTTTTTGTCTGACATTGGCTGGGCTTAAATAAGTAATAGTAATAGTTCAAGTAAATTGATGATTCAATAAATAAAACAAAAAGGCACTAAAAAAATTTTAGTCTTTTACCGAGCTAAGCCGACTCCTTTATTTAAGTAAAAGGTATTCTATATGAGGAGCCGCAGAACAATTGTTAAGGATGTAGAATAAATATTAAGGATGTATGAAATTAAAGGGTCCCTAATTTGAAAAAAAACATTCTATTAAATAAAACAAAAAAGTACGTTTTCTTTAAAAAGAAAATGCAAAAAATAATGTTTTTTATGAGTATTTTGATGTGAAAATATTTTTTGTTACTTGAGATTGAAGACAAGAGAATTTTCTCGTAGTGAAATTAAACGATATAAATTTTTATACTGAATGATGTAAATAATATTTCTATATTTTTTTGCCTTTTTATAACAATTTGATTAAAATATTATTCAAGCTGAAATGATCGACAATCATTGAGTACGATCTTCAGGAAAATTCTGTTCTTTAATAATTAAAATTTTAATATAATTTATAATTTTATTATTAAAAAACATAATTTTCCTGAAGATGATACCCAATGAGTATCGAAATATCGATCATTTCAAATAAAATTGTTTAACCACTAAATAAGACCTCAAGTTTGAATGATATTTTAATCAAATTCAATAAAAATATCAATAAAATTTAATAAATTAATATTTTATTTCAAATAAGTGTACGGTAGTTTTAATTAAATCAATTTCGTTATTCCAGTTGACGTTCAGTAGTAAGATTCTTGAATTGGACATTTTGGTAACATTTGAACACTTTTCATATCAAAAACCAATGTCAAAGCATTTTCACTTCTTTCTCATTAACTCATGGAATGCATTGGTTCTGAGCTTATGTATCCTGAAATCTGTCATTAGTTTAACTATTTACTGAGGATTAACTTCGTTTTTAATTTTAGTTTGTGTAAAGTGACATGCAGTGCATACATCTAAAGCCGGCAAAAATCCTGTATTGAAATTATTTGAAAAAAAAGAACTTTGACGAAATAAAGCTTGGCTAGCTTTTAAGCACAAATACATTGATAGATTCATTATACATAGAAAACATTTTGGAAATGTAAAGGGTGCTATTCAAATGTACTTTGTTAAAATAAAAGAAAAACAGTGCATTTTGTGTTGCATCAATTTTTTTTTAAATAAATTTTTCTATAAGATTTTTTCCAATAGATTTTAACCAAATTAATATAAATATATCAAAAAAAATTTTTCTTAAAAAATATTCCACACAGTACTTTTAGTTCTGCGACTATTCATATTTTATTCTAGTCTAGGAAATATCTTCGTAATGAACTTTTTTCCAGTTATTTAATTTGAAAGTGAATAGTTTAACTGAGTTTTTTAAAAAAAATTTGCCTGTCTGTCCCCTTGCACCAAACTATAGCGAAATGATTAACACAACCAGGATTGCTTCATTACGACTTAATAATCCTGGTATGCCTACAATCATTCTATAGTCAGCTAGTTCATTTTATATACCAGCTAAAGTATAGCTGAGTGCCCCTACCAATATGGTTCCTTCCCCCTGGGGCAGAATAAAAATTGTGTTACACATATACTCGCATACAACTATAATTTCCATGTTAAAATAAAGCCGGAGCAATGGTAGAACTTATCTAGTTCTTTGAATCAAATCTAAGACCAATAAGAACTTAATGCTAATTTAACTGAACATAAACAAATTAATTACAACATATCAATTTACAGCATCAAACATTTCGTCTAAGCCCATTAAGCGCGTTAAATAGTTTTCACACTACTGGCATTGCTGAAGCAGATTTCTTAAGTTGTTTGATTTAATTAAACTTGTATCAGAATCTTTACGTTACATTCTCTACTCTAGTGCAAATATCACAGACAAATCTGTGCACAAGTTTAATTTGAAAAAGTTTTTTCCCCTCCCTACTTCTAACAACTTTTGCTAAAGGGATAATAAAAGCATTGTCAATTTATCTAATGCTTACACAAACGTTTTATTCCTGCTCTATTCTCTTATATTGCAAAACAATCACAACTGATTACAATTTGAACAAAGAATAGTATTTACAAAGAAGTTTTATGCATTCATACTCTCATTAAGCTGAAAATAATTCTTTTTTTTTTTTTTTTTTTTTTTTTTTTTTGTTGGGGAAATTAAGTTGTTTAGAACTTGTGATTGTGGCACCCAATTAATGAAATTGTTACGCAAATTTCGGTTTAAGTTTATTTCAAAATAAACAGAATATCAAATTTACTATAGCAAATCGTTAGCAGTTTAACACTTCGAAATTATTTTAAAAAGTTATACAGCCAAAGTTCTTGTGTCACTATTGCTTAACCAGAAAAACAAGAGTAGACGACCTTTTCTATTTATCTATTGATTTTCTAAAAGTGTTTCAAAAACAGTAATAAAAAGTTTTTATTCATAATAGTGAGTAAACCGTGGTCTTTGCCGAAAATTGGAACCACAATCCACACACTTCAAGGCCTTCACACTCCACACAAGTTGCTGTTCTACAGCAGCACTTTTCTATTCACCCTTATTTTAGCAACAGTCAGTGAAACAAAACGATTAAAACGATTTTGTCGCTACCAACACGTATACATTTATAAGTGTCTGTCTGCATATGGTTGGTGTTCTTAAATAAAATTTTATAAAGTTTATATGACTATGATGTCCAAGAAAATTTTCGAAAATTGGCAAACAGTTGCGAAATATTGTAAAACAATTGTAGGGATCCTGGATCCTGCACACTGCTGAATGAACACTTAACATAAACATGAGTGCGGAGGCCAGAAAGGCAACCTGACTTAACCCTTATCCTGTATTAATGGGTCAAAATTGCCCAAACGGTTTTTATTGCTCATTTATTCGTTAAACCCTCGGCGGATTTTTTTTAAACTTTTGTACAATTATTTTTTTAGCGAATACTATTAAAATTTAAAATATAATTCTTGTAGATCGTTTCACAAAGCGTGTGTAAAAAAACTTACGCAGATGGTACATTTGGGTCAAAATTGCCCAATGCAACAAAATCAATTTGCGCATGTGATACGAGCTTAGTAACAGCATTTCTTGCGTTTGCAACATCATGGCTAGCATCCAGAGAAGATAAGAACTTTTCTTATGCAATCAGACTCAGATGGCGATAATCCTCAGCACATCAAGTGAAGATGAAACCGGCTTCGTTTCTGAAGCTGCATCTGATTATGACCCCAACTCCTCGTCGGGCTCCATCGCGGATATTTGCGAAATTCTCGATCAAACTACAAATGAAGTATCAATGTATCCATCAAGAAAATATTTATGGTCACAAACATCTACAATAAGAGATATTGGAAGATTCTCTAAGCAGGACATAATAAATCTGACTCCTGGCCTAACGCATTATGCTATTTCCAGTGCTGATAGCATAAAATCATCTTTTCTGTTATTTATGCCTAGTGATCTTATAATGTATTTATAGAGTAATCTTTATTCAATCAATTCGTATAGGTCAATCAGTATTTGAAAATAATCGGATAACTGTAGACAATATAACTATTGAAGGATATTTTGGACTTCTTTTGTTGACTGGTATATGGAAATCTCATGGTGAAGCTTTAGAATATCTATGGGACGACCGCAATGGCAGACCGCTATTTGAATCCACCATTTCAAAATATATCACGATTAATTCGGTTTGATAAAAAGTCGGACAGAAGCGAAAGACGATTCCGTGATAAACTTGTTCCCATAAGAGATTTTGAGAGCCATTGGGAAACGAATCTAAGAAAAATCTTTAATCCTTGTAAATATGTGACAGTGGATGAGCAGATTGTAACAGACGGTGGACGATGCCCATTCAAGCAATACATACCTTCAAAACCAGGAAAATATGGTATAAAAATTTGGACGTTGTGCGATGTAGAAACAAACTATGTATGGTCCTTACAGGTGTATACTGGAAAAGGCAGGAACTGTAAGCCAGAGAAAGATCAAGGATGCCGCGTTGTCTTGGAGTTAATCAAGGATTTGAAAGGGCATAACGTAACTTGTGACAATTTTTTCACCTCACATAAACTGGATATTGAGTTGTTGAAACAAAGTATCATAATGGTTGGTACTGTCCGAAAAAGTAAAACTTTTTTGCCAGAAAAATTTTGCAATTAAAAAACAAACCAAAGAACTATGCAAATTTCTTCTTCGACAATGATAACAAAACAACTTTTGTGGGATATGTAACTAAAAAAAAACAATTAGTGTTTTTGCTTAGCACATTACATCACGACGGAGAAATTTGAGCAAGCTCCAAAAAAGCCAGAAATAATTCACTTTTATAATCAAACGAAATCGGTGGTCGATACATTATATCAACTTATAAGAACTTATACATGCAAAAAAAAGGAGAACTAACCGATGGCCTCTAGCGGTATTTTACAATATGCTGGATTTATCCGCTAATATTGCTTACGTAGTTTTTCTAAAGATTAATCCAAACTGGAATGCAAATAAAAAGTATAAGCGCCGCATTTTCTTGGAAGACAAGTATGGATCTAATAAGCGGTGAAATATCTCGTAGTTCAAACATGCCACAAAGTAGCCCTACTAAAGCATTCGTGAAAAGTCTTCAAAAGGATTCAGCTGAAGTTTCGCAAGCAAAAAACTTAAAAACTTTTATCTAAGTCGCTCCAACAGCACCAAATACGCAAATAAATGTTGTGAATGCAAAAATTTATTTGAAAAACGCATTCTGAGACCAAAATTATATGATACTGAATGTGCAAAAAACAAAAAGACTGAATAAATATTTGATTATTTTGTATTGGGCAAAATTGACCCACTAATACCACATGCGTTTTATTTTTGAAGTACAGGATAAGGGTTAAGGAGAAGAAAAGGTGGATGAGCACTAATTATATCTATCCCCTCATTTTATCACCACTCCGAGATTTTGATGTCTCAATACTTGGCGACAGGCCTAAACAAGAGCAGCAAGCGTTTTTAGGCTTTCAAAAACTCTGATGCCCCTACAAGCAAATCGAAATAATGAGACATCAGCTGTAAGCGACTGATAAATCTGATTTTGACAGCGCGTTCATAAGTGAAGTTAACTGCAGAAAACGAAAAAAGTAAACGCTTGTACTATATATAAAACTACCAATCGTATAGTTCCTGTTTTATTATTATTTTTTTATTTATGGTGAAATAACTTTTGTAAGTCACTACGTCAGATGATAGTTTTTTGCTTTGCTTTTTTCGTCTCATCGATATTTCAAAAGCTGTGCATTGATGTCTTCTAAAGAAGTTTTCTTCTTATGTGCGTGTGTGTGTTTTTTTTTTTGTTACTTCCTTTGTTTTATAACACATTTTTTTGACAGAACAACGCATTTTACACAAACAAAAATGCCAGTTTTTGTTTACTGTTGTACTTGTGTAAAGGCCTCATTAGTCTTTACTTTCTGTTCTGTTCCGAATCAGCTGATTGTTTTCTGTTAAATGGAGAATGTGTGTATATGATTAGTTTTTACTTTGCCGTTCTGTTCCGTTCCGGACTATTCTGCTGAAAACTGAATTTTACTTAGAGTTCTAAGTGAAAACGTGAAGTACAAAGTATGAAATGCAATTTTTTTAATTAAAAGATTTTTTTTAGGTTTTATAAAAACAATTTATTAATTAATACGTGATGTGAATTCAGTTCTTTAAAAACAATTTTACAATTAGTAATAAGAATTTATTGGAATAAATTTGTTTAAAGTAAATAAATATTCATATTTATTTCATTTGGTTTAAAAACATATAAAATAAATTGTTTTAATTAATATTTGATTTAATTAATATTGATCTACAGATCTATATTTTGATTGTTGATAGCGCCTTCATTGCAAAAATAATTTGCCAGTTGATCTCTCAAATGGACAGCAGTATCTGAAGACCTACGTAGCTGTGTTGTAATTGATCTTAGTGGACGACTACCATTTCCACCAATTTCCGCACGCCATTCTCCTTCATGTACAGTGCCATTTGCTTCACGGTCTATAAAATTTGCTGGAAGTGTGATTGAGAGTCTTTCCTCAGGTAATATTCGCTGCCCAGGCTTTCTTAGCGAGCTCTTAACTAATGCCAACAAAAGCTCGTAAACATCTTTTATCATTCTTGTGTGCAGAAAGAAATGTTCGTCATCCAGGTCCTTTATTCTTTTAAAAACTTTTCGATAGTACCCTGATGATGACCAATCCCAGTTGATTGGTCGAGCGTACCATCTTCTTTTACGACGCAGCTTTAACTTTTTAACTTTTTTATATATATTACACAAATTTAAAAAACTTGCCACTATAAGTGCATCATCAACATCCGAATCAAATTCAGAATCTGAAGCATAACTGATATTATTCATTTCTTAAAATTATTAAACACTTTTTTATTTAATGTATTTTTATATTTATTTACTTTTGCGGTATTTTTTGTTGTTTTGTTTACCTAAAACAGCTGATACGTTTATACGGAAAAACTAACTACAAAAATTAAACAACAGAACGGCACGGAACAGAACGGCAACAGAAAGTAAAGACTAATGAGGCCTTAACCCTACTGCTGCCATCTAGTAAAGTTACCTCAACCTGGTGTCATTATTTTTAGTTTAATTTTAAATGTTTTTTTTGAAAAATATGTAAATTAATATGTTTTATGCTTTAGTTAAATTTTTGTCACCCAAAATTGCCCAGTTTTCTTATATTTCTTACAGCCCTATTTTCATTGTTGGTGTAGTGTTGTCGCTACTATTTAGGCGTATCAGCATTGAGGGACAAAAGACAAAGAAGCGCTTGCCACTTTTGTTTAGGTTTGTCTATTATGACTTGCATCTCCGAGTCAAAAATCAAAATAAATAGTTTCTACTCGTAATAAAATTTCAAATCTTCTTTGCATGTCAAATTAACAAAAAAAAAAAATTTAAGAGCAACAATAAACATTTACTTACCTCTTTGTAATGCGCGGCCGTAATGGCCACATAATCGCAAAGTAACGATCGACTGATATGGCCACCAACGTGTAAGCGCTCACCAGCACCGAAACAGCCTGCGAATAGTTGACCAGGTGACACAGCGCAATGCCAAATGGCCAATAGCCCAATATAAATATTGATATGAACGATGAGGGAACACAAAACAGTGACATCAGTATATCACCCACAGCTAAATTGGCAATAAAATAATTTGTTACTGTGCGCATGCGCGGCGTTGACTGCACAATGTAGCAGACGGTGCCGTTGCCCAAAAGAGCAAACACAAAAATGGGAATGTACAGCAAATAGACGACAGTCTTAAAATAAACACTTGATAGAGCACCATCATCCCCATCACCATCATCCACACTAATACTATTGTTACCGATTGCCAGGGAGGAATTGAAGGCGCTTACAGATTGTGATTCTCCATCGCAGAAAAATTGTGGTAGTGTCCGCTCATCTGATGGCTGAACTGATATTTGATGGGTAATCGATGATATTGTAGTGGTAGTAACACTGGCCAAAGAGGCCATCAAATGAAAGGCAGCAGATGATGAGGATGGTGATGATATTGATGGCGATGATGATGATGAGGATGGTGAAGTGGAAGATATTAATGCTGATGCTGGCGACGAAGTGTCGTTGTTTAAGTATTCCGTATAATCTTCATATTGACCGTTAACACCCACCATGATGTTATTGCTACTCAAAACATCTACCAATAATTGTTGTTGAGGTTGTATAAAATATAAATTATCACTGCTATTGCTGCCAACCCTTACTTCAGCCCCTTTCGCCCCACCAACACCACTATCTCCAGGGCTAATAATGAAACTGTGATTGTAGTTGTTGCTGATATTTTCAATCAATTCTGCTGCAGTCGTATTCATGGCTTCAGTGTAATAGTAATTGTTGTTAGTGTTGCTGTTAACATTGTTCATATTTTTAGTTGCCACATTCAAATATGGCAATATACTGCGTGCCGCATATTCACGCAAGAAATTTTCCATTTTTATATTCGTATATCAGCCCACAACTTGCAATTCCCACACCCACTGCAACACCTTCTATTTCAGTTGTTGTATTCGAGACCGACAATGATTAACTATAGAACACTTAGTTTTTCTATATTGAGCAGTTTTTAAGTATTGTATTGTTTAATTTTTTTTTCTTTTTTTCAATTAACTTCGTAGAACACTTTTTCTCTTTCAGTTACAAATCTGAAATTGCATGTAGTTAAACCGGCAGTTCAGCTGAAGCACACTTGCCCCGAGTGAAAATGTTCACTATTGCTTCTTTTTTTTCTGTGGCAAGTTCTGTAAAATTTTAATTAATTTTCAATTAGTTGTTAGTTTACAATTGTAGATTTTTTGTAAGTCTATTAAAAAATATTAATTGTTTTGGGATGGAACAGAAAATTACAAGGTGAATAACTTACAATTAATTTAACAAAATTAATATAATTTAAATAGTTTTTAAAGCAAAAGGAGTAAATATAAGGACCGCACAAAGTACAGACAGATGAGTTTAATTGGTTTCTCTTGGATTGATATTTTAATTAAAATCCTCAAATATGAAATTTTGACCGAGTTCCTATCGCAAAAAATTGAGTCATCAATAGTACTGAAATCGAATTAAGGACTAAGTTCTTGCTTTGCACAATCACTATAATTTCCTATAAATAGATCATATCAGCTGTCGTTAGTGAAGAAGCACTTGTCCTTATAACAACACGTCATTTATTTCAAACCTACAATTAAAGAAGCTTTGACTTGATATTGGTTAGGAAACATCGTAAGGTATTAAAATTTTCTTTGTCACCATAGAGAAGTCTTTTCACTTCCAGGCCATTTTTCCCACAATTCTTTCCACATATTAGAAGTGGAAAAAGTAAGTCAGCAGTAGATTTTTCTGCTTACTTACTCACCGGGTTGTAATTATCAGCTCCCTAGTTAAAGTGGAAATGCCCCATAATATTAATGAGAGTATGAGAGTGTGATCTTAGACTGGTACCTAGTGCAGAGTAATTCAAAGGACGCAGGTACGATTCCTGCCTTTCTTCAGAGAAGCCCAGTAGCTTCGCATTTTGTGCTTATTAAATTTATTTAAAAGAAATAATACTTAAAATAAAGTTCTACAAAATGGACTTTTCGCATATTCACATCTTAGGAGGCTTTAACTATAAAGCAACCCATATAAAGTAAGTTTCCTTATTTTATGATTAAGGAAATATGGAAAACAAAGTTATGTCGGGGGCAGTACAAACAGGGAACTTAGTTTCGTTCAGTGTGTATCACTGAATATATAGACCAAAATTTGCCCAGGCGCACTATCGTGCACAAGCCTTAAATAAATTTTACAAGTTATCTTCATTTGACGTTAGTAAATGGACAATACAGAATTGCCTGTGAAGGTATTTCAAACATAAGAAACTAAAAAGTTAATTTGGAGTTTGCAAAATTTCTTTCCAAGCACTAATTTTTTGATTAGTATATGAAAATTTCAATCAAAAATATATTAACGCATTTTATATAACCCATAATCGTAAATAAATCTGCCCCAATAGAAAGTGTCGGGCGCAAGAAATATGCATTTTCTCAGCTGTTGCTATAAAACTTTTAATTTCATGCGTAATAGAATTGAAAAATTCTAAAAGTTATTTAATCATTTATTTGAATTTTTTTCAATATTGTGGCTTCAATAATACAAAGAAATAAAAAGTAAATATATTTTTTTATTTACTTAATATTGAAATTTATTATTTGGGATATTCTCCCCAACTAATCGTTAAAAACAATTAGAGACTCACGTTGAGTATAATTGTTTGTTGTGTAGTTTGTATAAAAGCATTCTAAGCCTACTATGATTATGTATTTATTGTAATTCATATACAATATTGAATTCTCATATTGTATTTGATTTATGTGGCATAAACATCCGAGGTTGAATGTTTTCAAACTGCTTAAACTTCACTGACGATTTGGTTTTAGCAACCAATGAAATGTCGGCATATGAAGAGCTAAAGGCACAACAAACAATGCATTTTTTTATTTACTCATAAATTAAAGACAAATAGAGCAAAAAATAAGTATATAGTTATTTTTCAGGATATATAGCGGAAGACGAAAAGCGGTCCGGATCATTTGCAATGATTTTAATATAGACCTGCCATTACAGGACATTTTCGTTTTTATGCTTATTCAGCCATTTGAAGAAAATCTCCAACAGAAAATCTTTAATGGTTTTTTTTTTGCAAAAAATGCAATTTTATATTAAATTGTTATTGATTATTTATCGCTGTGATCATAACTTGCATCAGGAAAATTTTAAAAGATTTCTAAATTCACGATTCCAATGTCCTCATATGAGAAACATTTTACTAATAAGTCTGTACAACCAAAGAAAATAATGGGATTGTAACGATTGAGGGGACCAGCATATATACACATGTATTGGCTTTCTTTATATATGCAAGATGTGCCAAATTACAAATAAACAACTTTTCCTGACAACGACAGTCGAAGTTCTGGCGAAATTATGAAAAGTAGCAAATACTAATTAATAATTCTTAACCGAGTTTAACCGCAAATATGTATAATTTGAAACACGTCCACTAAAATATTTTCTATTATAGTATTATATAATAAGAGGATTAAAACAATAACTTTAACTTCAATGAACTATTTTCTTTTCTGTTAAGCTTGTGCCTTTATAGTGATCAATATCTAGTAATTTTGAGTAAAATCTAATTTATTTCTGCTAGACTTTCCATAAAAACAAAAATTTTATAAAAGTTCTAAAAATACATGCATAAGCTAAAAAAATAGAGTTTATATTTTACCTGTTTAATTAAAAGGAATATATAATTTAAAGTGTATGATAATAGAGCCACTTCCACTGCTTAGACTGTTTATGAGGCATTTTTACACTTTCAACTAGATATATATCCATTTTATGCATTTCCTTCTCAATTCTTAAGGTTTCATTGTGTTGACAAAATAAACCTGAATCGAAATTAGATTTAAGTCCATATCCAGGTGGTCGTTCGTATACATTTTAATATTAAATGTATAATAACCTGCATTCCTTCATCCCTCTGTCTGGGTATATTTGGGGACATGTAATTTTATAGAATCTCTGTAGCAGTTTTTCGTTTTTAGATTTTTTATAGTTGATTTCAGTTCATTTGTGGCTATATATGCTTTTAGACATAAGAAACGAATATTGTAGATAACACCCACAGAAATTTATTTCATAAATGAACTTTTTATTATTAACAAGAAGTTCTCCAAAATACTTTCATTGTCACTGCGCAAAATTCTGAAAATATATGAATATGGAAAAACAATTAAATAAGCATAATAAAAGGATTTAATAGTTAAAAAAAAAATTTTTTCAATTTAATTATTAATATGTGAAACTATTAAGTCATCTTTATAAAACACAACACACAACAGGCTTCTGGATTAAGAAATTCGTTTTATTTTTTATAAATTTGTAAATCAAAATTTCGTCTATCAGGAATTCAAATATTTTTGAAAAGTAGTTCCGGTATTCGAGTGCAATACTAAAATATTGGTAGAAAAATTATTTACAAAATCTTATACAATTAATAAATAAAACAATGTAAAATAGACATCTCCGATAAAAAGTTTATTATTTTCTACTGCGTATACGTAATATGAAATTATATGACGTATACGTACCTCATGCCTTCTTAAAAAGGCCAACATTTCAGAGAATCCACTTATTTTCAAGTCTAGGTGTCTGCGAATATTAAAGAGTCACAACCCTTTAGCCAACCCCCATTCGAGTTAATATTTTTCATTTTTAAAAGCTCAACTTCTGTTTCATGATTTTTTTGCACGGTGATTCATAATATCAGCCTCACTTTGCGTAAGTAGATTAAAAGCAATTAAACAGTGTGCTCCAGATTACTGTGGCTACTCACTGAGACCATGAAGTTCCACAGTAATCTTACCACTGTACCATTCTGTTATAGCCTAGGACCTCTTTTAAGGCTCTTGCTAATATCATATTGTTATCAAAATCGCTTTCTTTTTTCTTCTGTGTGCAAAAAAATCCTTTTTTATTTCCATTACATTTGTTATATGTGTTACTGTCTATACGATAATAATCGTTTGTTGTGGGTTTTTTTTTTAAAGTAAAAAATTTAACTGATTTAGTACCCACAAAATTTCATTTGTGCATACAAATTCATTTAAGTAATTGAAACACAGTTAATGTTGCAGCTTAAGATATCAAAATAGAACGTATCAATGTAAATAAAATCCATTTTAACATCTACATTCGGATCCTTTGCAGGAAAAAGTGACAGAAATCGTGTATAATTGAATTTAGGAATTTTTATCAGCTTTTCTCCGCTCTACGATATAAATCTATGATGATCCTTATTTAATTACATTTCGTTTGCCTTTTCTTGTCACTTTCTCTTGAGCTTTCATTTAAATGTTTAAGTAATATGGTCGTAAATTAAATTCCTTGGAATACTATAATGGCATTTGGTTTGTTGGTGGGCAAGTCATACAAATTATGATTCAACAGGAGATTTGCTGCAGTTTAATCTTAATTTAAGTGCATCATCATGTCTATTATTTTGCCGTAGCCACCTCTAACAGAGATTAAAATTGCAATACACAAGAACATATAATTTTTTTGTTATTTTATTGCAAAAAAATGTTTTTAATAATTTTAAAATGCAAGATAACACTAGATTTATTATAGAAATGAAAAAAAAGAACTAAAGGCAATTAATTTTGATGATAAGGAGAAAAATAGAAAATAAATTACACAGACCAATGATGATAAGGCTTTTTCAAAAAGGCATTTCGATATTAGTTTCAAGAAAAAAATTTTATTACTCCTCAAAATAGTTCAAGATTTGTCATAATAAATTTTTTACAACTTACGAAAAATTTGTTGACTTTCAAAATATATTTTCTAAAATTTTATAAATAAAACTGAGGAATTTATGTCATAAATAAAAATTAAATAACAAAAATTTTTATCGATTGGTTTTAAAAATGATATTTTTTTCATATGACGAGACTATTTAAATGTCGAGTTTTTTATACCTGTTTTGGTTATATGTACATCTGTATGATTTAGTGACATTTTATATCAAATAATACGCTCCCACTATAAGCGAAAATTTCAAACTTTAATTTAAGGCATCACACGGCTTTTGATTTGCTGCACTTGTACAAGGTTTCTTATGTGTAAAGTGATGTTTACTCATCTTGAAATCTTCGCGGAAAAATGTTATATTTTATGTTGTAAATCTGTATTTTTTCGAGAATATTTGAACTATAACTTGTAAATGTTTACTCTTCTTTTAAATAAAAATTTATTTAAATGTTATGAATCAGTCTTGTTGAACCTTCGTAGTGAACAGACGTGTTAGCGGAGTTTTTTTTTTCTCATACTAAGCAAACAAAAATACAAACAAAAAAAAAAAATATTCGTAATAAGTACTGATTCGTAATAAGTACAGTTTTTGTTAAATTTGCTTTACTTGCATTAATAATATTTTTCGTATAAACTGAAACAACAAAAAAACAAAAAACACAAACAAAGTGACTGAGGAATACTCTGCATGAGTACCTCAAAAACAAAAAATTGTGAAGTGAGTTCTAACGGCAGAAATGCCTATTTTACTGTGAGTTCTGAAGCTCTTAATGCAAACAATAAAAAGAAAAAATTGGATGACAGTCTTTTTCTAACGGCAAAGCCAATTTTACGTGAGCAATCAAATTCGCTTACTCCGATGCCAAGTAGTGATTCGGTAATATTACCATTGCCTAGTTCATCGTTATTTAAGTCAGCGCCATTATCCGCTCTGGGCTCGTGTTCATCACTTAACCCAGTTATCACAATGGACGATAATATTCAAAAACCTAAAGTGCCTGTCGGAATGGACAGATATGTAACGGTAGTAAAGCGCGGGCGAAGCCCAAATTCATCCAAAATCTCATCTGTTCCGAAAATATCCAGAGACAACGACGCCGCCTCAGCTAATCGTCAAAACCGGTTTAAAATATTACAAGATGACAGCGATAAACCCGAAGAATCTTCGAAAAAAACTTCAAAACCACCACCAATCTATCTGAGACAAAAAAACTCGAACACACTTATTAAAAAACTAATCTCGGCCATTGGTGAAAAGTCATTTCACATTGTTCCAATAAAACGTGGTAACATTGATGAAACAAAAGTTCAAATATATGATGAAAAAGACTTCCGCAAAATGGTTAACGAATTCGAAAAAAATAAAACAAGTTTCTACACATTCCAGCTTAAGAGTGCTAAAGGCCTACAGATCGTATTGAAAGGCATAGATTCTTATGTAGTTCCTGAGGAAATTAAAGATGCTCTCACCCTCCAGGGATTTAAGGTAAAGAATGTCTCTAACATAATAAACAGGGAGAAGATCCCCCAACCCTTATTTCGCGTTGAATTGGAGCCGAATGATATAAAATTGAAGAAAAATGAGACCCATCCAATTTATAATTTAAAATATCTGTTATACCGGAAAATTACAGTCGAAGAACCACACAAGCGCTCAGGACCCGTACAGTGCCATAATTGTCAAGAATATGGCCATACGAAAACTTATTGCAAATTACCGTCTGTTTGTGTTGTGTGCGGTGAATTACACAACACTGCTATTTGCAATAAGTCGAAGGACCAGAAGGAAAAAAAGTGCAGTAATTGTGGAGGTAATCACACTGCTAACTACAGAGGATGTCCTGTATTCTCTTTTGTGAAACAAGCTATGACCCAAAAGCCTAAAGTAACTCCAGCTCAAGCAGGAAATACGTACTCCGCTACTCATCCCCTAATGGCCCAACCAATCACTTCACATGTATCGTATGCTGACGCATAACTCTATTCCCGTTCAAAAAGTGTTACCACCAAACAATACAACAAACGCAAATGCAAGCTTTAATTTCAATCGCCTTGAAGCTACTATTGATAATCTGGTGCAAACTATAAGCAACTTTACGACAAATATGACTAGCATGATGCAAGAAATGCTGCGAATGCAGAACACTCTGCTTCTAGCATTAGTTAACAAGCCATGAACACGTTAAAGTTATGTTTCTGGAACGCTAACGGCATTCGCCAACATAGAAACGAACTAGAGCACTTCCTCACGGTGAAGAATATTGATGTAATGTTGGTATCTGAGACTCATTTGACTTCGAGAAGCCTTTTTAAAATGAGTGGCTACACCTTATATGATACAAAGGACCCGAGAGGAAGAGCATGTGGAGGATCAGCAATTCTAATAAAGTCAAGACTCAAGCACTATATTCTTGAGAACACTTGTGAAGACCATCTACAAGCAACAAATATTTGCATCGAAAATTTTTGTTCAAATCTTGTGCTTTCATCAGTTTACTCCCCTCCCAGATTTTCAATCAGTGAAGATCAATACGAGGATTTTTACAAAACTCTTGGCCCTTGTTTCGTAGCAGCTGGAGACTACAATGCAAAGCATACGTTCTGGGGGTCGCGTCTTATTACTCCTAGAGGTCGAGCATTGTTCAACACAATTTCAAAAATGGATTTGGATGTCATTTCTAGTGGGGAGCCCACTTACTGGCCTACTGACATACAAAAAATTCCGGATGTTATAGATTTTGGGGTCATGAAAAATATCCCTAGGGATTTAATTCATGTTGAAGCTTCACATGATCTCTCCTCCGATCACTCTCCCACGATCGTTACAATTTGTAGCCCACTAAGAAGTGACTTACCTGACCCATATGTGAAGATGATACATCGTGTTAACTGGCTGGGGTTCAAAAAATATCTCAGTAGTCATTGTACGGAAAACATCAGGCTTAGAACTCCCGATGATATTGAACTTAACATTGCCAATCTTACCGAGAATATTAAACAGGCTGCTAAACATGCCACTACCTCCCATCCGCAGACTGGGTTTAATAGAATTTATTCTGCGGACATTGAACGTCTTGTATGTGAAAAAAGAAGAGCTAGAAGGGAATGGCAACAGCACAGATCGCCCCAACATAAAATCAGACTTAGAGAATGCACTAAACGACTCCAAGAGTTGCTTTCAGCTGAAAAATCTGCTTCTCTTAAGAACTACCTGGAAGGTCTCGATGTCACTGCAGCATCTAATTACTCCTTGTGGCGCGCTGCTAAAAAGCTTAAAACACCCGTTGAGTCTAAACCACCCCTGCGCACTTCTACCGGAGGTTGGGCAAGAACTAATACTGAAAAAGGTAACATATTAGCTGGTCATTTAAAAGACGTATTTACCCCAAACACATGTACTGGTGCTGTTGATTTGCCGAGCGTAGTTGCTCTACCCCCTCGACCTATAAAGTTTAAGATGCTTGATGTACAAAAACTAATTGCTGAAACCAATCCAAAGAAGGCCCCGGGTATTGATGGAATTAGTAACAAGATGCTGATGCAGTTGCCTCGTATTGCTATTAGAATCCTGTTATTTATTTTTAATGGCATTTTACGACTGGAGTATTACCCACACAGCTGGAAACTTGCCATGGTCAAAATGATTCCAAAGGCGGGTAAAGATCTTACCAAGGCTGAGTCATATAGGCCAATAAGTTTGCTGTCAACAATTTCGAAGCTCTTTGAAAAACTTCTCATGACAAAATTGTCCCCAATTCTAGCTGATAATGGATGCATACCGGACCATCAATTTGGTTTTAGAAGTCAGCACAGCACCATTGAACAATGTCATAGATTGGTTCATTTCATAAGAAGAACATTTGAAGAAAGAAAGTATTGTTCTTCCCTATTTATTGATGTCTCTCAGGCATTTGATAAAGTGTGGCATGAAGGCCTAATTCTAAAATTGAAGACATATCTACCAGTAAACATTGTAAATCTTTTGGAAAGTTACATTATTGCCCGGAAGTTCACTGTCGTGGAAGGAGACTTCATGAGTGTGCCCGAAACCATTTCATCTGGGGTGCCTCAGGGGAGTATACTGGGGCCAGTTTTGTATTTGATTTATACCTGTGATATGCCTTTGAGCAGTAATATCCTCACCTCTACATTTGCCGATGATACAGCCTGCCTTAGTATGCATGAAAACCCTCACGAGGCATCCCGTTATCTTCAGCAACATATTAACCTGTTGGAATTGTGGTTGAACTTATGGAGAATAAAAGTAAATGAACAAAAGTGTGTTCATGTTACATTTACCCTACGAAGAGATACTTGTTCCCCCATTCAAATCAACAATCAAGTTGTTCCTCAACATTCACATGTGAAATATCTTGGTATTCACCTCGACCGACGGCTTACATGGAAACACCACATTGACTCTAAGCTGACACAAATGAAGCTTAAATTAACCCAGATACATTGGCTGATTGGTAGAAATTCTACCCTCAGTCTAGATTGTAAACTTTTAATATACAAGTCGCTTTTGAAGCCGATATGGTGTTACGGAATTCAGCTATGGGGCACTGCTTCAGCTTCCAATGTAGAGAGAATCCAACGAATGCAAAACAAAATATTAAGGTTAATAACTACGGCTCCATGGTACTTGAAAAATTCTATTTTACATCGTGATTTAAATATGCCACTTGTGACCGCTGAAATTGCAAAATATGCTGGAAAATATTTAACAAAACTCGAGTTCCATCCTAATCCCCTTGCTCGTAACATCTTGAACTTTCCTGGACACATCCGCTTAAAAAAGAGGGACACTACGGCATTAATACGCAACTCTCCAGATGAAATTCTTTGAAAATATTTTTTGTGCGTAACATGAATTTTATGTATTATTAATTATTATCACTAAGTTTATGTCCGACACTGGTTGGGCCTAATAATTATTTATATATTTAAGATTTGAACACTTATTGTTAGTTCAATTATTTGAAGATACAATAAACATATATTAGCGTGAAAAAAAAAAAAAAAAAAAATGTTATGAATACGAGGCCTGTTCAATAGTTAAGCTGAATTTTCATTTTTCTCAAAAAAATTTTATTTATTCATCAATTTCTATTTTGTCGCCTTCAAAGTATTTCCCCTTATATGAAATGCACTTGGGGGAGCGTTTTTCCAATCCTCACCTTGAGTTCTCTCAGCAATTCGGTTTTTATCTCCTCAATCGTCGTCGTCATGGGTCTCCTTAATTTTGACAACAGGAAAAAGACGCAAGGGCCAAATCTTTTGAATACGTTGGCTGAAGCATGATTATGGTATTCTTTTCAAACAAGTAATGACAAGTAAGTAAGTGCATTATCGTGATGCAAAAGCCATGAATTGTTTTTCCACAATTCCCAACATTCCTTTTTTGCTTCTCGTAAGCTGCGCATAACTTCAATATAATACTCCTTATTAACCGCGCGACCATGATGCACTACGTCCCGGTAATAGAAGAAAACAGCGAGTAAAACATAGAGTAGACATTAGATTTAACTTGGAGTGTTTTGGTCTTTTTGGTTTCGATGTCATAACAATATACCCATGATCTGTCACCAGTTATGGCCCTTTTAAACAAATCTGGATCGTCGTTAACGTGATTTAATATTTCCTGAGCGATTCCCATACGACGGTTATTTATACAAAACTCAGAAATTTTTGAACGAGCTTCGCTGCCACACGCTTCGTGCTCAAAATTTTTCAAAAAATTTTATGGCATGAGCTAACCGATATGCCGATATTCTCTGCAACTTCTCTAATAATGATTTGACGATTCTCCATAACAATTGACCACACTTTCTCGACATTATAATCGGTTTTTGATGCGATGGAGTTTCCAGGTCGAGCGGCATCATTCACATCTTCTCGACCTTCTTTGAAAAAGCTTGTACTACTTGTAAACATATTTCTTATTCAGAATACAATCACTATGTGCCACTCTCAATATTTCAGGAGAAAATCACCGAACAAGCAAAACACGTCTAAATTTTGTACCTCTCACAAACAAACTAAACTAAACACAAACAAACTAAACAAAGAATATATATTTTAGACGAGTGTGGCAACATAAAAAATCGCTAATCGAGTGTATCATAAAACTTAAGTTTAACTACTATATCAGTGGCACCTTTTCAATTACGAGCTATCATTTTTTGGAGCGTATCCTTGCTTAATGAGGACTAATATCCTAGAAGCGTAGCTTGTAGGCTACGTGAGTGTCATGTGTTTTGAGCTTCCTTTTGAATATTATTTGATAAACTTGACCGAAATTAAGGAATGAAAGTGATAGAGAAATTTAAGAATCAAACAAACTCACAGATCGATAACGCCACCAGCCCAAAATCTACACAAAACAGTGCGTGACTTCTTAGGGATGGCATTGGACGCTCTTGGATCACGGGCAGATTGGCATTCTCTTAAATTCGTCAAGTGTGCATGTTTTTATACTCATTTATCTAGAAATGGAGGATGATCACTATGACCGCAAAATGAGAGAAGCCTGCGGAACGGTGCTTTGCAGAACACTTATTTTTATAAAACATTTTTATCGTTTGCACGTATTATTACACTTTTTGTCCGTCCATGTTGATTTGGTAAAACAAAGTGAATAAGTGGTAAAGAACTCGACAGGAGTAGCTTCAACGATATGGCAGCTCTCTGTATGTATTGGAAGACCTTACATTACAAATCCTTATTAAATGAAAAAAAAATTTAAGAAAGTTTGCTCACTCATGGAACGTATGCTGGTGATATTGTGACGTATGATCAATATCTTCAACACTTATACGTACCCAAGACAAATTTAACTGGATTAGATGCATTAAGTAAAATGCTCATCGGCGGTTGCATATTTATAATATGCAAGTGCCCTGTAATGCACTCGTATGAAGGTTTGAGGTTTTTCTTTTCAATTTCAGTAAAAAGTTTCCTTCGAAATTTAAAAACGAATAGATTTATATGTATTTTAGAACTCTTAAATCATGAACAATAAAAGGACTTTGCCATTTTATATGTATATTGACTTTTTTTGTTCGGTATTAAAAACATTGTGGTGGCTGGAATGATGCAGTATTTAGCTTGTGAATATACGCTGTATTAAGAGGCATGAATGTGATATCGATGAAAGTGTTAAACCAAACAACAATAAGATTGCCTGTTATTGATTCTATTATAAAAAATCTTTCTCGAATTTTTGCTTTTGTTTTAAAATTATGTGAATTATTGGATTAACAAAGGTTACATGCAATGTTATACTGTCCCTTAAAGTGGGTTACTACTGTATGTTTTTTCTAGTTGTAGTCGTGTTATATTAAAAACTTAAATTCTGTATTTCCATTGAATAATTTTCTTTTTTTAATTTTCAGTACATTTGCATAAAATTATCCAAACAGTAGAAAGAGCAAAAAAAACACAACAAGGAAACAAATGTTTGGTTTTGAAAGATAAATTATATACACACACACACACAAATACACACACACTCACATACACAAGTTTCAATTATTTTACTATTATTTCCTCTGTTCGCTTTTCTTTTAATAACAAAATTTTTCATGTTTAATAATTCAGGACATGTAATTATGTTTGTATTTGTAAAACCATGTTAAACTGATAGAACTCATTTACTTTTTGCTGTTATTACCAGTATTTGAAAAAAATTAAAAAAAGAATACACAATATAAAATGTGATTCTTTAGTTTTGGAACAGATTGTCCTTAATGAAACCAAGAACATTTCTAACAAAACATTTCTAATTCGAATAAATTAAAATAGTTTGTATGAATCCATTAAAACTGAAATATTTCTTTATTGCGAAAAAGTAGATCTACGATTACATGGAAAGGAGTTTACTGATCGTTAAATTTTTTAATATGTTATAAAAGAGCGAGATGTTGCCTAAAACTTGCTGTGGCCTACACTACCATTAACTAAAAGTAATTAGATTCAGCTTGGGATATAAAACATAATTCTTCTTTGCTCTTTTTTCAATTCATTTAACATTTAACATTTTGAAATAAAATATATTAAAAAAATAATTAATGGAAATTTAGCAAGAAAATGTCATTTCTCGAATTTCACCAAAAAAAAATGTATACATCTTACAACTCTTAATTAAATAAAAATTAGGATTTCACTTAAATATCTCTATAACTTATTTAACATTAAATTATTAATCGTAAAGGATTATGAAAAATTCAAATAATATGGAAAAGCGTGATGGTCTAGGAGCAATACATTATAAACATATTAGATAACAAGAAAAAACGCTAAACCTTTAATAAAACAAAATCATTTTTAAGCATTAAGATTTTTTTAATTTTTTCATGATCCCGCATGGAAAGCAACAACAAAAATGAACAAGGATTTTATATTTTCCACTCATATTCATCAAATTTTGTTAGTAGAACATTGCTATAAGCGCCTCGCAATATGCTCTAGCAATGTTTTAGCATTTTTTTAGTAGGAAAAATAATACTGCAGATAGCACATAGTCGAAATTGGTATTCTGACAAACCAATCTTACTTGGTATCAGAGAAAATCGTTTCAAAATTTGGGAATCCTATTTTATACAGTTTGGGATGTTCGACAATGTAACATTGGAAGCAGTCTTAAATAATTACAGCCGTATAAACATATAAAATCTTATTCTAAGTTTACCTTTGAAACTCATGAATGTTTTCGAAACTCTAACAGAATATGAAGCGTATGAATAACAAAATCAATCATACGCCTCGTTACCACCGAAGGACTTTTGAGTTCCAAAAATTGGACTTTTAAGCTTTTTCCTAATTTTTTATATTTATTCTTATAGCAACTAACACTAAATAATCACAGTCTTACATCAACAAAAGACAAATGATTGATCTTCATGGTTGTGACTGGTATTTGTCATGTGCATGTTAAAGTTTGCCTTAAGGAGCAGCATTATTTTCTCTTCTTAACTCAATACGATCAATATGATGTACGTCCTAATATCTGGGGTAATGTGGATGTGTATTCGAGTTTTTAACTGCAGTTGCGCAGTGCTCCATGTTACACTTTCATGTGGACCAAAAGGCAAATTTGAATTCAAAAATTTATATAACAAAAAAAACCGTATGTTTCTCATATGTAGTTTAACAGTTCATTTTGATATCTTAGTCTAGATATCTAGACTAATATTCGTAACATACATATTTTAGTTAAAAATGAATTAGTCATAAGACAATATTCCAAAACTCAAAGGGGTAAAATTCAATTGAATTTCCTCTTGTTGACTTTGAAACAAATGCTTGTAGTCAAGTTTTTTCTAACTAAAATGCTATACAAGATTAATCTAAACTTAATTTTATATTTCATTTGATGTAATTTTCCGACTTCAGGTCACTAAGTCATCGACTTTTTTTATAAAACACAGACTTTTGAGCTAAAACTTATTTTCGTACTGTGTTGTAACATTTGAGTTCTATACATTTTGTGCAACCTTTCTGCAATTTTTGTATCACTTCCATGCAAAGAGATATTTGTTTGTGATATGATTTCATCTTTCGAGTCAAATCAATTTCCGTCGAGCCATTTCTTCGGATTTGGAAACAAGAAATAGTCACTCGAATTTAAATTTGAAGAATAAGGCGGAAGGGGAAGCAATTCGTGTCACAATTCATGGAATTTTTCCATGGAAACTGCATACATGCGAAGTCTGATATTGTCCTGATGCAAAAGAAAACTTTTTTTGGGTCAAATGCCACCATTTCTTTTTTAAATCCTCATTAAAGCGACCCACTAATTGGCATATGATTGGTTTACCCTTTTTAAGGTAGTCAAAAGTAGTATTATGCAGCCCAAAAATAGGCCGCAATAACTCTATTGGCTGAATAACTCACCTTTGGTGACGATTCATTTCAAGAAAGCCACTGTTTTAACTATTGTTTGGTCTCTGTTGTGTTGTGGTTATGAAACGGTGCAAAATCCTTGACCATTTTGAGCTTGAGCAACGTAAAACACTCCTGCGTAGTTGTCACACAATTGCGTTTGTGGTCGATTATGAGCCAATGCGGCATTCGTCTTACAGACAACTTTCTCATACTCAACTTATCATTCAAAATTGAAGCCACTGATCCATGTACCTATGAATTCTACAATCTTTCGCACTTTCACTCTCCGATCGGCCAGCACCATATCGTGAATTATTTAAATTGTTTCCGCTATAGAGATCTCAACTGAGCATCTAGAACGTTTGGCATCTTCCGCACAATGAAATACAGTACCATTAAAATCGTTGGTGGAGGATTCCCATAGTATTTATCAAGCTTAGCTTTGGTTTGAGTAATGGTTTTTTTCACAAAAAATAATGCTTAATGATAACACGATATTGACTTTCTTTAAATTTTTTCATCGCAACACCCAGTAGTCTGCTGTTAATGGCTGTCAAACACAAACTAAATGACGCAGCTTGTATAAATTTTAACAGATGTCAACTGACAGATTTCTGTTGATAGCAAAAGTGTCGCCTTTTCAATTAAAAGGCGGTAAATTCAAAAGACTTATAGACCCGCCCACATATTTTTAATTTTTTTAATAAAAAAAATTTTCAATTGACAGATATTGAGCCAACCTCATAGTATATTTCAGCCGCTTTTTCGGCCTTTGAGGAAATATTTGATTATGACATGAAACTCATGTAGAATCAATCAATACGTTGCATTCGGAGGTTGCTACACCCATCATAAGAACTTATTTTATTAAGTCATCTATCTGCAACATTCTTTGATACCAAATTACAGTGAAATAAGAAAACGTAAGAGTATATTATTTGCAACGTATGGAAACTACGAGTAAGTGACAGCGGCATAAATTTATTATTAATTTAAAGAGGAAATGAAAAGCTTCATCATCAGTGAGTAAAACATTTTGTCATTCAATTTTTGATTCAATTAATAAAAATATCATGAAGAGAAAAAAAGAAATTTGCTTTAAAATTCCCACAATTTTTTAGTTCATTTCTAAGCATTAGTGTTCGATCTAAATTTGTTATGAACTGAAAACTAAACATCGGTACAATAATTACTAGAGGCACCATAAGTGGGCAAATTTAGCTGATAGTGAACAATAAACAAATATAATAATTTTAGTGATTAGTGAAAATAAATTTATTGTATACATTTATTATTATTTCTTTTTGTTGATAATTGAAACCACTTTTACTTTTTTTCCCATGTTTATGACATGAAGACGTTAGACCAACGTTTCTTTACTTCAGGGGCTTTTTAGCCACGTCAACGTATTCGTTCGAAAACACTTTATATTTTTTGTTATCTATTACAGAGATTTGAAATACATATATCAATTCTCATTTAAATACTTGACATTTAACGAATCGGTCAATAAAATTTCACTATTAAGGGACATTGTCTGATAAATTTGTGTATGACAGTTGCCAAAAAATTTGCAAAGTAAAGCCCTCTTAAGCCACTAGACATTGTGCAGCGAGAACAAAGATTTATAACTACCATCAAAAATTATGGCGATTAACATTTTCTATTAGCCACTACATGAAAATATTCCATGGGAGCTGGAGAATGGCTTCAGCTATAAAAATAATTTACCTTTATACTGCAGGTTCAAAGATAAAAAACCAATTTTATTTCATGTTATTAGTTAAATTTGTTCTATGCTGGGAGGCCAAGTCCCTCCCCATGTATACCTTGGTCTTATCGCATCTAATAAATTTTTTTATTAACCCCAGCATAGAAGTACATTCTCACTGGTTCTACCAAAATCCATATAAAGTTGTTGTTCAATTATTGTTTATTCGATTTCGAGGAAAAGCAAAACAAAACAAATGCTTAAGTACTTGGCGATAAAGCGGGAATGATAAAATCGCAATCGTAAATCCAACAACAGAAGCAGCTAAAATGGTATAAAAAGAGTTGTTTGGTCGGAGATAAGAACAATTGCTTTCAATTTGGCAAAATGAAATTGTTATTAATATTTGCTCTGGGCTGTGTGACGGGTAAGAAAAATCAATTGAAAAAACTAAAATATAGAAATTAAGGTAATAAGTGAATTTATAATTTTAGTATCCGCTTCAAGTTTTGAAGAAAACGACTCAAACATCCATGGAGAAAACGGTTGGTATGTGCCACAAGAAAATGACACATTATTATGGGTGGACAAAGAAAAATTCATAGCATATCGTGAAGCCATGGAAAATTCTGAAGTAGCCAGAGGTCTAACGCTTACACCTGTCAACTTTTATTTGTATACTAACGTAAAACCTGGTAAAAAGACACAGATAACTGACAGCGCCAAGTCAATTAGAAAATCAAACTTTAATCCAAGTCATCCTACGAAATTCATAATACATGGCTTTTTGCAAGGTCGCTTGTCGAGCATAAATAAGGATATACGCAAAGCCCTTTTGAGGAAAGAAAATTGCAATGTTATTGTCGTTGACTGGGCTCGTGCCCGTTCGATGGATTATATCTCCTCTGTGTTGGCTGTACCCAAGGTAGGTGAAAAGGTAGCAGATATGATTGAAGCGTTGGTGCTGCACGGCATGTCTTTGAAAGACACCACTTTGATTGGACACAGTTTGGGTGCTCATGTTTCCGGGTTTGCTGCCAAAAATGTCAAATCTGGCCAAATTGAAGTTATTTATGGTCTGGATCCCGCTTTGCCCTTATTCAGCTACGATGAACCAGATAGACGTTTGAATGAGGATGATGCCAGTTACGTAGAAACGATTCACACTAATGGTGGTAATTTTGGTTTCCTGCTACCCATTGGCAAGTCATCTTTCTACCCCAATGGCGGAAAGTCTCAACCTGGCTGTCTTACTTCCACGTGTAGTCATGCACGTTCCATCACGTACTTTGTTGAAGCTATTGAAAAGGATACGTTTGCAGCAATCCAGTGTGAAAATATACAAAATGCCGTGTCTAAAACTTGTGGTGAAACTTATAGTTCCGTTCGTATGTGTGCTGACAAAAATCCACTTGCTGTTTCCGGTATTTTCAGTGTGCCAGTCAACAAAAAGTCTCCTTTTGGCGTCTTGCATTAGACACAAAAACGCAATAAAACATTTATAAGTATAAAAATAAAGTGGCCGAGTTTTGAATTATATTACATCAGTGTGATATTGAAACAAATCTTGTAATTAAAATTTGAGAAACAAAGTTATAGATTTTTCTTTAACTATTTGAACTTGAATTTATTTTCCTAAAGTAATTGCAAATCCAATACAAGAATTTAATCTAGTGGATTTTTAAATTAAACTTAACTCTTCTGGTGAAGCCCATTGGGAATATATTTTGAAGAAACCCAAATTATCACAAGTTTTGCTGAAGTCTGCCGCAACACAAAAAGTATTTATATGCGTTTTATTAATATTATTCAAGCTGTCAGCAGAACAAGAGGAGCTTTCAAAAAAGTTCTGAAAATAATGTGATTAGAATTCCAAATCAGATCCTTTCAAATAATTTTAACATGACCATGCCATTGCAGGATACTGATTTTCTTGATTCCTATTTACCTGTTAAAAGCCATCTTCAATTTGTTGTTATGTTTTTTCATCGGAAAACAAATATTGTCTTTTTTTTACTTTTTTATTACTGACCTTCGTAGACTAGTAGGTAGTGCACTAGACTCGTAGTGCGAATCCTGCCGCGGAACTCTGGCAGTTTGTGTCTGATAATTAAAGGGAGCGCACAACAAGCCTTCACTGGCTTAAGTGTATGTCGTATGACATGGGCTATCACACCCCTCCAATCAACCTAACCTAACCTAGCCCTACTTTTTTTATTCATTGAATGAGTTTTTATTTGAGCCCAGTCAATACCAGACAAAAACAATAGTTTCTACAACGTCTTTTGTATTGTCTTCACAACTCTAGTGTTCCGCTAAGAACAAGAGTGTCCCTCCTTCTCAGGCGAGTGTGGCCTCTATAACGTAGTATTCTAAGGGATAATGGGTTTGGATGGTACTCAACTTTTTTTTATGTACCATATGTTGTCATGTATTTTGAAACCATTGTTTTAACCACAGCAACGTCTAGAACTTTATGAGTGTGCGAATTTTTAACATGCCAGGGAGCGGCTATAATCAAAGGCAGAATTTTATTTTTGAGCCTTTGAATTTTTTCTATGTTGGACGCTGAGGCAAATTTTATTTTAAGATGGTTATTTATCAAGAGGAACATACTTTACATCTGGAAAGGAAACAAACTTGCCAAGAGGTACGATAACTTTTCCTCAGGCAGGTAGTAGTGACTGAAATTTTTAAACAAAATTTTATCAACTGAAATTCCCAAGCAGTTGAAAAAAATGCACTGATAGATTTTCGGAAACAATGAAAATAGCGTTCCTTGCGAATAATTTCCATTTTCGTTCACTAATCTATTATTTTTCTTATTGTTTTAACCAGTGTTAACCAAGCTGTACTCTTGGCGTTTTCTTTTCTAAACCAAGTGTGACATTTCGTTAAACATTTTATCGCTCTAATTTATGAATTTTGCTCCATCTCAGGAATGCGTGCTCTTTCCCGATAAGTTTTCGTTTATTAACAAACAAAATTCTTATTTAAGTCAATGAGAGAAGAGTAAATCACTTAAGCTGAAAATCCATACCATCCGTTCTAATGCTAGAGTTAATGTCGACGTCGGTGACGGCGTCTTAATGCCGAAATTGTAATGTCGTCGACGACGTTAACACATCTGTGTACTACTGCATTGAATATACATCTGTTTTCTTTTGACTTTTTCTCCCGCATATACTTATCTCTCAGCTTTTCCACTCTCGGGCTTTTTCACCTCTCAACGCCGAAAAAATTGAAACAGATTGAACTTTTTTGGCGTCAAATTTCTTACGTCGTTGAGATTAACTGCTCTCATACAATTTCATACGATTCAACTTTTTTTGACATTTGACGCCGTCGACGACGTCGACATTAACTCTAGCATTATGCATAGAATGCATAAAGTTGGTTTGCTTTGTATGCGTCTCATGCATCATGCGTCTCATGCATCATGAAAAAGGGCCAGCTGTTTTTGACAGCCGAGGATGGCAAATTATATTTTATTTTCAATGATATCGATAAAAAAAATTGCGTGGTGGATTTTAATTTTCTTTTTTTTTTTGCAATAAAAAGTTTTTAGTAAAAGAAAAACTTTCGTAATAAAGTTTACCACTATTTTCAAGAATAAAATACATAAAAATCAGTTTCTAACATAGTTCTTTCATTAAATACATTTACATTCTAGTTATCGATTACTTTTATGTACTGAGTGTCGCCTCTGTTGCATTTAGTACTTTTTAATCAATTACAATGCAGGAGAATATTATTGAAGCTGCCAAAATACCACTCACCTTCCGTTCCGTGTTCTGTTGTAGCTTTACGTATATAAACTCAATGAATTCCTTAAATCTTTTAAAATCACAATTTTACATTTCAAAAATTTTTGTATTTGAATAAAATATTTACACTACAGATGATAAAAATAAAAAACTTGGCGCATAAAACGCACTGTATGTAACTTGAATTTAGAAACGCATAGAATGCACAGAAACGCATATAATACATATGCATAGAATGAATGGACTCTCAGCTGTACTGTACTTACAGTATGTGCAGGTGAGGTTAATGTGATCTCATCATGATCAACTTGAAATCGATCGATGTAAAGTGCTGTGATGTATTTCAATCGATCTTGAAAATAACTTTTTTTCCTAATTTTATCTTCCAAAATGCACATAATTTATCAAAATGACATGTTGCACTGTTGTATGTTAATCTTCCGCTTTCTGCTTTGAAAGAGAATTATTTGATATTGAATGAAATGATGTTTTCAAAATCGACCGATTTTCATCAGGACATTCTGTAAGACGCAGTAAATTATCGTAGGGTTTAGGGTTACATATTATAAATGTACGTTTTATATGTCGCCACGAAAATTTTCATTATATCAAGTCTTTTTAAAGTGGCTTTGTGTTCATTAGAGTGCCCTGTAATGAATGAAAACGCTGCTGCAAAAATTGTATCTAATCGTACTTGTCCCTCGGTGAAAAATAGCATAATCACTATCATCAGAGCTAGTATTATAGAAACTGGGACTCCAGAACTATTAGAAATTTATACGTAATAGAGGATTTCAGTAGTATTGATCTGGCATTTCTCTAGATCATGACCAATATGTTGTTGCTTATCCACGGTGTAGGCCAGTTATTATTAAACTATTATTGACAATAACATTATTATGTTTCTACACGATATTGAGCAGAACATGATATTGTTTTTGTTGGTTTAATAAAAGAAGAATGTGGCAACTGGAATGTAGATCACGGGAAGTGTTACAAGCCGTTCCATTTTGAATTTAAACTCGTTCTTAAGAAATTTTATTTTCAGTGCACCAATTTATCAATTAGTACATTTTTGTGAGTTCCGAGCCCATTAAATTAAATTAGAAATTAAATTACTCCTTTATTACTCCTGAGCAATTCTATTCTTGTTTTTGAAATTAATAATTTTACTTAAAATAATTATTTATTTAAACATTTAATGACAGCTCCCCGTCAAAGTGCTTGGTAAAGTTTTATGAATTATTCGCAAGTAAATCATTTCCTAAACTCATTTATTATTTTGCAAAAATACAAACAACTTTGAATTAGAGCGACAAATAGATTTTTTTAATAGAACAGCAATATGTTACATTTTTTTCATAAAGGAAAACACCATTAATCTTTTTTTTTTTTCAATTTTTTATATTGATTTGATTTTTGTTTTTCGATGTTAAACAAAGTCCATCTAGGTTCCATATACATTTATCTTAAAGGAAACATTTCTTGCCTTTCAATGCCATCGAAAAATTTCGCCTTAAACTTAACCCTCGTCAAATTAGAATCTACAAATTGCCGTGACTGTCTAAATCACGGGACCGCGGTATGTGCGCAATGTTTGATAAGAATTGTTTCAATACATTTTAGACATTTCAAATCAAACATCGCAAAAATATATTTGTGCAGTGATACGTATCGTTTTAATAAGAAAAAAATCGAGTTTAAGGATTTAAGAGGAAATGGAAACAAATTCTCAAGAAAACCCATTTCAAAAGGCTTCGACTCGGCAAAAGTAAATTAGAGGGCGGAACTATTACAAATATTTAGATCATGAATACGTAATTCAGTTTGAAAACCGAATTATCTGATATAATTTAGAAAAAATAAATTTAATAAAAAACGAGTGGCATAAAAAGAACAGCAAAGATCATTAATATTGTAGTTACATGTTGCAAGTTCAAAACAAATACAATTTAATAACTTTAGCTAAAACGAATTATACTTAATATTTTAATTTATTTAGGTATATAAACGTTATAAATATTATTACAAATTATATAATAACTCGATTAAAGCGGTTAGAGTAAAAAGGACCTTAATTCGTTTTTCATACATTCGCTTAAAAAACTTTACTGGTATGAGAAAGAAAGCAGACATTCATACTTTAAATCTGTGACCGTCATACTATTATATTAAAACTAATTAATGATCTTATATACTCGCTAAAGCATAGAATCACTTGCCTCTTACTAACTTGAAGATTTTTGCTAGAGATAGTCAAACAATACCTGACAACAGAGCGTGGGAGCTAATCCAAGACTAACTGATTTGTAGATAATTCTGGCAAAAAAAGACGACTTCAATACAAAGAGCCAATCGAATAGATTACAAAGCCGTAACAACTATGGGTAGGTCTAAAGACCGATATAACCCATTTCTAATTTACGTTTTACCCTCGAGAAAAACTGAAATTTCTTCTTAAATAGAAACATTTTGAAAATACGTCTCCAAAAGCCGGCCACTTTGTGTTTCTGATCTCTACTCGAATATCTGCAAAGCCAAACCGCAAGCTACGCTTTCAAATCAGTCCTCAAATGGGAGAGTTACGAGGCAATCAATACAAAAATTTACCTAAGATCTCAATAAACAAATTTCTACAACATATAAACTTCCTGGGAATAATTCTGAACACCGTTTAGGTAGCGCTTAGGTAGCCGCAAAAGTGAAAAAAGTGACGCGCTACCTAAACGGTGTTCAGAATTATTCCCAGGGAGTTTATATGTTGTAGAAATTTGTTTATTGAGATCTTAGGTAAATTTTTGTAGTTGATTGTTTCCTTGAATTTTGAGCGGTTTGCTACCTATGGACCTGAACAAGAGAAAAAGGTAAAAAGAAATCGAATTTTTTTAAGTTTTTTGCGATTTTTATCTGGAAGGTGAAGTTTTTTTGATTTTATATGTTCGCAATTTTTGTTCTTTATGACAAGAGCTACAAGTTTGCCTCAGATAGTAAATCTAAATTCGGAACGATTTGCAAGATATGAGCACGAGAAAATGATCAGTTTTTTGCGAAAATGATACCGAGGCCCCAAATCTTTGGCGGCCCATAAAAAAAGTGCATGAGTTTGGGAAAAATTGGGAGACACGGGTCTTCTTTTTAGTCTTTTATCACGTAGTGGTGTCCGTATATGGTTATTTTTTTTTCGTGTTGCACTGTGTATTTTAAGCGGGCGAATCGCATGTCAAATTTCAGATAAAAAAATATGGAACCAACCTGCCAGCAAATCTTTTCCAAGGCAGAAGTAGTTAGCGCCTTCAATATCGACCCCTGTTCAGGACAAGTCATCCACATCATGAGTTCTTCTGATTTGCGTTAGTGTGCCAGCAGCGATTGATACTCTTCTACGTTTAATATACTACATCATAGTGACCGCTTTCATCAGAGATGTTACTTCTCTTGAAAAAAAATGGAAAATCAGTTCACACGTGATAAAATTATGGGTGAATAAACCTAAATTGGTAACCTCGTCCTTATTTCGAAGCCGATTAAAAATAAAACGGCACGTAAGTCTGATAATTTTCCCACTGTTATCGGTTGCCAGCACATTTTGCCCTTATTCAGCCATTCTAAGCCAGGAAAATATGTGTCCTCCAACCATGCTCTTTACCTGAAATGGATTCAAGCCAGTGGCGGCGGATTAATCGAGTTTTATTACACAATGCAAGCTTGTGCTCGTTTATTTACAGATGCGTTGAAGTTGCTAAAATAACGTGTTCTTTTCTAAATATGTTGCACATATAACATGTAATAATGCAACATATTTTGCACTCAATTTTATTTTAGGATAAGATGAGTACCCTTTTTTCAATTGTGTCAACTGCATTGTTTTTTCAAATAAAGATTGTGTTTTTATTTCGTTTTATGGGTTTTTTAAATAAATCTTTTTAAAAATTTAAGGTTTTAATCAAATGTTTTTGTTCCACTGTGCAAGCTTGCAAAAATTATCATTTCGCCAGGGTGTTGGTAACATGTAAAACGTGTTTCCCTTTTTGATGGAAATTTTTCTTCTTTTTTTTTAAATTAAAACGTCCTAAGCTTTTGTTTTAAAGAATTTTTTGTCAAGACCACTTTTTACCCCAATGATGATAAATCTCAAACTGATTCCTCTTCAGATGCTGCTGGTGTTTGTGGTTCTGCGCAATGCTGAATCTGTTGCAATGAGATAATTTCAATACTATAAAGAGCAAAGTTTTTTTTCGATTCTGTTGACAAACACGGCTGAAATATCTATGGCTAATGGGTTCCTTAAGAAACTTATTTATGATTTCAGGTAATTTCTACGAACCTTTGGTATAATATCTTTGAATTGCAAATACATATTATAAAAATTTTTATTTGATATCATAAATTTAATATATATTATTTACAGCTTTAGTGTGTATTTTCAGTAACAACATATGATTACTTTTTAATAAAATATGATTTCATATCATGAACAGTTTATCAGTTTTTATTTAATCACAAATATTTAACCCACTTTACGGAACACTGTGCAATGCAATTTTATATTGTAGGTGTATGCTAAGGACTTTGCGACCAAATGCCATTTCGAGGAGCTAATTAAGGAAGTCTTAAATGTTCCAATGAACATGGCAGTCACTGGTTAGATTGACGGCTCGATGACAAAAAAGAGGCTTAAAATACTTTTTTTCAATTAATTTTCATTAAAGTATAAGTTAAATTTTTAAAATAGTTCTAAGAATCTAAAAGAATTCGCCTTTAAATGTCAACTCGATTTTCTCAGACAACATGGATTTTACAACGACAACATTTAATTAAATTTCAATAAATGCACCATTAAAACGTTATTTAATCATCATAAATAAACAGTGATTTGTTTTGTAATTTTTTTGTTGGTATTATAAATATCAATATATAATACAATTATCAACTTGTAATAGTTCTGACAACAACAAAAATATCTTTAAGTGGATCAATTCACTAAACTGAAACAATATGCTGCCCGACAAGCCATCAATGCAAAGTTATTATGAAAAATGAAGAGGCTTTGAGGTCTTTGAACATATGAATTGAATTATTATATTTTATGTCATCAAAATCGTCGAAAATTTTTTGCTAATACCAATTTAACTCAACACCAAATTTGTTTGTTGTGACTTAATGCCAAGATTTCATTGGTATCTAAATCAACTCATAAGCGAATATTTTCAAACGGCTGAATGTTTAGTGGTCAGTTGGTTTAACGACCGATATGTGACATGATATGTCGGATAGAGCCACTACAAGAAAACAATTCAAGCCAATTATTAAATTTTTTTAGTACAATCCCCATGAATTTTGATATTGAACATTAATATATTCAAATGAAAAGTTTTTTTAATTCTAAATTCCAATTTGAATTGTGGAAAAGTAAATAATAATGCAAGGAAGCATACTCAGGCAGAAACCAAACATCTGAGAATTAATAAATGCAAGTCATAAATTTGCAACGTAAAAATGCATTTTGCTAACGCCATAAAAGGTTTTAAGGTTCTTTTTAGCTGAATGAAATAGATAAGATAAGATAAGCATTCGCTGGAAAGTACTATAACACCTCATTTGAGAAGCGGATTCAGATCGAATACCACCAAATTGACAATATCATTATAACTTCTGTCTTGAAGATAATAACAGCTGAGTGTCGGAAATGATTTCATAGCTGGACTATGACCGCCTATTGAGACTTGAAAAATCGCATTCACTATTTTGGGCTTGACATTGGTCTCTCAGTACAGCACTCGCAGTTTCCTCTAAAGGATTAAATACAAGCTTCCACCTTCAGTAGCTGTGCACTTGACCCTGTTAGTCACTAACTTTACTTTCACTTTAAGTTTTAAGTTCTACCAAACTTCTTTAAAAACATTTTGCTACACAACATTTTTTTCAAACTACGTGACCTCTATTATGCGACCCATCACCAGATCTTTTCGCTAGGCCAATGGCATTAAGCTCCGTTGTAATACTTTTCCACAGTTTCTTAAAATTATTTGAAATAGTGACGTGAGGAATCTTCCAGCACAAGCTGGACTTTTTTTTGCAATTCTTCGACTAATATTTCGAATTGGCTTGAATTTTTATTTTAACTCCCTCTTCTTACAATTTGTTATTATTTTATTTTTTACTTAAATAAATAAATACCAAAAAAATCAACTTCAACTCCAAAAATATTGACAACATAATCACAATCAATTTGAGGCAACAAGTACATGAAATTTTCTTATAGAATACAAAATATATGATGACAGCAACCAATAAATGGCGATATAAATATGTAAAGGAAGCAATGATTTACAACAGACTATAAAAAACGACGTCCTGTTGCGTCCACGACGCCAAATAAAAAAGGGGTCATTGTTTTCAGTTGGATATGATTTTCAGACTGTGGCTTAAAGAGTCGCTCTTTTTCGCTTCCAAAAGGCAAACAAATATTGCACTCTTATAGGAAGAAAAAAACGACAGCAGTTTTGAGTCAACATCGCATTTGTGCAAAACTCACGGCCAGAAGATGTGGAATGATTGGACGTCAAAGTGCCCATAATGGAATTCACATGACTTAGTATTCTGATCTATATGTCAGCTTATTGTAAAATCATGTTATCAAATTAAATCGTTAATGAAATCAGCCTCTGCGAAAGCTTCTGGTGTCCCACTCTACCACATAAAGAAAACTTTAGCAATTTTATTCATTAAACTCTATCACAATGAATTTTCGCGAACGAAATGACTAGCCTGGTCAGATATTATAAGATAATTGAATAAATAATCGTTTAATCGTACATCCATCCCTTCGTCCAATAGACAAACTGGAAATGTTATTTAAAGTGTGCCCAATGCATTTCTAATCATTATTGTATGTCATAAAGCGAAGATTAAAATTCAAACCGATACGATTAGATTACAAGAAATTAGGAAATTTTATTTTGTACTAATTTGCAAAAAGTATTGAAGGTTTTTCTATTGCAAGGCAATTCTAAACAACAAGAAACAATGTTGGTTTTAATGTTTAATGATTATTTCTTACTGATAAGTAAAATAATAAAATAATAATAAAATAAAATAACAATAAAAAGAATAATAAAAAATAATTCTGGGTAATTAAAACAGTAGCAGACTGATTAATACGACTGACAATTTAATATTTCATGTAAAAATTGGGAAAGTCGTGTTAATAGAAAAATTACTTGTTTTAAAAAAAAATTTTTAAGCTTTAAGACGTCTAGTTTTTCATATTTATATCTCATGATAGTCATACGTCTGTCCTGATTTTAAGGAAACGCTCTTAAAAAATCTCCATCACATTCGACATCATAGAGAAATTTTTGATGAAACCTGATACCATTTCCTTTCAGAAAAAAAGAACCATTTTTATCAAGGTCGTAGCCAGGATATGAAATAGGGTGGTGCCACGAAAATTGTGATTTTTTATGATTATGATTTTTTATGATTATTACAATTTCGATCTATTTGAGGAGTAATCTGCGTGGATCTTCTGAAAATTTTGCTAGAATTTTTTTCCTAAAATTTGTCCTTCTTCTCGGTTACCAATCTTCGGTGGACGCTTAGCATACATAGTCCTGCAATATACAATATACTTATTTTTTGATAATAAGTAAAATTGCATATTATTTTACCGTTTAAACGAGCTTCAGTCATTGTGGAGCGCAACCATGTTTTTACTCGCCTTAAAGTGCTAAATGGCCGCTCAACAGTTGCAGTAGTGCACGGCTGCAACAATGAAATTAATAACGCCTTCCTTATATTTGAATAAAATAATCGAGCGTCTTTCAAAATACTCGCCAGCTCTAATTCGGCTAATTCGTCTTTACCCATTTTTTTGTTGCCAGTTATACCAAAGCTCAATGTTTCCTTCCAAATCATCCAACTTATAAAAATGCTCAAACGTTTTTGTGGCATCTTTAAGCTCTTCCAGCTCCAAAGAAAGCATGTTTGAGGGGTGCAAACAATGAATTGCAAACGCTGGCCTATTCTCTTCATAAAATCTTCTGTCCAGTGATGAAATTAAAGAATCTATATAAGGAATGTATATAGATCGCTTCCTGTATTCAGCAGGTGATGAAGATGGGGGATTTGAATGGTGCGTTTAACGAAAGACTATCCTTGGAACAGACGTCTCTATTCCTAAATTGGCTGTGTTTTCTTGAATAGAAAAAAGCAATACGTCCACAATACTATGTGCATTTTTTAATAATTTTATATTGTATGCATGTAAAAAAAAATTATTATAGAATTAGGTGGGTGCCACAGCCCTCTAGGCCCATACCTCGCTACGCACATGATTTTTATATATAATATTTCAAACGAATTCACTCTTGTTTAGAAAATTTTAACCTGTTGAACTTGGTCTTGATATTGCATGGTCTTTCATAGTAAATTTTTTTTCTTCTTTCTTTTAATGTGAAAGGGATAGTGGTACAAAGGAAACGAGTGGTGAAAATTAGAAAGCGAGCTTTATTCTTATACAGGGCCTCTGGTGTCGAATAGACGCATCGATTTTCTTAAGCTGTCTGTGGAGCAATTAAATTAAAGGTTTTATTATTTGCCGACGGTACTGTTAGCATTACCGACAAAACAGTCTGCTGTGTTTACATTATCATAGAAAAGTATCATTCGCTACCAGCACGGTTCAGTGTCCAGTGCCATGCCTTCATCATTTAAGTGGTCCAACAACAACTATCACAGTGTCGTACTAATAATCACAAAAAAATTCATTATATTGATCTGAGCTGGGATCGAACTCAGGTTGTCAGTCATAATTTGATTTGTAGTCACTGGGCTAAATGCTTTTTACAAAAGAGAACACCATTAATTATAAAACGAAAAGAAGCAACAATTTGATAACAAATTTGAGTAGTATGCAGGGAGTTGGTTTACAGGATAAAAAAGTAATCTAGATCATAATCGTAAAATCATAAATTCGTCAAAAGATGAAGTAATTTTATAAATACTTAAAACTAAAGGAAGCATCCTTAATGAGGAGAAGCTCAATGATGAAAATGGAAGCAGCCAACTACAAGCTAACCCACAGGTAGTAATCACTAAAGCCTAGAGAAAGATTTTTTGAATTCAAGGAAAAGCCAAGCCAATGAAAGCGCGTTAAGCAGATTATCCTTAACAGCAGTTGCCCAATTCTCTCAATACAAGGTAAAATGAGTGTGATCTATTTAAAACAATTTAATGGAGTGTTTCTTTTTCGAAATAATTGTAACATGTTGTTGTTTAATTTACCAAAAAAAAATTATCTTTTTGTCACTCCGAATTGGAAAATTTTAAATGCCTTACAGGATTGCATGCAATTTTTAAATAAGATTGCCCGTATTTCCCCTTTTTTATCAGACTTTTTTTCAATAAAAGAAAAAAGGTCATAAATATATTTTATACACTTTATTTACAGCCAGTGAAGAAAATCCAAACCATTCTCAAGGGAAGAGATTTTCATTGCTTTTAAAAATCCAATAGCTCAGGAAATAAAGTTGACAAAATTTTGATTGAAAATGTGAATTACTTCCACAAAGCTGTGAAACTCGATGTGGAAACAGTTTATTATAAAAAAAAATAATTTCTTTAAATTTATGTACATGTAAATATAATTTTTCTTCAATCAATAAGCGATAAAATTGCTTTCACACAAGCGGAACGAAATCGAAATCGTACTCCTGAAATTTATTCCTTGTAATCAATAACAAATCCTTATTGAATACAATATTATTTGCAACCAAAAATAACATAAAAGGTATACTTGTCCTAGCGTAACAAATATAGCTTCCAAATCAGTGAATAGCAATCAAATATGATCCTGCACTGACAATTATATGTTAAAATCATCCGTGTTTGTACTACCTTCGGATCTTAATCACAGCATTTTGATGACCCTTTTGGGGTAGAAGAAATAGTTTGGGGGTACTATTTACTTAAAACACTTTGTAGATTTCAACTAATTACTGCATATTTTTTTTGTTATTTTTATTATTGGAATATCTAGTTCAAGTTCGAAATAACACTAGAAGATATTGTTGCTACAGTTAAGCTAATTCTTTTTCGCACAATTTCTCGCTCGTACGTTAAAAATTTTATATAATAGGGCACAATTTTTTTTTTTAAATATACATAATTTAAAAAAAAAATTTTGCATGATCTAAGTTTTCTAATTACATTTTAAAATTAACAAATACAATTTAATAAAGAAAGCGGACATACGACCTACACCAAATAACGTTATTGTTGTTGAATTGAGGAAAACTTATTATCAATTCGCCTTGAATTTGTTTCTGTAATTCAATATTGTTAATTTTTCTCGTATTTTTTTTTTTTTTTTTTAAATTAAATAAAAACTCAACTAATTTTTTTCAAGGCGAATCCATATCAAGTAAACTCCAGAGTATAACAAATACAACACTCTCATTATTCAGTATTAAAAACACCATAAAAGCAGAGAAAAATATTCAAAAATAATCGAAGCAAAACCACAATTTTTGACTTTGAGTAATAAAAAATTTTTTTTAAAATTATCAGTTGCCAGCAATTACACATGTCATGAATTCGCCTTGATTTCTTTTTTGTTATATAAAATACAAAGCCTGGTACAGAGTTCTAACTGAATTTCACGTTTCCATAAGAACTGTGTGTGAGAACAACTTACGGAAATTTAAGTTGGTAAATTTCTCAAGCGAATTTCCTTTTGCTGGTGCCCAGTTTAAAAAGAAAAGAATACAGATTTTTTTTTTAATTTAATGTTTTTTATACATGAACATCATAACAGCAACAAAAACTAATGTTCAGATAATTGTATAGTTATGGGATCTTGAACGTTTCATGTTTATTGTGCCGTGTCAAGGCGAATTCATAACAGATGTACTAGACAGCGTAACTGATAATATTTTTTGTAATTTTTTTTTTCGTTGCTCAAGGTCAAATTTGCTCATTTTTTTAGTTATTTGCTTATTTGTTGTGATTACTTTTGAATATTTTCCTTTGTTTTCCCATTTTAGTCTACCATTTTTGATACTGATTAAAGAGAGAGATGTATTTGTTGTATTGGTGAGTTCACCCGATATGAATTCGCATTGGTGACTTGTAATTTTTTTTAATTTATTTTCTTATTTTTATTTAAAAATTAAAATATTTGGAGGTATACATATAAAAACATATGCAAAATATTAAATGAGAAGAATTCCGCAGTAGATTTAAAAGTAGTACGAGTAGTATTTCCATTTTACTCAGCCGTCTACGAACGGAATTTTCTAATATTTTGTAGCCCTTCTAATATCTATTGCGTTTATCATATCACACAAAGTCATATAATATCCAGAAGTGTCACTTTATTACAAAAGGAGTTGTATAGTCACGTACACCCTCTCCTCTTGTGTGAAAATGATTCCTAAGTATTTTGGAAATTTCCTTCCATTCTTACTACAATTCCAAGACATTTCATTGATAAAATTTTTTTATCAATTCAATTTAATAAACAGCATTGCAATTGTTTAAGTGGTACCGTAAATTATGAACAATTTAATAATTTATCTAAGCAGCTAAATATGATGCGAGTATTTATGAATTTGCAAACAAAAGAATGAAATTCGTATAAAAGCCCACATTTCAAAATCATTATTCATTATAAATTAATATTTCAATATGAAACGTTTTTGGTTACTAGTCTTCTGTGCAGCTGCAGGTAAAGCTTTCAGAATGTTCATTTGGCAGGCTGATACTTATTATGTTACTTTGCAGGTATCGTTCTGGCTATACCTGAGGATGAACGCATCCATGGAGAAAATGGCTGGTTTGTACCCATGCTAAATGGCAGTTTCGTTTGGAGAGACAAGCTAGAAGCAGAAAGTTTTCTTGGGTCAATGGAAGAAATGGAAGGTCGCCTTATTGCTAACCGTGTTAGATTTCATTTGTACACACAAGCTAATCCCAACAAAGCCCAAAAAATAACTGCTGACAAAACATCTATAAGTGCCTCCAATTTTAATGCTAAGAATCCCACGAAAATCACCATACATGGTTGGACATCTGATAAAGACGATCCTGTCAATAAATCTGTACGCAAAGCCTGGTTATACCATACTGACTGCAACATGATTGCAGTTGATTGGAATCGAGCACGTTCTTTGGACTATACCAGTTCGGTACTGGCTGTTCCGGCCGTTGGTGCAAAGGTTGCAGCATTAGTGGACTTCTTGGTTAAAAACTTCGATGTTAATTTAGAATCGGTACAAATCATTGGGCATAGCTTGGGAGCTCATGTGGCCGGCTTTGCTGGCAAGAATATTAAAACGGGAAAAGTACACAGTATAGTTGGTTTGGATCCAGCTCTTCCCTTGTACAGTTTCAACAAGCCAAATAAGCGCTTGTGCAGCACGGATGCCAAATATGTGGAGTCTATTCACACTAACGCAGGAAAATTGGGCTTTCTTAAGCCGATTGGCAAAGCTGCCTTCTATCCGAATGGTGGCAAATTACAACCCGGTTGCGGTATCGATTTGACTGGATCCTGTTCTCATGAACGTTCTATTGCTTACTATGCTGAAGCTCTTAATATAAATAATTTTGCCTCCATTGCATGCAGCAACTATAAGGCGGCATTGAAAAAGAATTGTGGTTCAACATATTCTTCCGTGTACATGGGTGACACTAATAATGCGGAAAAGGCTGTTGGCCACTTTTATGTGCCAGTCAAGAGAAAATCTCCATTTGGAATGTTGTGAAAGCTGGCTGCTTACAATTAATGTTTGTTGAGCAAAATGTTATAATTTTTATGGCCAAGAGTATTATTAACTTAAATAAAAAACAAAGTTTAAAATTTTATAGCAAAATATCAATATTTGTCAAATTCGTTATTCGAGATATTCTGATGATTTGGTTAGCGCCAATGAAATGCAGGCATATACCTAGCTAAGCCAACAACAAACAATATAATAGCAAAATATCAATATCAAGTCAATTTAGTGAATTTTTTATAAAAATTTCAAATGATACAAAATGTTCCAAAATTATTTCAATCAAGCCGAATTTGGAATAAATCAATGTATAGACATTTAATCAGTCTAGCACTCGAAAGATGGTATATAATCTTAAGATTTATTACATTGAAATTACAACAACCGTCGTATATTACAGGAGGAAGATTAGAAGTACCAGTGCTTGATTTAAATTTTCCAGTACTAAACGATAAGGAAAGGACATTTAAAAAAACTAATCCTTAAAATGGTATTTTATCTGTCACGTCAAGTACGCAAAAGAAATCAAGAGAAATGTGAAAGAACACTTGAACATTGACGCAAATTGCTTTACATAAAATACTACCATTTGAACTTTAAGTCAGATAGCATCTCCTATGTAAAATGATTATGGACTACAACCTCAGAATTAAAGAAAAGTTATATTATCCGCTCGGTTGCAATAGCATAGACACCAGCCTTTTAAAAATTTTGTTACAAGACATTCCAAGCCCTCTACGCATTTGAGATCTTCTGTTGAGAATTAGGCTCTCCATCGCGATATTTGCAGCATTTTTGATCACATGTCTATATTATTATATGCGAAGGCATACAGCATTGAATATTAACAGCATCAAAATCGGTTTTTTCACACCCCATTCTTAAATTTTATTATTGAAATTATAACCTTTATGTCCTATTAGAAAAATAGAGACATTTCGGATTGTTATAACGATAATACTGATAATGATTCCCCATGCCCAGATTAGCTGCACTAGCTACCCTAGTTGGCCCTCAGATTCTGAATGTTCTTAAATATTTTCATGTACTGTTTCTATAAATGCCAAGTTTACGCTACCAGAGACCAACATACAGGCCCAAGCCATGACACTGAAAAGTCATGACAGGGAAAATGAAAATATAAAACTACTTAAAACGTTCAATGGCTATAAACATAATATTTTATTTATTTTGAGTACATAGTGATAATAATATGTTTATAAGCGGAAACAGAAGAACAATTACGTTCTTTAACAAGGCTTTTGCCTGAATACACCCGCATACTTGCAAAACCCAAAAAAGGGTTAATATAAAAATCTGAAAAAAAAATAAAAAGTTTCGGAAATTTTTGGAAATTTTTCAATGGAATCTACTTGCTACCGTAAAGTTTCTGATACGTTCTTTACGTTATATTTAATTCTATTTTATATTCAATAAATTGCTTTCTAAATAGATCCCTTTTTAAATCTGTAATTCTCTTGTTAAAACTTTTACCCTATAAAATCGTTAATAGTTTATGGCACTTTAGTAGTACCTAATTAATCTACCTTGTTATTGCTCTAAATTTTCCTGTTGCATGCGGCATTAATTAAACAAAGTAAGTCAACATAAGAATGGCAAGTCATGGTATTGTAAAAGCATTAGCAATTGCATTAACGTTCTGCATATGCGGAGCCAGCGATAGTAAATACCGTAAAAGTTTCATAAATCCTTATCCAAGACTTTCGGCCTTTCACGATGGAGGCGACCCTGGAGAGCCCTTGTTTCTTACACCTTTTATCAATGACCCAAAAGTAAAGCGCCAGGATATCCGAGATAAAGCTAAAGTAATTGGTTCACAATATTATAAGGTTGAAAGTTATGCTGGGTATTTAACGGTGGATTCGAAATTCAATTCCAATATATTTTTCTGGTACTTTCCCGCTGAGCAAGAGCCAAATTATGCTCCAGTTGTATTATGGCTTCAAGGAGGACCTGGAGCTTCGTCCATGTTTGGCCTCTTTACTGAGAATGGTCCTTTCGAATTTGATGCACATGGAAAATTACAAAAAAGAAATTATACTTGGAGTAAAACCCATCACCTTATTTTCATAGATAATCCAGTTGGCACAGGATTCTCTTTTACTGATAGCGATGATGGGTATTCGCGTAATGAAAAAGACGTTGGCCACAATTTGCACGAAGCTATGCAACAGTTATATCTATTGTTCGAATGGAATGATTTATGTGGATTTTGGATAACCGGCGAGTCTTGGCCTACCATATTCATAAAATGCAAAATGCAATAGATACAAGAGTAAAAATACCTCTAAAAGGTTTAGCTATAGGGAACGGACTATCAGACCCTATACATCAATTGAAATATGGTGATTATTTATACCAATTGTGTTTGATTGATGACCACGGTTTGAAAAAATTTCACGAGGCAGAAACTAATGGAACAAATTGTATTAAAAATCATAATATGGATTGTGCATTTGATGTTTTTGACAACCTCTTGAATGGCGACCTAGTTAATGGTTCAGTATTTTCCAATCTAACTGGATATAATTACTATTACAATTATTTGCACACAAAGGGAGACAATTATGGAAAAATAATGGGTGATTTTCTGCAGTCATCTTTAACTCGGCGTTCAATTCATGTTGGCAATTTAACTTTTCATGATATAGATATTGAAAATAAAGTAGAGATTTTTCTAAAGCGTGATGTCATGGATACTGTAGCGCCTTGGATAGCAGAATTGTTGGAGAATTACATTGTTTGTACTTATAACGGCCAACTAGACATTATTGTTGCATACCCGTTAACATATAATTATTTGAAGCAGTTGAAGTTTAGTGCCGCCGCGTTATACAAGGAAGCTCCTCGCGAAATTTGGAGAGTTGACGACGAGATTGCTGGTTATGCCAAGCATGCTGGCCACTTAATTGAGGTTATGGTACGCAACGCTGGACACATGGTTCCAACCGATCAACCGAAATGGATGTATAATTTAATACACCATTTAACTCATTATAAAAAAGTAGTTTAACCCCATTGGTTATAATTAACTAATGAAAAACCAAAAATATGTAATTGAATTTTATATACGTATGACTTTAAATATAAAAAAAAAATAAAAATAATTTTTAAATAACTTGAAAAGTTGTATAATGGCTATTAGCTTAGTATTAAGTAATAATTTTAACAAATCAATGATAGACAAAGGGAATACGGCATAATCGCGGGAAGCATATTATTTATTGCAATGACATTACCAGGTGGCTTTCTAAATAAGATCCCTTTTTATACCTGCAATTCTCTTTTTAGAATTATTTTGTGCAGAAACCACTTTAGTACTAGACTATGGACTATCGATTAATTCTTACTGGCCAATGACATTAACAGGTGGAACTTCAGCTGCTTTTCTATAAACGACTTAATTATAAAGTTAATATTCCATATAAATATTTAACTTTGACTACATTTCCCTCCCCCAAAAGGGATATTTTTTTACTTCTTTGGATAATATTCAATCTTGGAATTTTTTAAAATGTATACATTCTTGTTGTTATGGTGGTGGCGTGGTATGGTGGTTAAAGTGCTTGCCTACAAAACCGAGTAGCCCAGGTTCGCTCCCTGGCAGAGTACAAACAGTTTTCACCATTGTTTTTCAAGTTTTAAAAATGAAGTGGCTTCAACTCTCTTCTCCTATAAATCCATCCAGTAAGCCCCCCCGGAAAACATGATAACATCATGACAAACAAAGGTCAGACACCTTCTGGGAAAAAGATAGGAATCAAAGATTAGCGAGGTTCCTCACCACTACACCAAAATACAGAGAGGGCGTTGTTTCTAGGCAACGACAGATGGGGCAGCTCCATTATCCTAGACCTGCTACAGTAGACCAAATCATCTTGTTTCCAGCTAAGAACCGATTAACGAAATTGATACAAGACAAAAATAACAAATCGAAAACAACTGCAACAACAACCCGTATAAAGATGGATATGCCTTGTAGAAGCCCTGTGCTACCTCTAGAAGTGGAAAGAACATATATAAGGACGTAACATGAGATATCATGTAAGCGATGCTATTTAGGTAAAAGATGTGTTCAGCACTTTAATGTAAAACAACACGCGAAAAATTTTGTGGAACTCTATGTATGTCTTTTTCTACGTGGGAGTGGCAAAACATGGACCAAATATAAATTTAGATTAGCCAATACAAACAATAACAAAGGAATTAAATCAAATGATAACACAAGAACTACAAGTGGTCCCAGGTTCATTAAATACATTATTTAAGGATTAATCAAAGAGATATACGACTTTAATAGGCTGATGATATGGATATGCTTTGTAGAAGCCCTATGCTCCTTCCAGGAATGAAAGGAAATATATATATATATATATATATATATATATATATATATATATATATATATATATATATATATCTGTGTCGTTTTATCATAACATCTTAAGTCCTATCTTAATATATTAGATTAAGATGTTATGATAAAACGACACAGATATATATATATATATATATATATATATATATATATATATATATATATATATATATATATATATATATATATATATACGTTCTCATGTTTATTTATCTTATTAAATATTATCGATCTGTTTATATTTTTTAATTTTTTTTTTAATTAGCAGGATATATCATAATCATATGATTTATGAATAACATGAGTTACACGTTGAGCTCCGTAGTGCAGACAAAAAAAAGTTGGTTGTCTTAAACAAAATCGATTGAGACTTGTTTTCTTTTTTATACAAGACGATTCAACGGTTTACAAGAATTGAGGCATAGTTTTTTGAAAATTTATTATGATAAAGAAAGACAAATGTATATTTAGTTATAAGAAACAATCAACTTATAAATATAAAACATTTCGAAATCCAATACCAGCCAAGTCTATCAAGTCGGCTGATAATTATTAACTGAATTGATTTGACATTCAAAGTAGACATATTAAAACCGTACATTGTGATTAATTAAACGACTGTAGATAACCCGCATTTGATTTATTTATTAAAAAATTTATAAGTGCGGCCGATAACAATGCACTTTTCAATAAGTGACTACAACAGTGCATTAAACCAATCACTCAATCAAGCAGAAGGATCAATGGCACTAGACATAACGATAAAAAGGTAGATTTTTTTTCTTAGGCCAATTTTGGAAGCCGCAGTTCTTGCTTAGCATATCTTAGATCGATGTAAAATTTTCAGAGATTATATTTAATACTTGTGCAATGTCGGCCCGTCCGAATAGTAAAACTATTTTTACTGCAAAAGTCGCAAATGCAGTCAAATCACATTATCAGTGTGGTTGATTATTTGCTGGTAAATTGCAAAGGAATTTTTTTTTCACCAAGTGACAACAAAGCTTTTCAAGTTTATCATTTCAAGTTGGGCACTTATCGATGATATAAGAAATTAATTACGAATACCGATGGATTTTATAAAAGCTTTACAAAAAATTATAAACCGAATAATAATACTTGTTTTTTCTTATCAGTTTTATCCCGTATTGATAAGAAGTGCGTACAACAATTTAAAAAACGAATTTGCTGGACACGACTTGATAATTTGACAAGAAAGTAGAAGAGTCGGACCATTTCAAAATGCAACAACAACCTACATATAGGTTATCTTTGAAGTACAATAAAATAGTTGCTTATTTTATTTTCTTCAATAAATATCAAAAAAAAGGTATAAAAGCGAAGACTATTTTCACGAATTTGCTTATTGATATTCTTGGCCTTAGAATGGGGTATTTCGTGTTGGTTGCTTTATGTGCCGTGGCGGGTAGACACTCTTGTAGTTGATTATTTGATTGATATTTTAACAACTTTCTTCCCGCAGCTACTGACTCTGTTATACCCCGGATGGAACGAGTTCATGGAGATAATGGCTGGTATGTGCCCCATATTGATGGCACCTTCGAATGGGTGGATATGGCAGATGCTGAAAACAGTTTCAGAAGCCGACAAGTGATAGAAGGCCGTTTGTCTCTCAATCCTGTTACTTTCTATTTATATACACGTGATAATCCTCAAAAGGAACAAATCATTCAGGCTTCCGCAAAGGTTATTGATGCCTCTAACTTTAATGCAAAAAATCCTACCCGTATTTCTATACACGGCTGGAATGCCGGAAAGACAGACTTTATAAATTATGGTGTACGTGACGCTTGGTTGGCCAAAGGAGAGTACAATTTCATTTTCGTAGAATGGAGTCGTGCTCATTCTATAGATTATATGTCCTCCTCTTATGCGGTTGAAGGTGTTGGCAAAAAAGTTGCTAAACTAGTGGACTTTTTGGTGGAAAATTATGGCGTAAACTTGAAGACATTGGAAATCATTGGCCACAGTCTGGGTGCACACGTGGCTGGTCTGGCTGGCAAGAATATCAAATCGGGTAAGGTCCACACTATTTTTGGTTTAGATCCCGCTCTTCCCTTATTCAACTACAACAAGCCACACCAGCGTTTGTCTAGCACTGATGCCACGTATGTTGAAACTATCCAAACTAATGGCAACAAACTGGGTTTCTTGAAACCCATTGGTAAAGGTGCCTTCTACCCGAATGGAGGAAAAGCTCAACCTGGTTGTGCATCAGATATAACCGGTGCCTGCTCTCATTCACGCTCTATTGAATACTACGTGGAAGCTGTCGGCATGGACGATTTCATCTCGATCAAATGTGAACATTATGAAGATGCTATAGCCAACAATTGCGGCTCTACTTATAGTTCTATTCGCATGGGAGCCGCTGGCAACGCCCACATAGTTTCGGGTGAGTTCTATGTACCAGTTAATAGGGAAGCTCCTTTTGGAAAATTGAAATAAGTTTATTTGATATCATCACTTTAATTATAATTGTAAAAAATAAAGATATTTTTAAGAATTTCTATACGAAAAAATAAAACAATGCCTTTTTTTCTTAAAAAAAACATGGTTTCAAATATTTCAGTATTATTTTAGAAACATTTTTAGGTGCCCCCATGATAATATGATAAATGACAAATCTGAAGCATTTTAGTTTTCAGATCTGTGATCTGAACAATCATTGAATATACAATAGTGAAGGGATGATAAATTTTAATGTGTCTACTATTGGCGAGAAATTTTTTTTTTTTTTTTTTTTTTTTGGAAGGGGGAAGGAATCTTCTTTGTACTTAAGAACTACAGATTTTTTCCATAAGTTCTTGTCATAAAAGATTTCCCATAATATACGGCTAGTTTTTGCATTTAACTATTACACAAATTCTTTTTTTTTTATTCCCGGAAATTGGGAAATTTGTGTTCTTTCGTGGTAGTTTGCAAATTCCTGTAAAATTTAAACATGCAAATAAGCGCTATAATTTTTTTAATGTTTTGTCAGATTTTTTTAAACAAAAATGTAAATATTTTAGTATCAGGTGACTTAAAGTGTAAATGGTAAATAAATGAAAACTTTAATACTTAAATAATACAGAAATTTATTATTTCGGGATATTCTCTCCGACTAATTGTAATTTAAAAAAAATGTTTTCCTTTCGTTAACATTAACTACCAACGGTCGTTTAATTGTAAACATGTTGCAAGTACAATTAAATAGACTCACGTTGAGTGTTATTGTTTGTTGTGTTGTTTGTATAAAAGGATTCTAAGCCTACTATGATTACTATATGTATTTTGTAATCATCATATTCGATACAGAATTTTTAAATTGTATTTGATACGTATGGTTGAATGTTTTCAAACTGCTTGAAGTTCACAGACGATTTCATCGATTCGATCAATGAAATGTCGGCATATGAACAACTAAGGCCACAACAACAAAAACACCTTTTGCAGAAAACTTTAATAAAAAAAAACCTGTAATTTAGCAACATTAAATGTTGTTTGCATGACATAAACTACATGGCCCAGTGGCGGTACAGAACGTCCTGCCTGCTTATATTCTAACGATTTATTATTGGAATTAAACGGTATAATGAAGTTTTTAATAAAGTTTTTAAAAGAAATTGAAGAATTAAAATAAAATTTAATAACAAATAAGGTATGTTTTCATTGAAAAAAGGAAATCCCATGAATGTGGAGCAGAAGATCGACGTCAACTTTGACTTCACCCCAACAAAGTAGATATAGACACAGCCATCGCAACCAACCATATCTCACAAAGGAACACGTCAACCTTAAAGAAATTAATGCATATATATTTTCCCAATACATTGAAGTTTGGTTATAACGAACTTGTTGGACCGGGCAGTTTTTTCTTCGTTATAGAGTACACATCCTTTTTCAATCAATAATCTTTTACGTTGTTGTTTTGTTCATTATAAGGTTCAAAATTTACAAACTTTTTGCACTGCGTACTTCAAAAAAAGTTCGTTTTAAGCGAAAATTCGCTGACTGTAATAATTTGCATGAAATATGTGGTAAATTTTTTTGCGACCAGAGAAGTTTTTCGTTGTAGACGATAATTCATTATAACATCTTCATTTCATGGATACTATTTAAAGAAAGTAGTATTTCATAATCAGTACTTCATTAATATATTTATTTGCAATTTTGTTAATAAAATATCAAAAAAAGCTTTAAAAGAGAAAATGTTGCATTTTTAGTACATTCTAACTGACAGTACTATCGACTTAAATTTCAAAGAATTAGAAGGTATAAAATAGCCCTATTATTTTGAAATTTTTTTCGATGCTTTTCCGAAATTATACCCAATATTTAATTCGTGTTGAAACGGAACGGTGCAGCAGCTACAGCTTTTTTTGAGATATTTCAATTTGATAAATATAATAAATACTCCAGTCTTGATGAGAAAACGTTTTGATTTTCAGTATGTGGCCATGTCAATTCTGACAAAGGACATTTTTTATGTCCGTACTTTTTTGTTCTCTAGTGTAAGATCAAATTAGCAGACAGAAATTTGTCTAACGCATTTTGCAATTCATTTACGAGATAAACAGAGAAGTGAAACAAATTCTGTATATTTATATATCGTCTTTCACATATAAAGTGAGAATTTGCGATGTGTGAACTAGATCGAAAAAATCCGATATGAGTAGAGCTTCCCTTCTTAGATTGCCGCAGCTTCAGCGATCCCTGATCGATTTACAGCTTGCAGCAAAAATCGATAATAATATTGTTATCATGATCATATTAACAATTTTTGTTATGTATCATTATTTTGATCATCATAAGAAAATTAAGCCAAAAGTACGATAATTAAGAATTATCTTAAACCAAGTACGGAAGGCTTGAATCAGGAATTAAAGATCGAATTTAAAAAAAATAAGTTTAAGAAAAATGATATGAAAAATGCTTTAAGGACTATTTTTTGGCTTATCATGCAAGCGATACCAGACTTGATTTAAAAATGTTACTTAAGCTTTTATATGCTTTCGTCATATTGTTTATATTTTTCTTATACATATATGGAGTATGAGCTCGAGCCTCTCCATTCGTCGCCTGTACAATCCTCAGTTGCAACAACATTTTAAATACTTGACTCAAGAAATCTAGAATAGACTTAAAGGTATTCGTACTTCAACTCTTAAGTACGATTTTTACCGAAATTTTGAATAGAAAACCTGAACTTTGAATGAGTTTTTTCTTTTAATGTTAGTGGAACGTTAAAAATTCCACCCGACTCTTTTTCTTTTCTGAATAAGCAGAGTCTCCACCATTAAACCAACCAGAGCTTTCCATGCAGCTCGTTACACGTTGCAGTTTGGTATCTATGTTAGACTTATTTAAAGGCATTTAAAAGCATTCGTTGTCCTATTAATAAGAAACAGTGACATAAGAAATGTTCCATTGTCTTTTCTTCATCTATGTCACACGTGCTTCAACATCAATAGAATTCTTAAGATTGTGTCACGTTTAACAAGCTTTATCAACCCAGGCTTTCTCCCCGATGCTTCCCTGATCTAGAATCCAAATGATCTTTATATTAAATTGTTCGCTGAGTTTCACTGAGAGACGTTCAGCTGTCTGGGTCTTTTTTTATTTCAGAAGCGAAAATGCTATATAAAGTAAACTAAGTGGCAATAAAATGTTTCCCTTACACAAGCAGAAAATTGATTTACTGACTTTCTGAATAGTCATGGAACCCCTCCTCCATCTCTATAAAAAGGAAAGAAGTTCTATACGAGGGCCTGAATTGTTTTTGGGTAACGCAAAGTCCCCCAGATAGCTTTCTCTGCGTTGTCGTACGATTTTTGACATCGTGAGTACCTCAAAATACATAAAACTAAGATATATTCCAAGATCGAATTAAATCAAATTCATTTCGAGCAAATTTTGCTCATACTATTTTTCGGTTTATGAAAATTGCCGAATTATTATTTTCTGCTTGCGGCATCGTTTTATTTTCGATGTCAAAAAACACATACATTTTTTTATAATATCATTTACAGCGATCACTAACCTTATAACCACGATCCTGAATGGGTTAAGATCTTTGGTAATAATCAATTTAGTTTTAGTTTCAAGTTCTTCAATCAAAAAGCTTTCGCTAGACACCATTAATATTTTATGCATTCACTTGGCTTTTCCAATATCATTTCGTTGGACATTTCGCCACTTTAAAATGCCTTCAAGTTCCATGAACACTGTTTCGTTCCATCATATAAAAAGTCAGCGTGTGCTGCTGACATTTAATTAAACAAAGAAATTTGTTTTGGTACAAACCAGCTTCATACTAAAAAAAAAAAACAATAAATTCTTCTTTATCCTTCTAAATAAATATTTCATGCAACAAGACAACATGCATATTTCTTCAAAATGCTTAACTCAAAGCCCTCTTTATTGCCCAGTCTCTGCTGTGGCCGTTGAAAGCCAACGATGAAATGTAATAATCATAACCACAGTGTTCCGTAGCCCAGATATCAAATAATATTTCTACTGTCAAGACGGGGTTAAAGAAGACCGAATGAAATTTTGTGGTTTTTTACGACATAAAATTAGAAGAAAAAATAATAATAGAAAAAATCTGATACGTTTGTCATCCAACTGTGTTCTACCAGGACCCTTCACAGACACTCATTAATGCCATTCCAGCTAAACAAATGTACATACTGGTAAGTAAATACTAAAAATAATTCTTTTTTATTTTTATATCATCTCAGCAATGCGGTCTACAGGAAGTAGACATGTTTTTTCTTTTTCCTTCAAAAAATCCTGTACAATCTCCGAATAAGTGTGTGAGCAACGGAAACCATTGCCTGTTTAATACGACTTTTGGAAGGCCACTTAAGTCGTTCAGTATCTCTACTAACTTTATGTGTATTGTTATTTAATTTCACACATACATATCGAAACGATTTGTAAGAGTATAAAATATGTATAAGACTGCATGAATGTTATATAAAAATAACATTAGAATTAATTGAGATTTTGGAATACATGTCCGACGCTGACTTGGGTTTTATGCAACACACATTTTAGTAATGAAAACAAGAGTATTTAGGAAGTGTTAAGCCCCAGGGGGGAGAACTACACATGATAAAAAGGAATAAATTAAAACATAACCAATGAAATGGAAAGAAATTAGAAGAAAATACCTTCTGGCATTCACTTGAAAATGCAATAGGCAGATAAATAATCTTTTTCTGTGAATCTAAAGCCAGTCAAACATAAAACTAAAGCGCGCAAGGAACAACAGTAAAGTTCAACCACTTATTTGATATACATATGATAGACTAATTATCTATTTTTTTATATTTTTATTTAACTGGGCATTAATGAGATCCAGGCAAGATTGGAATACCTAAATTCACTACCGTAAATTAGTTTAAGCTTCAGCAAAAAAACACTAAAAGAGCAACAGAGGAAAATTACAATTTTCACTAACATAATCTTAGTAAAATCGCTAGTACCTGTTTAAAAAAGAAGGCCAGATTATATACATCTGACACTTTGTTTACACGGTAGACATGCTCCCAAAGAACTCATGTTAGAATTTCGTGTAAAGCCTGTATTTTTATAAATTATTTATAATTCATTTAGAAAAAACAAACATTTTTAAACTAATAAATAAATAAAAGGAAATCATGAAAACAAGTAAAGAGATGTACAAATTTGCTGGTGCACACTTGAGATTACCTTATAAGGATTCGTCTTGCATGAATCTCAAGTTTAAAGAGCTTTTTGAAATTTTCCTTTGCTTTTTCATACTTTGACTAATAATATTCGAGTGGTAAGGTAATGTTGGCAAAGTTGTTTAGATTTTGGCGCCACTAAAATTTCCAAAGGAACAATGGCAACACAATCAAACATTGTACTATTACTTTCCTCTACTTTTCCATCACATCTTGCGACCTTCTGCGTGCGATTCGGCTTGAAATTTTATGTGGAATCAAAATTTTACACGTAAAATTTTATGAAAAATTTTAGCTCTAACACTAGGCATTTTCAAGATTTTGTTCCTTGCTTAATTATAAATTACGTTTTTTTATGACGATGCTTGTTTAAATTTCGACAGGAATCAACTGACAAATGCCTGTGTTGGCCTTTCAGCACATAAGCGGGAAATTTAAAAAGTAACGAAATTATTGGACCACCCTCGCAGCTTGAATATTTTTCCGAGTAGTATAACATGATAAATTACAATTGAAAAAGACATTTAATCTTGCACAAAAAAAAACAACACAAAAATATAAGAGAAAGTAACTGAAATGTAAACATTGCGTAGAAGTATTACCTCAACATTAGGGAATACTTCCGTTTGCAAACATGGCCAACACTAGATGTAAATATCCATGTTGTAAGCAAAGATATATACAAACATAAATGGATGTGTGTACATTTTTATTTGAAGAACTATTTTTCACAAAACAACTGTTTACATAAACGGAATTCTATTTCCTCACACACACAAAAATTATATGGTTGAACTAAATTTATACGAATACACACATACATTCGTATGTACAAGTACATACATACATGCACATGAGAATGTTTGTACAAACGAACCGAAAAAATATTACTTTTCAATTGCACCGGAGGGACTAATTCCCAAGAGTGGCCTACCCTGGAAAATAGTCTTGAATATATTTATTAAAAGTTTTTTTTTTTTTTTTTTTTTTTTTGCTGGATTAAACAATTTTTAATTTCGATTTTCAGCGAGGGAGTCGGTCGAACAAATATTTATTTTATTCTTTAATTGCTTCTTTGGACTATCACGACTTTTTGTAATTTTTCTTTTTATTTCCTAAATGCATTCACACGTGTGTTTGCGTTTGATAAGGCTATTTTCTTTTAAATCTCCGCATACAAAAGTTGACTATATTTTTTTACGCGTCCAATAAATTTCGTTAGAGTTTTCGTGTGCCTAAAAGTATGTTAAATATTCATAATATTATTAAACTGTTACGTGCTATCAGTGTTACCAGCTTAGTTTATTTAATGCTATATTTATATATTTTTAAAGGGTGATTTTTTTGCAAGTTCTTTTTGGAAACAATGATTTGACAGGTCAACTGTTTGCGTGTAACATTTTACTGTTAAACATGTTCAGTTTGGTCTATAATTGAACCGTGAATCGACTTATTATCAAAATTCAGGTTCTGTTAAGTAAATGCATTGACCGCTTTTTTTATCGGAAAATTGTGTTCAGCGACGAAGCTCTCTTTACTGGTTGAATGGATACGTGACCAAGCAAAATTATCATATTTGGTGTGAAGAGCAGCTAGAAGCACAGCAAGAACTACCAATGTATCCCGAAAAATGTACTGTTAGGTGTGGACTATGTTCCGATGGCATCAGTGGACCGTACTTTTTACTTCAATCTACGAAGGAAGGATTAAATTTTTTTTATTTATTTATTTTATAATTATTATTATTATTATTATTTTTTTTTTTTTTTTTGCCAAAATAGCAGAACTGGATTTGTCTGACATGTGGTTTCAAGAAGACGGTGCCATATGCTACAAAGCATGCGAAATAATGGCTCCATTGAGAGGCGAGATTGTTGAACAGTTAATTTCATGTTTGAGGGTGGTCAGTTGGCCGCATAGAGCATGCGATTTAACCCCTTTAGACCATTTTTTGTGGGGCTATGTAAAGATCATGACTATAGGGGAAAGCCCGCAATGGTTGAGGCACTGGAAGCCAATATTGAAGAATTTATTCGTGAGATACTGGACGATATGTTCGAGAGCGTATGCCAAAATGAGACCCAGCGTACGAATCATTCGAAGCGTAGCCACGGTCAACATTTACAAAAATCATCCTGAAACATTGAATTATCATCCTATCGACTCAAATAAAGATTTCATACACTTCTCTAAATTTTATATGTTTTTTAATCAAATCTGAAAGCTCTTAAATAATCAACCTTTTGCTCAAAAAATTAATCTATCATAAGACATTTTGTAGAAATTTTTCAATATTATTGAGCAATTGTTTTTGGAAGCATGTTGCTCTATACATGTTTGGAATCACCATAATCTATAGAAATTTAAATGAAAGCGATGACAAAAATGATTTTAAGTGCAATTTTGAAAATACATATTCCCTCATTATTTGAATTTCGTTTTAATTAAATAATTGCCAATTGGAATAATTTTTACTGAGAGTATAAACTATAATTTTTGTAAATTATGAAAGTAATTATCAGAATTTTAAAATTTTATTAATTTTTATGGGCTTTAAGATATTTTCCTGCTGCTCGTCGCCAATAGACTTTTACACTACTTTAAAAAGTTGTATATTTAGATAAATATTCCACAAAAAGGAATTCAGAATTATTATTAATACATAGAATATATTAAAATGTAAATAAAACCTCAAAATTTATTCAAACATAATTGGTGAATGTATAGCAATATTGTTTTCTTTTCTATTATCATCTCCTTTTTCCTAAAAATACAATAATAATTCCCATTAACTTAAAGCTTCCGTTTGTTCTTAGCTAAGTTTTGTACATAAGCATAAACACTTTAAGATTTCATAATAACTAGAGGAAAATAGTTTACATCAATTTTATAAAATCTGATTCGGCAAACACTACTTCGGAAATCATTATAATCTGAAATTGATATCTACGTCTCAAGCTTTTGTCTTGGCTGATAGAATATTGCGTTAAATGCTTGACATCAAATTTGAAAGCCATATCATTTCAATAGCCTGAAGTTGTGCTTGTTGGCAACACAGGAAACTTACACACCCCACTTTATGCAAATATTTCCTCTTACAGGTGCACAAGCCCCCACCTAGAAATTCCTTGAAAGGCATTACAGCAAGAAAATTTCAAGAATATAGAATAAAGAAGTACCTAAAAAAGACTTTTAAGAGATACTATGATAAATGAACGTCGGAAGACACGCAGTTGAGTTTTAAAGAAATTTTATGCAAACAAAAGAAATCATGTCTTATCCGCTTCCCCTTTAATTTAAATTTTACAAATCTAAGATCTAGGACATACGCCGTACATGTGCACACATTTAAGCTTTCAAGTTTGTCACAAACAAATCTATCGTACCCACCAATTGAATGGATATATGAATTTGAAAACTTTTCAGACTTACCTTCTGCAGGCACTAGATTATTATTTGTTTTGCAGACTCTGAAAGAAATAAAATAAAATAAAAATTATTAGAATTGTTGTTTAAGAAACTTTTTAGAATTGTGGAGTTTTTTCTAAATGATAATGTAATTGTTCATAGCAAATTGTCTAGTTTTTCAATTCAATTCTTTCATTTTAATATAAATATCATATACAAATTTTAAATAAAATATAATTGAAGTAAAAAATTTAATAAGAAATACTTATTCTCATACATTAATTTACTTTGGTTGAACTTTATTTAAAATGTAAGTACTTTTTAAAACGTTCGCATAAAATACAGTCGAAATTATAATTATAATCATGTGCCGCTTAATTGAAAAACCGCTCATTTGAAACGAAATGCTCGTGACTATTATTTTTGTTAAATTTCAAAGCACTTTTGCCAGCGCAATAAATTTTGTTTGTAAAAATACATAAATAAATAGAACAAACAGCGCTTAAGAGAAAAAGGATAATTCACTTAACAAGGACGAAACACTATTAATTATTTTACATGCAAGCGATAAAATCTCAGTTCATAAAATATTTCATAACTCAAAATCAGAATCAGAATACAGTGGAGTTCGTTTATAGCGAACGAATGCCCGAAAGTGTCTCTAGTAATCTTCCGCAACATTTTTGCATGACACTGCGCGACAGTCCAAAAATCCTGGGACCGGATATAAAAAATTAAGTTATAATTTATGAATAGTTTTATTACAGAATAGAAATTTTCTTCATTAACGAAAAAGTTCAAAGTATAAATAGTACCCTGAAGTTCATTAAAAAAACAGATTTCTTAGTTGCTCTCGCCTGTTCAACCGATAAGATTTCAAAAGCCCTCACTTTTCTTACAATATTTCACAAACCTTTTAGTTTTCCCTAAAGCAAATGCTTTGGAATCTAACGAAAAAGATTCTCCAATAAACGGTAAAAATTGTTGTTATGTACCACGTATTGGTGGCTCTGCTGAGTGGACTGACATGGAAAAGATGGAACAAGCCCAACATCTTGGACGCTGCCCAAAAAAAAAATTTTTTAATACAATCAACCCAGTAACTTTTCGGTTATACACTCGATTGACTCCTGATCAAGGAGAAAAGGGGTGTTATTCTCTATTGCGATGCGTAAGAAAACTGGTACCTAATCAGATAATTGGTACCCTTATTGCGATTACACATTTTCCTTTCGCATCTAATTTTTTCATTTTCGCAAACTTGACATCAGTGTACTCTGTAATACGAAAGCGTATGTTAAAATCGTTCGTTGAAACTAAATATCTTGCGGTAACAAAATATTAAACGCATCGAACTAGCTTACGCATCGCAGTAGAGAATAACCCCCAAGATGTCATCCACCGATATTGACATTGAAACACCCAGTTTTAATGCTGCTCATTCCATTACAGTTCTTGTCCACGCGTTTGCTTAAAACTATTTTCCTCATAATATGAACAGGGGTTTGTGCGAAATGTATTTTGTAAAGTGAACCCGATCTCTATCTGCCGACTGTTTAGACTCAGCGGTTCGTGCGGAGTGAGTACAAACACTAGGCTACATTGACTGACTTTTAAGGCAATGCATTGAGTACTATACATTTAGTTGGTCACAGTTTGGATGCTCATATTTATGGTTATGCTGGAAAGAATGTCAAAACTGGTCCAACTATAAATATTGCGGCTACTTCAAGTATCGTTTAAATAAATCATTACACAAAAAATACCTATTTTGATGGCCTGGCCAAATCATATTTCTTGGAAGGGATAACAATATTGGAGAGACATTGGACGAGAATCATAGACCTCAAAGGAGACTGTGTTGCAAGATACAATGAATTTTTATCCCAAAATCTGTGTTTTATACAAAAAGTTATGAACTTATTCACCTATCCTGGTATATTAAAATATATTACAAATATATAAAAAAGTTTTTCCAGTATTTCAAAGATTAAATTGCCTATAAATTTTGGGGAAGCTAAATCCCATTTTATAAATTAATTTTAAGTACGATGCACGTTCAGCCTGAGTGGGCGTAATTGAAATATGATAAAACTAAAAAATCTGTTAACCCATCGATAACAGCAAGATCATAAAGTGCGAGGAAACGATAATGTTGTAACGAACATAATTGCTCTTCGCCTACTCTATTGTGGGAAGAAACCTTTTTAATTTTTATATGAAAAAGTTATCATTTTATTTCTTTATTTATTTATTGATTTATTTATAACGTATTCGCAAGTTTGGTGGTGCCTTTAAAAATTAAAAAAAAAAATAAATTTTATACAACAACTAGACACTAAGTTAAATTTACAAGACAATACTTATAATAATAAAAATATAATTATAATATTCAGGCCATTTGTAGATTAATTAAAAGTGATTTAAAAATAGTACCAGCTCAGCAAGCTTTAATGGGAAAACTTCTATTTAAATAAAAGAAGTACAACTCAGCATGGATTAATATAAGGTCTATTCTCTGTGACTGGTATATAAAATATACCGTTCGTCCGAGGTCCATTTATATTAGCACCCATGCGCATATCACTCATATTGTCATCACAGTTCCTCGCAAGAGCATCTTCATAACTATTGCATTTTATAGCGCAGGAGCCATTACTACGAATGGAATCCACATAGATATCAACAGAACGCTTGTGAGAACATATTCCGAAATAGTCTAACACGCAGCCTGGTTGCGTTTTGCCGCCATTGGGGTAGAAATTCGCATGTCCTACTGGCTCCCTCAAGCCCAGCATACCAATGTTGGTGTAAATGCATACTACATAAAGCGCATCGGTGCTATCTAAACGGTAACTTGGACCCCTGAAGTTAAACAATGGTCCTGCAGGATCTAAGCCCACAATTTTTACAAGTGGTCCACTTTTGACATATTTTCCACAGAAGCCAGCAATGTGGGCCCCCAAGCTGTGACCAACTACCATTATATTATGTCTAAGAATGCCTTGCTCTCTAACTAAGAAGTCAATAAAATTTGCCACCTGCTTACCCACTCCAGACACAGCCCAAACAGAGCTTAAATAATCTTTATAGAGAGCACGTTGCCATTCAACGAAAATAAAGTTATAATTACCCACAGAGAAAAAGGCGTTTCTCATATCACTGTTAAAAAACACATTACGACTTTGCTTCCAACCGTGTATACAAAATACAATTAAATTATTTGGATTAAAACTGGATTTCTTAATCGATTCAGCATTGGCACGTATTTCTTCCCCATCATTGGTACCGGCATTAGTATACAATAACAACGTCACCAAATTATTTTTATCTGGATACAGCTCTTCGGTTTCCGCATTAAATAAGCTGCCAATATATTTTATGCGAATGTGCTTCTCATACGACTCGAAGGCAGTTACTTGAAAAATATCAATGAAATTTTTTGTTATTTAATTAAAGACTTCAATCAAACGCTTTTGCTGTTTATTCTTACCAGCTAAAAGGCCGTGAGCGACAAGCCAAAAAATTCTCATTCCTGCGACTGAAAATTTGGTGAACGTCTGCTTTTGATTTAGAAAAAAAAATTAACAAATCTTATGCATTTAAGCGGCAGAATCATAGAAATTACGAATTATTCTTTAAATATGTATGTTGTGCTCAGATAAATACCTTCTTGGCAATTACTTGAGATAACTACAGCAGATAAAGCTAAGGGCAAGTTGATAAACATTATCTACCGGAATTATTAAATTTTATGTTACCCGACATCGTTTCAAGGTGGCATATTTAACGTATTTTTAATAGAAATACATAGTCTCTATGTGTTTATAAAGGGTGGTCCAAAACGCAAAGTTATCAGAGAATTGTCTTAATATTTCTTATTGTGATTGAAAAACCGTTGACAACTATGTGCAAAACAAAATATCGACAAAATGCTCACCACGACTTCGGTGGCATATGGTCCATATTTTCAATGACTTTGAGACATAATTGAGGTTCAATGTCGCTAATGTGACGAATTATTTAATCCTTTAGCTCTGGAATTGTTCTTGGCTTATTAACGTACACATTTCCTTTTAAATATCGTCAAAGAAAGAAGTCCAACGGTGTCAAATCACATGATCGTGGCGGCTAATTAACATCGCCACAAAGTGAGATAATACGGCTATTTAATTTCTTGCCCAAAAGAGCCATTGTTTCGTTGGCTGTATAGTAAGTAGCACCCTCCTTTTGCAACCACATATCGTTTAGGTCCATATCCCCAATTTCTGGTCACAAAAAGCCCTTATCATCTCGCTATAGCGACCATCAATCACGATAACTGCTTGACCGACCTCATTTTCGAAGAAGTACAGCCCCATGACGCCATCAGCCCATAAACATCACAAACTCTTTCTGGCTGCATTGGCTGTTCAACAATCACTTTCATTTGCCTAAATGTGGCAATTTGGCTTGTTAACGAAGTCTTTGAGGTGAAAGTGTGCATCGTCGCTGACCAAAAAAAAATCACGAAATGCATTTAGATTTTAACGTCCGCATTTTCGTAAAAGGTTTCAACTATCTTAACGCACTGCTCAATTGTGTATCTTCCCATGACTAATCTTATCAAATAGTGAAACAAACAAATTTCATATTAAGTTGGGCAAACAAACTTGACGTTGAGGTGTGACTCACAATCAACATCGTACATTATGGTTGGACCACCCTTTATCATGAAAGAATATTTTGAAAAGAGTGACTCTAACACAATCGTTGTTTTCTTTTCTATGCGATATATTTTTCGACCAAAGCAGGGTATTTTGCGAAAATTAAGATACAGCTGTATTGGACTACCATACCTTTTGCCCACAAATCAAATATTTATACTTTATTGCTCTTCCAATATCTTCTAATTTTGGACGGCTGAGCCACCCAAGCAAAAAAAAAAAGAACCACCACATTTTGAGCAAAAGTATTTTTTCAGTCTTATGGAACTTTTTCAAATGTCTGATTCGAGAACTTCTCAAAACCGATCACCTACAAACTCGGAGATCATGCTCTTATAAACAAGCAAAATGGACGTGGTATGAAAATTAAAAGAAATTTATATGACCCTATTATCTGACTCATTTTTAGTACATTTTAATTCACAGAAAATTAATAAATACAAAAAAAAAATAAACAGATTAATTTTAATTTTATATTTAATAGACCAATAATCAGATTAATACCCCCACTCGTGCCATGCATTGTGCTAGAACTAGGAAACTACATTCAGCTTATTCTACACATGAATTATTTGGCTAAAGAACGAATACTCTCTCTAATGAGTAATAAGATTTGCTGGCACATCGAACACAAATTGATGCGCTCTCAATGAAAAACATATATGTAGTTCTCACACTTTCAATCTCCCATTGGCCAACAATGTATCGTGAATGTTTTCATTTGTTTTGTATGTAGAGACCTCAATTGGGCATGCAGAATCGTGTTTCGGCATCGTTCGTGTTTGTGTGGCCACAGCGAAATTCAGTAAATCAATTTTCACCATAGAATTCCCATAGTGTCTGTTTAGTTTTTTTTTTTTTTTTTTTTTTTTTTTTTCTACAAAAAACTATACATAATGAGCACATGAAATTCACTTGTTTTAATTTTCTTCTCAAATCACGCGATACTTTGCCATTAATGGCTGTCAAACACAAACTAAATGAAGCCGTTTTAAGGCCTGTTAACAGAAGCAGTGATATCATTTCAGTTAAGAGGCGAAAAATTAAAGAAGAACAGTGGACTTGTAGAGCCGCCTTCGTATTTTTTATTTTGTTAAAAAATTTTTTTATTCAATAACTTTCATCTAAAATTAAAGCACACAGAATTATTTTTATGCAAATATTAAGTATGAATATTTTGAAAGAAATGCAAAAGAGAATTTAAAAATTTCATATACGGCTTAAAGATTATTATGACAGATTTTTCGGTTGGAGATCTGTTGGAAGCAAATCGATATTCCCGTCAACAGCTTGCTGCACATCATATATAAGACGTGGAAAACTTTTTATTATGTCTAATGTCGCTATATACGCTATACTCGTATATAGTAATTTTTTTTAAATTCCTAAAAAGTAAAATATTTTTGGTGAGACGAATTTTTACGCATCATAAAATAAATGAACTGTCAAAACTGTCACACTGAATGTACTCATGTTCATTGTTTAATTTGGATACGGTGACGCTAAAAAACATTTGAATAAAAAGAAATTTTCTTTTCAAATATTATCTAAGTATACATTTCGCCGTAAGAATTTCCATTGTGCTCATCATTTATTCTAGTTAAATGTTTCATCTTAACTTGATTAGAAAAAAGTTGTTCAAGCACAACAATGAAATTAAATTGATAAAGGAAAGAATATTTAAGAAACGATACAAGTTCGATATGAGTGAATAGAATTTGAGCAATAAAATTTTTTCCCAAAATAATATTCTCTCTTTACTTTAATACTGCCACACAACACACGTTCACACGTATCACTTAAATAAGTGACACGTGTGGTTTTTTTTATTTAACGAAATATCTTAGGAACGCAAATTAGTTTTGGCTATAAAAAGTTTTTCTTATTTTGTATGTCAGTTACGTATTCAAATGTAAGTACATAATTAAATGAAATTTCCTTACTTGATGTATAAAAGTTTATGTGAAAACTTACGCTTATTTACCATAAAATTTATTAAGTTGTTTTGAACTTGGGAGTATTTACTCAGAGAATTACCCACATCAAAGAGATGTAAATATATGTGGTGTGGTACACTACACACAAAAAGCTGCCAACTAGAACATCGATTTACCTTAAAAGTTCTTAAGAAAAGTTAAGTTTATTCATAATGAAAAGCTGAACACTTTAAAAATAAGGTCGAATGTCTACTGATAAGTTGCCATCAGTTGCAAGAAGATTAACAAATAAGTTTTTAAAGTCTTAAAAGTCTTCAAAATCACTGTAAGGGAAATACAATTGAAACGCACAAAACATTTCTGAAGTCGTTGTAAAATTTAAATATTTCCTGTTGTTACGGTTTCAGTTATTAGGGCCTTATTTAAGACGAATGCCTGATTGGGCCAAAGTGTCCAGTCCTGGTGTTGGGACTGCCAACATTGCCTCTAGGTGTGCAGTGTTTGCGCTGAAATTCAATCCATATGATTATACCGACCATGGTTGGTTTTGATATTGGATTTGTTGGTTGGCGCCAGTTGCTCGCCACGAAATTACAAGTATCCCAGGCAAACTCGACAATTAGAAGGAACTCGAAAGATCCTCCGAGAATCTCCCCTAGTAACCGCTGACTGACTGCGACTGCCATAAAATTTAATTTATTATCCTTTATGGCTTTTGTTGTTCATATGCCGATATTTTATTGTTCGCTAAACCAAAACGTTAATAAACTTTAATCAGTTTAAAAATATGCACCCTCGTAGGTTAGGTTAGGTTGAGTGGAGGGGTGTGATAGCCCATGTCATACGAAATACACTTAAGCTAGTGAAGGCTTGTTGTGCGCTCCCTTTAATTATCAAACACACTCTGCCAGAGTTCTGCGGCAGGATTCGAACCTGCACTACGAGTCCAGTACACTACCTACTAGTCTACGAAGGCCAGTTGCACCCTCGTATGTTTATGCTAAAACAAACACATACAATATGAGAATTCTAATTTTTTTAACGTGGAATTTTCATGATTTTCTTTCAAAAGGAAATAATAGAATATTGGATAGGTTGACCATTAAATAGGATACATGGTTGCTAAAAGTCACAATCTCTTTTTCTTTATGTGAAACAAATTGCAATAGTTATTAATTGAAGTAGAGTTATGTGTCCTTATAGATTTAAGGAAACATTTGTAGATTTTTAAAAAAAGGTGAGATTTTTAATCAAAAATTCATCAACTTGACTTCCTAAAAAGTTGAAAAAATGGACTAATGAAAGCATTGAAAGTAACATTCATGAAAATCCATCAACAAGTCTAGATTTTATTCACAATTTAAAAACGGTACCCCAAAATGGAAAAATGTGTGTAATGCATTAAATGCAGTCACACTTACATTTGGCAAAACTATTGAAAAGGCATGCGGGCAGGTAACAGAACTTTAAATTGTGAATCAAATCCAAATTTGTGATGGATTTTCATGATTTATAGCTTGTTTTATTTCTGGGATATGCGGCTTTAAGAAAAATGAAAAAAAATTTAAACTTCTGTGTTTCAGATTTTTTTTATTGCATTTTTAAAACAAAAAAATTAACGAATTTCAAATAAAAAAAAAAATTGTTCGTTATTAAATTCTGAATAACTTCCAAACAATAAAAGATAGTGAAAAATGGTTATTAACTTTTTTTAACAGAATTTTGTAGTGCATCTTTTGGTTTATTACCAAATAGAAATAGCGGTTCTCGAGCTATGGGGAAGTATATTAGCGAGTCCCACTAATTTAGGTGGCAATGTTGGCCACGCCCATAAAAAATCTCTACGTGATAGAAAGAAACTGAAAGCAGATTGGAGTTTAGCGCCTCAAAATCCATATAGTCCGCATACTTTTATCTACATTAGAACAAGGATGAATCCATGACTCAAATCAGGGTATTAATTTCTTTGGGCATCTCTTACTGAACTCAAACAGTTTTTACTACTCTATCCTGGATTATTACTTCAATCTAGTATCAGTCTAATATCGCATTACAAGCAATACACATTTGAAAAACAATACGATGATCGTCTAATTCATATTCTATGATCTAAGTTCTTTAATTGTTGCGCCTCAGGCCGTCTCTGGGCTAAATTCTTCAAAGAACCTTTATTAACTCCGGCTTTTGTGCAGTTTTAATGCGTATCATTAATGCTCATGTCTATACATAAAATCCAATGGTTTACGATACTTTACTGGAGTATAATTACGATCATGAAAAATGTTAAAACAATCTTAATGGTCACCAAAGGGTTATTCAAAATGTTTCGTACATCTTTTCATTCCAACAGTTAAAATTAAAATTGAGACAGGTACAACAGCTTATTTTTTAGAGACTCCCTTTGGTTTGATATTATCGAAAGTAATGGCCCGATTAAGGATCGCATCCAAACTTCAGTTGGGTTGCTATTCCCCAACCACAAATTTGTAGTTGCCAGTCTCTGCTTATCATTTGAAGGACGGTTTTAAGAGATTTTCATATTTCTGCATTATGATTTTGTTTTCTGCATTAGAAAGGACAAACAAACTGAAATTCGTCTCCCATAATCGAGCCATGAAATGTAGTAGAACATTAAATACACACTCGACAGCATTTAGTATACTTTCAGACGAATCATGTCTTATTGACATGATTCTTACTTTTTCTTCTTTGAACTTTCTTTGGCGTTCACACAAGTCATGTCTTGTTGACGACTTGTTTTTATGTACATATGTGTACATAAAAAAACGTTGTTTGAGCATTTTTGACATTACGAATGAGAAAGCAAAACGTACTGACAGTACATAAACTTGCGTACTCGTTTCTTTTTCCCCTCGTCGATCTCGCCAATTAAATAGCAATCATGTCAATAAGACATGATTCGTCTGAACGTAGACTTACAAACAGAATGTACAATATAAAAATTTCAATTTATTTTTTGCAAGAATTGTTTCTATTTAATAATCGTATGATTTTATTACGATGATATTTGTTTTCAACAAAGTCTTAAAATAAATGTATTGAAGACATAGACATAAAAAAATATTCAATTGATTTGTTTAAATTTGCTTGAGCCCACAAGGTGTTTTTTTATATTGTTTTGCAGGTTTGCACGTACAAAAAACCCCAAACACTAATGCAAACCTTTTTTGAATTAAATAAGAAAAAAGTTTGGAAAAATACGTGACACATAAACACTTTTTAGTTGGAGCTTTCGATGATAATTTAACATAAATGTGACTGAGTATCAATTGTCTTCCTCATTTCATGAGTGGATTGGCAATAACCCTTGAATTCAAATAACTCCATGAGAAAAAATCGAAACCCCAAATAATCAGGAAGGAAAACTATGATCAGTGAAATGAGAGTTTAGTCGACGAGTAATGGAATTGTGGCAATAATTATCTCTGGCATACATATTAAGTATTTAATTACATATACTTTATAAATTAATTTGTAAAATACATTAACAGGAAAGCGCAGGGCGTCTAGGCCATATTTTTAAAAAGTGCGTTAAAATAATTTCAAATTATTAACAAAACTAGAATATGGTTATTAAAAAAATAATTATCTGAGCAGATTTAAATATTAGATAAATAGTGTTCCCAGGGCGGGTTCAGAATTTCTAATAAATGATAAAAAACTGAACAGTCGCTTATTTTCTGTAGTGACTTCTTCATATTGGATATTGGACAATCAACTAAAACGAGACGAACATTCATTACTTGGTGGCAAGTACAGCACTTAAGAGGTTCCGTGCAATTGTAAAAATGTTGACAGTTAAACAAGGCTTTACCAATTCTAAGGCGTGCAAGTATTATGTATTTCGATCTAGTAAAGTTCCTGTAATATCTGGAACTGGTATAAGATGTATTGTGTTGTCTAAGAATTTTGCCACTCCAGATTTTTTGTATTTTGTCTAAGAAGTTGAATATGTTGAAAACATGAAGAAGGTGCAAGGAACTTTGAAAATGTGTGGTCGGTTGATGGCTTCTTTAGCTGCATTATCTGCAAGATCATTTCCGGAAATTCCAATATGTAATGGTATCCATTAAATGAGAATACGGTGGCGAATATCAATATACACAATGAAAAATAGTCTTATAAAGAGTACTAAAATGTTTCTCTTGTAGAGCATGGATCACACAATACCGCAGCAATTTCACCAGCAGCCACAACCTTCAATATCGCCGAAACATCTTAAAGTATGAAAAGTGATCGAATTTCAGTGACTGGGCATCTACAATTATTTTGTAATTTATATATAAAATCTGTGAAATATTCCTGTTCTGGGTTCTATGAACTCAATTTTAATATTATGTTACTCTTTCCTACTAGATTTTTAATTGTTTTATTTTTTTTTTTTTTTTACTTTATTTGTGTCATTCCTAAAATGAAAGTGAATCAAGGACTCTGCTTTTATTATTTTTAGAAACTTTTGGTTTGGTTAAGACAACATTAAGGAAGGATTTCTGGGTGTTGGTCATGCTTACCATGGAAATGGTTCAACACATTTGAACGGAAAAATTCTTTTGAAATTTTCTTTAAAACAACGGCAAAAAATGTTGTATTTCTCAACAGAGTCCCCTTTAAGCTCGATACATTTAGTCCAGCATCTTTATGGTTTTTTTTATTCTCTCCAAACAATAAGATTTCTTAAGGCTCTCCATATACGCATTTGTTTCAATAACTATTCAGCCATTTCTTGAAACTTTAGCAACAGGAAATAATACCGCTGGGCTAAGCCTGGATTTTATACAGGAATGGGTAGAAGTTTGTAACCGCAGAAAGTGGACACGTGTGTATTTTGTTCTTCTCTAAATGAGGATATTTCTACTTCAAATCAATAGTAAATCTATCGAAAAAACTCTAAATAATATTCGTCAGTTATCGTTTCAGGCTTTTCAAATTAATTGAAGTGAATGATACCGCATGCATCCTATATGGCCATATTAGCCGATAGATCCACTTTTTGCCTTCTTTGGTGCCCGTTCATTCGATGAAACACACTAATTTTATTGTTCTTTAGTTGCTGTTGTTTTGTGATGGATCCATGTTTCGTCTACAGTTATAAAAGGACTGAAAACTTATTCATATTGTGGCCGAAAATTGCCATATAATGCTTTGAAGTGGTCACACGGTTGCGCTTAGAGACGCGTATAAGTAATGAGAACGTCCATGGCGTGCATAGCTTTTTCGTATTCAAATATTCATGTAAAATGCAATGCAACTGCCCAGTCGAAATGCCTACCAGCTCAATCTGCTTACGTACTTTCATTATCCAATCGTCCAATATCATTTCACAGATTTTATTGTCTGTTTCTAGCGGGACGACCTCTTTTGGGCGACCTAAATATTTGGCGTCATATGTGCTGGTACGAACACAATATAATAGAATAGAATAGAATACAGTAAACAACTACTTTTTAACCATTATAATTGATGACACAGAGTCCCTTTTTAACCTTTTTTGGTTAAGTTAATGGGTTTTCTATGTAAAAGTGATGTTTAATCAGCATAAGAATTTCGATGTAATTTCAATGGTTTTCAGGAACAAACTGTCAGCTGTAATTTATAAAAAATTCAACAGTAATTCATTAATATATTCAGGTTGTTTCATTGAAGTTTACTGTGCTGGAAGTACAAAACATCACTGCATTATGAAACTGCCCTCGTATATGTTTTCCTCAAAATACTTTAGAAATCTATAAAAGCATATTTTTAATCACATTTTCGATAATTTCTTCACTTGTATATATTTGGCCTTAAATCACAAGAAAATTACGAAAACCAATTTGCATTAATAGATTTTAAATCAACTTTTGTTTACACATAGACGAATCGATCAATATCATCATTAGATTTCGATGATGACTTTGAAGAACAGAAACTGATTATAATTTTCTCTGTGTAGCAGTAGTTGTATTGTGACCATATTCACATAAACTTATGTTTCTTAAGAAGAAATAATAATCGAAAAAGGTGAAATAATAACGAAAAATGATTAGAAGGATGTTACATTAAGAAAAAGGACAGCAGTTCTTTAGGTAAAACAGTTGAAAAACCTAATGAAAAACGGTCTTTCGGCTAAAACCTATTGAATAGTTCATTACGCAATGACTGGATTTGTTTTCATAAACGTAAATAAATTCTATTTCCATGGGCGAATAATTGCAACCAAAAATACGCAGTTCGCGTTTTTTTATAATCAATATAAATGCATAAAAATTTTTATATAAAAAAATCACACAAAAATCCTTAAATCAGCCCAAAACCGCTCTTAAAAAGTACCGAAGCAAAGGACTACTGGCTGATCGATTTCGCATTTCGCATTTTATATGGAAAAATTATTCAATATATTAAATGGATGTGTTCAGAGTTCATTTGCATTTGTATTATTAAGGGTATTTGCATTATATAGCTGCCAATTAACAATAGAACTTTTATTGACTGACGTATTTGGTAGAAGTTAGTCATTGTTATTTTACCTCTAAAATGAGTTTGAAACACGCACTAAGTGAAATGTATATGGGACATGAGTCCGTCAGGGTCTTATTACAGAAAAATAAATAAACAAACGTAATAAAGCAGAGCAGTAATTAAGAAAACTTTTTTCCATCAATCATGTGCGATTTCCAACCGACATTCTAAATGATTGAGACATTGATTTTTAAAGAAGTTTACTATTCTATTTGTTATGCCAACCCGCAAAGCCATTTAAGGGGCTTAACTTTTGTTAACATCTTTGATCAGCTTCGGAAACTAAAATTGAAAGAACTATTTTGCGCATGACGAAGGTTTTGTCTGGTAAACCGAGATCGAATATGTCGCCACATTCACACATTTAATGGAATTTTATATATATGTTCCCATCGATCCTATAAGGAGCAGAGGGAGGCCTTCTAAAGGACTCCTAGGGAATTCTTTGTCACTTAAGCACTGTCCTTAGAATTTTGTATGATAAGTCCGGCTATGCCAAATACCCTATAGAATAGTAATATATAAATTTCAAAGGATTATTTTTATTTAATTTACAATTAAATTTGAGTTTTTACGTTGTAAATTTTAGACGCTCAAATTGAATAAAAGTTTTTTTTTCGAATTTCCACCTTTTTGAATTTTTGTGTTTTTATAAAATTCAGATATTATTGATAACTTATAGAAAACGTTGTTCTTGTGATTAAGTTTTGAATATGAAAATTGATAACTGAGAATTAAAAATTTTTTTAGCCGACTTTAAAAAGCAGGAGATAATCAATTCGTGCTTATTTTATTTTAATTCTTTTAATGTTAATGTTTGTATACGCATAACTTTATCATTTGTGAACCCATTTCAAAAAAATTTCTGATATTTTTTAAATGGACGGGCAATTTGCTCCCACCATTAAAATATTGATTGTCTCATAATACCCTCATTTATGGACCGATTGTGAAAAAATTGTTGTTTATAGTTTGGTTTCACAAAAAAATTAATCGGAAATTGGACGGTCCAAATAGCTGCCCGAAATAATTATTAAAACGTAACACTGCCACCTGTATATCTATTTTGTTTGAAAGGATTTGCTTGCAGTTTGGTACTATAACTTTTTTTTCAAAACTCACCCGGACAATTTGCCCCTAACCGAAATAATGATTATCGCATTACTCCTCCATTTATATAAGGATTTCGTAAAGTTTTTTTTATATGAAAATGGAGTTTGCATTTTGTTTTCAAATATATTCAAGTGGAAATCGGACGCACAAAATGGCCGCCCGAAATAAGGATAAAAACATAACTCTGCCATTTATAGGCCAATTTGAACAATTTTTTTTTTTTGAAGAAGGTATTTCAATCTTATCTGGGAATAGAAAATAAATTACCAATGGACTATATCGGTTTTGTAATCTATTGGATTGGGTATTTGTATTGAAGTCGGTGGTTTTTCCCCAGAATTATTACTTTATAACTTTAAATACGAATGTAATTTTGCACTTAGATCAAAATCAAGACTTTCATGCTACAAATTATTTTTTGCAAAGTTTTAAATTTTGATAAATTTTTGCTATTTTGGAACACATTTATCTATAATTTTTCGAAAATTTTTTTCGAGACGTTAAAAACGTATTTGCGGTTTTTTCTTGCAAAGATACTTTCATATTAAATTAAAAACATTTTTTCCTACGAGTATTTGCCTTTAACTAATTTAATTAATAAACCTTACAACATTATCTATGTATACAAAATTTATTTGTTATAGTACCAAAAGTTAAAATCTCGGAAAAATTTTAAATTTTCATATTTTTAATAATTACGATTTATTATTTGCCACTAAGAATAAACTTAAGATTTGGAAAAGATAATCATTATTTCTTTTCTCTATCACAATTAATTGAAGAAAAATAATTTTTCCACGAAAAAATTTAAGGAAATAGGAATTGTTTGTTTAAAAAAATGGTAGAAGAGTTTATAAACAATTCTTATGCTTGATCACAATATTTTCAATTTCATAAGAAGTTCCAAAAAAAATTCATGTCCATTTTTCTCCACCGTATAGTATTGAAAATCAATCTAACTGCGGCTCTTATGATTTAGGTCCCTCGTCAGCTATAAGAATAAACATAAATTTTCAAATGTAATACACAAATTCCATCTGTGCAGTGAGTGGTTGGCTTAATAATTGTTCACAATTTTTTATTATGTTTACTTTATTTTGTTTATTACCTTTTAAGCAGTTAATAGCATGGCCAAAAAATTTATCGTAAAGGTAAAACGCTAACGATTATTTGGCATTCAAAATCATTTAAGGCTGATGATGGGCTACAAAAAAACCGATTAGATTTTATTAGCAAGTAAAAATATAACGAAGGTCGTAAAAATGTCCTAATGGACAAAGACAAACACTAAAGAAAGCCCCCAGTGTTTATTTATATGGATAATTTATTACATACTACAGTCGTATCATAACGCACGTTTAGATATTGTTAATGCTTGACTTGTGCGGGTGACTGTCCACATGTATTTGGCGGTAACGAAGGTACTTGAACCACTAAAATTTCTGGTGGCTTTCCTCCTTTCTGACGGTTTGACTATATAATCTTAATTGGCTTTTAATAAAAATTAAATTTCAACACACTACTTAATATTGGCATAAATGTACGGGGTTGAATGTCTTCAAACTTCTTAAAGTTCACTGACGATTTGGCGTAGCGACCAATGCAATGTCGGCATATGAACAGCTAAAGCCACAACAAACAGAACATATTTGAACACACTTTTAATCGTTCTCTACATGGTTACCCAAAAATTATTTATGTTCACTGCCATTTTGTAAAAAATATAAATGAAAATAAAACATGACCCGTAATGCAGAAGACACATGCATCTTCGTTGCTGCTTTCGTTTACGGCATTCATTTGCAATTTTCCCACAGCGTATTGTTCGAATATTGATCTTATTTTATAAAGTGAATAAATCTATAGAGAGACTGGGTCAATTAAAAATTATAAAACAAAACGTAAAATTAATTACCCTCTCAAAAAGAAAACAGGAAGTTCAATTTTCTTTAATAAGAACAAAATTATAAGGAATTAGCACGCAATCCTGTAGGGGCATAATATTTTTGTTTATTTAGAGCTATAAATAGATTTTTCATAAATTGACTAACAAACTGCTACACTTTTCTGGGAAAGCAAATGCCTAAAGCTCATTATTTTTTAAAAGCTCATTCAGCTGATAAAATTGAAAGTCCGATTGGAACTGTTGCTTAAAGTCCAAGGACAATCATTTAGTGTAAGAGAAAATAGATGTGACATGGCATAGCTGTGATGATATTGATGTAAATGCAACATGACAGTGCAAAAAGCCATTTGGAGTCTTTTGTTTATGTCTGGAAGCCAATATTCATTTGGGTATTAAAAGATGCAACTCAATGCCATATCAACAGCATTTATGCATTTTATTCAATGTCATTCATCATTTGTATTACATTATATTTCGATTCAAAATTATTTTTATATGATCTTATATATTGTCGATCTAAGTCATAAAGGAATTTCATTGTAGTTTTAAATTACGAACACTTTGGTAAGAAATTGTTTTTAAGAATATGGCTTAGAGAATTTCATCGACAACAATATCGTGCAACATCTGGAACACGATTACAATTTTATTTGAATAGACAAATATGTAAAAAAAAAGTTCTCTGTCATTTTAGTGAAGCAGATACATCTTTTCATTAAGGGAAATCATCAAATATGATATAATGATCCAAAAAATTATTCACAATACAATTTTTATTCAAATCGAAAGTGTATTTAAATATTTAAATTGTATGTACATCAATCACTATTGTATTTTTTATGTTTTTTATCTCTTGCAATTGGCATTTCTTATAATTCTCATTGTATATTATGATTCGATCATAAAATTCATCGATATTTCGTATCAAATGAAACAAATGATAAGCTCCCGCTTATAAATAAGAGAGACTTCAAACATTATTTTAAGGAGCAACAAGGTGCAAAATGTTCTGCGTTAACAAAGGTATTTGCAGAAGCAAATTGAGTTTTAAAAACACGAAATTGAAATAATTTTTTAACAACTCTAAAGCTGTTTTTTTTTTTGGAATGCGCCCAAAAATTATTCAGAACAAGATATTTGATTGGCTCTTTGTATTGAAGTCATTTTGTTGTCTTGTCGGCATTACTAAAGTAAACAATTTGTAATTTTATTAAAAAGGCAAAGTAGCAAAGTCAACGACGCAGCATCTGTTGCTCACGTAGATCTTTATTCGTAATATTTGATCACTATTTCATTCATACGACCCGCCACCTTGCATATAGATTATTAAAAAAAAACATTTTTGCTATATGTTTTCCATAAACATGGTATTACGTATCATAATGGAGGATCCATACTCGACATGCAAAGTTTATTACTCATACGCACACGACGCCCGATGCGAAAAAGTAGGCAATAGTTTCCTCTAAAAATCATTGCGTATGATTAATATTTCATTAAATCGGGTCGGATTTCCCTCATAAGAATCAGATTCGAGGCATTAGGGATAAATTGAAAATTTCCCTTAAGAATAACCGGCGTTTTTACAAAATTTGTTAAGGATATTTAAGAGACTTGAAAATAGATAATCTGTATGCATGTGTATGTGTATAAAAGTTATTTGAGTAGAGGCTTTTAGACGTGCAAAGTTTGTTCCATTAGCATTCAGAGCTTAAATGGAGTTCAAGAAATAAACAAATAATGAAACATCAAGCCGCTGGCTTCTTCTGGTCTACTTTTTTTCTATGTGTGGCAAGTATTTTATTCATAATAAACTGCTTCTTATTGTGAGAAGAGCTATGAGAACATGAATATTCCCAGACGGTCAGCTAATGTTGTGAAGCTGCAGATTGGCGCAGGTGTGGTTCTGCGAATTGCGACTGCTTGTGACAATGGTGTCGTAATCATACTACGGTTTGTTCACACACCATTCCAGTGTTGTAGGATACATCTGCTAACTTATATGTACAACAGTGTTATCTTTTGATTCATTTTAATTCAGTTTTACAATTTAGTGATATTTACGATCAAATTTTTTTAAAGAGAAGCTACACTCAGGCAAATAATGTATATTACATACATTTAAGAGAGAAGAAAGAGAGAGAGAGCCTAATTTCTGTTTTACAACTCAATTACTCCGCGTTGTCTATTTTTTATAGCAGAGTTACAGCGTCTCTGATGTTAAGTAGACGCATTAAGCCGACGAAGGAAGGCCACTATGATGTAGTAAACATTTAGCGTAGAAGTGTATCCATTCGCTGTTACTATTAAGTGGCCAGTGTTATGCTTTCATCACTTAAACTGTCCAACAACACTTAATACAACGCCACACTAAGTAAATCAGAAAATCTCATGTTATTATTATTATTTTAATGACTTATCTTAAATAGGGATCGAACCCAGATTCTCATTCATAAATTTCCTTGTAGTCAACGCGCATAACTACTTCAGCCAACAGCACCCTCATGAAGGAAGTAAAGAAATAATACGTCCCCTCCAAGAGTCAACTTGAGGTGCAAAATGAACCTCTATGAACTCCACTAACAATTAATGATTATGTGAAATAGTGTGTTGTGAAAACATACCCCCAAGGCATTTTTATTGAAGGAAGGTGTTTACTTAAAAATTTGCATTTAACAATTTTTTAAAGACTTTACCTAGATAGAGTTATAGTGAACATATTAAAAACATAACTAAACATTCAATATATAATGTTAAAGACGCAATAGAATTTAAAAGAAAACAGACACATACGCATTTTTCGGAGGATGAAGTTTTAGTATCTTTTGACGTGATATCTCTGTTCCCTAGCATACCTGTGAATTTAGCAATAGATATAGTTAAGAAAAAATGGGAGAAAATTGCTGAACACACGAAAATATCAAAAGAATTATTTTTACACATACTAAAGTTCTGTATTAAAGATAACAGATACTTTAAGTATAATAATAAAATATACGAACAATTGAAAGGTATGCCAATGGGTTCACCAGCATCGCCGGTAATCGCAGACATAGTGATAGAAGAATTGTTAGACACTTTAATGGAAAAATTTGAACAAAAACCAAGAAAATTAACAAAATATGTAGACGATCTATTTTGCATAGTCAAAAGGAATGTTGTGGAAAAAACATTAGAAACTATGAACAGTTTCCACAGACATATACAATTTACCATGGAACTGGAAAAAGATGGAAAGTTGCCATATTTAGATGCAGTGATAATTAGAAGGCAAAATACAATAACAATAGACTGGTACCAGAAACCTAATGCTTCAGGTCGCCTTATTAATTTTTATTCTAACCACCCAAAACATATAAAAATTAACACAGCACACAATTTTGTAAAAAGAGTACTACATATAAGTGATGAAATATTCCATACAGTGAATTTGAAAAAAATTAGTTGTATATTACAAAAAACAGTTTCCCACCTACTATGACAAAATATATTATAAAAAATGCTATAAAGTCCATCAACAAAATTCCGGCAGAAAAAGAAGAAAAAATTTACAAGTCAATGACGCATGTCCCTGGTTTTTCAGAAAGAATAACGTATTCAAACATATATGACAGAGAGAAGGTTAATATTGCTTTAAAAACTGACAATACACTCAATAAATTATTTTCGAACACTAAAACAAAAATAGATATGTTGGATAAATCAAATGTTGTATACAAAATACCATGTAGCGGAAACGGGTCCAACACATAAATCAAACCACAAAACAAGAAAAGGAACAACAGAACAAAAAACAGCGTTAGCAGCCCACTGTGCAATGAAAACACATTCTCCAAACATTAACAGTGTGGAAATATTACAACAAGAAAACAATTACAAAAAGAGATACACCTTAGAAATGCTTCACATAATAAATACTCCCATGGACATAAGAATAAACTACAAAACAGACACAGAAAATTGCGCGCATACGTACAGACATATAATAACAAAATATAAACAAAAATAAACAAACCGACATTTAGTAAGCTTTTTGATTTTAATAGAAATAGACGGCTTTACTCAAAGTAAGATAATGACTAAAAAAATTTAGGCTCTACGTTTGCTGCACTGATTTTCACTCACATCTCAAGGACTCTTGTGAAAGCCTCAGCAAAATGATGCCTCTATAATTGAAAAGTTTGATGGCCAATTGGGGTGTAAGCGTGACATTGAGCCTTCTTTACTTCGGATCTTACATTTTTTGGAAAGACAATTTATATCCCAAATTCTTTTAGTTTTTCGTAAATGGGAAAATTTTTAAACTTTTTATTTTCTCAACTTTAAACTTTTTTCCAACATGATTTTAAGATTGTACCCAAATAATTCGATGTAATTTTTATTTATTTTGAGTTGACGCCACATGGTTGTGTTGATATACAGTCTTATTTGTTTTGTTTTAATATTCAGCAGCATATTTTTTTCTCCAAAAATTCAATAATTTTTCTGATCCTTTAATTTTGGGAATAAATTATGAAGGCTTTCGTCAACACTTAGAAAAACAGTTTATCAGAAATGATTGATTTATAAATACTAATGCTTTTAACAAATTAAAAGGAATGCACCAGGTGTAAAATTATATGTAAGATGATGCCTTGTGGACTCCCAATGAAATTGATCATGAAATTATGTCATTTAATTAAAAATGTTCAATAATTTATTTACGGTATGTAACTTTCCAATAGCTTATGAGGCGTATAAAGATTGATTTTGTTACAACTTCATCTATACTAAACCTTACCAAAGCCGTCAAAGTAATTCAAAGAATAGAGAAAAGATATTTCTGTTCTTCAAAAAGTACTCCTGCCATCAGATTTTCTGTATGTGTTTGATAGTTTCGACATGTGTTGACATGTTTGAAAAGAGACTCATTGCACTATATAAGTCGCCTTTGGAATAGTCTTAAGTTTAAGTCGTTAAAAAAAATTATTATTTTATTTGCAGAAGCTTTTAGGACACCTCATTAAATAATTCATCAATACCAGAAGCTTTTCTCGAATGCTCATTAGCAGCAACATTTTAGATCTTACGAGCATTAAACCCTGAGGAAAGGACAACCCACAACAACGAAATTTATTAGTTTCACTGTATAAATAAATATATAAATATATATGGTACTAAATGGTAGTTAAGACTATTCCAACTGAGTTAACCAAAGGTGGAGCTTTTTCCAGCACAAAGATTAATCGAATTCCTTCCTGGTTGTATTTAAACAGTTTAATAGTTTTTATGGAATTTCATTTCTTGCTATGAATAAGACTGCAAATGTACTTGTGAAGTAAAATGAATCAAGTTCTATTTCCTTTTAAATTTAAACTTAATTTGATTTTTCCGACAGCATTTATTGAACTTAAGTATTCCAGTACACGTGTGTTTGTAGTTTAATAAATAATTCTATTAAAATAAACATCGATATTAACAAAATATTTTGTAGCGTAATTTATATTTGAGGAAAAGTTTGAATCATCTCATCAACCATCAAATAATACAATAGTTTTGTATTGGTTCTAGTCATATCATGCTTAAATAAAATCACCAATGAATGTGCTTTTAAGGTGGTATCAAGATTGCTACTGCCATCTTCTGATCCCTGGAACAACACCTGGCAATAGGAATTAATGTTGTTTTTGTATATACAACTGCAAACTTAATATTAGTCACAACAATAAGAAAAGGTCATGTTTACATTCGTCATCATATTATTTAAGTTAAAACCAAATTTGTTACCAATGTTCAAAAATAAGTCTATTCTATTGCAATCAAACCATAAATAATCATAAAACACTCGGTGCAATTTTTCGTCTTCTTAGACAGAATTTTGATTACAAATTTTAAATTGTTTCCAAGAATCTGATTTGCAGATTATATTAAGACATTATTTTGTAATATTTTGTAAAATTTATATATGATTGAATTCTCGTATTGTATGTGTTGATTTTTGTATAAACATATGACGGTGGATGCTTCCAAACCGATTAAAGTTCAGTGATGATTTGATTAGAACCAATGAAATATCGATATACGAACAGCTAAATCCACAACTAACAAAAGGTCATTGTTTATATTATCAATTGGGAGGATTTAATAAAATATAATTGTTCCAGAAAATCGCATGCGAAGAAATAAATGGTCAGCAAAATTTTAGTTTAGAGGATTGAAAAATTAAGTCATGATGGCGATTTCACCTTCGAGGATTGATAAATAAATTTATAATTTTGATCAATTAGTAGGGCATTTTTGTGACTTTTAGTATCATACTGTAATAGAACATCTAACCTTAATACTTTTAAATATTTACGAGTATATGCGTATTTGAGGAAGTTCTGTATAGTAAATTTTTGTTGTTCGCAAACATCAAGTTATAGTTAGTAGTACAAATATAAAAAGGTTTCGTATTTGATTTAAAAAAAATACATAAAATTTAGAGAAAATTATGAAATCTTTATTTGAGTCGATAGAGAACGATCTATATAATTCAATGTTTAAAGATGATTGTGACCGCAATTACTCCTCAAATAGTTCATACGCTGGGTTCGATTTTGGCATTTTTCCCTCCAACATATCGGTCGGTGTCGAATAAATTCTTAAATATTGGCTTCCAGTGCATCAACTGTTGCGTAATTGCCCCTATAGACATCAACCTTAAGAAAGCCCCACAAAAATTAGTCTAAAGGCCTTAAATCGCACGTGAAATAAACTGTTCACCAAACTCGCGTCTCAAGTGGGCCCTTGTTTCGCGTGCTGTGTAGCATGTGGAACCGTCTTGTTGAAACGACATCTCAGCCACGTCCAACTCTTCTATTTTGAGCAAAAAAATGTGTAATCATCGCATGGTAGCGCTTGCTATTGCTGCGAACTTGGCCGAATCGATAACTCACGGTCATTAACACCACTGGCGGATACAGCTGCAATATTTTCCTCTGTCCGCACTCTACTTATGCGTGTTGGTGGTTTAATACCCAATAATTTAAATTTTGTGTCAAATTTAGTCTCAAGATTCCGAATAGCCGCTTCAGAAGATCGCTCAAACTGGTTATAAAATGGAAGAAGTTCACGATGCACTTTCTTAACCGAGTATGAATTTTATAAGTCGCTTTATGGTTAAATAAGTCGCTTTATGGATAAATTATAGATCAAACTGAACCTGTTTAACAGTACCATGTGACACGAAAACAGCTGAGCTGCCCAAAAACAGTGTTGCTAAAAAGAAAGCTGCTTTAAAAAAAGCACCCTTTACTGCCGCTTGATATAATTCTCATTTAGGTATAACTGAATTTTAGCATAAGAAATAGTTACTGTAAGAGCAAAACTTCATACAGGGTCCCTGTGATAAAATATTTTCCATTTTAATGGCTTCCAATTATGGTATGATTACAGAAGGAAATACCATTTTTGTGCTAGACTAGAATAACGCAATAGAAATATGATACGTTAAGTGATTTCTGCAGTAGTAATAACATGACTAGAGTACAACTGTGTGATTCCATCACCGGACTTAACGCCTTAATAATGATTAGTAAAACCATATTTTTTCTTTGAGTGTATATATTTCAGAATTAATAACAGAGTGCTGCCTTTTACTAAAAAAAATTTCCTGATTTAATACTTAAACATTAGAGATATGGTATGTCCTGTTTTTGCAAACGTAATTTATCCTCTTGACTTGCTGATTATTTTATTTCATTTCTAAGCATTGGCAATGATTTCAAAATAATAAACTAAAACGGAAATAGCAAATGTCCTCCAAATACTCCAACAAAAAAAATGTGTAAACGTAATGAAACATTTACTATTTTATGCTGACTTTCGATAAATCTTTATAATGATGCAATTCAAAATTTAATTTATATCAAAATGAAAATCAACAAATGAAATTAAAGTTAACCGTGGCAATTTTTATTGTTAAAAGACCCCACAAAAGCCAAATGAAAAAAGAACAGAAATTTATCTTTAGCATTTGTGGAACAAGAAAGCTCGTATTTCATAAATATTTCTGTATACATTCTATTGAAAATTACTCCCTCGATTTCCTCGACTCCTTCGTACTCGTATTTAATAAATGTGGTAGTTGCTGGACAACCAAAGAAGAAAGAACAGGCAGAGCTGAAAAAAAAAACCTTAAAATAACCAAAGAGCTCATTAAATTTACTTTTTTGTTATTCTTTATTTCATATTATACTACGCCGCTTTGCGGCTGGCTTTTACTGTCATATTTCGCCACTCCAGAGAAAATTAAAAATATCTATTTTACTTTCATACAAAATCACGTACAAACAGTAACACGCACACATTCCGGCATGTAACGAAATTTTCTACACAAGCATGCAAGTTTTCCTTTCCTCATGTTTCTTTTTTTTTTTTTTGGTTTGCCATGTCTATATACGCACACTTGTTTGCGTGTAATACAAGCATATCCTTCATTCAATTTGTTTCACTTGTTAATTCTTAGAGAACATTTTATTTCGGGTTGTATTACAAAATGCGTGTTCAGCTCTGCTGGTAAATTTTTTACCCACATCTGCCACCATTAATTGGTTGTATTACAAGCACATGAGGGCCATGTAAGAATTATTGCAAAGCTTTCACAATGGAAAACACTTTTTCAACAAACTTAAGGCACAACCTACGAATATGTCTTAACAGACCATCATTGTTAGCTTTTAGCTACTTCAGCGTATCTACATATTTATGTGTTTATTAAACTAAAATAAACATACACACACAAACACATACACGAACACACATATGCATGCACGTATGTACTATCTTATCACTTCCGTTTCCTGTATACACGTGCATGTACGATTCATATGACATGTTCGGTTAACAAAAGAAAACATTGGGTGCAGGACGGCTCATCACACCTTTCTATTACTTAAATTAAATAGTGTGTTATATGGCGTCATGTTTTCAAGTAAAAATTATATTTCACGCACTTCCCTTTCCTTTGGCAAGACAATTTTCATGTGGCTTGACGGTTCCAAATATGATGAGAAGCATTTTATACATAAACATTTGTTATATGTACCCTCTTCACTGAAGGTAGGAAATTTTCACATAAATAAGTTTGTCATTCTGTTTGCATTGCCAACAGTATTTAACATGATTTGTCGTTACCAACAATATTTGCTTTTGTTGCCAAAAGTATGTGTACCTGTAATTGTGAAAGTGGTCTACTGCAAAATTTATAAAATATAAAATTAGTTTCTCAGTTATTTCACACCATTTTAGTATGAGACTCACACAAAATTACATATTCATAATAAATTTTCTTTAATCAGAACTAATAAAATTTAAATGTTGCATAGTAGAGAAAGACTTTTTAATTTATTCAAATGTATTCCATTACACAATGCATCTATTCCGAAACAAAAAATAGTTATATAACTTAGACCCCATTCATAATTATGGACACAATTACACTATGTTCAGACATGAGACGTTAATTGCACAATTGGGAGTTTTACTCGATTGAGGACTTAATTGAGCTTAATTTAACATACAAGAGCACAGTTAATAAATTAGATGACGTGTCTAAATGTCTTGGACATGAATAAATTGTACAATTATTATTATTATTTTTTTTTTTTTTTGCAAAAAAGTATTTTTTGAAAAAAAGAACTTTTTCAAGTTAATAAACACAAACTAATAAATATATATAATATATATAAATATATATAATAAATATTATTTTTTTTTTTTTATAAAAAGCTTTCAAAAGATATTTTGTCTAGCCGATAATATGAATAGTGAATTTTTCATTAAAAGGCTAAATGACTAAGCTAAATTGCATATGTGTGAACACCAAAGTAGATAACGCAATTTAAAATTTAATTGCCTCACTGAAGATGCAACTCAGAACATAGTATTACTAACTATATAAAACAAGCTGCCACTAGACTAATTCTTGTTGACGTCCACACTAAAAGAAAGAAATCTTGGAATGATAATAAGTTCCATGACATGTGGCATGATCTTGTCACTGCAAGATGATCTGTTTAATTGCTCTCTATGGGATTCATTCAATAAACATGATACATTATAGACATTTAAAATATTCTACAGCGATTGATTTGGACTCTAGTTATACTCATACTCACACAAACTTATGATAATTACAAAATCTAGCGGGAAACAAGAGTAAATGAAGAAGAATAAGTTTTTATATCATTCACATTATTGAAACATACCCGCAGTTCGAATCAATGACGACTTGGCTGTTTATCAGTCACGCCCAATATTTTTAATCGACATGTGCAGTGATAACTTTATTGAAACCCAAACTTCAACTAATTAAATCAAATTGGAAACCATTCAGACATAATAAAACTTATCACTCAGCCTACACTGCAATAGTGTTTTCTTTTCTAAAAAATATTTAACATTTTCTTGAACAATTTATAAAAAATAGTCGAAAAAATTGATCATTTGAACAAGATTGCGTCCTCTTTCTCAATAAATTTCGTTTTATTAAAGAACAATAAATTACCTTTTCTTTTCTTTTCTTCCGAAAATCATAAAGATTTCTATTATTTAACTTAACTTTCAACAAAGCTCATCAAAAAATTGAAGGAACGTCATAAAATTAACTAAATGTTCACTACTTCCAGACCATTATTTTTGGATCTTGCAGGTTCCCATTAAAGGTACGATATGGTCTCAATAAATTCGTGACTTTTTGAATGCAACAAAGGCTTTAGGATAAAAGAATCATTTTATTGCTCTGTACACTTTGTCCAATGTTTCTCCAATTTTTTATCACTTCAAAAAAATAGGATTAATCGAGGTCAGGAAATTTGTACTTGTTTGTGAAATTATTTCATCATTGGAGTCAAATCTCCTTCCGCCAAGTGATTTCGTCAGGTTTGGAAACAAGATATAGACACTATGGGCCGAATCCGAAGTTTAGGGTGGATAAGGGAGCAATTCGTCTACTGCACATGTAAGCAGCCTTGTATTGTCCTGCTGGAAAAAAATTTTTTTTGGCGAAATGCGATCGTTTTTCTTCAAATCTTTATTAAATCAATCCAATAATTTGGCATAATATTCGTCATTGATTATGGGTTACATCACGCGCATCCCAAAAAAAAATGGACGTCATGACTTCACTCAACGACAAAGTCAACTTCACAAACTCGTCTTCATCGGCGCCGATTCGACCCGTTTTGACTGGTGTTTGGTCTCTGATGTATTGTAGTGCATTCACGTTTTGTTCACGGCTACGAAACGGCACAAAAATTCCTCTATATTTGCAGAAGTTGTCATACTATTGAGTATGTAATCAATTGTTAGGAAATGAGGCACCCATCTTGCGGAAAACTTTCTCATACCCAGGTGATCACCTAAAAAATAATCCTTAATGAGCACACGAGATTTACTTTTTCCATTTTCTATTCACAACACATGGTAGTCTGCTATCAATAGCAGTTGAACATAAACTAAATGACACAACTTGTTCAAATCTGACAGGAGTCAGTTGAGAGGCCGAAAATTCATGAAGTCACAAAATTATTGGCCCACCCTCGTACTATTTTAGTTGCTCATGCCATGGTGAAGGTTGAATATTATTCGGCTTAAGCGAAATAATGCTCGTTTTGTTTGACAATTGTTTTTCTAACTGTCGCCATGACCCATTTGCATTTTTATGGTTTTCGATTTCAAATATTTTATTCAAAATCGTTTACTTTTCTTGGTTTAGTTGAAGAAACAAACTGTTAAATATGACCTAATTTGACTTTTTAGTTGCCTGTTTGGTTTCTTGGTTGCCTGACTGTTTGTTTGGTTGGCCAGTTGTCAAGTTACACAAGAAGAAGTAATAAAGTTATTTGATAAAGTTAAATAATGTTTAAGGTTTCGGTTAAACTTAATACAAAGTTAATAAAAAGTTATAAATGATGCTGAAATCTGACTTCTGCTCCCATAATTTATGTTAAATTCGTAAGACTCAAACGCGTTTTACTTCAATGCCCTTAATGTAATGAAATAATATCAAAACTTTAGTAATTTAGTTTACTCGTGTACAAAATATCCTGACATATAATAATAAATATACACTTTTAATAGCAGGCCCAGAAGATTTCAATGAATTGCAGCATCTTAATAGCAAAATACCAACACCAAGTTTCTGCAGTTCCAAAAAAATTAAATTAAAAATTTATATTTTCCTGTTCACATAAAATCAAGAACTTCTTCCTTTATAGATCCAATAATTAATATTAACTTCCTATTCGAGGTGTCATAGTAAAAAAAATTTCGTATGGCAAGTGCCAAATGCTTTTTGAACATTTTAGCTTTTGTGGAGTTAAATTAGGGGACCGCGTTACTAACTTCGCTATACTAACTTTTTATTACCAACTGCTTTTGGTCTAAATTGTATGATATGGACACCAACGACAGGGGGTTTCAACAGGACAACGCTACGTCCAACACAGCTCATGCCACATTGAACATTCTGCACGAGCTATTTGAGGGCATGGTTATCTCACGTGGAGGTGATGTGAAGTAGTACCCGAGATCGTGCTATTTGAACTTGTTAGCCTTTTTGTTATGGAGTTTTTTTAAGCCACAGTCCTATGCGAATAAACCATAGGCCACAGCGGCCCTAAAAGTCACAAACAAATTTTGTTTTATTTAAATTTAAAGACAGGAAGCGTTTAATGAAAGGCCGGTTGTATGATAATTTCTAAATTTAAATTTAATTTTGCTTATAAATAACTTCTGTATAAAAGAAACAAGGTTTTGTTTCATAAATAATTATATTTTTCATTGATTTCAAATATAAATTCGTAATTTAGTCAAAAAAATTTTTATTTAAAAAATTTTATATATTCATGGATAAATGTTTACGTCAGTAAAATATTTTATTTTATTATAATAAAGGGAAAAAAACATTAATAAATATATTAATTGAATTATTTTTTTGAGTTTATTGTTCTCTTTTTTATAAAAAACCACATATTTTTTTGATTCTTCAACATTTCAACACCCTGTGGGTGTCTTCTTCAGGAAATTAAAAATATTTTATTAAATTCGAAATAAAATCAAAAGAAAAAGTTCAAATATTTTCAATATTTTAATTTCCTGAAGAAGACGCCCACAGGGTGTTGAAATATTGAAAAATCAAAAAAAAAGTAAATATATTGTTTTCTATAAAAACAGAAGACCTCAAACCCAAAAAATAATTCAATTAATTTAAATTAACAGGTCGAATGATATCCTCAATTTATTATAAATACATTTATTATTTTATATATTTTTTGTTATTATTAATTTAATTTATTGCTATTTAACCATATATTTTAAAATATTTTATTAACTTTGAAAAATATCCAACTTACGAGAATATTTAGTTAAAAAGCAATAAAAAATTTAGCTTTAATTTTTCGGCTTTAAAATTTCCTTTTTAGCTCATTTTAGCTTGATTTCCAGCGTTTTTTAGCTTTTTATTATTTTAAAATTTTGTCCCACTGATCACATCTATTTTAAATATTGACTGTCAACTGAACTTCCCAATAAGTCGAAAAACTCATACTTTGACAACAATAAAAAAGAAATTATTTAAAAATTACGTCCCTATTTTATCACAGATTTCATTAAGAGAGACTCAAAACTCAAAGAATTTACGGGGGTTGTTCAATAATTTCGTGACTTTTTTGTTGAAACACAGGTGTTTGCATAGAAAATCATCTTATTTTTCAACATAGTTTCCTTTGAATTCTGTACACCTTGTCCAACCTTTATCCAACTTTTTCCAACTTTTCCTTCCAAAAAAATAAAATTTGTCGAAGTCATCGTAATCGGCATTTGTTTGTAAGATGATTTCATCATTGGAGTCCATTTCATTTTGGAAAAACAAATAGTCACTTGGAGTTAAGACCGGAAAAAGAGTAAATGAAGGAGCAATTCGTAGCATAATTCATAGAATTTTGTCATGCAAACTGCGCATGTGTGCATCCTTATATTATCCTAGTGGAAAATAATTTTTTTGTTGGCTAAATGTGGCTGTTTTTTTTTTAACCCCTATCAATCCAACAACTTAACATAATATTCGCCATTGATTATTTTACCCTTTTGAAGGTAGTCGATATGGATTATAACGCGTGGCCATGATTTAATTGGCTGGCAATCTCACCTTAAACCCCACTGTTCTGACTGCTGTTTGGCCCCTGGTATATTGTTCTGGATATATATGTTTTGTCACGACTACGAAATAGTGTAAAAACTGTTCCATATTGCGATGTGAATAGCGAAATTGTCACACGATTGCAATTTTGGTCAGTTGTAAGCAAATGCAACATTGTGATCGACCAACACAATATCGTGATTTTTCCAATTGTTTCGAGTAGAGAGACCGCAGAAAGATCGGAACCTTCGTTCAGAAAGATCGGCATCTTCCGTGCTTTAAAATCTTCCGTCAATTGGCTGAAGAGCAGTGTTTCCCTTTCAGTTAAGAGGCGAAAAATTCAAAAAAAAAGTGACGGAATTTTTGAGCTCGTATGAAGCTTGTACATGCAAATATATCAAACTAAATAATGGAGAAAATAATGAAGGCAGTCAAGGACTTTCTTAATTTATAGCTCAACAATCAATGAAGCGATAACGAACGAGTTGTAAAAACTCAATCAGATAGATCAGTACATCATATGATGATGAAAATTGTACAGGTAAAAGCAACATTAGTTAATAATCGCCAAATAAGCTTAGTTCCTAATCTATAGCAGAGTACATTGTATGAAGCGGTCGAAACAACAAACCCATTCACTAGCGTAAGCGAAGCTGTTTGGGGAGGGTTAAGCCACAACTAGAACTATTAGAAACCCCTCTCCTCTCAAAACTATTCCCTTTCTATTATATCTCTAACCAATAATACAATTATCTTTTCGGTAAAAATCTATAGCACCTCCAGGCTATTGTTTCATCCAAGAAAAATCCCTAGTTATGCTCATGTTTAATACCCTAAATATGTATAATGAAGGATGTAACGATATTCAAATATAATATTTCTACCTGTCTTCTTAATAAATCATATTTAACTTTTATACAATTTGTACAAAAGAAATTATTTTTTTTTTACACTACAGCAGTATAAATAATAATGTCCTTTTTGATCCGGCGCAGAGATAAAAAGCTGAACAACCATTGGCATACTAATAGCAGTGTAGGCTAAAACTTCTTCCCTGAACAATTTTATTATGCAGCCAGAAAACATGCTGTGCTGCGGCTAATTTCCTTTTTCTACCCCGAGCAGAAAATGGTGGTACCACGGCAATGTTTAGCACATTTAAGCGTTGTAGGCTTTAACTTTTCAGGCAATAAGAGAAATTTTTCAAGGAATAAACATTGGAAATTATTCCAACGCTTTTATTTCTTTCCAATATTTATAATTACATGTTGAGTTTTCTAATTAAGCACTTTGTTTAGGAAGACCATTTTTACCTATACACCGTTAAAGGACATCAGTAATTTAATACGAGTAAATGACTTGCTTATTTTGGAGGAAATATCTCTATTATTTATTGTAATTTTATTTTTATTCATTTGCTTTGATTCATCGCAAAAACTAATTAAAAGATTTAGTAAGAAAATCAAAGGCAAAAACTATACCGACTGTATACATTTAAACAAAAAGTTTTAATGACAATATATCCTTAACAAAATACTATTTAAAACTTATTTTTTGGGTTTTTGCATTTTGTGGTTGTGGCCTATCTCGGATAGACTTTTGCAAGAGCATCAAAAGTCAAATTTTTATTTAAACACATTTTTATGATAAAAATAAAATTAAATAGAAATATAAAACTCAATTGGTTTTTGAGGATTTGCCTAATCTCAAGCATAAACAAATATATACAGAAGTAAATGTACGTGTAGGTGTGTGTTTTTATTGTGCTCAAGGATTTTGAATAAAATTGATATTTGTGGGATTTTTCCTATTGAAAAATCATACAATTATTTATTTAAAGAAAAAAGTGTAGAGAATAAATATATGAAACCATGTGACCGGAAAACGGGAAAACTAATAAAATTTTTTCTTTATTGCTTTTGCAAGTTTTATGATAAATATTTTTAGAAAGTAAAAAAAAAATATCAAAAACACCTAAAAAGTAAATATTTTTAAGTTGCAAACTAGATGAACTGAAAAAACTGTTCGAAGAACTATAAAATAAACTTAAAGAAAAGACTTAAATATTTAAAATGTTTTATTATTTGAACTATTTGAATTAAAGTCTTACTGACCTTCGTAGACTAGTAGGTAGTGTACTAGACTCGTAGTGCGAATGTCCCAGGTTCGAATCCTGCCGCAGAACTCTGGCAGTTTGTGTCTGATAATTAAAGGGAGCGCACAATAAGCCTTCACTGGCTTAAGTGTATGTCGTATGACATGGGCTATCACACCCCTCCAATCAACCTAACCTAACCTAACCTGAATTAAAGTCTTAATTTTAACCAGCAAGCAGATAGTTGATAGAGTTTCACATCCTGGTCAACTTATTAAAGCCTTCAATCCTTGAAAATGGGGCCAAAATGCCGATAGCAAAAATAGAGATGAGATCTTTTTTGAATATCTATTATCCATGTATTAGTTTATTTATAACAATAGCAAAAGGATCATGGAAGAGGATATAAATATAACGTAAGTAGTACTAAACAGCGATTTAATCTAACTTTCCAACTGCTTAATATTTTTCATTATAAAGCACCAGCAAAAGAGTAAAAAAATAAAAAGAACTGATGCTAAATAGGAAATCTTACGTAAACTTTATGACTCCTTAAAATGTACTTTATCAAAGCCAAGAATTGTGTTCAACTCCGCACAAAGAGAATCATATACGAATATATAAGGAAAAATGTCTAAGGGGAAATTCTCTAAATAAATAGAACCCAATGAAAAAAAGAAAATGTAGATTGTTTTTTAAGGAACGATATGCATCATCATATCCAAAGTATCCATCAATGCATTTTTTTTGGAATTCTTTAGCAAGTCAAGTTGCCAAAATCCAGATCGTAAACTTAAATTATTTCTAAAGACCCAGTATAATTCTGTTATAATTGCTGATAAAAACTATGTGTGTGAAGATAAATTTAAATTTAAGTAGCAGAGACAAGAACCGATTTCTTTAACAGTGCTAATTTTTCTGCTAACAGAGCGCTGTTAGCCACTTAACAGTCATAGATAATTTCAAGAAATGTGGATACTCTAGGAACTGGGGTCGGAACCGTACAAGACAACACATGGAACAGGTGCTTCAGAGTATACAATTTGGACGCAAAATAAATTACATGCAAAACACACCCAAAACAATAAAAAAGCACTTATAAAAATAGAAATTTTTCCGGAGAGATAATTGGTCTTTATGGAAAAATAGAGAGTTATAGGTATATCCCACTCTACATGAATGGTGCTCCAGACGGTGGTATTTTTGAAATAACTTTGAGATTTTAGAAAAATTAATTTCTATTTTTATAATTGCTTTTTTGTGTTGTTTTATTTTGCGTCCAACATGTATACTCTGGAGCACCTGTTTCATGTGTTGTCTTGTACGGTTCCGGTCCCAGTACCTAGATTATCCATATTTCTTAAAATTATCCATGACTGTTAAGTGGTTAACAGCGCTCTGTTAAACGAACAATTAGCATTGTTAGAGAACGTGGTTCTTGCCGCTGCTACTTAAATTTAAATTTATCTTCACACACATGATAAAACTTAATTTAATTAATACGAACACAAATTTTTTTAAGGAAAATGATGAACTCATGTTTTTAAATAAGTTCATAATTTTGATTTAACTTACAAACGATATATACTCATAGTCTCTATCTTCCTTCCCATAATCTAATCAGTACAATGCATTTCATGAATGAAGATCATCCCTCAAGGCCAGGGTTTATTTTTTTTTTTTTTTTTTTTTTTTATAAAGAGAAGTTACACTCAGGTAATTAATGCCTACTACTTAAATTAAGGTGTTACTTCTTTTTGTGAAAGGGATAGGGTAGAGAGGACAGGTGGTGAAATTAGAATACAGAGAGAGAGAGAGAGGTTTTAATTTCTGTGTTACAACTCAGCTTTTCCGCGTTGATTTATTTATTATTATTATATATTTTTTTATATAGCAGAGTTGTAGCGTCTCTGATGTTAATTAGACGCATTTTTTAGTATTGCCATTTTATTAATTATTGTTTTACTTCGCCGACGGTTCTTGCTAACAATACCGACGAAGGAGGACGCGCTTGATACAGTAAACATTAGCAGAGTATGAAATTGCTGTTACTGTTAAAGTGACCAGTGTTATGCCTTCATCACTTAAAAAATATTGAATGCAGCTTACAATCTGGTGAGTAGAATCAAAATAGAGAATATCTTGAACTGATAAAAAAAAGCCCAAAAATTAATAAAAAGGACTCGAGCTTTATTCACAACAAAAGGATTATCACCACTGAGTTTTCTTGAGTTTTCCAAGCTTTTTTTTACTTTGACAATGTGAGTTGAGTTTTGCTTCTATTCAAATCTATAACTTGGCATCATTTTCTCGTTAAGAATAATAAAAACAGAACGAACTTCGTTATATCGTGATGTAGCTCCCTAAACCATCGTCATCCCAACATTGTTACGAGTATCTGAGAGCCTCAGATTAATCCTGCCGTAGAAAAGCTACTTCAGTTCTGTCCTCTTGTTTGACATACCGCAACATGCTAAAGTTTGTATTTGAAATTATTTTTGCCAGTCGAAAAGATTCAACTTCATATTTTTTCAAATTCTTTCTTATTTTGATTTGCATGCATTTTTCTTAATCTCTTGGTTTGTATTCGTTTTGCACTTGAGGTGATAAAATTTTGAAAACCTTGAAGTAATTAGCACATTTGCAACATTATTATTTGTGGCATTTTCATTAGCGTATGTGTAAAATCAGCCAAAAGATAATATATTATTGACAAGCCAATTGGAAAGAACGTATGAATGGTAAAACTAATTCATCTTTTTACATAAATTCATTTATTTACATTAGGTAATTAATAGTTGTGATTGCATCTTGGTAGACAGTTTTTGGGTTCGCTTTCCATTTGATACTCAGATCTGTTTCACTCCACGTAGAATAAATTCTTTGTTGCTTTAACAAACAATCGGAAGGGTGTCTGAAATAATTTTTTTTTTTTTTTTTTTATTATTATTATTAGTATTAAAAATACTTTATTTGACAAAATATAAATGTATATACTAGTAAGTAGAGAAAAAAAGCAATCTTTACAATATATTTAAATTAATCAGACTAAACTAAATAGGACAAAATTAACACATTTTTTATTAAAAATAGTATTGTTTGTTTCATTTTTTATATTATTTGGCAAAGAATTGTAAAGCTGAAAACCTTTATAGAACACTGTTCTCTGCATTTGTGTAGACATCACCCTCTGAATTCGAAAGTCGTCTGCATTTCTAAGGCCATAGGGTAGGCTCTCCCCCACATACTTTATTTGTTCGCACAGGTATTGAGGCGCATCTCCATTCTTCATTTTCCGTATAAACTTAATAGTGTTGAGTTGTAGTCTTTGTTTTATGGTCATCCATTTAAGACTTTGTAGCATTATGTTTATGTGCGCATATCGATTGCATTTTAAAATTATTCGCATTGCTTTATTTTGAAGTTTTTGCATTCTTTTTACTTGTATTGTGTTACTACAGGTATATAAAATTGACGATCCAAACTCAAAATGCGGCTTAACAATAGTGTTATATATATTAATAGCAGTTGATTTCGATATTTTACTTCTTATTCGTTTGAGAAAGGCAATTTTTTTACCAATTTTTTTACATGTATAGTCAATATGTTCATTAAAATTTAATTTCTTATCTAAAATGAATCCGAGATATTTAATATAGTTTACTTTTTCTATGATAACGTCATTTATTTTAAATTCGTCGCTTGAATTAAAATTTAGTTCCATTATTTTTGTTTTATTTTCATTTAGCTTAAGCTTATTCATTTTTAACCATCTGTTTATTTCTCTAATATCATACGACATATTTGTTCGACATTCCTCGTCGCTGTCAGCAGAAGTAAATATAAGGGTATCGTCAGCATACATAGTAATTTCACACTTATGCAAAATGTTTGGCATATCATTAATATATAATACAAATAGAAGTGCTCCCAATATTGATCCTTGTGGTACACCAAAATCATTAAATATTTCATGCGATTGCACACCGTTTACCTTAGTCGATTGCCTTCTATTTTTTAAATATGATTGAAACCATTCCAGTTCTTTGTCTCTTATTCCATACATATATAGCTTTTTTATCAGTATTTGCCTGTCTATTGTCTCAAAGGCTCTCTTGAAATCAAGAAAGATTGCCATCACCTTCTTTGTATTTCCCAAACCTTTCCATTTACTGATGACATAATTAACTGTTGTTTCACACGAAAACTTTTTACGAAAACCAGATTGATGTTTAGATAGTATCTTATTGGCGTCGATATATTCTTCAAGCTGCACTTTAACCACTTTTTCCAAAATTTTTTCGCATGTTTTTAATGAGTTAACAGGCCTGTATTCCTCACATTTTTTGGTATTTGTCACTTTTTCAATTGGTGTTATCATTGTATCCTTCCAATTTTCGGGAAATACCCCTTTCTCCAGCGATACGTTTATGATTCTTAAAATTGCGTTACCCATAATACTCCAATTATCAAGAATAATTCTATTTGTTACATTCTCATGGTCATTCTTATTTTTCATTTGCTTTATTATATTCTGTAGTTCTATAATATTTATTGCACGAAATTTAAAAGTATTGGACACACTAATTGTAATTTGATTTACATATTGCACTTCTTCAATCGAATCTCTTATCTCTTTTATGCTATCTACAAAATATGTGTTAAATTTATTAGCTATATCCTTTTCGTCATTGTATTCTCTTTGGCCAAATATCACAGATTTTATAATATTTTTACTTTTATTAAGAACAAGTTCTTTAATTTGTTTCCACATTTGCTTTTGATCTGGAGCGTCACTGATTTTTTTATTTATGTAGTCATTTTTTTTGTTTTCGATTTTTACTTTATATTTATTTCTTATTATTCTATATTCCATCCAGGCGTCATATGTGCCTGCAGTTTTGGCTCGTAAATATTTTATTATTTTTTCTGTTTTCATTGATTGAAGATCCGTGCTGAACCATTTATTTATATTATTCTTTGCTTGTATGGTTTTTTTGGAGGTGCATTTTTTTATTGCTTCTTTTAAGCTATTATCAAATATTTTTACGTTCTCGTCAATACTTTTATCTTCGTCAAAATTCAAGTTATCCTTAAGTTCTGAGAAAAAAATATTCTTGTTGTATTTAAATTTATCTATTATTTTTCTTTCATCAAAAGATACGTTATTTATATTCCCAATGGTAATATTTATCATTTCGTGGTCAGCTATTTTACTTGTAACGCTATTAGTAGCTTTTATATTATAATTATTTGTTATCACATAGTCTATTATTGTACTTGAGTTTTTTGTGACCCGTGTGCTTTCATTCACAATTTGTTTCAGGCCGTTATCATTAAGTATACTATTAATTTTGGTTTTATATGTCGAGTTCCTTGACCAATCTATATTAAAGTCTCCAGTTAGTAAAATATCACAGTTGTTAAGATTATTATCACAGTTGCTATCACAGATTTCTTCGACTATTTCTTCAAATATGTTACAAAATTCATATTCACTATGACTAGGCGATCTATATATTGCACCAATTATAATACTATATTTGTTATATGTTGCCCTGCACACCAAGAACCAGAACTTAGTATCCTCGACCTTTTCAATAATTTTGGTTACATTCCATTGTTTTTTAAAATATATTATTACACCGCCAGTCCTTTTTGATTTTGATAAAGACATGATATGGTTGTAATTTTTCAAGGCTGTTTCAGATTCATTTATTTCATCTGTTGTATGTGTTTCAGATAATATGAAAAAGTCAGGGTTCTCCATCTTTGCCACAATTTCAACTTGAGTGTAGTTGTTAAGAAGACCTTGCACATTAGTATATAACATACGAATTTCCTTTAATTGTTAAGCGGTTATGCCAATCCTTCTTAATTTATTTGATAACTTATTTTGGTATACTGGACATTTCCTATCATTAGTATGATGATTATCGTCTAATCCCATATTAAGTTTGTTGTTTACTTTCGCACAGTTAATACATTTCATTACTCTTTCATCACTCTGACAGTTTTTTGTACTGTGTTGTCCATGGCATTTGGCGCAGATTTCTTGATTTTTACAGTTTTTTGCTACATGGTTATAACCTCGACATTTCATGCATTGTGTTACTTCGGTTCCGTCATATATTTTGCACCTCTCCCACCCAATATTTACTTTTGACATTTCTATAGCTTTCTTATATGCCTCCATGTCCAATTTTAATTTTACATTATGCAGCGTTTTATTGCCAATTTTGACTTTATATTTTTCAATAAATCTAATATTAGCATTTGCAAGGGCCGGATTTTGTTTTTTCAGTTTTTCAATTATTTCAGTTTCTCCATGATCAAATGACATACCCGTTATTTTTACTTTTAAGTCCATTGGATTTGGCACCTTCACCTCATAATCTTCAGATATCTTTTCCTGGATTGCTCTTCTTATTTTATCTCTTTCCTCGCCATTATCTGTCTGTATAACTACAGTTCCGTTTCTTCTACTTTCAACGTCTGTTATTTTCAAGTCAACTGGATTTACTTTATTTAGTTCTTCTTTTGTTTTTTCGGCTGATTGTTTTTCCTTAGGTTTTACAATTAGGGGAACCCTTTTGCTTGTTTCTGGCAACACTTTGATCGCATCTGCATATGATATTTTTGTTGTTTTGTTGTTTTTTTCATTTAGTGCTTTTTTTATCTCTTTACACATATTCTGGTTTTTTTCCTCTATTGTTTGACATAGCTGTTTGTTGTTATTTTCTACATCTTGAATATTGATAAACAATTTTTTTACTTCTCCTACATTTTTTTCACAAGACTTTTGACATGAAATTATTTTATTAATTCTTTCGTCATAACGTCTTTCAATAGCTTCCAATAATTGTTTAAATTCATTTTCATTTTCTTTAAGCGCCGCTTTAAATTCATGTTTATATTCGACCAAATTTTGTTTATTTCTATGCACTTCATCTTGAATTTCTTTTAAAACCAAATCGACATTTTGTATATACTGCATGCAGTCATCACAAACAAATCTCAGAAAAGAGTTCTCCACCAACATTCTGGATGCATATTGATCTATTCCACAACACTTGTTGGATGTATGGAACACCTTGTTACAAACACCCATACAATGAATTCCCGTTTCACCACGAATTGCTTGTCTGCATTTGTTGCACTCAGACATTCTGAGCAACTTATAGTTCGTTTTTTTTTATCCAAATAAAGATTATTTTTATATTATTTCAACTCCACGAAAACAATGTATTTTTCTACGTTAAAAAAAGTTTTTAATCAATTTTTAACAATTTAAATTATTATTTTATTTCGGATTTTTTAAGAGCGGTGTTATTTTCGTCTTTAGTGAAGCCAAGTTTCAGAACATGAATTAATTAATAATGGCCAAAATGAGAATAATCCTAAAAACTATTATACAATTTGAGAGTTAATGGATTATGAAAAAACTTCCAGAGTCTGAAATCTATTTTATATTTTCTTTTTTTCTTTTGGCATAGTTTCATTTCCTATTTGAAATTATTTAATTTTAATAGAGAAAAACAAAACAAAAAGAGAGTCCGGTTTGCTGTTGTTTAATTGGAAAATTATAAGGACTTATTTCATGTTATTTGTAATTTATTTCACTTTCTTTAATTTAATAATTTCTAATACAGAAAAAGTTCTCCCTTGAGGTTTATCAAAACCAGCTTCGCTTTCTAAAGCATATCACCACTCCCAGCCATCGGCCAGTCGTAAGGAGCTTTTGTTCTGTGGTATTTAAAAGAGCTGACGGTCTGCGGTAGGTCAGGTGTATTTAAAATCGGCTTCGCCTGCTAAAAATTATTTTCATTACCGGCTATCGGCAAGGGCCAAAGGTATTCCGCTCTGAAGCACTACGAAGGCCGGCTTAGCTTTTTAAAGCACTATTATATCTTGCACCTATATTTTTACCCTATTTTAAAATCAGAGAAGGTGCTCAACTCAATTGTGTTATTTTAATGTTTGTACACAAATTTGTGAACCGATTAAAATATATATATAAAGGGCATATTCGCTGCTTATTATTTTGAAATTTATTATTTTTTTAATATACCCTTCTTGAATATTAGCCATCACATAACACCAGTATTTATGAATCGATTTTGAAAATATTGTTCCACTAAAAAGGTATGCTTGTAGTTTGCTCCCATAGAAATTCAAGCAGAGATCGAACAGACAAAGTGGCTGCCCGAAATATTGACTATGACGACTTTGTGATTTATAGACCGATTTTCAAATTTCTTTAATTTTTTTTAATGAAAGTTTTAGGTTTTATTTCATTAAAACTTATTTGTTTGTTTGTTTTGTTTGTTTTTTCCATGGGTTTTATTTCACCATAAAAAATCATTATTAATCATTATAAAACCTTGGGAATGATTTTTGTACTCACATTCGAATATTTATTTAATTATGACTTATTTCAATTTTTTAAGTGCCGTTTCATTGGGCGCCTTTTGATTTAGCCGGCCGTGAGATAGACAGTGGAACTCTGCAATTATTACGTTCCATAGAACTAGAAAAACAAATAAAAATCATTCGTAGCAAAGATCGAACTAGAATTAACAAAACATTAGAAACTTTCTAAGTCTAACGATGAATGATACCCAAGTCGAATATCTCTTAAATTATTTAAGAAGGAACACCAAATAATAAATTAACTACTTTATATAACCGGATAAGAAATGACGATTCCTGCGATAGAAATAGATCTATGAAATAATGGACTAAATTAGGATAATCCTAAAAATTATTATACAATTTATGAGTTAATGGATTATGAAAAAACTTTCAGTTTCTAAAATCTATTTGAGATCAGTTTCATTTTCCTTTCGGAATAATTTTATTTAATGAAAGCATTTAAAATAAAACAAATATAGAAAAAGTCATATTTGCTGTGGTTTTTAATCGAAAAAATTTAAGGATTTAATCCACGTTATTTGTAATTAATTTCCCTTTCTATATAGAGCATCCCCATTTAATCTATTGTTTTAACCACTTCGTTTTCTTTCTCTTTTAGATAAATGAGATGATTATAGTCTTAAAACCAATTTTAGCATTTTAACTTATTTCTAAATTTCATCCACGAAAATTTCTGTGTCTTAAATTAAAATCATTAATCGTCATCCTAATAAATTATTAAATTTTATATTGTTTTCCTGTGTAATTTACTATGTGAAAATACTTCCGTAATTTAAACGGCTCCTAATCAATCTAATTTTCGCACAAGTACAAGCATTTATATACGATGTATATTGAACTATTTTTTTATTTTCTAGTATTAAATTCCTACATTCGGAATTGGTAAAACATGAAGTTGAATAGTACAGCAATTAATAAAATAAAGCCTTTCTCGCGGTGATTTTAAGCCAATGAAAAATACACTCCTCACAGCATTCAACAACCTTTGAAAATAATCGCATCTTCAGGAAGATTTAATAATAAAGCATCTAAGAACCTGAACCGATTTAGTGAAGAGATTAAATATGAACTAAATTTACCATAATTTAAGAGAACCACATTTAATCAACAAAATAATGAAAGTAATAATGCAATGGAGGAGTAAAAATGTCTATGTGCTTTGACGTTTATAGTGTAGTTACACAGAAAATTAATTTTCAACAAGCCATGGGGCGATATCCACCTCAAGAGCGTGAAATTATTGCTACTGCTTATTTGACAACTTTTCAGACAGTTGTTTTAATGCGGAGTGTTCGCTGCAGGCAGATACTAAAAGAGTTTTCTTTTTTTTTTGCCGCAAGTTGCTGCATTAGGTCGCGGTCATTGTTGGTTTCAACAGGATGGACCAATCCGCTTACACAGCTTGGGCAACTATGGAGATTTTGAATCACCAATTTCTATATCGAGTGATATCCAGTTCCAGATCGCCAAATCTAAGAGCACCCATCTTTTTCCTGTGGAACTTCTTAAAATTTTTCGTTTACCACAACAAACCATGAACGTCGCAGGTCTTGAAGGCCGCCATTACAAAAGGATTAAACAATTCAAAATGACGTAAAATGAGCGCAAGTATGCATCAACTCGGGAGATGGCCGTTAAAACAATATAATTTTTTCCAGTTAATGTCATCAATTTCAAATAAACTTTTTATGAAAACGGGGCACATTTCTTTCATTTATAACACAATGGCAGCCAGCTCATATTATGACTTTCACATGAAAAAATCAAATTTTAAAGTAAATATTCCTAGTGGTAAATAGACCATCCAAATTTAATATAAAAATGCTTTCTTGGCAAAAAAATACGATATTGAAGACATCTTCCAAATCGATGAATAGGAATCATAAAGAGAACAAACTACATTCGCAAGTTTATGTTAAATCATCGTGTTTGTTCTACATTATAGTCTCAGCATTTTCATGATTTTTTCGAAACTAATTTTGTTGCACTACGATGTTAATCTTTTGTTTGCCCAGTCATAATTGCAGTATGCTCAGCCTTTGACACGAGAATTCAAGGCAGTAAATTTTTCATTATATGCAGAGCTCAACCCTTTTAAACTTTAAGTCAGACAAAATCAAACTAAATGTTTGTGGATGCCACAACCTTCCCCATGGCAAACGAAAGATGTACATTTTCCGATAACCTAGTCCATCTAGGCATCTAGCAGAGAACTGATCAGTTCTATAATAAAAATATGCACTAGATCGGCAACATTGCTTTAGTTATATTTCGTAAAGTCTCGTTTTACCCTTCAAAAATTAAAATGCAAAAAATTGTACAATTTTAAAACTATAAAAAAATTTTAATTTTATACCACAAAGTTCACATTTGGGTCAAGAATAAAAAAAGACACTTTTGAACAGATTTTTTGCAATGAAATTTTAGGGTTTTGTAGTCCTACTTTTGGTATTTCAAATAAGGTCGAATAAATTCTATTACTAGTCAGTTTCACATCTCGAAGTTTCGCAGCAATCGTAGTTAACAAATATGACTTTTATTTAATTTTAAAATCATGAATACAAGGTTTTTTGTATACACGAGTAACTACATTCAAAATTATTTTTATAAAAAAAATAAAAAAAAGTTCAAACGACAGCAAATATAGGCAATAAAAAACTAAAAATAAATTAAAAAAAAATATTATTATATGCGTTAATTGGACTAAAGTACTAGCCTATCCGTGGGGTCGAATCCCACTTAGAGCCCAGGTATGCTTCATCAAAAAGGAAAACAGGTCCTTGTTACTATGTTTATTAATCCCAAGTTATAATTTGTAATTGTATTCATAACATTCAAATAATTAATTAAATAATATATGCGTTGCCTACAGATTTTTTTTTAAATCAGTGCCAAGATTACTGAAACTATGAATTAAATTTTGCATTTTGTTGTCAGCTTTCTGGGTACTGGCTTTTAAGATCTCAATGGGTAAAACATATTTATTCCGTAATTTTTGAAGACTACATTAGAGGTCAAATTGAATTTCTTGTTAAAAAGCTTTTTTTAAACTTTTATACTTTAGTTTTGAGTTCGATATGGGGCTACCTTTCCCCTGTTTTCACACAATGGTGAAAATTATATCAACTCTAGAGCATACCAAGTATAAACCTTCTCACTATTGGTTGTATCCTGTTAGAGTTTTTGCCTGACATTGGCCACAGAATAACCCACAGTAATTATATTAACCAATATTATATTAAGCAAGATATAAGATTATTAAATTTTACTTTATATGGAGGGTGCCCTTCCCCAGGCCCCATCACACATTGCATAAGCTGGGACCACCTCTGCAGGATATAACTTTGTATAAAAAAATTACAAAAAAATTCGCTGTACATAAGAAAAACCACATTAAATATATAACATCTTCCTTTTATTTAATCAGTTAAAATATTTAGTACCTCGTCTTAATTAAACAAATTTATAATTTTTCTAATTTTTGCTTTTTTTATTAATTTTAATTTCTTAACAATGTAACCAAAACCTGTGACTGATTTTAAAATAATCGTAATATAGCTAAACACTCTGTATGTTGTTATCTCAATAGCTGCAAGGATATGGGTATCAATTCCATATCCTTAATTTAAATTAATTTAAATTATTTCAGCTGCAATACACATAAAACTATTTCTTGCCTGATGCAGTTGATCTCAATGAAAATTGTTTGCAATAAGTTGCAAGGAATTATCTGCTTCATATACAGTTTCAATTTTAAAAATTATATTTCAAATTTCAAATAAATTCTGATTTGAATTAATTATTTATGTCATCCTTTATATTGTGTAAAAATTGCATACTTATATCTCGTATAAACAAACACCTTTTGAGATGTAAATTTAGAATCCTAAAGTGTAAACACTCTGTATGTTTTTATCTCTATAGCTGCAGGGACATGCGTATCAATTGCATATTCTTAATTTAAAGTATAAAACATCAGCTGCAATTCAGATAAAACTGTTTCTTGATTGGTGCAGTTGATCTCAATGGAAAATTTTATGCAATTGGTTGCAAAGAATTATCTGCTTCATATACAGTTTCAATTTTAAAAATTATATTTCAAATTTCTTAGCAATTTCTAGAATTGCATAGTTGATCTTTCGTTTCAAAGAGTATCGCGTTATTCAAAATATCAGTACTATTTGAATAGTGAAATATAATAAACATATTTATTAAAAGGACCTGATTGTCATATCATCTACATAAATTCCATAAGAAATATTTTTTTATATGTAGAGTAAAACGCCCACTTACAATGAAAAATTACAACACACTATGAAAATATCGTTAAGATTTTTAAATAAGAATTCACTTGGCAATTTGTTTTTTTAATTTTCCAAACAAAAGATTATTTTATCTCTCTCTCTCTCTCTCTCTCTCTCTCTCTCTCTCTCTCTAACAACTATAAACGCTATAAAGAATATAAATGTGTAGATCTTCTCTTAGGATAATTTCAAGCTTTAATATGCTTAGAAATGTGTTTTTTTTTTTGTTAAAATAGGTCCTTTCATTTCCATTTTATCCTTCAAATAAATTAAATAAAAAGTTGGTCATATAAAAGCAATTTCCTGTCATCATACTGCACGCATGCCACACGTTCTTGTGTGGCAATAAAATGATTAAAAGGATAAAAAAGCCATCTTACACGTATGTAATTCATTACAATGCATGATTCGTAGTAGCAGTTTTTAAACCAACTTACCACTACATATTTTTTTTTTCGTTTTTGTTTAACGCCCGACAGCAAATATGCAGAAATGACATGAAACTTACACTTTATAGCCACTAAATCCCAATGGCAGAGGCAGTAAAATATTTTATTTCATTCTGCTTTACAACCGCGTCTATTGAAATGACAAACACACGCACATACACACGCTCACACAAGAGTGAGCAGAAAAATATGCACTTTAAATGACTTTAACACTTGAAATAAAATTTATTGCAATTTTATTTAAATGAGAAAATTTTTGCAACCAATTCACATTTGCTCTCTTCGTTTTGCTGCACTTGTAATAATTAATTAAGGACTCTTGAATTATGATATTTATGATGGTTTGGTATTTTATCTTTCAATTGAAATAATTAATATTATTCCTTTTTTTGTTATTCTGAATAAATGACACTCTTAGCACTTTTCCATATCCGTTTTACTTCTTTTAGACGATTGTTTCCGTTTCCGTTTGTTAACACTGCGACAATTTATACGTACATTATTTTTTAATTGTTTCTTTTAATTATTTTCCTGCTTTTGTTATAATCGAATATTAAACAATTCGAAATACAATTCAATTCAAATTTATTATTTGACAGCTTAAATTTTATAGAATTCAAACGTCCACTCTTTAGGTCGCCTAAACGCGTACTAAATGTTCTACCGCCATTCAACAGCCGGTAAAAATGCCACAGCATGTGGTATGTTGGGCGCGTTATATTAATCTAATACAATTTGTGTTTGAGCTAAGGCATTTGCAACATTTTAACTGGTGGGTGTAAATGTTGCAGCAACATTATGAAGAAGATCGTGTGCGCATGCTAAAGAAAATTTGGCGGCAACTTGTTACAATATTGAATAGTACAAGTGTGTTTGCATGTGGCATGATAATATTAAGGTCAAGTTTATAATATTGTTTACAACTTATGCCGGTATTTTGTTTTCTCTCTAAAATGTAATTGTGAATGAATTCTATAAAGACCTTTTAAGGGCAATGGCAAACTGTTGCTTCTCTGTGTAAAATTTGCAAGTTTTCCTTTATATAGCTTTTGGTAAGATATATTGGTAGTTAAGATAAGGTTGTGAATGCCAGCATAAAATAAGGCAGAATTTTTGTCATCGTAACGACTTAATAATGATAATAATCGTAAGAGAAATAAAAAGGAAAGTATTGTCGAAGAAGGCTGGTATTATTATGAGGATTAGGGAAATGTGTACCAGGATATTTCTATCGCCCATATATCCTTAGACATGCTACCTTCCATACATTCTTAGTTTAAAAAAAATTGTCTCATCTCTCATATTGCAATAAAAAGATTAGGTAACTAGAAAATTTTCATTTTATTTGAGTCAAGGATATATCTATCTGCCAGCGTTGCAATTACGCTCAGAATGCAATTTATCAAAATTTTTGATTGAAGTTTTCAAGGCTTCTGGTAAACTGTTGCACGAATGGCTCATTAACAAGTTATATCAAAAGAACTTAAAAATCACCGTATTTGCAGCCGAGTGGAAGGTAAAACTTATTCTTTTTATGTGTAGGGGAGGAATCAAAATTTGGCAAATAGGAATCCAACTTTTTAGAATTATGTGTAGTGAAGTGAAAAGTGACTACTATCAGAATGCTGGAGCGTGACATTCGCCATATATTAAACATTACATATATCTAAGATGTTCTAGTTCCATGTAGTTGATTTTGTTTAGTCTGCTGGACAATTGAAAGAACAGAAAAATGATTGTGGCAATTTTCAATTAAAGCCACATATTCGTAATTGTATATCTATATACAGCTTATTTTGTGCAATGCAAAGGCATCATAAAGCAAATAAATTCTGATTTGAATTAATTATTTATGTCGTCCTTAATATTGTGTAAAAATTGCAAACATATATCTCGTATAAACGAACACCTTTTGAGATGTAAATTAAGAATCCTAAAGTGTATTTCTGTAAAACTGTGATTTTTTAGTCATGAAGTTGTTGCAACAAACGGGCAATATGTAGCCACCAGCTAAAGTTATTATGGCGACAAAATTTTCATTAAGGTACATAGTAAATGAGTGATATAAATACCAATTTGTCAAGTTTTGCTAAATAAAAATTTGTAGCTCATGCTCCCTCTATAATTTATCACAGAAAAAAAGGGTAAAACAATTTGTATGCCTTCGAAAAAAGTTTTTTGGCAGGTGAAATGGTAATATATTAAAATCCTTTCTTCAGCAGCCAATAGCTGAATACCATTTTAGCGTCGCATATACCAAAAATTTCCAAACAGAATCTCTCAGCCATAAATCTGTTTCAAATATTTATTCTATAAAAAAAATCAGCATATTTTCTCTTCCCCAGAGAAACCATAGTGAATAATAACTTCTAGAACTTTATACTATTTGAATACATAAATTTATGTTCAAAATGATAGCAAAATTTACATTTAATATACTCAAACTATTCCCAAATTGTTTATCTTTTCATATTTTTAGACGTATCCACCTGCCCTCACTGGGTATTGACTCTTACACCACTTCACTTTGCACTTTCGTTAACAGCAGTTATAAAAACATTTTCACAGATAAATTACAAACATAAGCAAGTACTATTTGATAAAAAAAAATACATTCCTTGACGAATCATTAATTATCTTTCAAGTACCAGAGATAATTTTTCACAAACAAAAACAATTAAATAAAGCGTAAAATTAATTCATAAAGAACATGCAATGAAAAAGATTATTTTCATGGTGTAAAATCGTTTTAAATTTTGACAATACACATACAAACATACTCGTAAGCATGTAATACAATCTTTACGTGCTTATCAAAACTGAACCAGAAAAAGAACACCAAACAAATGAGACAAGTTTCAAAATCAAGGTAAAGTTCAATATTGTTGCAACGTTTAACAAAATTTTCATGAAAAACACACATACATACATACTATAAATACATACTATACATACGTACATACATACATATATACAATACATACATACATACTGTACAACTGTAGATGCCTAATATGTCTACCAAATTGTGTGACTTTCCCATCAACCAAGTCAGAATGGTAACCAACAGATAATAAAATTATCATAAACAAAAAAAAACAACTGAGAATATTAATTAAAGGGAATTAAAATTTTATATACTTTTTACACCATTTCTCTAATTTCCTGCCGCAAACTTAATGATAACAAAAGTTTTAAATTCAAAATCTATATTTATATATAAAATAGGATGTGTGTATGTATGTATATATGTATGTATGTAATGTAATGGCTCCAAAACGGCTGGGCCGATTTTGAAGAAATTTTTAGGGCACCTTCAGAATACTCTGGCGGGTGACACCGTGATTTTTTTGCGCTTAGGTAGCCGCAAAAATGAAAAAAGTGACGCGCTACCTAAACGGTGTTCAGAATTATTCCCAGGAAGTTTATATGTTGTAGAAATTTGTTTATTGAGATCTTAGGTAAATTTTTGTAGTTGATTGTTTCCTTGAATTTTGAGCGGTTTGCTACCTATGGACCTGAGCAAGAGAAAAAGGTAAAAAAAAATCGAATTTTTTTAAGTTTTTTGCGATTTTTATCTGGTAGGTGAAGTTTTTTTGATTTTATATGTTCGCAATTTTTGTTCTTTATGACAAGAGCTACAAGTTAGCCTCAGAACGGTTTGCAAGATATGAGCCCGAGAAAATGATCACTTTTTTGCGAAAATGATACCGAGGCCCCAAATCTTTGACGGCCCGTAAAAAAAAGTGCATGACTTTGGGAAAAATTGGGAGACACGGGTCTTTTTTTTAGTCTTTTGTCACGTAGTGGTGTCCGTATATGGTTATTTTGCCACGACTTAAAAAATTACACACAGTGTTATAAATGATTGGAATAAATATATTTTCTTTAGTTTTACCAATTATGTTCCATAGTGTTATTATAAATTTACATCAATTGATTTCATTTTTATAATTGACTAGCGGACCAGGCCAACTTCGCCTCGCCCCAATTTTAAGCCTTCAGACAAACTTTCTATTTTTTAATTTGAAAGGAATAATTTCAAACAAAATTTCATACAAAAACTCGATTTTCGATTTTTCCAATTTTCCGATTTTTCCGGAGGAATTTTTTTCTTCCATAAAAACCTCGAAAATACGAACAACTGACAAAAAGTTTTACAGAAATCGGCCAAGCCGTTCTCATTTTATGAATTATTGGATTTTGCCACGCCCCACCGCCCACAGACCGAAAATAAAAAATTGGACTCCACAGTGTCACCCGCCCGAGTATTCTGAAGGTTCCCTGAAAATTTTGTCAAAATCGGCCCAGCCGTTTTGGAGTCATTACGTTACATACATACATACATACATACATACATACACACATCCTATTTTATATATATAGATTATTACAAAAACATTAATTCGTTTGCATTTATCTGTTAGCAACAGTGTAATTCATTCAGTATCGTGCCACCAACAACTCACACAAGATAAAATTGCCCCCACATACTATTAATTTGAGATAACAGCTTGTTAACAACCCATTAAACAAACTGACAGCAAATATCTAAATACCCACGAGTACTCTCGTAATCATGCGATAAATGCCACACCACTAGCGTCAATTCTAATACGAGTAATCAAAAACTTTTTTGTAAACAAGGTGAGTTGGAATGTGTATGAAAAATGTTTGTCCATCCATTTTTGATTCTACAATATTCATTTCAAGTGGCTTGCACATACATTATTATATATTCTAAGATTACAGGGATGATAATCGTTCTGTATGTGCACATCCTACGGCATGTACATGTGGGAATGGTACATGAAGTTGTAAATCGCTTAAAAATATATTCAAATTGTGTCCTGCGGCTAGAATTTTAATATGTAATAAGTTCATTCAAGTTATATCTGAGATCTATCGCTGAATAGTTATTACCCTTTCGATGCCACTGCCACCTTTAAGTAGTAGACACATCAAATATGAAGGGTCAGAACTTGTGCCGTTCGTTTAGCAATTACGAAGGAATTTTATGATTTATTTTATGTCAATTCCCCTCCCTCGATCTCTCTAGCATACCGACTAATATTTAGAAATTTTACAAATCCTTACAAAGTCAAGTCTATACAAAAACACCTGTTTTGCGATGACTTGTCTGAGTCCAAATTCACTAATTATACTTCATACATGGCTGATATGCTGAAATACAAAAACAAATATTTAGTTCCTACTTTTAATGGTTGTGGCTCATGACGCCACTAACTCCTAAGCCTTGTATAATCTACCATATAGAGTTCTGATCGAATCCAGCTTAAAAATCAGTAAAAACGTTTAATACATTTTTGTAATACAGGCAAAAATATACAGCCTCTTTTTTTCAAAGGAACTTGGCCTTTCCTAGATATTAACTAAATCTAATATAAATGCAATAGATCGGCACTTCCTGTATTATTTTGAATCGTTTCAAGCAGCGAACACTACAACGAACGTTCTGCAGAATGATTTGAGAAAAACGACCATCTCTCTCAGACATACGAGTAAGTTCAAATCGCACGATCTTAAGATCGTGCAAACTGGCTGTTTGATGCGGCATTTGTAGTGAAAAAATTATTAACCCTTATTTTTTTTTAAAAAGCTGATGGCACTACTGTAACTCGTAAATGATGAGCGTTACTGGCAGATTCTAAACGAGTTTTTTTTTTGCCGCAATTTGCTGCATTGGGTTCTACAGCACGGGCAACGAAGGATATTGTGAGACACCAATTTCCAAGTCGAGCGATCCTCCGTCTTGAAAATATGAATTGGCCGTTTAGATCTAACAGCTTCAGACTTCTTCTTTTGGGGCCTTTTAAAATCTCGCGCTTACCATAATAAAGAAGTAAGTCCTGCAAGTCTTGAAGGCTAACATGGAAGAAGGAATCGCCCATTTGGAGTCAGGTATTTTATGAGCAACAATTCAAAATACCGTAAAACGAACGCAAGTATGCATCAACTCGGTAAATGGGCATTGGAACGATCTAATTTTTTCAAAGTAATGTTATCAATTTTAAATCTCCAAATAAACTTTTTATGACAGACAGTTGAAACCATGATATTACTTTTACGCCACCTTGTATTTGACAGAAGTTTCTAACGCACTTTCGCATTGAATGCAACATCCACTATTGGATTAAGAAAATGTATTTATGTATTTTCGAATTGCGTTTGTCGGTCCCTATTAGAAACCTTAAGCCCTCTCCTTTTTTCTCTTTATATTATTTGATAAAATTTGTGTATATTATTATAGTATAAGTGCTTGTTTTTAATGGATTTGATCAAACTGATGGTACTTGGTATTATTTATCCTATTTACCTCTAAATCATTGCTAACGCTGAGCCGCTTCAGCGGGTCAATATCATTGAAAGTCATAGCCATATGATCGTGTGAGGACGTGGGACTTTTAACGATTTCATGCGTTCATAAACAATGGTATAATTAAGGCTTAACTTAAGAAAATATACCGTAAAACCTCCCTTTAAGGAGCCCTTGAAGTAAGCAACTCCTTGATTATTGCAACTAACAAGTTTTCAATTATATTGATTTTACCGGGACAACTTTACTTCCGAAATTGCGTATATTCACAAGTTTCTCTTTTTATTAATCTTATTCTAAATCTAAAAGGAAAATAACATGGCTTTAAAGTCGAAAAGTTAGGCCTTTTTCTAAATACGTAATTTTAAAATTCTAGATTAGAATGTATTTTTTTTTTTTTTTTTTTGTAATAGAATGTATGCAATAATTTGTTTATTTACGTTGCAAGAAATATAAAATAGACTCACGTCGAGTATAATTATTGTTGAGTTATTTGCATAAAAGCATTTAAAGAATTCTCATATTGTATTTGATTTGTTTGGCATAAACATATGACGATTTGGTTTAGCGACCAATGAAATGGCGCTATATGAACAGGTAAAGCCACTACAAACGAAACACTTTGTAATGGGGAAAAAATAGCAAAATAATAGATTTCAATATTAAATATATATTTACTGCCTGTCCCACGATGTCATTCGACATCGCTCTCTCGCATAAATACATTCAAACCAAAAACAACATTTTAAAATTTTTGCTGTTTCAAACGTATTTATGCGAGCGATCGATGTCGAATGACATCGTGGGACAGGCAGTTAATTTATTTTTATTTCTATAGTTACATTTCATTACTGTTCATCTTGAGCTGAGATAATTAATGTAATTAGTGTTACAATACATAAATTAAATTGTGTTTACCTTAGAAAATATTTTGACATTCTGTTAAACGAAAAATTTCTGAACGATTAAATTTGTATGAAAAATACTGGGAGTATTTTCGATAGGAGAAATTCTTCCAAACAAATTGCAAATGTTTAGAATTTTTACGTCTTACAAGTTATTTCCCCAAACATATTTTTGACTTAACTTCCACATCAAACCCGATACACGCAACTGCCTAACTTTGTATTATTTTGATAACTACCTCATACTCAGCTTATTTCAAAGCACTTCCACAACATTCACCCTCCACTACTGAGAAATCTTCAATGAAAAGGACTTTTGTTAAAACAGATTTTATGGTTATTCTTGCCTTCTTGTAGCTGAAACCTTAAACTTATTAGATATTACAGTTATCAGCATTAACTAATATACTCGTAATACAGCAATTTCATACTGGCTTAGATATAAAATATGTTTAAATTTGCCGTTATTCTATTTGTTAAGGTTAAAACCTTAAAGCTGTTATAAATATTTAATTTATAGTAAGATTTTCTTTTCATTTGTTGCAGAAAATAAACACGCATAATTTTGTGAACATCAAAATCCCTGAACTGCTTAAAAAGCTTTCGATGGGAATTAAGTCGTATTTAGACAGCTGGCTTTTATCATAATCTGAATATACGAAAAAGAGGCCGACGAAACATTTAATTATTCATGTATCACATCTCATTAATACATGGCGGGGAAAAATTTTATATTTTTTACATTCGTTGACATTTCATTGATGGAATTTTCGATCACACGTCATACTGAGACATTTCCAAAGAAATTTTCTTGGAAATTATTTAAATTTTAGCAGTATCTTAAAATATTTATGGTATTGCTTCCTTGAATGGCTGCTATTGCACAGTGAGGCAAAGTCTAGATATTTTTTTAAAATAAAAAAAAACAGCGTAAATTACTTAACAGCACTAGTCTGTCAGGATAGAGTTTAGGTGTTCGATACCCACATGAAGGCCTAGTCTGCTTCACTGCAGCTACAAATTTCGGCCGATTGACAATTCAACTGCTGTCCGTAGCATAAATGTTAAAGACGAAATTGTACATGCTTATGTGGAAATCGAACCTACAACCCAATAATTAAATGACTAGAACACTAATCATTGGCCCACTCATACACACTTTTTAAATTTAAAAACTATTTGTCCATAGTAATAAAACTTAAGACTATTTTTTTAATAAATTTTTTAATAATAATGGTCCAATACAGATAGTCTCTAAACGAAATGGAACTTTATGTCGTTTTAGAACAGGGACCAAGAAAAAATCACAATGAAAAAAAATGTACACTAGTATTTTATTTAGTCCTTGTGGCAAAAACTACATGTGGCTGCAATGTTTGAGCATTATTAGAAAAATTGACTTTAAAAATTATTTTCTCAATTTTCTTTTGCCCTTAAAAATAATAGTTGTTTTATTAAGTTTTTTGTATGTAAATGGAAAATAATGGTTATATTTCATATTTAATTTTTTTTTTTTGCTTAGAAAATAATAAGTATTTTTTTACTTTTTTTTACTTGGAAAATAGAAGTTATATTTCAAGTTTTATTTTTTTCCTGACAACAAAATTTATCCCTAGAGTCCGTATAGTTTTTGTTAAATTATATCATAAGTAATCAAAGAGTAAAACATAAGAAATAATTCAATTAATTAATCCAAATTAAGGTCGAGTAATATCATCAATTTATCTTAAGAAATAATAATTATTTTCTAAGCAAAAAAATAAAACTTGAAAAATAATCATTAAAAAGTGTTTATTTTAATAAAAGTTTGTTGGTGGCTGCTTTATAATCCTTTCGCCAATACTCATCCAGCATTAAAAGTTGCACGAACAACAATTGAACGAATTCATCGACAACGTATGATGGATATTTAGAATGAAAGATTAAAATTGGAATGAATTTGCCACCAAGGTCTTTATGTTTCGTCACAATTATTGCCATGGAGATGACTCTGATATACCTCCAATTTTAATGCCCCAATAATAATTTCTTTCTATTAGAATTTTCTAACACATGACGTAGTCTTCCTCCTCGTTAAAGAACTCTAGCCACCTAAAGAAAACTTCATTAATTATGATAATGGCTCCACTAGAATTTTATTTGTGCCATAACTAGTATTTCGGAAGAAAGCCACAACTAGCGCACAATTAGTATTTTGCAATAAAGCTTACCAATATCGTGCTTTTTCAACTTCGCTAAGCACTTTCTAATGCAAAAAATAAATGCTTATATTAAAGAGAAAATGGTTGCGTTGGTGAAATAGCAATCTAAGAACAGAGCATATATGTATGTGCAATAAGGATTGGATAGCATTAACCATTTTTTACTCAATTATCAGTTAACAGGGAACCATTAGCATGACAACTGCAGTAGTAACATGGCTTGGAAGCTCCATACTGTTATTGTAATGGACTTGTGGTAATTTACATGGGTCTAACTTTTTAACAGACTTCAAACTTATCGATTCCTTTGTATTTTTTTATTTTTACACACGTAACTTTATCATTTGTGAACCAAATTTAAAAAAAAAATTATTTGAAAGGGTTTGCTTGCAGGATAGTCCCATATTTTTTCCAAAATTAGGAAGGCAATTTGCCCTTCTCCCAAAATATAGATTATCACATAACTACCCCCATTTGTGGACCGATTTTAAAAAAAAAGTAGATTGCAGTTTGGTGTCATAGAAACTTAAGAAGAAATCGGACGGACAAAGTGGCCGCATGAAATAATCACTATAACATAACTCTGCAATTTATGGACATATTTCCCAAAAATTGATTTAAGAAGGTAATTAAATTTTTCCTGGGAGTAAAATATATACCATGAAAGGATGATTACACTGGGTTTTTAACTAACCCAGATCGCTTCAGTTCTTTAATCTGTTCGATTGGCTTTTTGTATCAAAGTCGGTTTTTTCAGAATTATTAACAAGCAATCAGTCATAAGCCTATTTGACTCTACCCCAAGCTCAGGCTCTTTAATAAGTATTACTTGCAGGAAAAATACAAATATAGTAAACATTTGAAAATTCTGATTTCACAAACAGTGAGGAAATATACATAATTTCCTTTAAACTAACGACATTTCAAAAAAAATTATCCAAATAAAATTAAGAACCCATTAGAAAACTAATTTTTATATTTTAATCATGCTACGCTGAGACTAACTTTTTTCCCGGGGAGCTATAGCCACAGCTACTGTCCCAGAACAATGGCATTGTTGTTGGCTGAAGTAGGTAACCCTTTGACTAGAAGTCAATTTATGACTTGTGTTAGTTATTGTTGGACTGTTTAAGTGATGAAGGCGTAGCACTGGTCATTGAACAATATCGTATTGATACAGTATTGGTACTCTTCTACGATAATGTACACTACATGACGGCGCTCTCCTTTATCGGTAATGTCAGTGGAACCGTCGGCGAAGTAAAACAAATAAAGCTTAAGAAACTTAATACGTCTCCTTAACACCAGAGGCGCTGCAATTCCGCTATAAAAGAACAGGGAATAGTAGAGTTGTAAAAAAAGGTACTTAAGCTCTCTCTCTCTCCTTTCACAAAAGAAGTAACACCATTGCGTAAATGTTTATAAAATATCAAAAAAATACACAATTTCCAAAAGAGCCCAAAATTTTTAAATTCTCCGTCGCAGAAACTCGAGTTGATAATTCGAATTTGCCACCTGCAAAAAGGGACACCAGATATTTTTTATTATTTATTTACACAAAAACCTTCATTTGAAAGATTTTTTTCTACAGTTTATAAATTTTAATACCAGTATTTGATTTTAAAAAAAGTTATATACAGCGAAAGAGGATTAGAGCACGCTTTTGGTGATTATTATAATGTTATTATTATTTGTTTAATAAAAAGCATTAACCTTTATTTACTAAATTATCATTTTAATGCGTTTCTAATTAATATAAGCAAAAGCACAAGATTTCGAGATAAAAATTTTCCTTTACTTTGCTATTCATAATAAATTATAAAAATTTATAAAAGATTCATGGAACAGATTTACATAAAATATTGATTTTCGAACCTTTTATAAGACTTTGATAAATAAAATGAAAAAATATTAATAAAAATGTATTAACAGCACAATTATAAAAAAAAATCTATCAATCACTTAACAGTCTTACTGCTACAAATGGTAACATCTATTTTCGTTTCTTAATGAAGAAACGCATTTTTTTGGGAGTTCCATAAGTAGCTGCTGGCTCATGGACAGCTTCTTCCATTTCCTTTACCATATTGGTGGCTGGTGTAGTTTCTGGCGGCAAATACTGATTAAGAGGTTCAACAGTAGTAGTTTGATATTTTACATTTAGCAAAGTGCTCATAGTGGCACCATTAGAGATCTCATGGCCATTATAGATCTCATGCTCTTCATTGCTAAATTGCAATGGAATTTGTGACTGTTGCTTCTCTTGGTATCTAGGCTGTTGAGTTGTAACCTGAGGTTCTTTTTGGCTTAGATTCATAATCACAAAGTCGTGAGCTTCAGTTTGGTTAGTCGCATCAGCTTGGCGTGTTTCAAGCTCATTAAAAGCTAGTGGAGGGCCATAAACGGGTGCCTCGACTTTCTTGGTCTTGTATTTAATGAAGTATACTTCTGGTTTAGAGGGCTTTGTAGGCTCTGGTGTAGGAATAACTATATCGGGCTGGGTCTCGGGTTTCCTATGCAGAACATAGATCAGAGTTTTTTCCTCGCTTTGTGGCAGGGGTGGTACACTGGGTGCGCGTATGGCGGGAGACTCAGGAGCTTTAATGAAAACAATTTTATAATGTTTTTGCTTGCGACCTCTTTGATGTGTTACATGAGGTCGAACAGCATCTTCTTCCTCAAAATCCTTTGGTGGCACATGTACATAAATGTGTTTATGCACAACGGTTTCCGTGGGTCCATGATCGTAGCCCGTTTGATGATGTTGGTTAGAGGAAAGGCGATAGGCTGTGTTATATGAGTCCTTTTCAATAGGCACCATTTCTGGAGTAGTTGGAGCCAATATATCAGGGGACAAAGAATCATCTAAGACTCCGTAATTAGATGGGACATCGACAAAATTTACAAAATTTTGTTCTACTGGCAGTTGCTGATAAAGATGAGGTTTAGCTACATGAGTTGAAATGGTTGGAGTTAAAACATTAATTTACCAACCACTCTTTCATATAAACAAAACTTACAATTTAGTGGCAAGGCTCTCGCTGTTTGTTGTTGTAATCCCATAAATAACGGTAGTTCGGGGCGGGCCATTACCGTGGCCACAGCCAAATAAAAAAGGATATAGAACGTGTGCATTTTGTTTGTGCAAAACAAACTATTTTACATTTGTTTTTATGAAATAATCCCAACAGAAAATTTCTAAGGAGTCCACAAAAATCACAAAAATGTCCTTGAATTTTTCTCTGTATAATTTTTATTAAATTTTAATGATCGTTTTTATTTGAATCCCACAATGAAACTGATGCGTTTACCAAAGTACTCACATAAATTTATACAAAAGTTGTCTGCATTTGATTTTGATTTGTATTCATTTATCGAATTACATATAAAAATTAAAATTGTTAACAAGCAACTAAAGCGAAGTGAACAGAAAAAATTTCCTACAATCAAAAAAATAAATATAAATAAAAATGTTTGAGTACATGACAAGAGCATCAGGCAGCAAAATAATACATATGTATATAAAATAAAAAACAAGTCCAACAAAGAAATAACAAATCGCCCTACGCAATTGAATATAGTAACAAATGCTTAAAACTTGGTCAAAACTTTTTTCTAACCTACAGGTGCTTAAACTGATAATAATGATGATGAAGATGATGTTGCTGTTAATGACTTACTTGCATCGTACTCATATAAACTCAGAAAACTGCGTCTGAACTAGTCTCACAACGTTTGAAAAGTTTGTGGCAAAAGCTTTGGTAAAGTTTGTTAGTCACTCTAATGATACAAGAATTTTCAATAGCAGTAGCAGAAAAAATTCAATTATCACCAAAAAATATTTTTTTTTGCTACTTTCCCTGCAAGGTCGTATTGTTTTATGTAGACGTAGGCAAACCTAAGTGGCATATGGGTCATTACATGCTGCGTATATCAGTTCAACTAACTGTGGCCGTAGGTCACAATTAAGGGTATTAGAGCCGTAAGCCTGTCTTGAAATGTCTAATACACGACTAAAATTTGCATTTCTTTAAATGGTAACAGTTCCTTTCAGAAATTTCTCTAGTTACGCTAATGGTTATGGGCCACTGCATTAACATCAAACCTAATAGAATACAAAGCGCTCTCATACATTAAAATTAGGGCACACATTAAGATCCACACATGCCACTGATGCAATGATTTAAATTTCTTACAAAAAATTACCGGGAATTTTCTGTAAAACCTCCATGAGAAAAAATTAAAATCTTTTCAATATTTATTTAAATTAATACGAAATTGTTTCAATTACTAATTTTATTTTCAAATGGCCACGAAAGTTTTTTATCTTTCAACTTATTCTCATTTGAGCTTTATACACTTGGTCCGATATGTTTCCTATTTTTTATCCCTTTCAAAAAAAAAAAATAGGATTTGCAGAGGTCATTCAAATCGGTATTTGTTTTTAAGATTATATTATCTTTGCAGTCCAATCCCTTTCCGCCGGGTCATTTTTTTAAGTTTGAAAACAATAAATAGTCCTTCGCATCTAAATTCGGAGAATAGGGCAAACGAAGAAGCAATTCGAAGTCTAATTCATGAAATTGTGCCACAGAAACTGCACATGCGTGCACCCTTGTATTGTCCTGGTGGAAAATAACTTTTTTCTTTGGCCAAATGCGCTCGTGATTTTTTGGCAAATCCCCAATTAGTCGATCCAATAAGTTGGCGTAATAGTCGCCATTGAATGTTTTATCCTCATGAAAGTAGTCAATGTGGTTTTCACCGAATGCATCCCAAAAAATCGTCAACAATTGTTTTAAAATATTGTAACGTATCACTTTGTTGAAATGCAAAGTGAGAGCATCTTAATCATCAAAGATCCGTACGAATCGAATACTCGATTTTAGTTTTTGATGGCCTCATAGACATAAATGATGAATTGCCGAGGTTCACCGTCGGTCTGGTTTGAAGCTTGTCTGAGGGTTTCTAAGTCCCACTAAAGTCATTACAACAAATGAAAGTTTTTGTTACTATATTTGACATATTTGTTTACACTATAATTTGTATTTGCATTGCTAATAGTTACTGAATAATTAACCAAATGATAAAACAAATTCTATGGAAAGTACCACAATACCAAAAAAAAAAATTATCAACATTTTCATTCATTAACACAGCCTTCGTTCAAGTGCTCAAACATAATTTATTTTGTTTCTTTATTTAGTCCGAATGAATGAAATCAGTCCACGAACGGGCGGCAATTATATAATTTTGTTGTTGTTGGTTTTGACATTATTTTTATATATAATGCCTGTTTTAATTGTCATAGCAACTCAAACGGTTCGTTTTAGTTAAGTGTTTTGTAGTTTTGTTATGTTTTATTAACAATTTGTGTTTTTGGCATCAAAGCTGGTTGGCGTTAATTTGCCACTTCAAATCAAGCAACATCCAAAATGACCAAATTGACGAAGAAAATTATTTAAATAAACAATGTAAGGAAATCAGTTAGGATTTATATATATATATATATATATATATATATATATATATATATATATATATATATATATATATATATACAATCGACTGTATCGATTGTATCTGAAAAATTTTACTATTTCTAGAAAAGGTCTTTCTCAAAAACAACAACGATTTTGGAGTTTTAAAATACTTATTTCGAGTTCTTTTGACTTTTGTAATAAAAGAAACTTTCCAAAATTTTGTCCTTATTAACAATTTGAAGAAGTTTTAATATTTTTTTTTTTTCAATTTCAGTTTTAAATTTTTCCAATTTGTCTCTGTATTATCCAAATGATTTTTTTCGTGATTTGTAGCCTTATAAACAGTTCATTGCAAAAGTGAATGCGGTGCTTATAATTTCATCTGTACAAATCAAAGGATTTCACAGACATACGGCAGTATTGCCAAAATCTGTCTGGAAATTTGCGTAGATTTGTATATAAACAGTTAAATTCGCCGTAATGTCGCCTTGCTTGATTTAAATGATGAACACCAAATTTTTTTTTTTTTTGTTAAACGCATTAAATTCTTATAAATATGAAAACGCGTAAAAACATTAAACAAACCTCTCCTCTGACAATGGCATTTTAACAACTAACCGCTCAGAAATGACGCTCAGTAATAAGCCACTTGCCGCTCAAACTCGCCGCTCACCACTTTGCCTCTCACCGCTTTACGACTCATTGCATGGCCTTGGCCTGAGAATGATAAAAAATTTTCCACTTCCAAACCACTTTTTCGAATCCTTTTCAGCTCCGCTCTAAGGAGTTTTTTTTTTAAATTTTGAACTACACGTATGTATGTACAGTTTTTTCTTTCTTTTTAGTATCCGATATTTTACTTTTGTCTATAACTGTAGTGATTTCAAAAATATTTTAAAATTTTTCCCAATTCCAGCAGTTTTTTTTGCAAATTTTATTCAAATTTGACCGATGGAAAATTTTTCCACCACTTTTTCAGAGAGTTTCAAGTAACCCATGTAATTGCTACAACAATTTGTAAACGACCACTTCGTAGCTTTATGCCCTATTTTAGAATTTTTTCGGACTTGTGATTTTTTTGGCGCCATTTACAATTTTCCAATCATTGGAAGGGCTTATCGTGCAAAAGTCCGCCGCGGCGCGCTGCAGGTACGCTGGGTGCTACACATCCAGAATTTCCGATTTTCCATGACTATGTCGCATAAATCAGACTGAATTCGACCGATATCATAATCCCTGGATTATGTTGGCTTTGAGGCCCACTGTGGTTTGTGGCTTATTCGCATACATTTATAACTTAAGGAAACCCCACAAGAAAAGGTCTAACGGAAACGAATCGCACGATCCCTGTGGCTAGTTCACATCACCTTCATGTGAAATGACCATAACCTCAAATCGCTCCTGCGATTTGAGAATGACCTGTGTGATACGTAGCGCCATCCAGTTAAAACCACATGTCATTAATGTCCATATTATCCAAATTATAATCATTAATCTATGCATAGCACTCGCCGTTAACGGTGATGGCCTGGCCAACATGGTTCTCAAAGAAATATGGACTGATGACGCCGCAACCCCATAATCCTCATCAAACAGTAACATGTTTTGGAATACATTGGGCGTTCTGGGAACAGGTTCTATTCAGTAGACTTGTAGACTTGTGGAAAATACTAAAATTTTAACCCTTCAACTGTTCAATGTATGGCAATTTTCAGCCAAAAGGATTTATTGTTAAGGAACTTATTCAACAACACAGTTGTTCGGTACAATTATTTAATAGTTTCTTCCTAAGTTCTGTAAAGTCGCTGACATATAAAAATTTATTTTATTATCATTGGTCTTAATGACATGTTAATCACTAATAAAAATTTAATAAGTTGCTTAATTTACTTTGCCGCAGGTTATTACGAAAATGTTCATCATTAAAATGTATAATTTATAGTGTTTTAAGTGATTTTATTTCGAAAAGCATTTATTTCTTAATCCAGATTAAAATTTCTAATCAAAATTGTAATATTTTTAATCAAGAAAAAATAATGTAAAATTAAGCTTTAAATCCAGCCTACACATCAGGAATTAACAACTTTATTTTTCCTTTCATGGACTAAATATCTTTACAAGGATTTTAACTTTGAGCTTTCACTATCACTTTTTCCATCGCACTATTTAATCTATTGAAGTGGATGATGATTTGGTTGTTTCGTGAATTTTTATTTTATAAATATTTTTATCCCATCAATTAGTTTGGATTGAATTTGCATTATTCAACGTCAAAATTTGATTTATAAACTGACCGACTTCGGCTAAATCACATCTTCAGTGTTCTCTTTCGGCACATAAACGAATCCGGGCTATCTACCAACCAAATTTGACATGGGATGACGGAAAATCTTTCCAAATTCAATCTTTCGCATCAGTTAGTTTTTAATTGTTCATTGCTACAATACCCAAGGAATATTTCTGAACATATACAAGCGTTCTTATGATCTCCTTCGATATTTCCACAGCTGATATCTTTATTGTTAGACAGTCAGTGTATTTGATATATTCAAATATCTGCGATCGGTTTGATAACTCTCTTCTGTGCACTAAAGACAAAGTGAATATTCCAACCATAATTTATATTAAATTTTTCTTAGATTAAAAACTATTTTTTTTATCATCTTAATTTGCATTAAATGACATCAAATACCATCAATAATAATATTCAGTCGCTCTAATTTGGCGGAGTAGTTTTTCGTATTTGTATACCAGCGAATTATTTGTGCTGTATGGAAGACCCATGAATTTCTACAATTTATTTTGGAATGTTTTTAAATCATCCTTAATTCTTACCATTCAAAACTTTCTATCTTCGTTTCATAAATTGATGAGAATAAACGGCACTAGTCCAAGCATTTTATATAATACGCTTTAAAATATTCACAACAGTACCAGCAAGTACTCGTATTACTTGGCCGGTCCTTATAGAATTTGTTATAACATAAAAAAAATTTCTACTAGCAAAATTGCTTTCAATTAGCATAGAAATTACATATGATGTTGTTTACCATTCAAAATATCTCCAATAACCCTAGATTGGTATGTAATTCAATTCATTACATGCCAACAACAAACTAGAAATACACAACGCAAGTAACAAACAAACTTTGAAGTATCATCTTGTTAATTCTAATAATGAAGTATATTTATAAATAAATATCTACGAAAAGCAGAGTAAGACAAATGCGGACCACAAACAGCAACATCATCACTTCCGCCATCGACAAAAAAATAACATGACTGTTTCCGTCATCATTCGCATAAATCGTAACATACTTCCACTCGCACTGCCTATTCGCCACCCACATCCCGTGCGAGTTTTCCATTCTAGATAAAGACGTTGAAAATATTTTTCCTAGTGAATGGATTTAAGCAGTGACTGGGTTTGAAAAATTACTAAAATCTTCTGTTATAAATCACCTTCAGTGAATGAAATTTCCATTGCAAATAAGATGAGCAGGAATAAATAAAGAAATGGAAAGAAATGGAAAGAAAAATAAACAGCTAAAGATGTCTGGATTGGAGGATTTAGTTATTAAAAGGATATTTTTAACTACACAGAAAAAACTAAATATTATTTTTAGCAACCAAATTTTTTAAATCCGTAAACAGGAGCAGGAATATATAAAGAAATGGTAGGAAAAATAAACAGTTAAAGATGTCTGGAATGGAGGATTTATTTATTAAAAGGATATTTTTAACTCCAATTTGTACAAATGCGAACCGATAAAGAATTTTATAAATTCTGATAGAAATCTTGTAAAAATTTAACAGAGAAAAATATAATAGTTTTAATATAAAAGTTTGATTGAAAATAAATTTTGCTTTACACAAAATATTTGTTTGATTTTGTTTTTTTTTTTTTTTTTTTTGAGAATAACATTTTTTGTGTTCTGGGTAATTTCAATTGATCGCAGAAAAGCAAAGATGATCGTCGCGTTAAAGGATATTAAAGCATCCAAAAGGCTGCAACATCCATGGCATTTGATTTTGGCTTAACCATTTAACGTCATGTGTTTTGGCTTAAGCAATTTATCGTTATTTTAATAAAAATGATCTGATAAAACAAACTAATTTTTGTGCCATACCCCGACTTTTCTGCGTTCAATATCGTCACAAATTTTTGGTCAATTGCTTAGAAAGTTCGTGTACACACAAGAAAGCCTCATCTTTTCTATCTCTTTTAACAAAAGAAAATTCAAAACCAATCACCTCTGACATCATTCCTTATTTCGTCTTTCTCCCACCATATTTTTCTAGTTCCAGCCATTTATAACTTAAGCTCTTGTAATAGGACTTTCTATTTTATTATTTTGTTCCAAAGTGAATCGAATGAGGATTGAGCTGCTGATCTAAGGTTTTTGGATATAAGAACACTGCTCACTGTAATTTTTTAGTCTGAAATTTTATTTTTCGCAAAGAGAAGAATTCAGTGGAATTCATGAGCTCCCATAAGGGCGTTAAATTTCTGAATCAAAGCGATACAACGACTTTTTCATGAGCTGATCAAAATATTGTTAAATTTTTTCAAAAAAGAAAATTCCAGATATGAAAAGACTTTGTCCTCTTACGAAAAAACTTCTACAAACGAGAATTTGTTGTTTGAATAATTCTGGCAAAAAAAAAGACCGACTTCAATAGAAAGAGTCAATCGAACAGATTACAAAACTGCAGCAGCAGCAACTATGGATTAGTTTAAAAATCCATTTCTAGTTTATATTTTACTACCAAGAAATATTAAAATACTTTCTTAAATAAAAAGTTGGAAATAAGTCCATAAATGGCGGGGTAATGTTATAATCAATATTTCGGCCGGTCACTTTGTCAGTCCGATTTCCACTTAAATTTCGGTGAAATCAACCTGCAAGCTACACTTTTAAAATCGGTCCCTAGACGAGGGAGTTGTGCTATAATCAATATTGAAATGGAATGGAGGTGGGTTCGAATTGCCGACCGATTTTTGATAAGAAAATTTTCAAAATCGGTTCACAAATGATAAAATCCGTGCAAATTGATAACATCCTCCTGTTTTGAAATCGGTAAATTAATATGTGTAATTCGAAAAATAACACGTCTTGTTTTATTATTATTATTTTTTTTTTATCAAATTCGTTATTCGAGATATTCTCCAAAATAACCATTTTAATATTATATTGTTTGTTGTTGGCTTAGCTAGGTATATGCCTGCATTTCATTGGCGCTAACCAAATCATCAGTACCCTTTAGCCAAATCATGATTGAAAGCATTCAAACCTCGTATACTTAAGCCACAGACTACAAACAATATATGAGAATTCAAACAGAACTCAATCATATTTTTCTATTTGTAATCAACAAAAACACAAAAGTATAAATAGCTTTAGAATGCTTTTGTACAATCACAACACAACAAACAATTATAATTTTGTTGTGGTTGTACAAAAGCATTCTAAAGCTATTTATACTTTTGTGTTTTTGTTGATTACAAATAGAAAAATATGATTGAGTTCTGTTTGAATTCTCATATATTGTTTGTAGTCTGTGGCTTAAGTATACGAGGTTTGAATGCTTTCAATCATGATTTGGCTAAAGGGTACTGATGATTTGGTTAGCGCCAATGAAATGCAGGCATATACCTAGCTAAGCCAACAACAAACAATATAATATTATTATTTTTTTTTTTAAATAATAATAATATTAATAATATTTTCGCGACAACAACTCCATAAGAATCTGCAGGGCTGTATAAAACCCACTACTTTTCCCCCAAATAAAAAATACTATTTGATGGAAAGAAAAATCATATTTGTACATTCAACTGTTAACGCACATGTTGCCAGTATCATTTATGGCCCAACAACCACACAACGACAAACTCTACGGATAAACACAACAATATGGGGCAGTCAGACTATCAATTGCCTGAAATTGCATCACATAAGCCAAATATAAACAAGAAATACAATTCATCATTATTTAGTAGGAAATTAATTGCATTTGTGCAGAAGCAAAAAAAAACTTTATATCGTTAAACAAACAAAAGTTTTCACACTTTCATAACAATTTTAAGGACTTATTTCCCAGCAAAAATAGCAAACTATTTAGTGAAGGGAGGTTTGCTACTTTCAAGATCTTTATTTTCTAATTATTTAACATTATTATTAAATTAAATTTCGCTGGAAAGCATAAAAAATTTAACAAAATTGTATCGTAATCATTGAAAAGTTTTCGAGTCCCGCATCATTTTTAAGGATAAGAATTGATTTGTATAATCGTAGTCTTGTAGATGAATGACTTGTTTAAATTGATCCAGTTCATCAACAGTTGTACATCATATTTTTAGAACATAAAAAATCTGTTTAACCGCTGCTATTTCTTTATATATAAGAGAACTTGCAAATATAAGACTTTTGCGCGGAGATCATACCACCAAAGATTAAACAGATCACATTACTATCACACAAATTAGACGAGGGGTGAAGATTTTAATATATAAAAAATTTAAAACTCAGCTTTCCTTTCGATCTCGTAGCAGAAAGAGACAAATATATCGACTTATTATGCTTTGTGCTCATGAGATGTATTAAATTTTTACAACGCCAGAAATTGAATATCAACCACAAATCAAAAAAACAGTTGTTGCACAAGAAAGAGAAGGGTAGAAAATGTGATATCTTCCATCTCGTTACATCTCTGTTATAATTTCTGATTACATAAAAGAAGCCGTATGAGTCATTTTTTTATTAATTTTTTTTTTCTATGAAAGAAACGAGATGTAGATTTCCCAGCCCTCTATAATATTCTTACAGTCCTGCCAAGGTCCTTTTTGAAAAACAAATAGCAACTTCTAAACCACTAATTAGAGCTGTGCAGAACTTAAAACATCAACAATAGAATATTATTTAGGTTTTTGGAATGTCATAAAATTTATGCACATACTGTCATGCAGTGAATAAAAGATGTCCACCTCGCACGAGAAAAAACTTTCGAGCCTTGCAACTTATGAAAACATCAAGCGGCTTACTTTTTTAGATTTTCCTCGTACTGTTTTATATTATGACTATCTGTTATGGTTTAAGAACTATTTTTCTTCTTTAGCTTTATTTTGAACTAAAGAAATTTCTAATATTAAAGAAAACAAACAAAAATTCAAATAATTTAGAGGAATCACTGTTGGATGTTAACAACCCTTGAATATCTGGAGATATAGCAGCAAGTCTAACATATATGCTACAGTTTCCTAAACACTAGCGGCAATAAAAAAATATATGGATATTAAGTTTCGTTCAGTTGAACAATTCGGTAATACTAAAAATCGCATACTGTCTTGTACTTGCAATTGTAATCAGAGATGGAAAAGTTTATATGATTCTATTTTTTATTAACAACCTGAGTACACTGCCTCATGTTTTTTTTTATTATTTTAGTTTGCCAGATAATATTTTTTGTTATATATGTATATCCTAGACTTTTAAAAATGCTTCCAATAAAACATATTTTATTTATCTCTATTCAGTAGATGGTAAAAATATCTTAGAATAAAATTTCGTAAATTTATATAGAAAAACAGCATTAAAAAGCGATATATCTTTTTAACTGGAGTTTTTTATTTAAAAAAAATAATTGACATTTGAAATACATACTTATAAGTAAAACATTGTAATATTTTGAATAAGGGTGCCTACACTACCCAGCAGGAGATACAGCTGAAATTTAAATTATTGCGACTACACAAAAACTTCCTTATGAATTTTTGAGTATTTTTTATATATATATATAAAACAGCAGATAATCAAATATATAATGGCAAATAAAATATATGTAATATAATAAAATAGCAAATGTTTTGATCTTTTGCAAACAAAAAATTTTACAGACTGCTAAATTTTTACATGAATAAATATCCATTTTTAAGCAAAAGTTTGTTCATTAAAAAATATGTACTCGTTTGTATATGATTGAATGATATTTTTGGAAAGGGATTTAGCTTTTTACATGATATTACAGAAATAATATTAAAGTGCCTTTTATCCAATAGAAGAGGTCAGTAATCCTCCAGTATGGCATAGAGATATAGAAGAGAAACTGTTTCCTTTGTCTATTCTTCCTTTTCACAGTGCCACCTGATCATGACCATAATGTATTATGTCACTCTCAAAAAGTTTAGAAGTTGCTCTACCACAGTCATAATGGTCACTCAATATCGTAACCGATTCATGTCTCAAGATGAAAAAGAACTTCCTGAAGTTATGTCGATGTCTACAATCCTTTCTGGTAGGATTGTGTGCAATAAAACGGCCGATAATGATTTCAGGTCTGTCCAACCCTATGAGGACGTGACCAAACGAATTCTTACGAGTTTGTGAAAAAAGGGCTTCCAAAAGTCATGAAAACGCTGAGATTAGGATAATTTCCAATAATTTTAAAATACGCTTGTCATGTCGGGATTCCTCTGATTTAAAATAGTTATCATTTTTTTCTCAAAAAGAGTTTGATTTGCAACCAAAATAATTTTAAATTGAACTAAGATCTATTATTTATGACTCAGAACACACTTCACATCTGGAAGGCGTAAAAATTTGCCAGCAGTCACAATATCAATTATTAATTGAAAAAATAATATTTTCATATCGATTTAAAGAAATATGTAAGTACTTTTTTAATCCCATTTTCACAGATTTGTGGAAATAATTCGTCTTCTTAATCACAATTTTCTTTCAACTTGAAGTCCGGTGAATTGAAAAAAAAAATACTCGTAGACTAGTCGATTTTTGGAAGCGATGACTTCGATTACCTCATGTGTTCACATGGAGTATATGATTTTACAAATTTTTTACTGCCCTATTTATAAAAAAAACCTACTATAACATCTGCCAAAAAAAATCCCCTTAAAGAAGTCGTAACTGGATGATTGTACTTGATGGATGACCTTGAATCAAATACTTAATGCACTCGAATTGATTTTCTGTGTCACGTCACTTACTTATTCAACAAACAAACAAAAAAACATGTTAATGATAGAAATCAATTAACTTTATTTAATTATTGTTCAAGTACAAATATGTAGATGTGAACGCATTACGTGCCGTTTTAATTTATTTATTTATTAATTTTTTTTTTCTTTGTATAGTGTAATTCCCATGAAACATCTTCAGGCATGTGTTACTTTCTAGTTTTTGTAGCTGTTTTGCATTCTTTCGACGTCGTGTTGTGTCCAATTGCTTCAAAGATTTGGTTTCTTATTAAAGTGGTCTTAATGACTTGAGGATTTTCATTATTTTCTAAATTATTATTTACCTGTTTATTTATTTTTGGCTTTAACACGTTTTATCTATTTGTTTGTGTTAATTGTTGTTGTCTGTTTCTAATACAACTTGAACATTATGCTGTCGATATTTATGAATAAATTATGTGAAAACTCGTTAATTAGAAATAGCAAGATTGTGGAATGCTTTTATACACATAACAAATTTTGAGACATAATAGAACTCTTGTTTTTAAACTTTAAAAAAAATTTCGAAAATAAACGAAATATTGGAAAATTTCGAAATTTATTATTATTATGGAATGTTCAAAGTTTCATTTGCAGCACCGAATTTTTGGCAACTTGCACCGCAGAAAAAAATTAAATAATGCGATTATGGAAGCTTTATACAGCAAATTTTCTTTTTCTTATTTCAAACTTACATTTTCATTAATACACAAAAAATTTTCCTGTAGTAGTTTTTAGTACATATTTTTATGAGAGAACAAATAGGTTAAAGACGTTACAACTTTGCATACAACTTCTCTATGTTGAACGCTGGGTTGTAAGCTGATTTTGTCATTGGGTGGATAGTTGTTAAAATTTGTTTTTCGGTTGTACGTAAAAACAAATATTCTTAATATTTTGTAATGGTGTGTAAAGCGGTTTTACCATTTAGGGACATATCACAGAAGATTAATCCATTTTATCTTGAAGGAACAGCAGAGTTTTACCTTTAGAAAATAAATAACTAACAAACCAAGTGAAGAGTGAAAGGAAATAAGATCTGTTATTGATTTTTATAGGACTATGTCGAAATAGTCGAATTGTAAAAATGAAAGTTCTTCAGCATTACTTCCATTGGTAATTATAATATTTAAAATTTTAAAAATTATACGATCAACTTTTAAAAATTCTTATTTCTCAAAATATTTTATTAGTAAATCAAAAAAATATTAAAATCTTCCAAAATGTGGGTATTATTATAAAAATAACATTCCATGATATTTTAACACAAAAACACTTGCTTGCTAATGCAGCTGATTACCAGCCAAGTTATGCCAATAATCGCTGGAAGACGTGCGAAAAAAGTTTTCAAATCATGTCCACGAGGATACTTGTACCTTTTTTCATTCCACTCTTCTTCTCTTGTCAACAAAGTATCTTTCTACAAGAAAAGTTTCATAGTGTAAACACAGACTGAGCCTAAATTTAAATTCTATTTACAAAAACATAGAATTTAGCACCTTGATATGTCAATTACAACCTTCTTTAAAAAAAAATTAAGTTTAAGTTTAAGGCGTTAAATTAAATCTTTTAACTTTCGTTTAGCCGAATGTAATACTAGAGGAAGAAAAAAAAAGTTCCTTATAGTTCCCTATTTTCTATTAAGAATGAAAATTGATAAACTATTTTTTTCAATGCAAGTAAAAAATCTAGAAAGACAATAGATGCAACTAGAGTTGTTCATTAAAGACATTGCGATTGAAAGTATAAATCAAATATTGAAGCAAAAATTTTATATTACCAATCAAAATTTAATATATATATATAAATTTAAAAAATCTTTAATGATTTTTAATAAAAGGTACAGTATGTGGATAAAATAATGACTTACCCTCAGATTTGCATTATTTTTCTAATATTTTTAGTGCAGCACGCAAAAATGAAATTAAAAAAAATTACGTTTAGATAACATATACAAAATATTGAAATTCATTATTTGGGATATTCTTCCCAACTAATCGTTAGAAACAATTATAAACTTACTCAAAACTATATATAATTAAATTACGACCATTATGGGAAGCAGTGATAAAGTAATTCATATAGTATGATTTGTGAAATTGCTCAAAATTATACTTATTTCGTAACGATTATTTTCAAAGTGTGCAATGATTTGCTATTGATTGTGAAAACCATTAATTTATCCAGTTTCTAACTATTGCTTTTTGAAGGTACAGAATAATTGCTGAAGTTATATAAAATTTTTGGGGATATAGTCCTCTGTGTTACATTTTTTAAATAATTAAAAACTATGTAGCACCAAAATAACAAAAGTTATCACACACTTACACTAATTTTGAAATCAATTGACTTTTATCATAACATACAAAATTATATTGACATATTTTTTTTAATTTCCCACATCAAAATATGAGAAGCTACTGATTTCATACCATTTTCTAAAAATCGAGTCTTTATTATATTTTGGCATTTCAGGGTTCTAGGAAGATATTCTGATTATTTTCGCGATATTGTTCGTTTGACTGAGTTTGTGTTTGTGGCTGTAAAACCGTCATTACTTTTGAACAGATACTCTGATCGCAACATAATTTTGCGGTACTCTGAAAATTGTAGCTTCATTTAGACCTCGTGTGAATATGAATCTATTTGAGGTGGTGAATTTGGAGATTTTTCAAAGATAAATTCAATCCAAACACTAATCGTCTCTGGGTCTAAGAAAACAATATCAATTGTAACAGATTTCATTGGAGAAATATCGTCGTCCAATTTTTTGGAAATAAGTGTTGTCCAGCATTTCTAAATATGGTGTTTTCTCGAAATAATTTCGAATATTCTTGTGGAATCGGTATTCTAAATTAGATCACTCGAATCGTGTTCAAAGAGAAAAAAATTAAATTTTGTGTTCTATAATAAGAGCAAATTCACAAGAATATAACACAGATAATTTAATTTAACTTGAACGACAAAAAGATTTTTAGAAATTGTCTAACGAGGAAATGGAAACAATGGATGTTTTCAACTCTCTCGTCTCAGGATTATCATAATTATTATTATTGCATAATTGTCATAATTAGTAACTATTAAGTAAGTTTTACTTCAGGGCAACATTACAAAACATTTTACTTTGTTGTCCGTACAAAATAATTTCCAAATGGTCCATGGCTTAATTGAATTAAATATTGTATTAAACTCAAAAATAAGGATACTGAATACATCCGCCCCCAGAAAGCAAAAATAAATTGTGAATCCGTAGTAGACCGTGGACGCAATTTAACTACCACAGCCGACATCAAAACCACATTACAACTGATATGTTTTGCAACAAAAATCTTAAAGCAAAAATAATTTTCAAACAATTTAAATTAGCCTGCTTCTTTCTTGAAGACACTGGATCTTTAACAATGAGTCTGATTATTTGCTAGAAGAAATGAAGCTGCCGTAATGGTCCAGCAAATCACCAGACTTTGTATATTTTCAGTTTGGTAAAGGCTTTTTAGCAAACCACTTAAGAAATCGTCTTTAGTCAGTAATTCTATCTAGTGGGTCCGAATGGTTAGAACGCATTTGTGTACTATGACTCACGTAGGTTTTTGATTTGACGGTATTCCAGATTGAAACCAGTGATTCCAGATGGAAAACAGAGACTTAAGCAAAAAAGTTTATGCAACAAATTTTATTGAAAATTTCATCGTATAAATCTAGTACTATTCGTCGTACTTTTCTCACATTCGTATTCGTAATTTTATGTGTTCTTATGCTTTTCTCTACACACACTCCCATATATTTAAATGTACATTTTATCAAATGTCGTAATCTTTATGTAGCCTTAAATATTTTATTTGATTTAATCTTAGTTAGACTTAACTTATTCAAATAATGGTTGTTATAAAACTTTTTTGATCAAATAAATACGCAGCTATTTTCTTCTCGTTTTCATGAATAGTAGCATAAGTCGATTTTTTTTATACAGAGAATAAACATTTAGGCAATTGATATGCACTACTTAAAGTGTTACTTCTTTTGCGAAAGGGATAGTGGTAAAGATTTTGATCTGAAAAGTTGTAATGATTCTAAATGTTTATGGCACCGATGAATACGAAAAAGGAATTAGGAACCTTTTTTCCTTTTTATTCTCTTCAAGAAACCCCTAATAGTATTATATAAATGAAGAGTGGAGTTCATGTAAATAATAAAAAGTTGTATATATATTCAATACGTTTACTTCTTTAATATATGGATGTACTACAATCTTTTAAAATCATCTAATGTTTGCTTAACAAACAAAAAATCATCAAATTTTTTAAACAAATTCTGATTCATAAAAAGAGATGCAACATGTGCATTTAATTATCGATGTTTGAAAACATCGATCTCAATGAAATCGAAATAAGAACATCGATATACCGAAGTTTTCTCAGCATAATATGACTAAAAACGTGGCCAGAGACAATTTAATAATTACATACACATATATTTGAGATATACTTAAATAAAAGTCCATGTACGAGAAATCGTAAATCCCTTGATATTGGATTTTTCCTGGACATATTACATTTTATTTGCAATTTCTAGCACATGAGCTATAAAACAATAAATCGTATTTTTATATCAAATATGAGATAAATTATTTTAATGTAATAATATTAAAATGGGGATTAAGAAGAAAAGCTTAGATGTTCTAGTTCCAAGTAACTTATTACTCTCATGCGTGAGTCCGTATTACTCTTCTGAGAACATACGTCTGTAATTGAAGTGGGAACGAAGGGGATAAAATTGAAAATTTTCCTAGTTTTGGAAACAGAGATTTCATGCCCCTCCCAAATTTCACTAGCTTTTCACTTTTTTATTAGTGTAATAGGACATGACGAGTGCCAGACCTGTACCAGAGAATGACAATGAGTGATCCCTTTGCCATCCTTGTCATATATGTATGTGACATACGCTTGAAAATTGCGCATATAAAACATTTTATTTATAACTCATACGCATTTATATACGAGTGACAATGAATTATTTATGAGTGACTGATTTGTATTTACGTTTCAGTGATAGTTAACGTTGCAGTTGTAGCATTTATATGTCCAATATTTGAAAAGTGTGCCAGAAAGCAAATACTCAAAATTTCGAATTTTTTATGTTGTTAATATTTTATATATTTGACAATTGTGGTGACGATGTATCATCAACAACATATCGTCCAGTAAAATATCTACCTACATATATAGTACATATAAAATCGATATTTATAAATTATTGGCATATCGTTTGCATTCCTATACATAAGCAGATATGAATCTTCTTTAGGGAAATTGAGAACCTTTTTGTTATATTCATAAAAGAAACATTCAAATCATCGACAACATTTATATATGAATCAATGAGAAATTTCTTCTCACAATATTGATGTCTTCTTATGTAAACCGAACATTGATTATTGAAATGTCAGTAAATAATCAAAAAAAATTTATAGACTTTTACATTTCTCGAGTTTGTTTAAGAGAGTGAGTGTTAGATGGAAACGTCCTTTCGCCCGGACCAAAGGTCTGACAACTACAAACACTTTGGGAAGCGTAGCTGATTTTGGACATACCAAAGAAAATGAAATAAAGTGAAGTTTGCAAGTCCCAAATAAAATGATGTTGAACTGCACATATTGTTAAGCCAATAGAAATAGTTTTTATTCATTGGCTCGAGTTCAAATCTCATCAGACTCCAATAGAGATTGAAGTTTATTAATTATGAATGTGCCTCATGATTGGAAAAGACAGGAGAAATAAATTTGAATAAAACCTGGGCGCACAAGACTATAAAAGGTGTATGTTGCATCAATACAAACAGCCAATCGAACAGATTACACAACGGAAGCAACTATGGATTAGTTTAAAATCCGATATGATCCATTTTAATCTATATTTTACTCCCATTATTTCGTGCAGATATTTTTACCGATCGATTTCCACTTAAATTTCTGTGAAATCAAACTGCAAGCTGCAGTTTCAAATAAAAGTTTTTTTTCAAAATCGTTCCTTAAATGGCGAAGCTGTGCGATGAACAATATTTCAGGGAGGACAAATAGCTCCTCCCATTTTCGAAATGAAATTATGAGACCAAACTACAAAAAATCCCACTCAAGATAATTTTAAAAATCGGAGAAGTTACGCAATAATTAACATTTCTGGCGGGTAAATTGCCGGTCCGATTTTCTAAAGAAAATATGGTGCCAACCTGAAAGCTAGCGCTTTCACACGAAAAAAATTAAAAGTCGGTTCATAAATGTACAAATATTATTAAAGAATTAATTTTAAAAATCACTGACTTTGACAACGTCGAAGCCTATTTTCAAAGATCAATAGATCTCTACAACAAAAATCATCCATTACCTTGTGAAACTATCAAACTCTATACCCAAAGAATTTTATTAATTTTTTCATATGGAGTGTGACAGTGCCACAACAGCGCACATGCGCTCAGCTGCTGACTTGCATCGACCATATTTAATAGTCCTTGGAACCCACTAAACTTTTTACTAAAACTAAGCGTTTGAACAATAAGCCATACAAATGTTCAGACTCGTAAGTATTCGTTCTTAAATATTAAATCTATAAGAAAAAGTACCTCATTATCCATTGCATTTACTGCATTCAATCGGCTCAGAAAATTAATTCTAGTACTAGAAAATTAATTCTTCTTTGCTTTATTCACCTTTAACTCGTTTGGCCACTTTTTGTATTCATTGTTATTTCTTTCTTTCCTTCCATCTGTGTGTGAAAACACAAAAGAGACACAGACAAATATTCGACGGAGATTGCGCTGGCGACTGCATTGAAATTCAGTTAGAGAAGTTCAAACACAATTTTTATAATAAACACTACCGCACTTGTTTTTATTTTATTATTTTATAATTAAAAAATCTTTTAACACATTTATTTAAAAAAAATTAATCTCTGTTTATTTCTACACGATTTTATTTACGAATTGAAAGAACACATCCGCACGCCGATGATGTTGCAAGTAAGACTGAAAAAATAAAGAAAAATTCAATGAGTGTAGGCAACAACAAACATTCTTAGCAAAAGGGATTTTAATAAAATGTTTTTATATTTAATAAATAAAATTTTATTTGGAAGGAAATTAAAATAGACACACTTTATTGCCCATAGGGTTGAGAGATTTTTTACTGAAATTTAATTAAATAAAGGATCAGAACTAAATAATTTTTTATAGATAGATATATTTTATATTATACATATAAATAATATTTATCTATATATTATGTAAAATAATAGATATTTAACAAATATTTATTCCTAATGAAACCCCTTCGATGTTTAGTAACACACACGTCACAAGAACTTTAGCAATCATAGAAAAAAGAAATTGCTATATAAAATTTTTTCAATATTTAAAAACACAGTCAGTACACCTCCTTTCATTTATATGGGCAAGGTCGAAGGACAGGCCATTTCTGTTATTGGATACTGATTTCAGAAACAAATTTTGGGGGAAATTTAAGAATCACACTGATTTCAAAAGTTAAATTTCGAGCTTATTATTATTTATTGCATCGGCCGCTGTTCAATTTAATAAGAGCCCTAAGAAAACTGAGGGATTTTTACGGCTGGAATGACTTGACAAGAAGATGATTTTTAATACTCCAAGGAACAAAAGAAAATATTAGCATTAGTTTAATTTTTCAACACATTATTTATTTTAAGGACGATTTATTCAATTGCAATTTAAGGTGATTATATTGAGTGTCAATTTACATAAAATTAGTTTCATTTTCTGATGAAAAAAATTAAACTCCTCTAATGAGTTTTACTTTTTTATATTTTTTTGCCCAAAATATAAGAGCTGGACTTGGCTGTCATGTGGTTTCAACAAGACTGTGCCACACGCCCCACAGCACGCGAAACAATGGCCCAATTGATAGGAGAGTTCGGTCAACAGTTTATTTCACGTTTGGGGCCGGTCAATTGGCCGCCTAGATCGTACGATTTAATGCCTTTAGACTATTTCTTGTGGGGCTATGTTAAGGCTCATATCTATAGGGACAAGACCGCAACGTTTCACGCACTGGAAGCCAATATTCAAGAATTTATTCGTGTGATATGCACCGATATGTTGGAGAGATTATGCCAAAATTTAACGTATGAAACACTTGAGGCGTAGTCGCGGTCAACATTTACATATAATCATCTTTAATCATTGTATTATATAGATTGCTCTATCGACTCAAATAAAGATTTCATACATTTCTCTAAATTTTATGTATTTTTTCTAATTAAATCCAAAAGCCCTCAAAAAATCATCCTTTAATAAACAGCACATAATTAACCGCATGTTTAAATTTAAAAAATAGTTCATTTCTAAAAATTTTTCACTTTCCATTAACCATTTTGTTTAAGAATTTAAAAAACACGCCTGCGCACCATTGATGTTGCCATTAAGCCTGAAAAATAGGTAATGGCGATGAAATTCTTAATAACTGAGAGGATGAGAGAAGAGCTTTAATTATGAAAAAAGAAATTTAATAGAATTTCGTTCGTTAAAGGAAAATTTCTTTTTAATTTACATCACAACTACCACACTCAACGATTGATTGTAGTTTTTATATGTTTAAGCCGAAAATGGTTTTCTACGGGTTTTACAATTTGTGTCTCTAGCTAGTTTTCTTTATAAGAAATTGTTTTTTTTTTAATTTAAGTTGTTAAACTATTAATTGATTTTTGATTAAAAAAACAGCCAATCAACATTAAACGTTAAAACTTAATTTGTCGCTTGTTTCTACCAGAAAGAAAAAAAAGGAATTTAGTGTTCTTTAATAAGCACTAACTTATAGGGATAGTACAAAGGAGTCACATTTTCTTAATTAGATGTATACAATTTTTTTTTTGAAATTGATCACCAAACTGTTACACCTCAGAAAAGAAAACTAAATAATTTTAAAATATTTATTTTGAGATGGAAAAAAATCGTTAAATTGAATTCTTTTCCGGACTAGCTACCCACATAACAAATTTAGACCTCCTCAAAGTTTTTTCATCTCCTTTAAAACTTCTAATACATGATGCAATTGTCCTCTTCATTAGAGCGCTATACAAGCCGGCCTTTTCCGTCTCTGACTACGTTAAATCTTATTACAACATTTTAAACTAACCATTTATAAAATAATTTGCTCGCTGGGATCACTGTATTACAATTTCTCTTCTAAAGATCTCTCATCTGCTGTACGACGACATCTGCTGGCAAAAACTAATAACCAATAGAACATTTTTTTTAGTTGTTTACCTCATGCAAAAGCTCAATGAAGAGAGAATGTGGGAAGCACTAAAAAGATAAGCAAAAGCAGCTTTTTCATCTTCATACACGTTGGTAGAAAGAAAAGAAAGCCATTTAAAATATGTTATCAGTCATATCTAGTGGATTCTCTAGAGAACGTCACACGAAAATAGACGACGAGGTTTAATATATTTATTTAAATACTTTTAAGCAAAAGTGCAAAATAATATGTATTCATTTCTGTTTCTTAAATAATTTTATCATGGAAGGTGTTGTCAAAAGAAAAAGGAAAATAGAAAATGGAAAAATTGCATGAAAATTTCCACGACAATAGACAGGTGAGCATTTGTTTTGTTATAAAAAGATCATTTGTTGTTATACCCTTCAATTAACGGGTTAATGTACTAGGCTTATGTACCATTTTGAGACATTCATTGGTTGTTGGTGGGTGAACGTGCCGCTTATAAGAATTTTTTAAATCACCTTTAAGTATAGAATCGCAATGTATAGAATTTAATGATATACCCCTACATACACGTAAAATTTAATACAATATTTATCAAATTTGTTATTCGAGATATTCTCCAAAATAAGCCAACAACAAAAAATAGAATATTAAAATGGTTATTTTGGAGAATATCTCGAATAACGAATTTGATAAATATTGTTATTATAAATTTTGTTTTTTCATTGCCTTATAAATACTTTCATTATCACCCAAAGGCGTAAAAAAAACAAAAAAACGCAAGTCAATTATAATTGTTTGTTGCGTTGTGATTGTACAAAAGCTTTCTAAAGCTATTTATACTTTTGTGTTTTTGTTGATTACAAATAGAAAAATATGATTGAGTTGTATTTAAATTCTCATATAGTGTTTGTAGTCTGTGGCATAAGTATACGAGCTTTGAATGCTTTCAATCATGATTTGGCTAAAAGGGTACTGATGATTTGGTTAGCGCCAATGAAATGCAGGCATATACTTAGCTAAGCCAACAACAAACAATAGAATATTAAAATAATTTAATACAATATTTAATTTTTAACCGACTTCAAATTATACATACATTCAATAACGCTTTTTTATGACACCAATTTTGAATTTTGTTTATATATTAAATGGTATGCTCCAGAAGTGGTCCCATTTTAACCAATATGGAACCAGAAGAAAGGGCTTCTCTCATGAAAAATAAAAATTAATAATAAAGTGAGCCTGTTCAAAATTGTAGTGGGCTACTATGGGGCCAATGCGCGTAGTCTCTTGAAAAACTAACTCTCTAACCTCTCATAACAGCGAGAGTATTCCCATACCGACTTCAAAAATATAGTCTAAAAAGTTTCAAATAAAAGCTTTTGGACAAAAAAATTTAAACGACTTCAAGTAAAGCTTATAAAAAATGCGAAATAATAATATTATATGCGTTACCTGCTAAGATATTTGAAGCCAGTACCGAGAAAGTTGACAACTAAATGCAAAATTTATTTCATAGTTCCAGTAATCTTGGCACCGGCTTCAAAGTTTTCTGTGACTAATAAAATATTTATTTCAAACTTTTTAGAGACTATTCGCAATTCATCTTAAAAACGATGGAAATGGACATGAGCGATTATTCAAGAAACACTTGAAAATTTTTTCATCGATACAAATAACATTTATAACAGTGAAAATTGACTTGGGCGGTTATTAATGAAAATCATTACTTAGTATTTCCATTTTTATAATGGAGGGTATATAACAATCGGCTTGTATGCCTTCATGCTCTATTACTTTATCACTTTTGCTTTTTTCTCTTTCATTTAATACAAAAAGGTGCAGCTAAATTTATCACATCGCAATTTGAGATCTCTTGATACAGCGACTATCGAAACATTTGGAAATCATACGGAATATTTAGATTTAAGCCACAATCGCATTAACAATATGATTTGGATTTATGATTTGCCCCATTTGAAGTGCTTAATCATGGATGACAATCGCCTGCGGGAGGCACATTTTCAAAACTTAACACACCCAGTGCCCAAAGTACACACATTGATGCTGAACAAGAATGAGGTGGGTTCAATCCCTAAAGGCATTTAAGATAGAAAGCATTCAATATTCACTCTACTGGCATAATTAAATTCTTTCAGTTGAGTGATTTGGAAACGACGGCAGACATCTTAAGGCGTATATTTCCCAATGTTCAGTATTTAAGTTTGCATGGTAACCCAATGTGTCCTGATAATTTACTGCTACAGCCGTTCTGTGAATTTGTACCCTATGAATATGATTATTACAGGTAAGTATAGAGAATATGTTAAGCAATTAATTATTAATCAAAAATGTTATTAAAACATTTTGAGATTAGATTTTTTATAAAAACAAATTTGTACACTACATTTTTAGGCCATTTCTAATTGCAATTTATGAAAAAAAAAGTAATTTATCCGGCTTTTTTAAGTCCTTCCTTGGCATTGTAAGTTTCAGTTTTTGAACATTTTTACGAATTATGCTTTCTTGATCGCAGGACAGGTTTGAAGAGGCCAAATACAAAAATAGGAATTCCTAATCCGATGAGACCCGTCCGTATGTGCCATGTCTAGCTATGTCGCTAGACTTGACTTCTGTGCTCTGAAATCCCAATTATCCTGATATTAAGCCGTCATTATGATTAGAGACGATTATCAAACGATGAATGTTTTTGTCCCTTAGAAGCTAAGATTCTATGTGCAATATAGCAGTTCGACTTCAAGGTTAGATGATAATGGTCACTTCTTTTACAGGCAGAAACTTTGCAGTTATGCCGAGACCCACAGTCCCGCATTTATTGCAACTGTCAATAAGAAAGCTACTCAGCAACCATCCTCCAGCGCAGACTGATAGTAGAAATCGTTGTCATCTCCTTCCCAAATAAGGCCAGCAATTAGTGCAGAAGCATTCCTATCGCGTACATATGTGTGATATAAATATCATTAAGCTCTGAAGCTTCCCTAACATAACAGAACATGTCCATTTTCCAGAAGTAGGCCACCAGACAGTAAATCCATATAAGAGAAGTAGGACAGTGCACATCTAGTGAACGGCTTTTGAAGTCATTGTCCAATTTTTTTTCGATTTGATCTTCCGCAGAAGTAAAAACTGTAATTTTTAAACTCAGTTTAAAATCAAGATATTTCGCCTTTAGTCTATTATTAATTTGTTTTAAGTATTTTTCTACTTTTTTCTGTTTTTGCAATTGTTGTCATTATTGGCTGGCTTCTACTGTTGAGGAATTTCAATTATTTAACACACTTTTGCCTTTTTTTAGTGGATTATAGAGCAAAATTTTCTTTTTCACATAAATTATTTTTTATTTTTATTTAATGTTCTATTTCATAATCTCTCGAAATTTTTATTTAATTTTTTGCAGAACTACTTTGCTAAAATCTTTGCCAAATTTAAAATTTCTTGACCATTTTTCATTGGATTCGTTACATTTTAATCAACAACAACAAACTCTACGCCATGAACAGCAGCAATATAAGCAACCTTTGACATCAACTTCCAAAGATTTGTGGTACAGGTTAAAAAGTTTTCTAACAGCCAATTCAAGCCAAACGACAACAAAATTTCCAACTGCCGCAAGCAACAATTATGTTGTTCATTGTGGTAAAGTTCACTTTTTCTATTGTCTTTTATTTTCAAACCTGTTCTTTTATTTCTTTTGTATTCTTCAGCTTCCTCTTCACTTGGCAACTCATATAGTGGCACGCACTCGGAAGGTAATCGTTACATAACCAACTCAGATTTATAAAAAAAAGTCAAATGAAATATTTTGTAAATAAATTAAATAGAATTACGAAAGCTTTTCATACAAATTCAGTTTTAAATACTCGTATGAGTGCACTAGAGTCTGCAGATGCAGAATTCTGCACAGAAAATACACCCATTGAAGCAAAGTTTATTTTCTGATTCTATCCGTGTAAATATGGACATTCTGAACAAGCTGCTTTACCGTCTTTTAAAGAGAATAGAAGGACTATACGATTGGTAATTCTGGACTGCACCAGTCGTCTTTGAATCTATGAGTTCATTGCACTAAGACTAATTCCTCTGCTAGGGACAGGGAAGGCACAATAGATCAACAAGGGGTCGCAGTGCAAAGGGCCATCCTGCGGCAAACCCCCATTACATTACATTACAAGACTAGTTCCTGTGCATAGTTATAGCTTTTATGCCATCAGATCTATCGAAGTCCCACATTATGTTGCCGTTTTAATCAAATGTAACGATAAAATTAAGTCTTTTCCGATTTCAGAACAAGTTCTAAATAGTAAATAAATGATTTCGAAAATGCGAATTCTTTATTGCTCATAAAATAATCTTCAATTATTTGTTTTAACCATATACATTTAACAGAAAAGAATATAATGAATAAATAAATAATGAATAATAAGTGTTCATATAAAGAATATTTACGGAAGACTTTATAAATAATATATACGGAAGACTTTTAATTTCTTGGCAAATTATATACCCCACAACATGTCTCCTTCAAAATCGATATTGAAGGAACATTATATTCGGAGCTCCCAGTTGATTTTTAACCATTTCCCCAAACAAACGAAAAAGCATGACGATTTTGTTATACCAAGTACACCATTTCGTGGAGATTTTTTTCCTGTTGCACGATGTTGTCCGTTGAATATTACCCAAGACACTTATTTAGTTATTCAGACACAAACCTTCTCCAATCACATCTAAGCCATCCTCCACTCAAGTAAAAAGCTTCTTAACATCAATTAAAAACAATCACAATAACAGAAAAACCGGCAATAAAAATATGTCAAAAAAAGAAGGAATGAAGCTACAAGCAAAATGTTGAAAATAAAAATAAGGCGAAAGACTCTCACAGATAAACCTAAACAAGAGCGGCAAGCGTTTTTTAGCTACTAAAAATTCTCATGAGCATAGTTTGTTGAAGCAAACCGAAATAAAACGGAGTCAACCGTAAGCGATGGAAAAAACCTACTTATTTTGACAACGCGTTAAGAAGTCAACTGCAGAAAAAAATTAGTTTAAGTTTGGCTGTCAGGGCTATTGTTTCTTTTTTTCCATTTTAACATTATGTTGACCAATTTATGAACAAAATCTATTTATCGCAGTAATTTAAGAAATTTTAGGCCCTTGCAAGATTGCGTGCTTTTTCCTACTAAATTCTACTTTTTCACTTCGAAAAAGCATTAAATGTTGCACTTGTCATCGCTTATAAAAATTTGTATGCATTGTCATATAACAACCACATACACTAATACATATGCGCATATGCATATATTTACATTTACGAATGTCATGTGAGTTATATATTTCCAGGTATGCATCCAATTTGGATCAGTTTAATGCCAAAAGTTTAGGGTGTTTTCCAGCAAAACTCATAATTATATCATAAAAGAACTAAAAATGTCAACAGGGGCCCTTGAAGAAGAAATGAAAGTATACACTCTTATGTATGTATGTATATATATACATAGTTATATACATACATATGTACATATGTATGTATATGCACATGAACAGTCTCCAAACTCTTTCCCTTTTTCTGGAATTTCTTATAAATCAAAGAGTTTTACCCCCTTCCAAATAGGAAATTTTCAGACGATGTAGATCACAGAATATTCTCTAGCAAAGTCAATGTACATACATATATATGTACGTATGTATGTACATACAAATGTACATACTTGTCATTTTTCAAAAACAATAAATACTATAATACATAAACATACATAAACAACTTTCACATACAGTAGGTGCATACAATAACAAAACAAACTCAACATAAACATACATACATACATAAATAAAATTGCATCAAACTTGTCGCATTTACATTTTTAATTGTCCAAATGTTTGATATGAAAAACAATAACACACATACATGCATAAGTATGAATGTATGTACATACATGTGTACATAAGTATAAGTATGTAACAATAATCAAATCCCTCAATAATATATGACAGGACATATGTACATACATATGTATGTAAGTATGTACATACATATGTATGTATGTATGTGGTATGTACTTATATTTATAGAAATCTAAATCAAAAAAAAATGTTTTTGTGTGTTTGGGAAACTAGATGGTACAAAATGTATTGACTTTGCAATTTAAAGAACATAAAGCATATGCGAATGCATCATCTACTTCGGCCTTTTAATCAAACAGTTACACCAACAACAATTTGTAAACACACATTTATCATATCGTTAGGGCATATAAAAATAACAAAAAACTTGTAAGAAAATTCTCTTTATCACTGCAACACAAAGTAAATAGTTCAAGGAATATACATATTAATTATCAAATACATACATACATAAGTATGTATGTACATATGTATGTACATATGTACATATGTACGTAAGTATATTGTTACCTTAAGCAAATTTGAATACAGCCACTTGGAAAATTATTTAAATATCAAATTTAAATTTAAACAGATTTTATATTAAAGAAATTATGTACATATGTAAGTATGTAAAAGCATTTCCACTTCAATAAAAAACAACCGACACCGGTAAAAGACTATTATTAAACTGTGTACTTACATACATATGTATGTACATATGTACATATGTAAGTAAATCATCGAAGCAGTCGTAATTGTTGGAAAGAAAGTGGGAGAACATTTTATTGGAGAGTTAAAGAAACAATGTTTAAACAATTTTTTATTGTTATAAAAATTTCATATACGTAAGTAAGTACTTATGTACATACATATACATGTATTGTACATACTGTTATATACATAAATCATTTACTTGTTAAGTTCAGAAATAAAACCTATGCATGCATTTGCATCTCAGCTACTCTCCACTGAAGAAGAAAAATTTGACAGCATTTGAGAACAATCACAATAACTACAAAGACGGCAAAAAAATTGACAACCCAAATTTGCAAATAAATGTGATGACACATCATAAAAGAAGTACTTACATATGTATGTATATACATTCATACATACATACATACAACCATACAAACATATATGTATGTACATACATACATATGTATGTACATAACGATGTAAGTATTTATCAAACCGTTAGTCCATATCATATAAAAAACATAATAACAAAAATAATTCTCTTTAGCTGCAAGAATAACAGCAACAAAGCATGTAAGAAAAATCTCTTTATCACTTTGCGAAAAAAAATGAATAAATAAATACATATGTACATATGTAGTATGTACATACATATGTAGTTCAAGGAATATTTTAATTAAGATATTGTTACCTTTAGCAGATTTTAATACACGTACAGCCACTAACTATTATTAAACAGAATTGACATTTAAAATCAATCAACAAATTATGAATACTATCGCTTAAATAAAAAACAACCGACACCGGCAAAAGACCAAAATAAACTAAATCATTGCAGCAGTCGTAGATGTTGGAAAGAAGGTGGGGGAACATTTCAGTGGAGAGTTAAAGAAACGAAAACAAAAAAAGCTGCTATTGTTATAAACATTTCGTATTCATACATAAGTATATAAATATACATATACATATGTATGTATGTATGTATGCATGTTTGAATGTGTGTATGTATGTATAGATGTGTATATATACTTTTTATTAATCATTTATTTAAGTAGTTCAGAAATTAGACCTAAGTATGCATTTACATCTCAACCACTCTCTACTGAAGAAAAAAAGTTTTTGACTTTCATTGAGAACAATCACAATAACAACAACAAATAAACCGGCAAAAAAACGTGCAAAAAATTGACAACCCAAATTTGCAAGGAAATGTGATGGCAGATCATAAAAGAAGTAATTACATATGTATGTATATGTACATACATATGTATACATAAGTATGTATGTATGTATGTAAATACATTCATACTTATACATATATATGTAAGTATGTACAACAGGTTTGTACGTAGGTACATACATACATATGTATATAAGTGCATACAACAACAAAACAAACTCAACATACACATAACAAATAAAACCTCTCCGAATTTAATTTTATAATTGAAATTTTGCAATACAAAAAACTAAACAAAAATATTAAATACAAAACAACAAATAACAAAATTCATGAAGTTCCTATGTGTTTGAACTGACGAAAGGCACATACATATGTATGTATGTACATACATATGTACACTTGACCGCATAAATATGCGTACAAGAATAAAAATTAAAAATAAACACTGATACATACAACTTATTTTATTTGAAACATAAGATATTAGCTTTATTCTTTTTTTCTACATAACACTAATATAGTAGTTAAGAAAAAATTGGTAGTAAGAAGTACATATGTATGTTTAATATTTAACAAAACAAATAAGAATTCAAAAAGTAAACAAAGCCAATTATATTAGAAAGCAAAAGTAAGTAAGTATGTACATATGTATGTATGTATGTAAGTATGTACATATGTATATGTACAAGAAAACAACGGTACTTTATAACTGTGATTTGCAGAGAAATCATAACAAATTTAAAGCAGTCAGTATTGTTAAGTTAAATTAGTGTAAAGCAAGTAATTTTGTTGTATTATTATTATTATTATTTTTTTTTTTTGCTAAAAATTTCCAATAATGTTTAAAGTAAAAGAAATTCATGCTGCGGAAAGGATAATTACATATAATGCACTTATGGAAACAACGTAAAACCTTACGGGATATTGCCAGAACTGTTGAACGATAACACTCCTCTATGTAGAAAATTGTTGAAAACTTAAAAAAAAGTGGAGTTCTTGTTTCTAAGCCTCAAACAGGCCGTCCCCCGAAACTTAGTGATCGTAAAAAGGAAGCTATGTTGCACGGAGAATGCCTCTTGTGTCATTATTAAACAGGCAGGAATGCAGAATCGGACAATTGGCTAACGCCTAGGACATCGTAATGTTAAAATAGTTATTCGATGCCATTGAAAAGTAATCCATGTGTCAGTCAGCACTAGTTGCGAAATATGTACTTAGTTAAATTAAAGTTACATAATTTAAAGTTAACTCAGTTTCCCACAGGGAAAGTACATAAATACATACATACATATGGATTTACATACACATACATATATACATACTTATGTACTCATTTGAATGTAAGTACATACATACATAAGTATGTACTACACATGTATGTATATACATACATATGTATGTATTAACATACATACTTAATAACAACAAGTGCTTTTGCAAAATTATATACTAAATGAATTGACTTAAAGCGCATAAAGCACGTGCAAATGCATCACACACCACCTTCTTCGGCCTTTTTTAGCAAAAGTTACACCAACAACAATTCAACCAGCCCGTGCAC